>BSBM01001656.1:1237500-2437500 GCA_027924585.1 Larix kaempferi | reverse complement strand
ATGTCCTGTAGGTAACTATCCAGTTAGCAGAGGGTTCATTCATTTTGGTTTTTTATGAATAAGTAATAGTAAATCATAGATAGATTTTGGTTCATAGAGCTCTTGCGCTCTAAAGGGTTGATCCTTACCTTAGACCTAGTTGAACCGTCACTTTCACTAACTTCCAAATACCTGAGAGTAAAGCTTTTACCTTACCCTTCGATTTATTATGCCAAAAACCTAGGACGATGGAGTCACTTCAATACCCATTCTTTATACCAGGAAGATCATATCAGTAGGGTACAGTATGAAAACAACTTACCTTGGAAAAAAATCCACCTGCCAGAAATACATATTTACCAGCCCTATACCATGAGATCTTTGGAGGGACCTTTAGGCTCTTACCAGATTGCTAAAAATAATTTTCCATTCACATTCAATAGAGCATTGATTAATTCCTCTCTTGTGTAATGTCATTGTTATCCTACTCGATCTTTAAAAACAAGCTAATCAACTGTCTACCATCCTCGCAGCCAGCAGGAAGGGACACCAACTATTCTTACGAAAGAATCGCCCAGCTAGGAGGTAGGGGCACCAACTATTCTTACAAAAGAATATAACCCTAAGTACATTTGGACTACAAGAAGAGACCCTTTCAGATCATTCAGCTAGATCACATGCTTCTTTTGCAAGTCTATCAGCAATTGTATTATGATCCTTTAATATAGGTGAGATGTGGATAGATTGGAAGCTTGGTAGGATATATTTTGCTTGATCAAACATATGTGAGAGAGAGAGTTGAGTGGGAGGAGCAAGCATTGTTTCTCAGTTAATTTCACTTCATCGTCAAATTTTATAGATCCTTAGGGATAATATGTTGAGACCAAGCGCCATGGATAGCACTGTGAGAACCTTTTAACTCAAGACAACAAGAACCTGCTAGTTTTTGAAGCTTTGCCAGGTGGTCCAAGCTTCGTATACTCTTCATCTTTACACGGATAGCTACCTCCAAGACCTCCAGAGATACCCATGTTTCAAAAAGTGGTAGCACCTCCATTTCTATGTGTAAACCTGTTTCTATTGTTCCCAATTGATTCAGAGCCCTGGTGTACATCCACTAGATGATTCTAGTCAGTGAGAGGTTTCTCCATTATCACTTTTTCTGCCAAGTTAGACGTGTTGGGTTTGTACATTGGAAGGAGGTTGTTTGCAAACTTCCATTTTTTCTAGCAAAATAAGTGAGGTAAGGTAGACCTTCTTTAGAACTGTTAATAGAAAAAGGCATCCCAATGATAGAGAAAGGTCAGTTTTGGTGATTTTCTAAACCTGTAGCCATTGTGTGTGAAAAACAAAGAAAATATGGCATTTAGGATTGGTTGAAATCAAAGCAATCAATTTAGAAATTAGCTGAATTGGTGAAAATATAAACAAAATATTTTAGCTATTCTATCACTTCATAAAACATTTTCAACTACTTGACCTAGATACTGGCTTCTAGTAGTATAGATTTTTATTCCTTTAATTGTCAAAGTACAGGTTCCTCGAAATGAAGAAAAATGGCACCATTCCTTCTTTCATCTCCAACCAAGCTCGAGGCATCTTCTATAGCCATTAACCCACTAATTTATATCCCATATCGTTGATGGCTTATCATGATCATGAGATAGTAGTCTCCAGTGCAGTAGGTTGCGAAGCTCAAAAGGCTCGGTGCTTCATTGAAGGCCTAAACAAGTCGTGTCAGACGAAGATTTAGGCCAATCACACGATTTTTGACGCCACCGCCTCTATGGAATAAGATCCAAAGACCACAATTTACAAGGAGTTCCCATCCGCATATACAGAGCTAATGTATGGAGAGAGACTGCTTCACTTGCAGCCAGGACACAAACTCACCCAAAAACTCAACATACAGTAAACCTTTGGTCTTCTGTATAAAGATACATCGAGTAGGGAGAATAAAGGTATTACCTGTTACCGAGCAGGAATTGTTTAATTAAAAGTAGACTCTATTGATTGCTTGAGGCTAGCTAGGGTGAGAAAAATGGCATGGAAAATAGTTTCATTATAAGTTGCACAAAACATGGAAAACTCTCTGATAGTGAACAGATAATATTTCAACAAAACTTATGAATAATAGTAAAGTGAACTGTGAAACATAACTATATTGCACAGGAATATACCATTCGTAGACAATTAGACAATTAATGAGTAAGATTAACTGCCAGTTTAATTAAACATAAAAGAAATATATGTAATAAACAAGGATAATTACACACTGATAGCTCAGTTCACAGGAATATATGATAATAAAATACTATAAAAATATTACCCATTAGGATTACAATAAAGAACACAGCTTTCCTACCCAAAGTTCTAATCTAAACCCTTTCTCTTCGAAAAAGAAGATCCTCGTCATTTATCTTATATGTTGCTTATATGTTTTTTGAATGCCTGAGAAAGATGGATCTCATTTGTCAGAAATGTTGATATTTTGCCTTGAAATGTTAAACTTGATTCAAAATAACATTTGAATAATTCAAAACCATCACATGGACCGAATAGGTAGATATATAAGCTGCAATGCCAATAGGCCTCCAAGAAGCACCTCTAGAATTGCAATATCAACCTGGTTGAAAAGTTGATGAGCAAAATATTATACTTCATCCATTGAGGTGCCGAATAGAAGAAAAGGAGCTGATGCAATAGAATGAATTTGAATTCCTTTGGTGGTTGCTTTTGCGTTACTTCCAGCTACAATAGGTGATTTCTCTTACACTTTCAAGCTGTTGTGAGTTCCACAATTCCACTAGCATTTTCAACTAGTGACACAAATATATCCGTTTTCAAAGCATATGCTGCAATGTTAACATTACTATAGTAGCTATGGATATGTTAAAAAGGTCGCCTTGGAGTTCCATCAACCTCAATCAGGCCCAAAGTTTGTCCATGCCAGATAGAAATAATTGCCACTGTGATGACAAGAACTGGAAAAGTTGTTGATTCTAGACCCAAGTTTACTCCTGCAATTATATTATATTCATGTTGTGTAAAGCTCAACATTGCCATTGTTCATATAGCCTCACACTTTTAATCTGTATAATATTGGGTGATCCAAGAAAAGATATTTGATGTTGGGATTCCTACCAGCCCACATATGCAAAGTAACCATGATGTAGGAGATGGATTGGTGCAAAAAAGGCAACCTGTAAACCAACAATTGTAAATTTACCAATAATATTGTCACAAATATATTTTTTAAATTCTTGTGATGGGATCTTCCACAAATGAATCCATACTTGAATGGAATGCACTTCTAATGGAAGGTATCCCTCGTGCATATATTATTCAATTAATAGAATGTGTAAAACAAATAAGAAGAGAATACAAGAATATGGATCTTTATTCTTACATTGGTTAACTATAGTTCCCCGAGATATAATTGACCTAATTACCGCTACAACAATACTTTCAATAAGGTCATCACCACAAGCTGCGCAATCAAAATCATTGTATTAAACCACCCCAGCATGACTGCTTGGTTACATGGATTGTCTCCAGGAATACTTTGCTCCACTTACTTTGTGGACAGGTTGATTAATATTTTTAGAGAGAATATTGAATGAATCTCTTTAAATGTTGTTATAGGCATAAGATAAGAGCTAAAAATATTTGAAACTTTAATTTGTTAACTATCTTTGTATTTATTACCTAATAATCTCGCTGCTATCTGTTAACTAGACGCACCGTTCTGACTATCCAACACCTGTTATGTATATGTTACCTTTAAAATTCTTCCTTTGTCTATTGCTTAGATAGCTGCCAAGTATCCTCTAAATACTTCATCAATATTTACAATCTTATCAAAAACATGCAGGTAAAGAAGTATATATACTCCTCTACCCGTCTATGGTGATTTAAACCACGACTTTTCATTATTTGGATCACCACTTGGCTTACAGTTGAGACACAAAGTTGGCATGATTTTGTCCTTTTGGACCCATGAAGGAATTAAACTCAAACCCTTGACCCCAGATAACCAATAGCGTTCTCAATTCTTGGCACTTAGTGTGACATCTTTGGCGCTTGGTTATTTGCTTTATACTCTGACGTTCTCAATTCTTGGACATCGGCGTTCTCAATTTTGGCACGTAGTGTGGCATCTGGACTTGGAACCTGGGCTTGAAATATTGGCACTTAGCTTGGTCATCACATGATCTCGTTGCTACTTTTTTGCATTACCATCCATGAACACATGTTCTGGGTACAAACTGATCACACTCTCCATGTTTCTATTTGATCAACGAATATTGGCCATTTAGGGAGACAATGGGTTGCAGAAATTAACAATCTAGTAAACCATGTCCTTGAATCTACCATCATAAAAGTGCTAGGTTCAATATTATAAATCTTCTTAACAGAGCAAGAGCATCCAAAATTGTGTTAGGCTTCCTAACATACAGATTGAAATAATTTTTACCAGGCTTAGGGCCCTTCACTATGTTTTCCAAGCCTGTCAATACTATTAGAAACACTACTATAATTTGGAATGGGGATTTTTTTAACATAATTCAACATTTGGAATTGTGCACCTGTCACATCTTGCCCGAAGCATTTGTCCACTGTAGATGTATCAGCTTGATTACAACCTGTTTCCATCTTTGATGTTGAGTACACTAAACATGCAAGGTCCAAACGCCCAGTACATTTCAAGGAACAGGGATTCCCTATCTCCTTTTGGACAACATTTTTATCAAGAGGGTATGCATCATGCTTGACATTCTTCTCATCTTTGGGAGCTAAGCCAGAGGTTGATTCTTTAACCACAGTCTCAATACCAATATCTCTGTTCAAAGCTTCCTGCATTGTTTCCTTCTGGATAGCCAACTTCTTCACCTGATTTTTTTTTTTTATGTTTCATCACTGTCCTCTTTATTGCTCACATCGTCTACACCATGAAATGGTTTAATTTTGCTTGCACTTGTATTGACAATGACCTCAGAGCAGGTATCATTAGAAGATGAAAGCAAACCATTCCTTCAAATTTTCACAGTAAAAACCTTCTGTAGCTGCTACAGTACCTATTCATGCTTTTATTTCCCAAATCCTCTTTTTCTTCTTGTTCCTTAAGTAAGAAAAGTTTTAAATTCTGGGTTTTGTTATTCTCATCTTCCACCTCCTTTGCCAACATGTTGGAATGACCCTTTTAGTTTGGAATGACTCACTTAATGTATCTCCTATTTCTTCAATGTCTGGACCTTTGGTGTGTAAAGAAGCAATATTTGAAATTTCTGAGATGTCTATATGATTGTGGATCATTTGCTTTAATAAATTTGGCACATGCGAGTTCTTTCACGATCCCTTTCCTCCTTGAAAGGTCACAAAATCTAAGAATATGTGGCCACATTTCTACAGATTATGCATTGATCTCAGAATTTTTTTACCATGTATGGAATTTTCATTGCTCATGGTTCCATAGATCCTACCAGAAGAAGAAAAAAAAAAATTTCCTAGCCAATTTTTTTCTAGAAAACCTAAGCAAGAGGCCAAGCTCTGATTACTAGAGGATCACTAGAGGACATGAATGTCTAACTTTGTTGTGGTGCTAAATCCAAAGCATCTGGTGGAGCCTTAAACTACCAAGATAGAAGCATAGGCATCCAAAAAGTACTCAAGGCTAAAGGATTTTCCTTACAATTTTGGATGGATTAGAAGCATAGGCATCCAAAAAGTACTCAAGGCTAAAGGATTTTCCTTACAATTTTGGATGGATATTCTTTAGTTACTTTAGTTGTAGATGGAAACTAAAGGGGCATCTTTTGTTAACCATACCACATTTGGTGATTCTAGATGTGATGCATACATAACTTATAATCATTAATGGTGGAATGTTTTGTTTGACCATTATATATGTGAAACTTTAAGATTTATGATTTCTTAGATTTATGATTTGAAATGGCCATAGTAGAATAAGCTCCACTAGCCACTTCCATATTTTCCCCCATGGGATATCCCACAACCCTGACTCCACAAGGTGAAGCATTTTTCCTCAAATTACAATTTACTCCTTGTGCCAAGGATGCGTTTGAACCAAGGTGAAAAGGAATGGTAATAGGAACAAGATCATCATCAAACTGTCAAAAGGCTATACATCCTTTTGATCCTCATTTGTCCCCAGAACTCTTTACAACACTCAGCCTTTCGGCTGGAATTCCCCCTTGCTTATTACATTCAGTATTACTTGTATGTTCAATCTTTAAAGTTATTATTTGATCATGTATTGTGATTTATCTACTGGTTTTAGATGAAAGGATGCTTGACTGGTATATATCCATTTCCTTGTGTTTACCAATATATGTTTCCCACTGACTTGGGCAGATAATTTAATTTTCACTGCAACAATTTTTGTCTCCTATAAAAGTTGGGCCTTCCATTCCACGTTCATTTTGCCATTACTTGTACTTGTTTTCACTACAACTAAACGATGCACAAACTTGATCATATTTACTAACTTAAAGTGTAGTGGTGCACTTAACATAGTAGCTTCTATTTTGCAACTCTTGCTTATATGTACCATGTATGTTTATGGTAGAACTCTTAAGCATATTATTCCTTAGAAGTTTTTAAAGAGCTTGATAGCCTCCTTTTCCATATCATTAAATCACTACATGGATTTTTGACATTTGGAAGAGTTGGATGATGTTGACCTTGTAATCCTCACATTAGTGAATTTCTCTATAAAGGTGTTGAGATAGGATGTTGCGCTATATTATAAAAACTATTAGATCTAATCTTAAAGTTATGCCAGGAATGTTGAAAATGAGAAGCTACTCAGAGAGAATAGCTCTCGAATTTTGAAATGGGTTGTGTGGTTAGAAAAAAAAATTGATTTTGAGGTCTGGTATAGGCCTGGTTATTAAATATATTGATGTTTCCCTTCAAAACAAATATTTTTCCCAGACAATTACAATAAATGTATTCTGATATAATACCTTAGTCACCTTTCTGCTTTGCATAGAGGCTTCTATCTATGCTAATAGCCGTAGATTGTTATGGCTATCATAGGATTTAATGCTCAGCCAACTGATTACTCTTTTTGAAATTGGATTTATCTTCTTGTTTACAGCTTAGTGGTATTCATTTCCTAGATTTTGCATTAAAATTTATAGCCATGGTTTCTGATACCGAAAGACATCATACTTCACAAATTACAAGGTTTGACACTAAACATATTCATTCTACATACCCATCCCAGATCCATTTTAGGGACAAATTTATTTAGGGTATGTTTCCCAGTTGATTGTTGTCTGTACCTAGAGCTATTACAGCTCCAGGCCATTTGGAGAAGAATTAAGCACCACAAACATGTAGTTGGATTAGTTACCAATCTCTGATAGTAGTTTTAGAATAAAAGGAAGGAAATAGAAGAGGCAAGAAAGTTAATTTGTATATAATGTCACAATTAACCTGCTACTGATCTTGCATCACTGTAGAAAGGGATGGCCTTTGGGCAGAGGTTGAGTATCAGAACTAATCAAGATGGGAACCACATTGAATCTAACCTCTCTCTATAAAGTGAACTTGCCTTTGTTTAACTGTGTGTCTCAGCTATTGTTAAGAAAAAACCTCCAAGATACATATCTAAGGCTCTTTTTTGTTTTGTAATGTTGTTTTTTTTAACTCTTTGGGCAGTCCAATTTCTTGTGATTTGTTCATAGATACCACCATATTTCCTCTATGTTGAGTTTGGAATATATTTTTGTTGAGACCCTTGTATGAATGAGGATGTTTCTAACCATGAGAGAGAGGCAAAATTTCATGGGATCATGTCCCTGGAGATGTAGGGCATGCTCTTTGCATGTTCGGGGATGAGGGGCCACCTCAAAAATGTCTCTGGTTATCCTTGATTTGCAAGGGATTGCTTAAGGACATCTTCTATATGGCCCTTGAAAACTAGTGGAATTGGTGTATCCTTTGATCCTACAGGGGATAATGGGTCGTCCCTTATGTCCCATCCATCTAGAAACCAGGAAAACATACAAAAAAAATCCCACTCCAAATCTCCTCCACCTCGAACAGAAGTAAGGAAAAACCGATTAAAATTACAGGGGAGTTGCTTGGAATTTTATCAAATAACAACTTTACAGGGGAGCCATTTGTTAGTTTTTTGGGTTAATTTCAAAAGTGTTTATACCATGTTTTGGGTTGCCTCATCATATTTTGGGTACATAGTGTATGTTTAGCCCTTGGATAGTTTGGAATGGACTGTAGCATGAGATATTGTCCATGATAAATATGCACAATTGAGAGAGCTTTCTCAGTGGATGCTTCACATTAGGATGGTGCTACCTTGGATTTATTCCATTAGGCATTGGAGATCTCTTTCCTAGATGGTGGATGCCCTTCATTGTGAGCTGGGACCATGTTGTGATACTATCTTGTCAGGGTATTTCCTTCTAAAACTACTATTGCCCTTGTAAACCCAAAATTTCTTCTGAGGGTGGGTAATGTCTACATTGAAAACTAGAATTGGACTAAGGATGGAGTATGCATGCTTTTGGAAATTCTCGGAACAAAAACATAGTGAAGTTAGCTTTGATGAGTTACACAATAAAATCTGTCTTTGGTTTTTGATTGCTTCCTCCAACACTAAGCCACATAATGCTTGTTGAATCCACAAAAGTAACAAGGTAATGAATATCAACATTGGTATGCCTTGTGACTCTTCTTCTTGTAACAAAAATAAGTGACATAAGTTTTCTAGTTCTGAAACCTTTCTTACTTTCACTTGGGATTTCTCTCTCCCAAGTTACTTGTTCTTCCAACTATTGGAATGTGCATGGCTTCTTATCATGTTTTCTTGCTACCTTTCTCAGAGCTTACAAAGGGATGTTGACCATTCTTTCTGATCTATTCTTTGGTCCGAGTTGTATTTCCTCAATATTGAGCCTCCACAAAGATTATCTTTGAGGATTTCACATTATTTAAATATGTCTTAGAAAATCCACCTTTGACTTCCTTACCACCATAATATCCTAAATGAACATGTTGTAGTCTAGAGTTCACTGCAATGGGGCTCTTCATGCCTTAACCATGATTTTCAAGACATTGGCCATCAAAACCCATCCTTTGTAAAAACTTCAAGCCTATCTCTTTGGTATGAAATTCAAAACTACCAAAAGACTCATATGTTGATTGAAATTGAGCAAGGGGTGAAGTTGAAGTGCTTACCCTAAAATTCTCTCAATCATGGTATGCACATCTTGAGTCAAAACAAGGCTCCTTTCTTTCTTAATATTTTCCACCTCCATTTAAAGACTCGTCAATATGGATGTATTACAAGCTAACTATTACACTATATTTTCCACAACCTAGACATTTTTCTCCTTAAGAAGCTTCACATGGCTTTACAAAGTTTTATGCAGCTCTTCATTCTTCTTGTCCAACTACTACAAAGTCTTTTTCTAGTTGTTCATTATCCTCATAGATTTTTTTATTCATCTCCTATAGTTCCTAAAGTATCACTCTCTTATGATATTTTCCCATGGATGCTTTATTGCAAGTCCATAGATTCATAAATATATTTCTATGATACCAATTGATCTAAATCTTTTGGATGAGTTGAAATCTCCCAATGGAACTAATATCAAACTTCAGTTAAAACCAAATAATAGGTATCTTGAATATTATCAACTATATATTATGTCTTTATTAAGCAATAATAAAACTGAAGACAAATGAAATCATACAACAATATACCAATATTTTTAAGGAGAACCCTTTTGCACAAAAAAATCCAATATGATATTCAATCTAATAGATTGCAACCAATGCATATTGTCTTTTATTAGAATTACAAATTGTGCAATCCAGGTGTTAATATTGCTCCTCTCCCCAATTCTTAAAGGGTGCTAGCTCAATGGAAGAGTGCCCGCTTTACAAGCAGGAGGTTGGTGGTTCGATTCCTTCGTGCCCTAATGATATTGCAATGTATTTCTAAAAAGATATTTGTTGTGATAATTTATATTAGTTGCTAAACGGGAAACAAAATGTGGTGATAGTGTGGGAGTAAAAATGGACGATAAATTGGGCGCTAAAGTGGTAACAAAACATGGTTCTAATGTTGACATCAATAGAGATGCAAAATTAGGCGTTAAAAAGAGGCCCAACACTTGATGCTAATGAGGAAGCCAAACATGGCATTGATATGGTAGCAAAATAAGATGTTACTTTGGATGCAAAACATGGCACTACATAGGAAGCAAAATATGGTGCAACAACAGAAGAGAATTTTGGCTCCATCTTGGTAGCAAAACACGATGCAAAAAATGAAGCAAAAATTGGTGCAAAATTAGAAGCTAAAATTGGTGCATATTGGAAGTAAAATGTGGTGAAAAATGGGATGCTAAGGTGGTAGCACATATGGATGCAAAATTGGATGCTAATTTGGATGCAAATATGGCGCGAATGTAGATGCAAACATAAATGCTAACACGATGCTTTTAAGGATGCAAATAGGGTGCTTATGGGGACGTCATTTAGGAAGTAAAAGATGACGATCTCTAGGAATAAAAATAGGATGTTATTTAGGAAGCAAACCTCGACGTCGTTTAGGAAGCAAACTTGGACGCTATTCTAGAAGCAAAAAAATGGGCGCTATTTTAGACATAAGAAAGGATGCTATCTAGGAAGCAAAAAAGGACATTATTTTAGACTCTTTAAATTTTGTCCATGACGCCTCCCATTTAGCGTCTACTTTGACCACTCAATAAAACGGAAATTTACACTAAAAAGGGACGCTAAATGGGACGCTAATTCCAGGATTTGTTGTAGTGTGACAAAGAAACATGAGTGTCCACTTATGGATACACGATGAGTCTTGGATATGTAGTTGTCTTCTGGATATCAAGCAAACAATCAATTCTAGCAGATTTGACAACAGAGGAAAAATATTAGCTGTTGGAGAAGCAACGAAAGAGATTGTGTGGCTCAAGAAGATACTTGAATATTTGCAAGAGAAACAAGAAAACTCCACTCCACTTTTGCTTGAAAACACTTATGCAATCAAGTTGGCCAAGAAACCCAAATTCCATGGTCAAACCAAACACATCAACACAAAGTATCATTTGATTCAACATCATGTAAAGGCCAAGACAATTCATTTATGTCATTGTTCCAGGAGTGAGAAAATTGCATACATCTTCACCAAATCACTTGGATGAGAAAATTTTGAAAGTTTTAGAAAAGATAATTCATTTATGTCATTGTTCCAGGAGTGAGAAAATTGCATACATCTTCACCAAATCACTTGGACAAGAAAATTTTGAAAGTTTTAGAACCATGATCAGACTTAAAAACACCCCTTCAAATTAAGGGGGGAATGTTGGAAATCTAATCCTCTGGGATTATGATTTCATGTATATTGTAAATATGTATACAGTTACAATAAGTGGAATATGAGAAGTCTTTGAGTATCCAATGGATTTATTGGAATCTGAATCCCAAGAGACACCTAGACAATGTATAGATAAGGACTTTGATGAATGAAATAAGTGACTATGGGAATTATACCAGTCAATTCTCAACAAATTCAAAATCCTTATTACCTGTAGATGGAAATTTCGTGATATTATCCTCTGTTTCCATCACATTACTTGGACAAAGAGAATATGGAACTATATCCTGTAGTTACTTCTCTTGTTAGGATAATTAATACTCCATCCTTGTCCTACCCAGAATTATTTATTTTTCCTAGTAGTTGATGATGTCATTTTCCCCCTAGTGGTGTGCAGATGTCATCTAGGATCCATCAGCCACCTAATGCGCCCTCCATGCATCATTTTAGGACCAGTTAAGTCAGTTCCCTATATTTTAGGATCCTACTCAGTGTTCTAGTTCAATCCACCTGAGTTAGATGAATCTTGTGGGGGGTTTATGCTCCCATTTCCACTGATTGTTGCCTCATGCACCCTTTTTTGAGTGATTTGCATGAAAAAATCACTAATGCGCCCTCCTTGGTCAGTTAACTGATATTGTCTTCAGTTAACTAAATAGATTGGATGAAGCATTCAGTTTCATGCATATTCATATTTCCAGAGATCTACTCTTACACCCCAATGGATTGAAGACTCCAAAAGAGGTTTGGTTAAAGTTGGAGACCCTTTTCAAAAAACAATTTGAGCTAAGGGGCCATATTCTGGCGAATGAGTTTATTTCTCTTCAACCCAGTAGTTTCGAGACCATCCAACAAATCTTTTCCAAATTCAAATATTTGGTCATGCAATGTAATTAGTGTGGCATTGAGAAGAAGGATGAGCAGTTGGTGCTATCCATTATGAGCAAGCTAGGTCCTAAGTTCTCCATCTTTGTATCTACCTTGCATTCAGGTATATTTTCAATCCCTAGTTGGAAAATTCCATCCATATATGTTTTCCCTGAATCACTCATCCAAGAAGAAGACAAATTGATAAAGATGGGCACCTTGAAGGCCTCCAAAAATCAAGCTCTTCTAGCTAGAGAATCAAAAAGTGCGAATGCAAAGGGGAAGCATAAGGGCAAAGACAAGAGGCAATCTAAACCCAAGTAGAATTCCAAGTCTAGTCCATTGGAAGGAGCCTCCAACTCCAAGAAGGAAAAACAAAATAAATTTGAGAAATCCAAGTGTACATACGAAAAGAAGTGTAATCATCCTGAGAGTTCTTGTATGAAGAATACCATAGATCAAATGGAAGAACTCCTTGAACAACATAACATTTCCCTCCTTGAATGTGCAAGGAATACTGATCTAGGTGGCAATTCAGAAGATCATGAGAGATGCCATGAATTGAAGGCTGGATTCTCATAATCCCAAGATTTTATTATTGACTTTGGAGCCTCCAACAACATGGTTTCCTCCAGATAGACATTTTATTCATTAGATCTCACCAATGGACCCAGCATACATGTGGGAGATGACTCTCAAATATTTGCTGAAGGGAATGGTACTATACAGCTTGAGCATGGAAACTTTATCAATGCGTTGTATGTTCCTTCTCTAGAAGATAATATGTTGGTTGTTTATAAGATGACACACACACTGAGGTTCACCATAGAAAGTAGTATTTACACCTGACACAATTGAGGTTGCAGAGATCTCATCTAGGAAGTCGATAGACAAAGGATTTGCAAACCATGCCTCCAAGGCATATGATTTCTCTTGCTTCTTTCCATACTCACATCAAAGTTCTCTCTTGACTCATGCAAATGAGACAAGAAGACTCTGGAATGAAAGATTCAGACACCTAAACTTCAAATACTTATAGCAGTTGCACAAGGAAGAGACGGTTGAAGGTTTGTTGAACATAAATTTCTATCAAGGAATCTGCAGGTTGCTTGATAGGGAAGCACCCAGAATGAAATTATGATGTTGGGAAGGAAAAGAGAACTTACTCCATCCTATATATGATTCATAGTGATGTTTTAGGACCAATTCCCACTACTTCAATGAATGGATCTAGATACCTTCTGACATTCATTGATGATTACTCTAGCTTATATTGGATCTACTTTCTCAAACATAAATATAAGGTGTTCGAAAGATTCAAAGTTTTCAAAGCCTTAGTTGAGAACACTACTGGAAATAATATCAAGGCACTCGGATCATATAATGGAGGGGAGTACATAAAGAAGGAGTTGCAGCATCTACGTGCTTCCGAAGGTATTCAAATGGAACATTATGTCCCATACACACCATAACATAATGGTGTAGAAGAGAGGAAGAATAGGTCATTGAAATAGATGGCTACCTGCTTGCTTGAAGCAAGAGATATCCCATCAAATATTTGGGAAGAAGTAGTGAACTGTGCCACATACATTCATAATAGGGTACCCCACAAATCTGTTTGTGGGGTCACTACATTCAAATCATTGAAGGACACAAACACGATGTCTCTCGTCTAAGGGATTTTGGATCCAAGGCATGGGCCAGAATCCCCTCCGAGAAGAGGAAAACACTTCAACCTCAAAGTAGCGAATGGATCCTTTTTGGATATGCAGAAGATGCAAAAGCTTACAAGATGATGGAGATTGAAACCAAGAGATGCTTAATTGAAAAAAGTGTTCAATTCAATGAGGATCCATTGCACGATGTGCAACCAGTTGAAGAAGAAGGTTTAACTAATCTACCTCTTCCATTTGCTCCTAGTGATGTTTCTACAAGTGATCCACATTCAGATTCTGAAGAAGAAGACCAATATGATTCAGATCTAGATATTGAGTATGAAAATCTAGCAGATCCAGATCCAGATCTAGCACCTACTCCTAATCCAAAGCCTGAATGTGCTCAAAGTATTATTGAGGCATATGGGGACATTGTTGGAGATCCATCTGACTACAAAAGAACAAGATCTCAATACCAAGATGAAAACATTGCACTTTTCCATACATATCCAATTCTCCCTGACAGGTGCTTCATGATGGTAGGGTCTAGTCCACAGTCTTATAGATAGGCTTTCCATGATCTGACATGGCAAGCAACCATGGATGAAGAACATGATTCACTGAAGAACAATGAAACATGGGATCTTGTCCCTCTTCCCCTAGGGAGGAAACTAGTTCAATGCAAAGGGATCTACAAAAACAATATTGCATATGATGGATCTACAACCAAGTACAAGGCTCGGTTGGTTGCAAAGGGGCAATCACAAGTTCAAGGTTTGGACTACAATGAGACATTCACTCTTGAAGCAAGAATGGATTCAGTAAGGGTTGTTTTGTCCATTGCAGCTTCAAATGCATGGGAGGTACATCACATGGATGTAAAGAGTGCCTTCTTGAACGGTGACTTAGAAGAAGAGATCTACATGAAATAGACTGAGGGTTACACTGATGATACCTCCTTGGTATGTAGACTGAGGAGATCACTGTATGGTCTCAAGCAAGCCCCAAGGGCATGGTATGCCAAGATGGATTCCTTCTTACTATCAAAATGTTTTGAAAGATACAAATCTAATTGCATTGTTTACATGCAACAGAAGGGACGATGTCTATTGTTGATTGTTTTGTATGTGGATGACTTGCTCATCACTGGTGGATCTGCTACTGGGTTGAACCACATCAAGTCTTCCTTGAATAAATCATTCACTATGACATATCTAGAACTGTTAAGACAATTCATTGGTCTTGAAGTAACTCAAAATGCTTTAGGGATCATGATTTCACGTTCAAGGCATGCATCTGATTTATTGACAAAGTTTCATATGGATGATTGCAAAGCCACATCCTTTCCCTTCCTATCTGGCATTAGATTGGAAGAAGGTGGTTCCACTCCCTTGGTTGATAGCACTCTTCACAGGCATCTGATTGGTAGCTGTTAGTTTTTCATAATTTAATTCAATATGATCTAGGATCTTAATTGAGAGAACAACATGTACAACATATCAAACACAAGAGACAAGAGACACAAAGCATTTCATCGGGGAAAGCCATAAAGGTGAAAAACCCCACAAATTCCTCAGAGATAGAATAAGCACCAATACAAATATCACAAAGATGAAACCCCAAAAGATATATGTCTCCGTCAACTACTCCTCCTCCACTTGTGTGCACTCCTCTCTCTCAACTATGCGAGTTAGATGTGTGAGTGAATGAGCAAATAGAGTGGTGCAACCACTCTATTTATACTTTAACTTGACCTTCCTTTTACCCTAATTGGGACGACCCCTTAGTGGAGTCTAATAACCCTTCCACTTAACTCATACTGGGCTGACCCCTCTAAGGTGGTCTAATAACCCATCAAATATAAGTTACAACACTTATAATAAAACTTGCAACACTTGCAAATACAAATGATGACACTTCCAATCGGAGAAATAAGACATCTCTGTTGGGGATACAACAAAGTACAAATGTAATACATCTAATATACAAGTGAATATCTTCTGAAGTTACAAATACATCAACACTCCCTCTTAACTAGGAAGGTATTCTATTGACACAGGTCATCAATACATATAGGCACACGTCTTCAATACTGGAGCTGGATCATCATCACTGGATCACTGGAGCATCTTCATCACTCTTGCTGTACTCGTCATCTCGATCACTCATGCTATCTCTCAATTCTACTTGTCATAGGAAGTTCTATAGAGCCAGCCCTTTGTCATGCTGGATGTAGGCCTAGCCTCCATGTAGGTCTTCATCATCTCTACGAGTCGCCCATCTGGTGGAATCTCAGGACTCATTATGTGCATCTGCAAAACTTGGAAAGAGAATCCCATGACTGATTACGAGCTACTACTCAACCTAAAGGATCTCCCAGGGACCTATTATATGCAGACAAGCAAAACCTCTTAAGAGCATCCCAGGACTGATTACATGCCAAGCAAAACTTGCAAGATCTCTCAGGGACCCATTACATGTTACTAGGAAAAACCTCGAAAGAGCATCCCAGGACTGATTACATGACAAGCACAACCGGCAAGATCTCCCAGGGACCTATTACATGCCATTGCACAAGCAAAACCTCGAAAGAGCATCCCAGGACTTATTACGTGCCAAGCACAACCTGCAAGATCTCCTAGGGACCTATTACATGCTACTACACAAGCAAATCCTCAAAAGAGCATCCCAGGACTGATTACATGCCAATCACAACCTACAAGATCTCCCAAGGACCTATTACAAGCTAATGCACAACCTGTAAACTTTCCATGGCCACGGAGCATCATGCGGATGCTCATGATCATACGGATCATCATCATACAGAACATCATACGGATGTTCATAGCACAGCATCGTCTGGATGCTCATCACACAACACTTACATCCACAGCCATGGGGAGGACCCACCTACCACCATGCTTGGAAGGGCTCCTGCATCTATGTCCCATCACTTCCTCCTTGAAGAATCTTCAATTTGAAGAACACCAAGCATCTCTCTGAAGTACTCGAACTTCACCCTGGCCAGTGGCTTGGTCAACACATCTGCTATCTGCTCGTCCGTCGCAACATACAGGAGCTTCACTGCTCCGTGACTGCTCCTCTCTGCACCATATCCCTGATATAGTGATACTTGATCTTGATGTGTTTTGACTTGTTATGGGACACCGGGTTCTCAGACAACTTCACACAGCCTGGTTGTCACAGAAGATACAAGTAGCATCCAATTGAATATCATACAAATCAGATAGTAGCTTCCTTAGCCATACCGTCTCACAAATAGCCAAACAAGCTACGACATACTCTACTTCAGCTGTACTTGGTGCTACACGGGATTGCTTCCTGCTAAACCAAGAGATCACACCTTATCCCATACTGAAGCAGCACCCCAAAGTGCTCTTCCTATCTGCAGCACTGCCTGCCCAATCTGAATCAACATAACTCTCCAAGTTAACCTTTTGATTCACATCATACTTGAGCCCATAATCAACCGTACCCCTCAAGTACCTCAGAATATGCTTTGCAGCAATCAGGTGAACATGTCTCAGATCTGTCAGGAACTGGCTCAATGTGTTCACAACAAAGCAAATATCTGGTCTTGTTTTCGTCAGATACATCAAGGACCCAATCATCTAACGATACATCATGACATCAACCGACTATGATGAAGCATCACTCAATAGATTCAGGTTCGAGGCCATAGGTTTGGCCATGGACTTGCAGTCCATCATCCTGAACCGCTTTAGGATCTCTACTGCATACTTCCCTTGTCCAAGGAAGATTCCATCTGTACTCGACCACGCCTCCATGCCTAGAAATTAATGCATCATACCCAAGTCCTTCATCTCGAACTCGACAACAAGCTTCCTCTTTGTATCAGCAATCAATCCATCCTCACCTGTCATAAATAGGTCATCTACATACAGTAGGAGTATCACTGGATTGCCTTCCTCAACCTTGTAGTAAGGTTGGAATCTGCTTTACTCTTGGTAAAGCCCAAACTAGTCAGGAAGCTGTCAATTTTGTCATACCATGTCCTGGGTGCTTGTTTCAAACCGTACAAGGCTTTCTTTAATTTGCACACATGTGACTCTCTGTCATGTGTCTCAAAACTGAGTGCCTGCTCCACATACACTCCATCTTCGACTACACCATTCAAGAAATCCGTCTTGACATCCATCTGGTGTATCTTCGACTTCATCACTTCAGCCAGAGCAAGTACTGTTCTGATGGAAGTGTATCTGGCTACAAGTGCAAAAGTTTCTTCATAATCTATCCCTTCTTTCTGGGAGAAGCCACGAGCCACAAACCTTGCCTTGTATTTATCTATGCTACCATCTGCATCATGCTTCACTTCGAAGTTACAACAGACTTCCCTTCTGGTCTTGGGACCACATCTCATACATCATTCTTCATGATCGACTGGTACTCCTCAATCATGGAATCCTTCTATTATTGTATCCTTGATCCTAGGAACTTCAGATTCTTCAATATCTTCAATAGGTAGCTTTTCTTGAACTTCATCGCTTGTTCTTCGTAACAAATGTCATTGTCCTTCTTTTGTAGGTGATTGTACACGATCTTTCCTACAAGTCAAATTCAATTGCATGATTAGAAACTTCTTATAGTTTTCATAACAAATTCTTACACATAAAAACATAAGTCATACAGTCATGCAATTATTTTAGCCAATGCTTCAATACAACATTTATCCATATCCCGTATTCATACGGTAACTTTCTAGATGCCTTCCATCTCTACCAGAACATTGTTAAGAGTGTCCACTACTCCCAACATGTCAACAAAGAGGTTTAATTCTAGATAAGTAGCAATGTAATGTTGTATAGTACCATAGGCCACTTACCTATTACTATATTAGTAGTATCTTGTTCATTAATGCAACTTTTCTAAAATGCATAATATACATCCTAAATCTAGGAACATAAGTATGTACATGACTGAACAACATCATTTAAGTAATCATATATACATGAAATAACAATTCAAATACTTATCTTTGTTTGGTTGTTGGGTGGACTCCCTCTCAATCTTTGCTTCCTTCCAGGAACTACTGGAGACTCTGATAGTGTGCACCTTAACCAATGCTGAAAATGGATGAGAGTTTCTTCCATAGACTATTTGTCTTCCGGAGTCCAACTTTGCAGTAGCTTCTTCTTCATTAAAATACATATTCTTAATCACTTGAAGAATCTTGATTGTCTTCTCTAGTTCTCTTCCTTGGAGGTTCACCATCCTTTGCAGTGTGAGCATGATGTCTTTTCTTGTTGTTGTTCTTCTTGTGAGAGCTGCTTTTGTTCTTGGGACAATATCTGGAATAGTGTCCCTTCTCATCACAAGTATAACATCGAATGTGAGAAGGATCTCTCTTGGATCCTCCAAGGTTCTCCCTCTAATTCTGGTGGTGGTTTTTACCCTTCTTGTGATGAGGATGCTCCCTCTTGTTTTTATTCTGCCTAGTGTGTGTTGTGAGAGCTTGGTCTTCATTATCCATCTTTTCTTCTCGAGCTATAATTCAAGCTTCTTCCTGTGAGCATTCCTCCCACAGCCTATTGAATGTGATGAGCTTCTTCCTAGCACAAATTCCTTGAATGAAGGAATCCCATGACCTAGGAAGACCATTCAAGGTGGTCATCACAATTTCACCATTCTCTATATCTTCTCCCACATCTTGAAGTTGTTCTTTTATCTGAGAGACCCTTGTAAAGTAGGACTGCATGGTCTCTGCATTTTGTATCTTGACATTCTTCAATTGATTCCTCAAAGTCTTCTTCCGATTTATGTTCTTTCCTTCAAACAACTTGGCCAAGGAATCAAACATCTCCTTGGGTGTCTTTAGAGAATACACATCTGGTATGAGATGGTATTTGATAGAATCTACAATGATCCTCTTGGCCTTGAGCAAGTTCTTCTTATGTAAGGCCTTAGCCTTGTCTCCCTCTCGAACTGGAACTTCTTCACTTATGTAGGTTTCCAATTCATTCTCTTATAGGATTAACCCAATCCTATACTTCCATGCTCGAAATTTATTAGCCCCTTCAAGCTTATCCTCAAGCTTGGTGTGGTGAGACATCTTTTAAAGAGTACTTCAAATGGAAATAGAATATTTTTATGTCTTACCACTTTGATTTGTTGAAACTGGATCTGGAGATGGCTAGGGTTTGGCAAAGAAACCTTAAAAATCCAAACTTGGAATTTCAAACTTCTATCTGGACAGGGAGATGCATTTGCGAGCAAGCTAGTGTGCTTAGATTTTGAAAACTCTAGAAATTGACTCTTCAAAAATGACCTGCGAATTTCAGATCTGCAACTTCTGTCAAAATCTGGTTTTTTGGTGTTTTTGGTCCAAAAGTCAAATTAGGGTTTGACTTTCCCGGAGATTCACCCAACCAAAAAATTTGATCTTGGTCTCTAAATTTTGACTTTGTTGAGGAGAGAAATCCTATGCTAAGAGCACTCCAAAATTTCAATTCTATCAAAAGCCCTAATTTCCTACAGCAGTGACAAGCCAAAAATGAAAATGCTCAGAATCCAATTCTATTTTGACAGAAAGATATGCAATATTGTTTCTGGTGCATCTCTGGAATTTCGAATCCTCGGGGTCTGAAACTTCAGCCTGTGGTAGATTGACCTGTCATCTTTCCAACCCCACAGATCTAAGCTTCAATGGATTCTCCATGAGAGAGATATGATAAGTGTCGAAACATGACCTGTTTATGGGATGAAACAGCATAGCAAACTTGTACAGATTGCCACCTGTCACTGTTTCAACTCGGCCTATGAAACTACATTATGTGCCCTAACTGTCAATTTTTACGGAATTCCATTTGGAGCTTCCTAGCTCGAGATACGACCCTTGTTCCTATGTCACATGTTTAGGGATTCATTCTAGAAGAGGCAGAAACCCTAAATTGTACGGATCATATCTCACAAAGTACAACGAATATGAGGCTGAAAGTTTTACACAGGGTACATCCATGTCTGATATATGGCCTGTAAAAATTTCAGATCCTGAACCTTCGCCAAAACGGATTTATAACGAAAGTTCCACAATGGCTAGTTTTTACTATACCAAGCCGTAGCTTCCAATTTGTCGCAAGTGCAACAAGTGTCGTAAATGCCATACAATTCCTTCCTTCAGGATAGCTCTGATACCATGTTAGTTTTTCATCATTTATTTCAATATGATCTAGGATCTTAACTGAGAGAACAAAATGTACAACATAGCAAACACAAGAGACAAGAGACACAAAGCATTTCACCGGGGAAAACCATAAAGGTGAAAAACCCCGCAACTTCCTCAGAGATGGAATAAGCACCAATACAAAGATCACAAAGATGAAACCCCAAAATATAGATGTCTCCAGTCGCTAATCCTCCTCCAATTGTGCACACTCCTCTCTCTCAACTATGTGAGTTGGATGTGTGAGTGAATGAGCAAATAGAGTGGTGCAACCACTCTATTTATACTTTAACTTGACCTTCCTTTTACCCTAACTGGGCCGACCCCTTAGTGGAGTCTAATAACCCTTCCACTTAACTCATACTTGTATGACCCCTCTAATGTGGTCTAATAACCCATCAAATATAAGTTATGACACTTACAATAAAACTTGCGACACTTGCAAATACAAATGATGACACTTCCAATTGGAGGAATAATACATCTCCATTGGGGATACAACAAAGTACAAATGTAATACATATAATAAACAAGTGAATATCTTTCGAAGTTACAAATACATCAATAGTAGCTTGTTATATTTAACACATTCGAGACCAGATCTATCATGTGATGTTGGTGTTGTGGCTAGGTACATGTAGGAGCCACATGAGCTGCATTAGAAGGAAGATGAGAGGATCTTGCACTATGTTAAAGGTACAAGAGAGTTTCAGATACATTATTCTGCTAGTGCTCAACTGTATCTGGTTGGTTTTACTAACTCAGATTGGGATGGAGACAATGCGGATAGGAAGTCTACTTCAGGGTACGTATTCATGTTGGGATCAAGACCAATCTGCTGGTCAAGTAAGAAGCAAGCAACACTCACACTTTCTTTAGTAGAGGAAGAGTGAAAAGGGGCAGTGAATGCATCTATCCAGAGTGTTTGGTTGCATGGGATATTGACTGAGTTTGGAATTCACACTTCTCCTTCAATAGACAGTTTTTGTGATAATCAAAGTGCCATCAGGATCTCCAGTGACTTAGTTCAGAAGCAATGGACCAAACATATTGAGGTTCACATGCACTACATCAGGGAGCTAGTGCACAACAGGACCATCTCCCTGCATTATTGTCCTATAGAGGAGATTACTGCACACATATTCACTAAGATTTTCACTCATAATATATTTGTTTATCTCATATCTCTACTTGGTGTGAAAGTTGTTTGAGCTCCTTGTTGTCCTATTTTTAGGGGGTGGTTTTCCCATGAGGTTTTCCCGATTTCCTTGGTTCATGGACAATTATTTTATTTTCATCATTTATTTGATTGTATGGGTGACCTTTTTTTCTTAGTAACCAGGGCCCGAGATGCACAAGTTTGGATTAAGGGGGGGGGGGTGTTAGGATAATTAATACTCCATCCTTGTCCTACCTAGAATTATTTATTTTTCCTAGTAGTTTATGATATCATTTCCCCCCTAGTGATGTGTAGATGTCATATACGATCCATCAGTCACCTAATGCACCCTTCATGCATCATTTTAGGACCACTTAAGTCAGTTCCCTATATTTTAGCAGCCTACTCAATGTTCTAGTTCAGTCCACCCGAGTTAGTTGATTCTTGTGGGGGGTTTATGCTATGATTGCCACTGATTGTGGCCTCATGTTCCCTTTTCTAAGTGATTTGCATGAAAAACTCACTAATGCGCCCTCCCTCGTCAGTTAACTGATTGTGTCTTCAGTTAAGTGATTTTAGGTTCAGTTGAGTTGAGTTTGGGTCTTCCAGAGCACTCCAGTGGTGACAATTCCTATGCTAGACAAACTGAGACTCGAATTCTCCCAAGTGATTTGAATTCTCTCCATTGTAACACCATTGTTGACTATACTGATTATTGGATGACTATACTGATTATTGGATCATGTGACATTATTTTGTTCCTATCTGAGTTCTCATACATGTTCAATTCTCTGCTTTTTTTACTGCAATTTTCACTATAACTCAATTTCTCTACTCATTCTTTCTCTATGAGTTATACTCAGATCCATGATATACTGTGATTTAGAATTTCACAGCTCTGTCTCTAAATCTATATGGACATTGTAATCATCTCCATGAATCTCTAGAAAATCTTGTATTCCTTTCTCAATTGTTTTAAGAACCTCAGTAATTTGTTTCTCTATTTTAATAAACTGTTGATCTTCTTCACATGAAGTGTCTCCAATGATTAAAACAACATATTTCTTAAATTATGGATCCATTGCAGCTTTAGCATTAAGCCTAAATTTATTAATGGGACAAGTATGAGGATTTCTAAATATGGATTCAGGCATTGCCTTCTATTTTCCCTTGCTAGAATATTTCTTGGAATTTTTCTTCACAGACACACCATTGGAATTTTCAACCATGTTTTGATTCTGAATTTCATTGACACTATCTACCACATGTTTTTAAATAGTCAAGTCATCCTTTTCAATTTTATTATTCTTTATAGTGTATTCCCTCTTACACTCAGAAGCTGAGATTCCTTGTGGTGAAATAGAGTCTAAGTTATTCTTAATCATATATGCTTCCTAAAAAAAGATTTTCTTTTACCACTTTTGGTTCTCATTGATATTGTTTGTCCATCTAGTTCTACATTTGAGGTATTATCAACTGGGATTTTAAGAACCTTATGTATTTTCACCTTTTTAACAGAAGCTTTGGCTTCAGTTCTCTGACCTTCCATCTTAAACCATGACCAAAACAAAAAATGCTTCCAAGTTCTATGTTGCTTGTTTAATTCCTCCAAACCTAGAAACTTGATGAAACCATGATGAAAGAAACTCTACTTGGAGTGCTCATGATGTGTTTCGACTCTTATAGACATTTTCATCATGCTTTTCTATAGATAATATGGTAAATTCATTTTTTATCACAAGAAATATGGAGTTAAAATATCATGTGATAAACAAAGGTAACATTATATCTACCTTCATGTGTTATATATCTTTGTACCATCTTCAATATGTTATACCATTCATCCTTGAAGAATCTCCTTGGGATACCCTTCCTCTAGGCAGGGTCTTGACACTCTTCCTCTAGAAATTGGTTATAATCAGCAACCTCAATGCGCTGTTTCTTAAACCATTTTTCACCATTAGTGGGAAAATTAGCAGCAACGGTGATAAAATCTTATGTTACTTGGAATTCTAGTCCTCCCAAGTCCATTGTACAACCATAAAAAAATCTTTAAGAATCCCTATGTGACCTCATTGTTGAAACCCTGCATTTTTTCACACAAGTGAAACCATCCTATTATCTTAAACTTCTTTGTGCACTCAGGGAAAGTTATAACAGCTCAACTCCATTAGGTTCATATCGCATAATCTTTCCCCCTTTCTTTCCCATTTTCTATGAATCAAATACTCCGTGATTCTAATCCACTTCGTTAGCAAATAGAATAGAGTTGTAAATAATTTTAATTTCTAAGAGGATTAACAACAAAATATTTATTTTTCATGAATTCATTTCAGTTTATGCGAAGTTCAAATCCATATCAACTCATAATCTTGTCATTTAATCACATCAAAGATCAACAGGGTGACAATATGTGCCATCACGGGTTAAAATGGCGAAGGACTTTGCTGAATGAAATAAGTGAATCCAGGAGTTATACCTGTCAAGTGGTATTAGAGCAGGTTGCTTCCATAACTCCTGTCTGGTATGTAACCTTCTACCCTGGATAATATGTCATACTGACCATTCTGTGTATGTGCCTTTCCTCATGCTCTTAGGCCTGCCTTATACAAGATTATTTTCCTCATTAATGTTTGTCCTACCATATGCGTCCTTCTACATTTTTCTTCAGAGTAACATTCTATCAGTTGCCTCTTCCCCACTACATTTTGATCAGAGAATGAGTGCCATCGAAATTATGTAGGAAAACCTAATTTCCGAATCCATTTGGAGGCCGAGTATTGTTATGGTCTAGTATGAGTAAACAGGCATATGTCTTCCTACCTTTCGACTCTCCCATCCATAAAAGTTGTGACCTCACATATTACTGCACTGCTACAATATTTGGCTAACGCCTACACCATTCTCAACGTTGTGCCTTCTCACTTGGAGCGAGAAAAACCCTAATCTGCATGGAGTTGTGACATTTTGCGTAAAGACTGGCTATTGTGTTGAACCTGGCGTGGCCTTCACTTAAAACAAGTGTAGTTGTGTTTTCCATCTGCGTGCTACTATTCGAAGGACACCCCATAAATTCATATCATGAAGACTATGCAAAATTGATCACCAATGGTGAAATTACGTGAATCTTCCAGGTTGCGATATTACATTTGAACATGCATTGAATACCATCACTCTCATTATGTTGTATAGATAATGTGTGAATATTAGTGACTTTGGCTCAAAGAAAAACGATCCCATGATATCATTGAAGCTACTGTGACCTACATGGAATGAATGTGACCATAACAAGAGCTTGTAGATTGCGTGGAGGTAAATGTTTTGCTGCAATTTGTTTTGTGTGTGAACGATGGGTACAAAAACCCTAATTTATGCCCTGGAATGTCAAAGAGGAGTTTTTTTTTAATGAATAGGTATTACTCTCTTACAAGTGAACCATTTTGTTCTTGTGGGAGATTATATTTTGTTGCAAACATCATCGATGCTGCAAGTAAGGTGAGCCCGAGAGGTTGCGTGATACTTTGATACTGTCTGAGTTTTCTAGCCACATTTTGAGAAGCTGCGAAGAGTATTTTGGATGAATGAGACAGCTCCTGGAGTAGGGAGACACAACCACCATATGATGTGCCTTCATTTGTTTTTCTAGCATTGATCTCAATCAATTCTGAAGGTATAAACAAATAGCACTGCTCTCCAGTGTGAAAATGTGCCCTTGCTTGATGATCGCTTGAGCCATATTTGATTGTAAAAGATGTAAATGGTACTATATTACTGTATTTGTCTCATTGTATATTTGAGCTAGAGTAGAGGTGAACGTAATGATCTATAATAAAGGGTGAATCTAATCTCATCTTCAATGAAGATTTGAGTTAGAATAGAGGGTGAATGTAATGATCTATAAGATTCACATCAAATGGAATTGTATGTAATAGGGCTGCAGAATCAAATAGTGATGAATAATCGTATGTAACAGCATTGTAGGGAGCATTGCAGAATTAAAATCAATAGTTGGTGCTATCCTTACTATAAAGGACACTTATCCAGAATGGTCAAGGAATATCAAGGCTATGTTCACCTACAACGATCTGTGGGATGATGTCATGTCCCAAAAGTGGCATTGGGTCACAATAGCCTAATCACAATGGCCATATTCATTAGTGTTTGTCAAATTGATGCTAAAAGTCAAATAAATGCCGAGGGAAATTACTAGTTTCCTAGGTTTGGGGTGGAAGCTTTGGGATTGTGAATAATGGGGATAATAAATGATGTTGGAACATTAGGATGGAATAAATATTTAATAAAGGAGATAAATAAATATATACAAGTGAAAATCAAAGTGGCATTTCAACATAAAGACACATGGAGGAAGTGGGACCCACACAAGCTAGAATGTATGTGCCACATGGAATCTTCTTCTTGCAATTTCGAATCTATGGGAAGCCTAATGTTCTTGGGATCAGTTGTAATTTCAATAATACTTGTCATGAGTCAATGAGGTCGAAATATAGAGGAAGAGTAACTCCCATGGAAGAGGAAGAAGCAATTTGGAGCTAATGAGACATTGGGGCTAGATTCCCTAGCTCTATGACAACAATGATGAAGATGCTATGACACCTATGACACAAATCAGACCTGAAGGCTGACATATGACATATATGACATGTCAGGGCTAAAAATAGACTCCAAGAGGGCGCTCAAGGGTGTTAGGGAAGCTAAGATGCTTCCACATGTGATTCGGTGGAAGTGGGAGACTAGGAATTGTTGTACAAGTGGCGTTCTTTGGAATCTCTTCCCAATTTGAGTTGGCATGAGTCTCTTGGAAGGAATTCGACCCATGGAGGACATTAGAACCTTATAAATGTCAATAACAAAGAATGAAACCGGATTTTGATCATTTGTAGAATTTGCAATTGCATTTGTGAAGAGGGAGAGCTAGTGGATGACTAGTTTCTTGCCTTAGCCAATTTCGAGAGTGTAAGATTCCCATCCAAGTTGGTAATTGGAAAGGCCATTCAGACCTTTCATTTGGAGCTTTAATGGAGTCTTTATTTGTAGGTTTAAGCTACAGGGAAGCTCATGGTTTCTTCTATTGCAGCTCACTCCTTCAACCATTTCCATTTTTTATGGCATATTCTTGATCCTTAAGGGAGGGCATTTTTGGTGAGCTACTGTACTCTTTGGGGGAGATTCTAATGCCCCATTTATTTTGTAATATGAAATAAATACTCTGTTCTTAATCTTTAGAAAGTTTCAGGTTGAAATTCCAAGTAGAAATGTATAAATCTCAATTTTAATGAAAAAACAGTTTCATTTCCCCACTACCTTGTTGTGAATCAATGTAATGTTGATGATTTCGAATGAATGGATGATTCTCTGATATATTTGTGATCTATATACTGCCATGTATTTCTTATACAAGTTCCATGTACTGTACTTGAGCATTTGAATTATTTTTACTCAGTTTAATTGCATTGGGAGAAGAAATAGCGCCATTTCCCTAAGGGTCGAATTGATGATTTTTGCAATTGAATGGGAGAGGGTTGGAATAGATATATAAATCAATTAATGGTACAAATGAGACCTTAATAACATCCTTAACACATTCCCTACCTCTATTCATAAATTTTAGTGGGTTTGGAGGCATTTGGGAAGCCATTTTCAGTACTTACCCCAGGGGGATTTGAACCCCAAATTACTCGTAAAATTGCATACTTGGTCCAGAATCTTAAGAGAGTTTGCAGAGGTATTTTGGTGGCCATATTTCATCCTTGAAGATCATATTCAAGTCCTAATATCATTAATACACCTTCCTTGAATATTTGAAGGCATTTGGAGTCAATTTGAGACCTAGAGACCAATACTAGTCAAAGGAAAATTACTAGTAAAGTTACCTACATTGACCAGAATTGAAAGAGAATTTGAAAAGTATTTTAAAGGTCCAAAGGCATCCCTAAAACACATATGTATGTTCTAATATCATTCATATACATTGTCAAGAGATTTGGGATCATTTGGGGCAAATTTGGGACCTAGAGATCAAAACTAGTCAAAGGTCGAACTAGGAAAAAAAAGTGGAAAATTGTCATTTTAATAAAATTCCTAACAAAGGACATTATAGTGGTATCAGAGCATGGTCCTTGCACCTGTGGATTAGGTACATACATTCAAGAATAATTGGTAGCCATGTCTTACTATTATGATGAATCCTATGAGTACAATTCTTATGAGGAATATGCAGATGCTTATGAGCAATATGAAGCAGAATGTGAATGGTATGAGGAAGAGGTGCCATCATGCAACACTTCTTACAATTTCAAGAGAAATTAAGATTATTCTTATGACTTTAAATCTGATGAATATGAGTGTGTCACACCAACCAAGGATAATTCTATGAATGAGTTCCAAACATGGAGAGCAACATATAAAACCTTGCCCCGAGAATATCTTGCTTCAAGCAAAACTACACAAAATGCCATGTCTTTTGAGTACTATGCTGAACATGTTTTTGAAAATAGACCCAAAAATGAAGATGTGGAGTTAGTAAAGAAAGGTTTATGCCCTTCTTGTAAAGAACCTTGGAGTGAGTATCATATATGTGTGCATGAAATTATGTCCCACTTGGGGAGAGCTTTTGGGAATTATTCAAAAAGAGATTCCAAAGATATTGATCATAAGGAAAACAAGGGACAAAATGCATCATCTTGATTGAAGGATAAAAATGAAGAGACATCACAAGAGCATGAATAAGATTCTATTGAAAATATGGAAGATCATTTTGAGACACCTTCTAGCTTAGACATGAACCAAAGAGCATCTACTGATAGATGCTTAAACTATGAAGGAGTACCTACTGATGGGTGCTCACACCTCTATGTTGGTGACATAGAGATCACTTTTGAAAGTGTTGCTGCAAGCCCAAGTTCCATTAAGCATGATATGAAGACCTTGTAGCATTTGAAGAAGAACCAATATCAACTTCCCCATCACCACTTGAGCTTCATGAAGTTGGTTCAAGCAAAAATGAAGAAGATGAGGAGTTTCATTTGTCAGAGCCTCATTTTCTTGAAGGGTCCTTAAATATGAATGAAAAGAAGATCCAAGAGTCCCTTAGCATTCTCCATGACACTTAAGCTTTGGTGTCAAATTCTTGTTGGAGAGCTACTTCATTGGAGGAAACATCCTTCCTTGAAGACATGGAGAAGATTCAAAGAGCAATGTGCCACATCAAAGGTAATTTCATGTCTTTGCTTTTTGATAGAAACCATTTGTTTGAGCTTAATGAATTGTTACATGATGCATACTTGAAGAATAATGATGATAATCATAAGCTCACAATTCAAAATGAGCAACTTCTTGAAAAGTTGCAAGATACTTGTTTTTCCTCCTATGTTTCAGATTGTCAAATTTTAGATTGTTTGGAGGATTCTCATGACATGGTGGATCATGAGAAATGTGGAAATTTGAATTTTCTTGATATGTTTGAAGATGAACTTGAAGAGATCCAAACACTTGATGGGGTGGAAGAGGAACTTGAATTGTCTCTTGATGAAGGTTATGCAATTTTTAAAGAAGAGCGTGATTCCTCTACATTGGAACCAATATATGACAGAGGTTTCACACTTTTGAAGGAGCTGCATGGTACTACCCATATGGATCCTTCCCATGATGAAACTTCTGCACTTTTTGATCATTTGTGTGAGTTAGTTCATTCTCCTACATCCTACAATTCCATGTTTTGCAACATTAATCTCAGTGAAGTATGGGTGAAAGGGTTCTTTTTGATGGTGCCACATGAGGATTATGGAACTCCTAGATTTACCTTTTATGATGACATGGTTGGAGCACATTCTTATTCACATTTGCAGCAACATTATTTGTCACTTTATGATGATGCAAATCTGCATGGACGCACCTATGATATGCATTTGAGTCACTTGAAGACTCATTGTTTTTCTTGCTCAACACTTGATTCATTTGCCGTTGGAGGAACTTCATCCAACACTTGGGTGAATAGATTTATGATTGGAGAACATTTTTGTTGGAAGCCACATACTTTGTTATATCTTTATGATTCTCACATTCAGGGATGTATGGGTGAGACTTCTTTGAGTCATTTGAAGTCTCCTTGTTTTTTCTGCTGATTATTTGGTTCAGATTTTAGTGGAGATTCTTCATTCACTTCTTGGATAAGAATACATGGATGAATATTTTGATGCATATCACATCCTTTTGGAGTAGCATTATAGGACATGGGATCCTCACCTATGTCATTGGAGTAGATTTGATGGGCCACTTGAAGATTGTATGCACTTTCAAAATGGTGGTCTACTTGCTTGGAGGTATAAGCACTTTCATGACTCTTTGATGAAGCATCTCCTTGATGTACATTTTTATTATGTTGTTAAGTACTTTGATGATATATTTTTGGTACTCATGATGTTTGGAAGAATGCATACAAGAAAATGGGATCCAGGAATCCTCTTATCTAATGGTGTGGGTTGGAGAGCACTCTTAATTGTTGGGGTGCAATACAAGCAATGGGACCCTGGAATAATTTTTGTTTCATTGGTTTCAATTTTTGGGGGGAAACAAGCAGTATGGGAGATGGATTTTCCACTTAATAAAGTGATTTTTATCAGAGTAGTGCAACAACAAGCATGGTGGTTCCTCTCTAAAATATTCATGGAAACTCAAAGACTCAAGGTTGGGCAATTCAATGGCAACTTCAAAAAATTATACAGAAAGCAGGTTCTTCAACACCCATGTTTGAAATTGCTTGAGGACAAGCAATATTGGGAAGGGAGGATTTTTCATGTCCCAAAAGTGGCATTGGGTCACAATGGCCTAATAACAATGGCCATATTCATTATTGTTTGTCAAATTGATGCTAAAGGTCAAATAAATGCCAAGGAGGGAAATTACTAGTTTCCTAGGTTTGGGTTGGAAGCTTTGGGATTGTGAATAATGGGGATAATAAATGATGTCGGAACATTAGGATGGAATAAATATTTAATAAAGAGAATAAATAAATATATACAAGTGAAAATCAAAGTGGCATTTCATCATGAAGACACATGGAGGAAGTGGGACCCACATAATCTAGAATGTGTGTGCCACATGGCATCCTCTTCTTGCAATTTCAAATCTATGGGAAGCCTAATGTTCTTGGGATGAGTTATAATTTCAATAATACTTGTCATCATTCAATGAGGTCGAAATATAGAGGAAAAGTAACTCCCATGGAAGAGAAAGAGGCAATTTGGAGCTAGTGAGACACTTGGGCTAGATTCCCTAACTCTATGACAACAATGATGAAGATGCTATGACACCTATGACACAAATCAGACCTGAAGGCTGACATATGACATATATGACATGTCAGGGCTAAAAATAGACTCCAAGAGGGCGCTCAAGGGTGTTAGGGCATCTAAGATGCTTCCACATGTGATTTGGTGGAAGTGGGAGACTAGGAATTGTTGTACAAGTGGCGTTCTTTGGAATCTCTTCCCAACTTGAGTTGGCATGAGTCTCTTGGAATGAATTCAACCCATGGAGGAAATTAGAACCTTATAAATGTCAATAACAAAGAATGAAACTGAATTTTGATCATTTGTAGAATTTACAATTGCATTTGTGAAGAGGGAGAGCTAGTGGATGACTAGTTTCTTGCCTTAGCCAATTTTGAGGGTGAAAGATTCCCATCCAAGTTGGTAATTGGAAAGGCCATTCAGAACTTTCATTTGGAGCTTTAATGGAGTATTTATTTGTAGGTGTAAGCTACAGGGAAGCTCATGGTTTCTTCTATTGCAGCTCACTCCTTCAACCATTTCCATTTTTTATGGCATATTCTTGATCCTTGAGGGAGGGAGTTTTTGGTGAGCTATTGTACTCTTTGGGGGAGCTTCTAATGCCCCATTTATTTTTTAATATGAATTAAATACTCTTTTATTCATCTCCAGAAAGTTTCAAGTCGAAATTCCAAGTAGAAATGTATAAATCTCAATTTTAATGACAGAACGGTGCCATTTCACCACTACCCTGTTGTGAATCAATGTAATGTTGATGCTTTCGAATGAATGGATGATTCTCTGATATATTTGTAATCAATATACTGCCATGTATTTATTCTACAAGTTTCATGTACTGTACTTGAGCATTTGAAGTATTTTTACTCAGTTTAATTGCATTGGGAGAAGAAATAGTGCCATTTCCCCAAGGGTCGAATTGGTGATTTTTGCAGTTGAATGGGAGAGGGTTGGGACAGATATAATAATTAATTAATGGTGCACATGAGACCTTAATAACATCCTTAATACATTCCCTACCTCTGTTCAGAAATTTGAGTGGGTTTGGAGGTATTTGGGAAGCCATTTTCAGTACTTACCCCAGAGGAATTTGAACCCCAAATTACTAGTAAAATTGCATACTTGGTCCAGAATCTTAAGAGAGTTTGTAGAGGTATTTTGGTGGCCATATTTCATCCTTGAAAATCATATTCAATTCCTAATATCATTCATACACCTTCCTTGAATATTTGAAGGCATTTGGAGTCTATTTGAGACCTAGAGACCAATACTAATCAAAGGGAAATTATTAGTAAAGTAACCTACATTGAACAGAATTGAAAGAGGATTTGAAGAAGTATTTTAAAGGTCCAAAGGCATCTTTGAAACACATATTTATGTTCTAATATCATTCATATATCTTCTTAGAATATTTGGGATCATTTGGGGCAAATTTGGGACCTAGAGATCAAAACTAGTCAAAGGTCGAACTAGGGAAAAAAAGTGGAAAATTGTCATTTTAATAAAATTCCTAACAAGGGACATTACAGATAACATATGTGAAGGAAAAACCATTATCAACTATGAATGCACAGTCATTGGTTATGATCCAAAACCTCCAACATTAGAGAAATATCGTGCTATCTGGAAGACCAGAGACAAGAAAGCTTTGGCCATGATCTATACTACTATCAATGAATATGTGAGCCAATATATAATTCCTGCAAAATCTTGTTTTGAATATTTAAATACATTAAAATACTTGTATGACTCACACACTGAAATGGAAGTGATTCAGCTAATGTTAAATCTATTGAGTTTAGATGTAAAGGATAATGATCCTATGTTGGTTGCATCTGAGATCAGAGAAATCATGCACAAGATTCAAGCCTCTGGTATGAAACCATACCTTGCAATTGAATCATTTGTAAAGTCTCTTTATCCAACACACTCCAACTATCTTGAGTCTCTGCAAGAAAGTGACAAGTTCAAATACCTCACCTTTGACACCCTGGTAGAGAAGATTGTAGATAGAGAGAAAGCATTTGGAAAGAAGACAAGTGAGCATATTGGATAATATATTTGCTTTGATAAAAAAGCAAATAACAATCCCAAAGAACCTTCCAAGGGAGAAAGCATCAAAAGAGGAAGAGGAAGAAGAAATTTTAGAGGCAGAGGAGGAAGAAACAACCCAAGTAAAAGATCATATCTGAAGTGCAAGCATTGTGGGAATACTGGACATGAAGAAGATCAGTGTTGGGATTCCCGGGACTCCATCAAAGGAATACATAACCAAAATAAAGAAGAAAAAAATAAAAAACAAGAGGATGATAAATCCCCTGACTATGCTCATTGTATTGTTGCACATTGTAATCTTGGAATTAATGAAATAACTTATCTTTCATCTTACAAAGATTGTTGATTTCTTGATATTAGTGCAACATCTCACATGAATTCTAGAAAATATTTTTTTGAAGAACTGAATGACATTGTAGATGGCATATTGTACTTTGCATACAAATATATCCTAAAAACATAGGGAATTGGCTCAATCAAGATTAAGCTACCCGGATTCCCTGATTTTGTGTTAGAGAATGTTCTCTATCTTCCAGAGTTGTAGAGAACCTTATTGTATTTAGTGCATGTTCGACAACAAGGCCATTCCATCCACATGTTTGATGGAATTGTAGAGATAAGAAAGTCCTCTGACAACAAGGTCATCATGACCGGTTATGAAGATGGACAGGTGTTGAAGTTAAGGGGATCTTCTACAAGAATTCAAAACTTTGCCTACCTCTCTCAATATGAAGTAGGTAATATGACATCCAGTTTGCTACGACTTGCTAGATTTGGTCATCTAAATTATGACAGTATTTGTTTGTTAATAAAGAATGGTGTATTCGGTTTTCCCACCATTCCTAAGCAAAAGAACAAATGTGATGCATGCATACTAGGAAAACATAGTAAGCATCCATTCCAAGAGTCTAATTCAGAGCATGTAGAAATTTAGAGATGTAACAATCTGACTGTTGATGTATTTGTAACTTCGGAAGATATTCACTTGTATATTGTATTTGTAATTTATTGTATCCCCAACGGAGACGTATTATTCCACCGATTGGAAGTGTCGTTAGTTATATTGTAAGTGTCGTAACTTATACTTAATGGGTTATTAGACCACCTTGATGGGGCCGGCCCTGTATGAGTCATGTGGGTCAAAGGGTTATTAGACCACCCTAGTGGGGGTCAACCCAGCCAGCATTATGTTAAGTGGTTAAGTTGAGGCCGACCTAGTTGAGTAAAGGTCAAGTCAAGTTAGTGTATAAATAGAGAGTGTGTCTCTCTCATTTTACACATTCTATTATTCACTCACTTCACATTAGTGAGAGAAGAGAAGGGTGCGAACAAGTGGAGGAGGAGCATGATGCTAAAGATATCTATCTCTTGGGTTTGATCATGGTGATCCTTGTATTGATGCTTATTCTATCTCTGAGGAAGTTGCGGGGTTTTTCACCTTCTTGGTTTTCCCTGGTGAAATGTTTTGTGTCTCTTGTCTCTTATCTCTTATGCTTGATATGATGTACATGTTGTTATTTCAGTTAAGATCCTAGATCAGAATGAATTAAATGATGAAAAACTAACATGGTATTAGATCTAGCCTAAAGGAAGGCATGCTATGGAATTTATGAGACTTGTTGCACTTGCGACAAATCGGAAGCTAGGGCTTGATATAGCAAAAACCAATCATCGTATTAATTTCACTATAAATACATTTTAGAGAAGGTTCAGGATCTGAAAAAACCTTTACAAGTCATAGATAACATCCCCATGTACCGTGTATCCAAAGCACAACTTCTAATTCGCTTTATTTGTGATTTATGATCAATACAATCTAGGGTTTTTGCCTCTTCCAGATCTCAGTCATAAACAGGTGACCTAGGAAAAAAGGTCACAACTTGGGATAGGAAGCTCCAAATGAAATTTCATAAAACATGACAGGTAGGGCACGGACTCCACTTTCATAGGTAAGTTTTTTAGAGCCCGAAACTGAACCAGTGACATGTGGCATGCAGTACAAGTTCGCTCTCCTATTTTATCCCATAAACAGGTTACGTTGCGACACTTGGCATAACTCTCTCTCAGAGAATCCAATTGAGGTCAGACCTGCGGGGTTGGAAAGATGACAGGTCAGGCTACCAAAGTCCTAATTTTAAGACCCTGTGGATTCGTAATGTCTGAGTTACACCAGAAACAATCAAGTGCACATTTCTGTCAAAACATATTTGGATTTTGAGCACCTTCATTCTTGGATCGTCACTGCTATGGGAAATTAGGGTTTCGGAGAAAGTTGAAATTATTGGAATCAGATACCATGGCTGGATGCTCCTCATCAAAATTGAAATTTAGAGACCAAGATCGAATTTTTTGGTTGGGAAGAAGGCCAGACTTGATCAAACCCTAGTTTGGGATTTTGATCGGAAAGGTGGAAAATTAGGGCTTTTGCAAAAGTTGGAATTTTTTAAATCGATGACCACGGCTGGAAGCTCCTCAGAAAAATCGAATTTTAGAACACAAGATAGGACCTTTTGGATGGGCAGAAGAGCAAGCTTTATCAAACCCTAGTTCGGGATCCTTTCTAGTGAATCCAAAAGTTTCAAAGGCAATTTTGAGGGGTCAAATTTCGCAGTTTTCAAAATTGAAGTATACCAGCTTGATCAGCTCAGCAAGCCACATCTTTCCATCCATTCAGAAGTTTGAAATTCAAAGTTTTAATTTTTAGGGTTTCTCTGACAAACCCTAATCCAGCTCCAAATCCAATTTCAAGCAGATCAAAGTGGATTGGGTTAATCCTAGAAAAGAATGAATTGATCACCTGCATAAGTGAAGAAGTTCCAGTTCTAGAGGAAGATGAGGCTAAGGCTTTACATGAGAAGGCTAGAAGGAATCCCGATAGGTATGACTTGAAGAGATACAGGTATGTTTTGAAATTTGTTCATGATTGAGTTTATGATATGTTTGTCTTCATATTATTGAGGTTAGTACAATCTTGATTAATCTTAGACTTGTCTCATCACCCTAGTAAAAGTATGAATGCATGTGAATGATAGAAGACATTCATTAATTAGGGTTATGACACTTATGATTGTACTAATGCACTGTGTTGTTGTATGAGGTTGATGTTGTCTGCTAACATGAAAGGTACAAATCAAGTTCTAGATCAAGAACATATGACCATGGTGACATGAAGACAAAGACTTATTGATCACATAGAAGCTCCACTTACGAGGTATGTATAATTTGGTTCTACAATGGTTAACTTATGAGTTATACAGGTTACTAAGCACAAGTCATTAAAGAGAACAAGAAGACATTGTTTGGGTATGTTAGACATAACTAGCAAACATGATAACCAGGTATGTTTTTCCTATATCAAGATTAGAATCCTACCTTGTGTTAGGATATTATACTTTTGTATAAATGATAATGTTTATTCTTGAAGTTAGAAGTTTTAGTAATCAAGGGTTTATGCATATTATATTTCTTACTTTGATTGATGATATGACTAACCAAAAGAGTCATATGGTCAATAAGAATATGCATGAGTAAAATAAGTCTTGCTTGAAACCTTGAAGACTAATGCTTATTACCTATGATCATGACCATACATATTTTAGGAACATAATGTTTTGGTAGTATTGAGGTTATACTAATAGATGTGTGATTGTGTACGAGATCTTGAGGATGCCACTAGTGCACACTTAAGCATGCATAGTGGTCCAGGATGGATATAAGTTCAAGGACAGGTAATCCAGGTAGCAAAGATCAAGAGGGAGCACACTCCAAAAGTTCCTGCAAAGAAGCAAAGATCAAGAGGGAGCACTTCAGGAAGCAAAGATCAAGAAGGAGTCCACCCTACAACCAAAAAAAGATAAGTATTTGAATTGTCAATTCATGTATACATGATTACTTAAATGATATTGTCCAATCATATACATACTTATGTTCCTAGATTTAGGATATGTATTATGCATATTATAAAAGTTGCATTAATGAACAAGATACTACTAAATATGCAAATAATGGGTAAGGGACCTATGGTACTGTACAACATTCCATTGCTACTTATCTAGAATGAAACATATTTGCTGACATGTTGGGAGTTGTGCACACTCTTAACAATGTTCTGGTAGATATGGAAGACATATAGACAGATATGGAATATGGATAAATGTTGTATTGAAACATTGGCCAAGATAATTGCATGACTGTATAACATATGTCTTTATGCATAAGTATGTGTTTTTGAAAAACTATGAGAAGTTTCTAATCATGCAATTGGACTTGTCTTGTAGGAAAGATTGTGTACCATCACCTACAAAAAGGACTACAACATTTCTTCCAACAATGAAGATCAAATAAAAACTATCTATTGAAGATATTGAAGAATCTGAAGTTCCCAGGATCCGGGATGCAGTAATGGAAGAATGCCATGATCGAGGAGTATCGGTCGATCATGAAGAATGATGTCTGGGATGGGGTCCCGAGACAAGAAGGGAAGTCTGTTGTGACTTCCAGGTGGATCTACAATATCAAGCTTGCTGCCAAGTTCAAGATGAAGGACTTGGGATGATGCACTACTTTCTATACTTTCTAGGCATGGAGGTGTGGCAGAGTGCAGATGGAATCTTCCTTGGACAAGGAAAGTATGCAATAGAGATCCTGAAGAGGTTCAGGATGATGGACTGCAAGGCCATGGCCACACCTTTGGCATCGAACCTGAAGCTTCTATGTGATGCGTCATCTGATCTGATTGATGTCACTGTGTATTGTCAGATGATTGGGTCCTTGATTTACCTGACGAACACGAGACCAGATATTTTCTTTGCGGTGAACACATTGAGCCAGTTCCCGACGGATCCCAGAGGTGTTCACCTGGTTGCTGTAAAGCACATTCTGAGGTACCTGAAGGGTACAATTGATTATGGGCTCAAGTATGATGCAAATCAAAAGTTTAACCTGGAGGGTTATGTTGATTCATATTGGGCAGGCAGTGCTGCAAATAGGAAGAGAACTTATGGGTGCTGCTTCAGTATGGGATCAGGTGTGATCTATTTGTTTAGGAGAAAACAGTCCTGTGTAGCACTGAGTACAGCCGAAGCAGAGTATGTTGCAGCTTGTTCGGCTAGTTGTGAGGCAGTATGGCTCCGGAACCTACTGTCTGAGTTATTTGATCTCCCGTTGGAAGCTATCGGTATATTTTGTGACAACCAGAGTTGTGTGAAGCTGTCTGAGAACCCGGTGTTCCACGACAGGTCGAAGCACATTGAGATCAAATATCACTATATCAGGGATATGGTGCAAAGAGGAGTAGTGAAGCTCCTGTATATTGCGATGGATGAGTAGGTTGCGGATGTGTTGACGAAACCACTAGCCAAAGTGAAGTTTGAGTACTTCAGAGAGAGGCTTGGTGTTCTTCGGATTGAAGATACTTCGAGGAAGAAGTGATGGACACATTTGCAGGAGCCATTCCAAGCATGGTGAGAGGAGGATACTTCCCATGGCTGTGGATGTAAGCGTTGTGTGATGAGCATTAGGACGATGCTCCAGTTATTGCTTTGGATATGCCTCAGTTGGATGCTTTGTATGATCAGTTGGATCATGTATGATGACATGCATCAGGATGATGTAGTGACAATGATTAGGATGATCATGTGTGATGAGTATCAGGACGATGCTCTGGATGACATGCATCAAGACGATGCAGTGACGATGAGCAGGATGATCATGTGTGATGAGTATCAGGATGATGCTCTGGATGATATGCATTAGGATGATGCTATGATGATGATCAGGACAATCATATGTGATGATATGTATTAGGTGTATTCATTACATGATCAGTTGGATCATGTGTGATGAGTTTCGAAGACACAGATGCACATGAGCCATTCTCACATGGTGGTAGGTGTGTCCTCCCATGGTCGTTGATGTAAGAGCTGTGCCATTAGAGCGTGGTTGAAGTGTGTATTCCCATGGCTACGATATAAGTGTTGTGCCATTTGAGCATGGTTGAAGTGTGTCTTCCCATGGCTGTGATATAAGTGTTGTGCCATTCGAGCATGGTTGAAGTGTGTCTTCCCATGGCTACGATATAAGTGTTGTGCCATTCCTAGCATGGTTGAAGTGTGTCTTCCCATAGCATAGATATAAGTTTTGAGCCTTTCACAGATGGTTGAAGTGTGTCTTCCCATGCTGGTGAATATAAGTGTTGTGTGATGTGCATTTGGTTTTTGCTTTGTGGACGATGAGATGACATGATTAGTATGATCATGAGTATCAAGATGATACTCTGTGGCCATGGACAGGTTGTGCAGTTGCATGTAAAAGATCCTGGGAGATCCGATAGGTTGAGCTGTGTGCTCGTAATCAGTCCTGGTATGCTCTTTCGAGGTTTTGTGGTGGTCACATATAATATTTTCCTAGGAGATCCGATAGGTTGAGCAGTAAGCTCGTAATCAGTCCTGGGATGCTCTTTTGAGGTTTTGTGATGCACGTAATAAGTCCTGAGGATTCTACAGTATGGCTATTAATGATGAAGACCTGCAAGTGGTGGGCCTACATCTAGCATGAAAAGGCTAGCTCTGTAGAATTTCCTATGAGGAGAACAATTCAGAGATAGCCCAGTGATCGAGATGATGAGTATAGCAGTAGTGATGATGATGATGCTTCGTGATCCAGTGATGATGATACAACTCCAGAATTAAATACTTGTGCCTATATGTATTGATGACTTGTGTCAAGAGAATACCTTTCTAGTTAAGAGGGAGTGTTGATGTATTTGTAACTTCAGAAGATATTCACTTGTATATTGTATTTGTACTTTATTGTATCCCCAACGGAGATGTATTATTCTTCCGATTGGAAGTGTCGTCAGTTATATTGTAAGTGTCATAACTTATACTTGATGGGTTGTTAGACCACCTTGATGGGGTCGGCCCTGTATGAGTCATGTGGGTCAAAGGGTTATTAGACCACCCTAGTGGGGGTTAGCCCAGTCAGCATTATGTTAAGTGGTTAAGTTGAGATCAACCTAGTTGAGTAAAGGTCAAGTCAAGTTAGTGTATAAATAGAGAGTGTGTCTCTCTCATTTTACACATTCTATTATTCACTCACTTTGCATTAGTGAGAGAAGAGAAGGGTCCGCACAAGTGGAGGAGGAGCATGCTGCTAAAGATATCTATCTCTTGGGTTTGATCATGGTGATCCTTGTATTGATGTTTTTTCTATCTCTGAGGAAGTTGCGAGGTTTTTCACCTTCTTGGTTTTCCCCGGTGAAATGTTTTGTGTCTCTTGTCTTTTGTCTCTTATGCTTGATATGTTGTACATGTTGTTTTTTCAGTTAAGATCCTAGATCAAAATGAATTAAATGATGAAAAACTAACACTGACTTATGTGAATCCATGCCAATTCCTTCTTCAAATGGTAATAAGTACATCATGACCTTTTTATATGACTATAGTAGAATGTTTTGGGTATACTTGTTAAAAACAAAATCTGAAGAATTTCAAACTTTCAAGAACTTTCATGCATGGATAGAAAATCAAGCACAAGCACATATTGGTACATTTCAGTATGATAATGATAAAGAATATACTTCTAATGCTTTTGAAGACTATCTTTGCAAACATTAGATTACACATCAGACTTCAATTCCCTACAATCCTTAACAAAACAGTGTAGCAAAAAGGATAAATAGAACCTTAATGAATACAACATGTTCAACGATGTTTTTCAAGAATGTGAAACTGATGTTTTGGGGTGATGTAGTAATATGTGCAACATATTTGATAAATATAAGTCCCTCTCATACTCTGTAATATAAGAGTCCATGTGAAATTTCATTTGGCCACCTTCCTTCATTCAAGCATCTCAGGGTTTTTGGTTCCACCTACTATGCCTTGATACCAAAGGAGCAAAGAAACAAGCTTGGTACTTGAAGTCGAAGATGCATTTTCTTAGGGTACTCAAAAGCCTCCAAGACATATAATATTTATGATGAGGTAAATAAGAAGTTTGTTGTTTCCATAGATGTCATTTTTCTTGAAACTAAAAAAAATGACCAGACTATTGAGAGATAGATTGATCATCTAGAAATATTTTCCCATCTAAAGACATATTATGAATTTGATAATAAAATTCCACATCTTAAAGGGGGGATCCCTATCTTGGATCAATCCATGGAATTTCCTTTTGAAGCAGCACCAACACCCCCTCGTGAAGAAAATCATGAAGGGGGCACCATCAATCCCTTCTCCCCTGCAACAAAATGGAGCACCATCGGCACTATAGTCTCCTTGGCTACAAAAAATGGATGTAAAAACAACATTCTTGAATGGATACTTGAAAGAAAATGTCTTCATGTCTCAACTAGAAGGTTTTGGTGAGAAGGGACAAGAACACAAGGTATGTAAACTTGTCAAGACCTTGTATGGCATGAAACAAGCACCTCGAGCATGGTATGAAAATATAACAGAGCATATTCTAAAGTTGAATTTCAAACATTATAATCTTGATGATGCAACATTGTTTGTAAAGAAGGTTGGAAGATCTATTGTGTTTCTTGTAGTGTATGTAGATGACCTTTTGATGACAAGAACTGTTGGTTGTGGAGCCTGATCTCCAGATTTAGAGATATTATTATTCAGCTGTGTCCATACCCTAGGTTTGTTATGATCCCAGCACAATCCCCAGGGGGTCCAGGGGAGTGCTCTGTAGTCCCCTGGCTGGGGGTCGCAGGGGCTAGTGAGTCCCCAAGAAAGGGGGTTTTGGGTAACCCATGGTATTTTTCCATTGTATTTTCATTATAAAAGAAATACATTGTAAAATGGCTAGGGTTGATGTATTAGGTTTTATGCATTGTAAATATATCTAAGATCATGAAGAGAGATTGTGAGATAGTGAAGAGGAAGTGCAGCAGTTGTGTTGCAGGTTGTATCCCTTCACTTTGCTGGATGGCATAATAATAAGGACTGGCAAATTTCAATGTGGACGTAGCCCAAGTTGGGGTGAACCACGATATATCTGTGTCTCTCTTGTAATGTGTGTGTGATTATATTTACATTTCTATTTATTGTTATTGCTCTACGATCCTGTTTTTCTAACAATTGGTATCAGAGCCAAAGGTCTATTTGGTAGTTAAACCCGCAGGAAGATAGGGTTTTTGGTTCAAGTGGGAGCAATGGAAGAAGAAGGAAAGTTTAAGGTCGAGAATTTTAAAGGCCAAAACTTCCAGTTATGGAAGATGCAAATGGAGGACTATCTTTACCAGAAGGATCTATTCCTGTTGTTGGGAGGAAGAGCAAAGCAGCTGGTAGCCATGAAGGACGAAGAATGGGAGGTTCTTGATAGAAAGGCTCTGGGAACAATACGGCTAAGCCTGGCTTCATCGGTGGCTTTCAATATCTCAAAAGAAACGACAATGGAGGGTTTGATGAGCGCACTGGGTAAGCTGTATGAAAAACCCTCGGCCTCCAACAAGGTATTTCTAATGAAACATTTATTTAATATGAAGATGTCTGAAGGTGGATCTGTTACTGATCATTTAAATGAGTTTAATACGGTTACAAATTAACTAAGTTCTGTAAGTGTGAACTTTGATGGTGAGTTTAGGGCTCTTCTAATCTTGTGTTCATTGCCAGAAAGCTGGAATAGCTTGGTCATGGTTGTAAGTAACTCTGTCTCTGGTTCAAACACCTTGAAATTTGATGATGTTATTGGTGTTATTCTTAGCGAGGAAAAGTGAAGAAAAAGCACAGGTGAGACATCAGGTAATGCGTTGACCATGGAGAGCAGGGGAAGACAAAAGGAGAGAGGAAAGAGCCAAGGTAATCACAGCAACTCTAAAAATGGCAGATCCAAGTCTAGACTGGGAAAAATAGAGTGTTGGAACTGTGGAAATAAAGGACATATGAAGAAAGACTACAGATCTCTAAAGAAGAAAGGAGATGCACATAAGGAAACTACCCAGGAAGCAAATGTAGCAGGTGATGTGTTACAAGATGCTTTGATTCTTGCATTAGATAATACAAGTGATTATTGGGTAGTAGATTCAGGGGCTTCATGTCATGCTACACCCCATAGAAAATATTTTCATGATTATGTTCCAGGTGATTTTGGACATGTTTTATTAGGTGATGATGACCCATGTAAAATTGTTGGAATGGGTAAAGTATGGATAAAATTTAAGAATGGAACTGACTGGCTGTTAAAAGATATTAGGAATATTCCTGCTATGAAAAGAAATCTTATCTCAACAAGGCAGTTGGGAGATGGCAGCTGTCTATCTACATTTGGAGAAAAGTGTTGGAATATCACTAAAGGATCAATGGTGATAGCAAAAGGAGAGAGAGTAGGTACATTGTATTTATGTCCTCATAATACTGACCATTCTATCCCTTTAGCTTCCACAGGAACAGATACAACATTGTGGCATCATAAGCTTGGCCACATGAGTGAGAAAGGGATGCAGATTCTCCACTCACGGAAGTTGCTGCCAGATTTGAAGCAGGTAAGTTTGGAATTCTGTGAGAACTGTGTTTATGGAAAACAGAAGAGAGTCATATTTCTCAGGGTTGGGAAACATAAGAAGAATGAAAAGTTAGAGCTAGTGCATGCAGATGTATGGGGACTGGCTCAGGTACAATCTCTTAGTGGCTCTCATTATTATGTTACATTTATTGATGATGCAACTAGAAAAACTTGGGTTTATTGCATTAGACAGAAATCTGATGTGTTTGCTACTTTTAAGAAGTGGAAAGCTTTGGTTGAGAATGAGATAGGAAAAAGGTTGAAGTGTCTCAGATCTGATAATGGAGGTGAGTACTGCGACAAGGAGTTTGATAGTTACTATTCATACCATGGAATTTGTAGAGAGAAGACAATCCCAGGAACACCACAAGAAAATGGTGTGTCAAAAAGGATGACCAGAACGATCATGGAGCGTGCAAGCTGTATGAGACTGCATGCAGGGTTTCCCTTACAGTTTTGGGCAGATGTTGTAAGTACTGCTGTTTATTTAATAAACAGAGGACCTTCAAGTGCTTTGGATGGTGGTATCCAGAGGAGGCATGGACAGATAAAAATGTAAACTACTCATTTCTGAAAACGTTTGGTTGTAAAGCATTTTTCCATATTGATAAATAAAATAGAACAAAGCTTGAAGCTAAATCCAAGAAATGTACCTTTATTGGATATGGGGTTGATGATTTTGGTTATCGTTTATGGGATTATGAAAATCAAAAAATCATTAGAAGTAGAGATGTCATATTCAATGAAAAGGTCATGTATAAATATCAGTTGCAGGGAAAGAAACAGGAAAAGAAAAACACAGAGTACACAGAGCTTGATGAAATTACAGAAAATGAAGTTCCAAAGGTGCCAGAAAATCAAGAACAGCAGCAAGTGCCTGAAACTCCTGCAACTGCAAGAAGATCTACCAGGTTAAGTAGACTCCCTAAACGATATACTCCTTCAATGTATTATTTGTTGATGACTGATGCTGGTGAACCAGAATGTTATGAAGAAGCAATGTAGGTGGAAACTAGAAAGAAGTGGGAGCAAGGTATGAATGCGGAGATGGACTCATTGGTAGGAAACCAGACTTGGGATTTGGTTCATTTTCGTACTGGTAAAAGAGCATTGCAGAACAAATGGATTTACAGGTTGAAGGAAGAAGAAGGAGGTAAGAAGCGGTACAAGGCGAGACCTGTTGTAAAGGGGTTTGCACAGAAGAAAGATATAGATTTTGATGAAAAAATTTCTCTTGTTGTTAAGATGACTTCAATTAGGACTATTTTAAGTCTAGTGGCGATACAAGATTTGCATCTTGAACAATTAGATGTAAAAACAACCTTTCTCCATGGGGATTTGGAGGAAGAGATATATATGCAGCATCCACAAGGGTATGAGGTCAAATATAAGGAGAACTTGGTATGCAGGTTGAAGAAGAGCTTGTATGGCTTGAAGCAAGCTCCAAGGCAGTGGTATTTAAAATTTTATAGGTTTATGACAGCATAAGGTTATAGTAGATGTCATTCTAACCACTATGTTTATTTCAAGAAGCTAGACAATGAAAGATATATTATCTTGCTATTGTATGTGGATGACATGCTTGTTGCAGTGTCTAACATGCAGGATATAAATGTACTCAAAAGGAAGCTAGCTAATTCATTTGCGATGAAGGATTTGGGTGCTGCAAAGCAAATCCTTGGTATGAGAATAACGAGAGACAGGAAAAATCGCAAATTGACATTGTCTCAGAGTGAGTACATACAAAAGGTGTTGGAGAGGTTCATAATGCAGAATGCAAAACCAGTAAGTACACCTTTGGCCATCCATTTCAATCTCAGTAAGGAAATGTGTCCCAAGACATAGGAAGAGACAGATTACATGTCCAAGATTCCCTATCAATCAGCAGTTGGCAGCTTGATGTATGCCATGGTGTGCACAAGACCAGATATTGCACAAGCAGTGGGAGTTGTGAGCAGATATATGAACAATCCAGGTAAAGAACATTGGAAGGCAATATAGTGGATTCTCAGGTATTTGAGAGGTACTACCACTCAGGCATTATGTTTTGGAGGTTCAGACACTGTTCTACAGGGATATGTTGATGCAGATATGGCAGGTGATAAGGATAGCAGGAGGAGCACCACAGGGTATGTGTTTACTGTAGGTGGAATAGCAGTAAGTTGGATTTCGAAACTGCAGAATGTTGTTGCACTTTCAACAACAGAAGCAGAGTATGTTGCTGTTACAGAGGCTAGTAAAGAAATGATTTGGTTGCAGAGGTTTATGGAGGAATTGGGTAAGAAGTAGAAGGACAGCACGTTGTACAGTGACAGCCAGAGTTCCATTCATCTTGCAAAGAACTTAGCATTCCATTCCAAGACTAAACATATACAGCTCAAGTACCATTTCATACGCTCTGTTCTAGAAGATGAACTTTTGAAGCTGGAAAAGATACACATGAGCCAGAATCCTGCAAACATGTTCACAAAGGTAGTGACCAGAGAGAAACTGAGTTCCTGCTCGGTTTCAATTGGCCTTCTAGCATGAAGGTGAAGAGGAGAAAGTTTCCAAGTCGAAGTCCAACAAGTGCAGCAGCGGTGGAGTTTTTGTGATTAGTCTCCAAGTGGGAGATTGTTGGTTGTGGAGCCTGATCTTCAGATTCAAAGATATTATTATTCATCCATGTCCATACCCCAGGTTTGGTTATGATCTCGGCACGATCCCTAGGGGGTCCATTGTATTTCCCTTATAAAAGAAATACATTGTAACACGGCTAGGTTTGATGTATTAGGTTTTATGCATTGTAAAGATCTCTAAGATCAGGAAGAGAGACTGTGAGACGGTGAAGAGGAAGTGCAGTAGTTGTGCTGCAGCTTGTATCCCTTCACTTTGCTGGACGACATAATAATGAGGACTGGAAAATTTCAGTGTGGACGTAGCCCAAGTTGGGGTGAACCATGATATATCTATGTCTCTCTTGTAATGTGTGTGTGATTATATTCGCATTTCTGTTTATTGTTATTGCTCTACGATCAATAGGAACAATGAAAGTTATATAGCTTCCATAAGGAAATATATAAAGAAAGGATTTGAAATGATTGATCTAGTACATCTTCACTACTAATTAATAATTGAAGTGACTCAACATCCTAATTACATATTCATCTCTCAGAAGAAGTATATTGCAGAATTGTTGAATAGATTTGGCATGACAAACTACAACCCACTCTCAAATCCAATGGAAAAAAGCTAAAGCTCACATCAAGTGAAGGAAAATAATTTGAGGATGCGACCAAGTATCGACAGCTTGTAAAAAACCGTATCTACCTTACCACCACTAGACCATATATTTCTTATGTTGTTAGCATCCTTTCATGGTTCATGCAAAAACCTTGTGAAGGACACCGGTCTGCAGCAAAAAGAGTTCTAGGATACTTGAAAGGGACTCAACACTTTGGACTCAAGTACTCTAAGGTGGAAAACATTAAACTCATTTGGTACTATAATTAATACTTCGATGTCAACAAAGAAATAGGAATGTCCATTTCTAGATACACGATGAGTCTTGGATCTGTAGTTGTCTCCTGGAGATCACACAAACAATCAATTCCAGCAGATTCGACAACAGAGGAAAAATATTAGCTATTGGAGAAGCAATGAAAGAGATTGTGTGGCTCAAGAAGATACTTGAAGATTTGCAAGAGAAACAAGAAAACTCCACTCCACTTTTGATTGACAACACTTATGGAATCAAGTTGGTCAAGAACCCCAAATTCCATGATCAAACCAAACACATCAACAAAAATTATCATTTGATTCGATATCATGTATAGGCCAAGAGAGTTCATTTACGTGATTGTTCCACGAATGAGAAAATTGCATACATCTTCACCAAATAACTTGGACGAGAAAAGTTTGAAAGTTTTAGAACCATGGAGTCAAACTTGAAAACACCCCTTCAAATTACGAGTGGGAATGTTGGAAATCTAATCCTCTAGGATAATGATTTCATGTATAATGTAAATATGTAGAGAGTTACAATAAGTGGATTATGAGGAGTCTTTGAGTCTCCAACGAATCTATTGGAATCTGAAGCCCAAGAGACACCTAGAAAATGTATAAATAAGGACTTTGATGAATGAAATAAGTGAATCTGGGAGTTATACCAGTCAATTATCAACAACTTCAAAATCCTTATTATCTATAGATGGCAATTTTGTGATATTATCCTTTGTTTCCTTCACATTACTTGGACAAGGAGAATATGGAACTGTATCCTGTATTTCCTGTTCTTGTTAGGATAATTAGTACTCCATCCTTGTCCTAGCTATCATTTTTTATTTTTCCTAGTAGTTGATGATGTCATTTTCCCCCTAGTGGTGTGTAGATGTCATATAGGATCCATCATCCACCTAATGCGCCCTGTATGCATCATATTAGGACTAGTTAAGTCATTTCTCTATATTTTAGGAGCCTACTCAGTGTTCCAGTTCAGTCCACTTAAGTTAGATGACTCTTGTGGGGGGTTTATGCTCCGATTTCCACTGATTGTGGACTCATCCTCCCTTTTCTGAGTGATTTTCATGACAAACTCACTAATGCGCCCTCCTTGGTCAATTAGCTGATTGTGTCTTCAGTTAACTGAATAGATTGGATGAAGCATTCGGTTTCATGTGTATTCATATTTCCAGAGATCTACTCTTCCACCCCGATGGATTAAACACTCCAAAAGAGGTTTGGCTGAAGTTGGAGACCCTCTTAGGTAAACAATATGTGCTAAGGGGCCATATTTTGGGGAATGAGTTGATTTCTCTTCAACCTAGTAGTTATGATACCATCTAGAAATTCCTTTCCAAATTCAAATATTTGGTCATGCAATGTAAGTAGTGTGGCATTGAGAAGAAGGATGAGCAGTTGGTGCTATCCATTCTGAGCAAGCTAGGTCCTGACTCGTCCATCTTTTTTTGTACCTTCGATTCAAGGATATTGTCAATCCCTAGTTGGAAAATTCCATCCTTAGATGTTTTCACTGAATCTCTCATCCAATAACAAGACAAATTGATCCAGATGGGCGCCTTGAAGGCCTTTAAAAATCAATCTCTTGTGGATGGAGAATAAAAAAGTGCGAATGCAAAGGGGAAGCACAAGGGAAAAGAGAAGAGGAAATCTAAACCCAAGCAGAATGCCAATTCTAGTCCATTGGAAGGAGCCTCCAGCTCTAAGAAGGACAAACAAAATAAATTTGAGAAATACAATTGTACATTCTACAAGAAGGGTAATCATCTTGATATTTATTCTATGAAGAAGAACATATATCAAATGGAATAAATTCTTGAACAACATAACATTTCCCTCCCTGAAGGCGCAAGGAATACTGACCCAAGTGGCAATTCAGAAGATCATGAAAGATGCCATGCATTGAAGGCTGGATTATCATAATCCCAATATTTTCTTATTGACTTTGGAGCATCCAACCACATGGTTTCCTCCAGAGAGCCATTTTATTCATTATATCTCACCAATGGACCCAACATACACATGGGAGATGACTCTCAAATATTTTTTGAAGCGAAGGGTAATATACAGCTTGACCATGGAAAGTTCAACAATGTGTTGTATGTTCCTTCTCTAGCAGCTAATATGTTGTCTTTTTATCAGATGAAACACACAATTTCACCAAAGAAATTAGTATTTGGACCTGACACTATTGAGGTTGCAGAGATCTCATCTGGGAAGTTGATAGCCAAAGGAGTTGCAAACCAGGCCTCCAAGACATATGTGTTGATGTATATGTAACTTCAGAATGTATTTCACATATATGTATATTGTATTCCTATAGAGATGGTATTATTCCTCTATAAGGAAGTGTCGTCATTTATATTGTAAGTGTCGTAACTTATACTTGATGGGTTATTAGACCACCTTGTTTGGGGTCGGCCCTGTATAAGTCATGTGGGTCAAAGGGTTATTAGACCACCCTATTGGGGGTCGGCCATGTGGGTCGAAGGGTTATTAGACCACCCTATTGGGGGTCGGCCCAGTCAGCATTATGTTATGTGGTTAAGTTCGAGCCTACATGAGTTAGGTAAAAAGGCAAGTCAAGTCAAGTATAAATAGAGTGCGGGAGGCACTCTATTTGATCACTCACTTCTCACTCATGCACTCAAGGAGGAGTGGCGCACTTATGGAGGAGGAGGATCTGCTGCTAGGTTGTGTCTATCTCTTATGGTTGGTTGTATCATTGCTCTATCTATCTCTGAGGAATTTATTGGGGTTTTTCACCTTTATGGTTTTCCCCAAGTAAATCTTTGTGTCTCTTGTGTGCTTGCATTATTGTCTCCATGATTGATATGCTGTAGATATGCTGTACATGTTGTTCTCTCAATTAATATCCTAGATCAGATTGAATTCAATTCTGAAAATTTAACATGGTATCAGAGCTAGCCTGAAAGAAGGCATGCTATGGCATGTATGACACTTGTTGCACTTATGATGCTAGGGCTTGATATAGAAAAAACCAATCATCGTAGAACTTTCACTATAAATCCTTTTTGGAGAAGTTTTAGGATCTAAAATTGTTTCAGGCCCAAGCTAAGATCCCCATGTACCTTGTGTCCAAAGTACAACCTCTAATTCGTTGTACTTTGTGATTTATGATCTGAACAATATAGGGTTTCTGCCTCTTCCAGATCTGAGTCAAAATCAGGTGACCTTGGGAAAAAGGTCATAACTTGGGATAGGAAGCTCCAAATGAAATTTCGTAAAAAGTGACAGGTAGTACACAGACTGTACTGTCTCAGAAAAAAATTTCAGAGGCCGAAGTTCAAACAGTGACACGTGGCATGCCGTACAAGTTCGCTCTCCTGAATTATCCCAAAACAGGTCACGTTGCGACATTTGGCATAACTCTCTCTCAGAAAATCCAATTGAGGTAAGACCTGTCAGGATGGAAAGCTAACAGGTCAGGCTATCTCAGGAAACGTTTTCAGACCTTGTGGATCAAAAATTTTGTAGTTACACCAGAAACAATCACGTACATATTTCTGTCAAAACATAATTATTTTTTGGTACCTTCATTCATGGCTTCCGGAATTTAGGGCTTTGGAGAAAGTTGGAATTTTTGTAATCAGAGACCACGGCTGAATGCTACTCATCAAAATAAAAATTTAGAGACCAAGATCAGAATTTTTGGTTGGGCAGAAGGCCGGGCTTGATCAGACCCTAGTTCGGGACTTTGATCAGGAAAGTGGAAAATTAGGGCTTCTGTAAAAATGAGAATTTTTGAAATCTGTGACCATGGCTGGAAACTCCTCAGAAAAATAGAAGCTTAGAACTTTGGATAAAACCTTTTGATTGGGAAAAAGAGTGGGTTTCATCAAACCCCAGTTCAGGGTCACGTCTAGTGAATCTGGAAGTTTCAAAGGCAAACTTGAGGAGTGAAACCTTGCAGTTTTCAAATTCTAAATATACCAGCTTGATCAGTTCATCAAGGCGCATATTTCTATCCTTTCGGAAGTTTGAAATTCAAAGTTTGAATTTTTGGGGTTTCTTTGACAAACCCATATCTAGCTCTAGTCCCAGTTCTTGTAAATCAAGTGGATTGGGTTAATCCTAGAAGAAGATGGATTGCTCACCTGCATAAGTGAAGAAGTTCCTGTTTCAGAGGGAGATGAGGCTAAGGCCTTACATAAGAATATTTCAAGCGATCTCGACAGGTATGACTCATCGAGGTATGTTTCGATATTTGTTCATGATTAAGTTTATGGTATGTTTTTCTTCATGTTATTACGGTTAAGTACAATTTTGTTTTTAGATTTGTCGTATCACCTTAACAAAATTATGAATGCATGATAGAAGATATTCATTGTTTAGGGTGTTGACACTTATGATTGTACTAATGCATTATGGTGTTGCATGAGGTTTATGTTGTCTACTAACATGAAAGGTACACCAAGAAAGACAAATCATGTTCCAGTTCAAGAACATATGATCATGATGACATGAGGATAAAGACTCATCCATTGTCATGGATCTCATAGAAGATCCATTTACGAGGTATGTATAACTTGGTTTTATAATGGCTAACCTATGAGATATATAGGTTACTAGCACAAGTCATTGAAGAAGAACAAGAAGACATCATGTGAGTATGTTAGACATAACTAACTAGCATGCTAATCCAGGTATGTTTTTCCTATATCAAGATAGAATCCTACCTTGGGTTAGGATCTTATACTGTTGTTGATAATGATTATTCATGAAGTCATAGGTTTGAATAATCACAGGTTTTATGCATATTATATCTCTTATCTTGATTAATGATTCAACTAACCCGAAGAATCATAGGTTTGAGTAATTACAGGTTTAGACATGTTATGTTTCTTATGATTTGACTAACCATAAGAATCCTACATAAACCTTGAATGCTAATGCTTATTATTTCTATTTGAAATGATCATGAGTATACATGCTTGAGATTATTGTGTTTTAATAGTATACTAATGAATGTATGATTTTATATGAGATCACAAGGATAACACAATCATGATACGAATAAGCATGCATAGGGACCAAGGATGAATATGAGTTCAAGAACAGGTAATCCAGGAAGCAAAGATCAAGAGGGAGCACACTCTAGTTGTTCCTGCAAGAAAGCAAAGGAGCACACTTCAGTAGTTTCTGCAAGGATGCAGATATTCAGAGGGAGTTGACCATCTCTCTACACTTCACAACAGAAAGGTGTAGAAGAAACTACTTCAGATTAGGACTCCAGCAGCTCCTGCAAGGAAGCGAAGACTCAAAGGGAGTCCACCCAACGAACAAAGAAAGATAAGTATTTTAATCATCATTTCTTGCATATTTGTTTGTTTAAATAAAATGGTTCAATGATGTATATGCTCATGTTCCTAGACTTAGGATATGTGCATAGTAGAATAGTTGCATTAATGAACAGTATACTACTAATATTAATGGGTAAGTGGCCTATGGCACTGTACAACATTCCATTGATACTTATCTAGAATGAAACCTCTTTGCTGACATGTTGGGAGTTGTGCACACTCTTAACAATGTTCTGGTAGAGATTGGAAGGCATCTAGAAAGTTACGGGATATGGATAAATGTTGTATTGAAGCATTGGCTAAGATAATTGCATGACTATATGACATATTTCTTTATGTGTAAGAATTTGTTCTGAAAACTGTGAGATGTTTTCTAATCATGCAATTTAACTTGTTGTGTAGGAAAGATCGTATGCCATCTCCTACAAAAGAAGAAGTACAACATTTGTTCAGCAACAAAATTATCTATTGAAGATATTGAAGTTCCCAGGATCTGGGATGAAGAAATGGAATGCCATGATCCGTCGATCATGAAGAATGATGTTTGGGATGCGGTACCAAGAGCTGAAGGGAAGTCTGTTGTGACTTCCAAATGGAACTATCAGATCAAGCATGTTGCAGATGGCAGCATTGAGTAATACAAAAGTGATGAAATAGAAGATGCACCAGATGGATTTCAAGACAGCATGGTATAGTCATATATGTGTGCAGAACTTGGTATGGTAGGATAGACAGCTTTCTATCCAGTTCGGGCTTTACCAAGAATAAAACGAATTCCAACCTTTTTCTACAAGGTTGAGGAAGGCAATCCAGTGATACTACTTTTCTATGCGGATAACCTGTTTGTATCAGGTGAGGATAGATTGATTGCTGACACACAGCAGAAGCTTGCTGCCGAGTTCGAGATGAAGAACTTGGGGATGATGCACTATTTGTTTTTGGCATGGAGGTGTGGCAGAGTGCAGATGGAATCTTCCTTAGAAAAGGGAAGTATGCAGTAGAGATCCTGAAGAGGTTCGGGATGATGGATTGCAAGGCCATGGCCACACCTATGGCATCGAACCTGAAGCTTCTTGGTGATGCTTCATCTGAGCCAGTTGATGTCTCTATGTATCGTCAGATGATTGGGTCCTTGATGTACCTGACGAACACGAGAACAGACATTTGCTTTGCTGTGAACACATTGAGCCAGTTCCTGACGAATCCGAGGAGTGTTCACCTGGTTGCTGTAAAGCATGTTCTGAGGTACCTGAAGGGTACAGTGGATTATGGGCTCAGGTATGAGGTGAATCAAAAGTTTAACCTATAGGGTTATGTTGATTCAGATTGGGCTGGCAGTGCTGCAGATAGGAAGAGCACATCTGGGTGTTGCTTCAGTATGGGATCAGGTGTGATCTCTTGGTTTACCAGGAAGCAGTCCTGCGTAGCACTGAGTACAGCTGAGGCAGAGTATGTTGCAGCCTGTTCAGCTAGTTGTGAGGCAGTATGGCTACGGAAGCTACTGTCTGAGTTATTTGATCTCCCGTTGGAGGCTACTGGTATCTTCTGTGATAACCAGAGTTGTGTGAAGCTGTCCGAGAACCCAGTGTTTCATGACAGGTCGAAACACATAGAGATCAAATATCACTATATCAGGGATATGGTGCAGAGAGGAGCTGTGAAGCTCCTGTATGTTGCGACGGACAAGCAGATTGCAGATGTGCTGACGAAGCCACTAGCCAGGGTGAAGTTCGAGTACTTCAGAGAGAGGCTTGGCGTTCTTCAGATCGAGGACACTTCGAGGAAGAAGTGATGGTCACATTTGTTGAAGCCATTCCAAGCATGTTGGAAGGAGGATCCTTCACATGGCTGTGGATGTAAGCGCTGGATGATGAGCATCAGGATGATGTTCTTGTTTATGCTGGATATGATCAGTTGGATCATTTATATGTACGCATCATGTTGGATGCTAGATATGATCAGTTGGATCATGTGTATGTATTTTGTATATGCATCATGTTGGATGCTTGGACCATGTATCTGTATATGTATCAGGTGGATACATTGTATGATCAGGTGGATCATGTGAGGTGATATGTATCATGTATTTGTATCAGGTGGATACATTGTATGATCAGGTGGATCATGTATGATGATATGTATCAGGTAGATATGTGGTGTGCATCAGATGGATGCATTGCATGATCAGGATGATCATAGATGACGAGCTTCAGAATGTTGCTCCAGATGACATGCAGCGGGATGTTGCAGTGATGATCAGGATGATCATAGATGACAAGCTTCAGGATGTTGCTCCAGATGACATGCAGCAGGATGTTGCAGTGATGATCAGGATGATCATGGATACATCAGGATGATGTATGGTGAGTATCAGGTTGATACTCTGTGGCCGTGGATCAGGTTGTACAGATGAGCATGTAATCCGGTGCCCTGGGAGATTTGCAGATGGTCTTTCGAGGTTTTGCCTATGGCATGTAATTCGGTGCCCTGGGACATCTGGAAAATGCTCTTTCAAGGTTTTGCTCTGGGAGGACATGTAATTCGGTGCCCTGGGAGATTTGCAGATAGTCTTTTGAGGTTTTTCCTATGGCATGTAATTCAGTTCCTTGGGATATCTGGCAGATGCTCTTTCGAGGTTTTGTCCTATGGCATGTAATTTGGTTCCCTGGGAGATCCGATAGGTTGGGCTGTGTGCCCGTAATCAGTCCTGGGATGCTCTTGCGAGGTTTTGCCATGACCACATGTAATTCGTTGCCCTGGGAGATCCTATAGGTAGAGCTGTGTGCTAGTAACAGCCTGGGATGCTCTTGCGAGGTTTTGTGGTGAGGTCACATGTAATTCGATGCCCTGGGAGATCCTATAGGTAGAGCTGTGTGCTCATAACAGCCTGGGATGCTCTTTCGAGGTTTTGTGACGCACGTAATCAGTCCTGAGGATTCCACAGTATGGCCAGTGATGATGAAGACCTGCAGGTGGTGGGCCTACATCCAGTATGAAAAAGGACTGGCTCTGTAGAACTTCCTATGATGAGTAGATTCAGAGATTGATTGAGATAGCAGCAGCAGTGACGATGATGATGACTCGATGACGATTATCCAGTGACGATGATCCAGAGAAGATGACTTGTGCTAGAAGAACTGTGCTGAGAAATACCTTCCTAGTTAAGAGGGAGTGTTGATGTATATGTAACTTCAAAATGTATTTCACATATATGTATATTGTATTCCTATAGAGATGGTATTATTCCTCTATAAGGAAGTGTCGGCATTTATATTGTAAGTGTCGTAACTTATACTTGATGGGTTATTAGACCACCTTGTTTGGGGTCGGCCCTGTATAAGTCATGTGGGTCAAAGGGTTATTAGACCACCCTATTGGGGGTCGGCCATGTGGGTCGAAGGGTTATTAGACCACCCTATTGGGGGTCGGCCCAGTCAGCATTATGTTATGTGGTTAAGTTCGAGCCTACATGAGTTAGGTAAAAAGGCAAGTCAAGTCAAGTATAAATAGAGTGCGGGAGGCACTCTATTTGATCACTCACTTCTCACTCATGCACTCAAGGAGGAGTGGCGCACTTATGGAGGAGGACGATCTGCTGCTAGGTTGTGTCTATCTCTTATGGTTGGTTGTATCATTGCTCTATCTATCTCTGAGGAAGTTATTGGGGTTTTTCACCTTTATGGTTTTCCCCAAGTAAATCTTTGTGTCTCTTGTGTGCTTGCATTATTGTCTCCATGATTGATATGCTGTAGATATGTTGTACATGTTGTTCTCTCAGTTAAGATCCTAGATCAGATTGAAGTAAATTCTAAAAATTTAACAATATGAGTTATCTTGCTTCTTTCCATACTCACATCAAAGTGCTCTCTTGACTCATGCAAATGAGACAAGAAAACTATGGCATGAAATATTTAGACACCTAAACTTAAAATACCTATAGCAATTGCAAAAGGAAGAGATGGTTGAAGGTTTGCCGAACATAAATTTCTCTCAAGTAATCTGCAAAGGTTTCTTGGTAGGGAAGCACCCAAAACGAAAGTATGATGTTGGGAAGGCAAAGAGAGCTTCTTCCATCCTAGATATGATTCATAGTGATGTTTAAGGACCGATGCCCACTCCTTCAATGAATAGATATAGATACCTTCTAACCTTCATTGATGACTACTCTAGGTTCTGATGGATCTACTTTCTCAAACATAAATATGAGGTGTTCAAAAGCTTCAAAGTTTTCAAAGACTTAGTTGAGAATACTTCTGGAAGGAATATCAAGGCACCCAAATCAGATAAAGGAGGGGATTACATCAAGAAGGAGCTTCAGCATCTATGTGCTTCCGAAGGTATTCAAATGCAACATTTTGTCCCATATGCACCAGAGCAAAATGGTGTAGCAGAGAGGAAGAATAGTTCATTGAAAGAGATGGCTACCTACTTTCTTGAAGCAAGAGATATCCCATCAAATATCTGGGTAGAAGCAGTGAACTATGCCACATACATTTAGAATAGGTTACCCCACAAATATGTTGGTGGGGTCACTCCATTCAAATCATTTAAGGGAAACAAACCCGATGTCTCTCATATGAGGGTTTTTGGATTCAAGGCATGGTCCAGAATCCCCTCCAACAAGAGGAAAACAATTCAACCTCAAAGTAGAAAATGCATCCTTCTTGGATATGTAGAAGATGCAAAATATTACAAGTTGATGGAGATTTAAACCAAGAGATGCTTCATTGAAAAAAGTGTTCAATTCAATGAGGATCCATTGCATGATGTACAACCAGTTGAAGAAGAAGGTATAACTAATCTAAATCTTCCATTCGCTCCTAATGATGTTTCTACAGGTGATCCACATTTAGATTCTGAAGAAGAAGATCAATATGATTCATATCTAGTTGATCCAGATCCAGATACAGCACCTACTCCTAATCCAAATCCTGAATGTGCTCAAAATATTATTGAGGCCGCTGGGTACATTGCTAGAGATCCATATGAATATAGAAGAACAAGATCTCAATACCAAGATGCAAATGTTGCACTTTTCCATATAGATCCACTTCTCCCTGAGAGGTGCTTCATGATGGTGGGGACTGATCCATAGTATTATAGAGAGGCTTTCCATGATCCGAGATGGAAAGCAGCCATGGATGAAGAACATGAGTCACTACAGAATAATGAAACATGGGATCTTGTCCCTCTTCCCCCAGGGAGGAAACTAGTTCAGTGCAAATGGATCTACAAAACAAAGCTTGCATCTGATGGATCTACAACCAAGTAAAAGGCTCGGTTTGTTGCAAAGGGGTAATCACAAGTTCAAGGTTTGGACTACAATGAGAGATTCGCTCTTGACGCAATAATGGATTTAGTAAGGGTTGTTTTGGCCATTGCAATTTCGAATGCATGGGAGGTACATCACATGGATGTAAAGAGTGCCTTCTTGCATGGTGACTTAGAAGAAGAGATCTACATGAAACATGCTGAGGGTTACATGGATGATCCTTCCTTGGTATGCAGACTGAGGAGATCACTATATGGGCTCAAGAAACCCCCAAGGGAATGGTATGCCAACATGGATTCCTTCTTACTGTCACAAAATTTTGAAAGATGCAAATCTAATTGCAATGTTTACATGCAACAGAAGGGAGGATGTCTCTTGTTGATTGTTTTGTATGTGGATGACTTGCTCATCATTGGTGGATCTGCTACTGGGTTGAAGCACATCAAGTATTCCTTGAACAAATAATTCGCTATGACATATCTAGGAGTATTAATAAGTCTTGAAGTAACTCAAAATGATTCAGGGATCATGATTTCATAGTTGAGGTATGCATCTGATTTACTGACAAAGTTTCATATGGCTGAATGCAAAGCCACATCCTTTCCCTTCCCATCTAGAATTAGATCGGAAGAAGGTGGTTTCATTCCCTTGGTTGATAGCACTCTTTATAGACAATTGATTGGTAACTTGTAATATTTGACACATTCGAGACCAGATCTATCATATGATGTTGGTGTTGTGGCTAGGTACATGAAGGAGCCACATGAGCTGCATTAGAAGGCGGCTAAGAGGATCTTCCACTATGTGAAAGGTACAAGAGAGTTTGGTATACATTATTTTGTTGGTTCTCAAATATATCTGGTTGGTTTTACTGACTCGGACTGGGTTGTATACAATACTGATAGGAAGTTCACTTCAGGGTACGTATTCGTGTTGGGATTGGGACCAATATACTCGTCAATAAAGAAGCAAGCAACACTCACACTTTCTTCAGCACAAGCAGAGTACAAAGGGGTTGTGAATGCATCTATCCTGGAAGTTTGGTTGCATGGGATATTGACTGATTTTGGAATTCTCACTTCTCCTTCAATAGAATTTTTTTGTGATAATCAAAGTGCCATCAAGATATCCAGTGACTCAGTTCAAAAGCAAAGGACCAAACATATTGAGGTTCACATGCATTACATTAGGGAGCTAGTGCACAATAGGACCATCTCACTACATTATTGTCCTACAGAGGAGATGATTGCACACATATTCAATAAGTTTTTCACTCAGAATATATTTGTTTATCTCAGATCTCTACTTGGTTTGAAATCTGTTTGAGATCCATGCTGTCCTATTTTGAGGGGGGGGGGGGGTTTCCCATGAGGTTTTCCCGATTTCCTTGGTTCATGGACAATTCTTTATTTTCATCATTTATTTGATTGTATGGGTTACCTTTGTTCTTAGTAACGAGGGCCTAGGATGTACAAGTTTCGATTAAGGTGGGGGTGTTAGGATAATTAATACTCCATCCTTGTCCTACCAAGCATTATTTAATTTTCCTAGTAGTTGATGATGTCATTTTCCCCCTAGTGGTGTGCATATGTCATATACGATCCATCAGTCACCTAATGCACCCTGCATGCATCATTTTAGGACCACTTAAGTCATTTCTCTATATTTTAGGAGCCTACTCAGTGTTGCAGTTTAGTCCACCTGAGTTAGCTTACTCTTGTGGGGGGTTTGTGCTCTGATTGAGACTGATTGTGGCCTCATGCACCCTTTTCTGAGTGATTTGCATGAAAAAATCACTAATGCGCCATCCTTGGTTAGTTAACTAATTGTGCCTTCAGTTAACTTATAAGTTTAGGTTCAATTGAGTTGAGTTTGGATCTTCCAGAGCACTCAAGTGGTGACAATTCCTATGCTAGACAAACTGAGACTCGAATTCTCCCAAGTGATTTGAATTATCTCCATTGTAACACCGTTGTTGACTATATTTATTATTGGATCATGTGATATTATTTTGTTCCTATCTGATTTCTCATGCATGTTCAATTGTATGTTATTTTTACTGCAATTTTCACTGTAACTCAATTTCTCTGGTCATTCTTTCTCTGTGAGGTATACTCAGCTCCATGATCTACTGTGATTTAGAATTTCATAGCTATGTCTCTGAATTTGTATGGAAATTCCAATCATCTACATGAATCTCTATAAAATATTGTATTCCTTTCTCAATTGTGTTAAGAACCTCAGTAATTTGTTTCTCTATTTTAATAAACTGCTGATATTCTTCACGTGGAGTGTCTCCAATGATTAAAACAACATATTTCTTAAATGAGGGATCCATTGCAGATTTATCATTAAGTCTAAATTTATTAGTGGGACAAGTATGAGGATTTCTAAATATGGGTTCTGACGGTGCCTTCTATTTTCCCTTACTAGAATTTTTCTTGGAATTTTTCTTCATAGACACACCATTGGAATGTTCAACCATGTTTTGATTTTGAATTTCATGACCAAACTCTACCACAAGTTCTTAAATAGTCAATTCATCCTTTTCATTTTCATTCTTCTTTATAGTGTATTCTCTCTTACACTCAGAAGCTGAGATTCCTTCTAGTGAAATAGAGTCTAAGCTATTTTTCAACATACATGCTTCCTAAAAGAAGCTTTTGTTTTACCACTTTTGGTTCTCATTGATCTTGTTTCTGCCTTTGGTTCCACATTTGAGGTATTATCAACTGGGATTTTAAGAACCCTATGTATTTTCACCTTTTTAATAAAATATCTGGCTTTAGTTATCTGATCTTCCATCTTAAACCATGACCAAAACAAAAAATGATGCCAAGTTCTATGTTGCTTGTTTAATTCCTCCAAAGCTAGCAACCTGATGAAACCATGATGAAAGAAACTCTACTTGGAGTGCTCATGATGTGTTTCGACTCTTATAGACATTTTTATCATGCTTTTCAATAGATAATAGGGTAAATTCATTTTTTATCACAAGAAATATGGAGTAAAAATACCATCTGATAAACAAAGGTAACATTATATCTACCTTCATGTGTTATATATCTTTGTACCATCTTCAATATGTTGTACCATTCTTCCTTGAAGAAGCTCCTTGGGATACCCTTCCTCTAGTCATGGTATTGACACTCTTCCTTTAGAAATTGGTTATAATAAGCAACCTCAATGATCTGTTTCTTAAACCATATTTCTCCATTAGTGGGAAAATTAGCAGTAGCGGTGATAGACTCTTATGTTACTTGGAATTCTAGGACTTCCAAGTCCACTGTACAAACATCAAAAATATTTATGAATCCCTATGTGACCTCATTGTTGAAACCCTTCATTTTTTCACACAAGTGAAACCATATTGTTATCTTGAACTTCTTTGTGCACTCAGGGAAATTTATAACAGCTCAGTGCCATTAGGTTCATATCGCATAATCTTTCCCCTTTCTTTCCCATTTTATGTGAATCAAATACTCCGTGATTCTAATCCACTTCGTTAGCAAATAGAATAGAGTTGTAAAGAAATTCGAATTTCAAAGAGGATTAACAACATAATATTTATTTTTCATGAATTACTTTCAGTTTATACGAAGGTCAAATCCATATCAACTCATAATCTTGTCATTTAATCACATCATAGAACAACAGGGTGACAATATGTGCCATCACAAGTTAAAATAGCGAAGGATATAATTATTCACTCAAGAGGACTTACAACATTCCATCACCTTTGAAAGGGATAATTTCATTACTTAATGGAACTTGGTGCAATGATTTCAATAAGGACAACGTAGATAGTTCCTTTTGGGAATGTTAAAATTTCTGGCAGTGCCTTATATAAAAATAAATTGTGATTTTGCTGCTAGAACTATGAAACTTCCCACAACACCTCCAAAAGGAATTTTGTGCTTTCTATTGTCGGAACCTGAATTCTTCAAAAAACACATGATCCCATGCTTGTAACTTAATTTTGGGACCTGCGAATCCTATTGTGCAGGAACATTTCCAAATGGGACTATGTAACCAAGTCAGCTTGATCAAATAAATACTAATTCAAGATTAAAAAAAAAAAAAAAAAAAAAAAAAAAAAAAAATCAAGAAAAACCAAAGTAACTCAAGAATGAATAGATTAGTTGACAGTATACACAAAATGAGGTAAAGGAAAGGGATACCCAAACCATACAAACATACAAAAAATTGGAAAACATAAAATGGTAAGTTTAGGTGCTAACATATGGCTCCAACTGGGGATGGTATTCTCGTTGTGAGAAACCAAGAACAACAAACCATGTTCCTTCCCTGAGTATCAATTTAGAAGACTTGTTGAAAACTAAACCTATTCATTTATGTTTCAAATTAATTATGAAGCAAACATACAACAATCAATATTGTTACACCTGTACAAGTACACCCATTGGGCCATGGAGTCCTTTATTCAACCATCCTATTATAACTCACCATTATTTACAATGGAATTTAGTCACCAACAGCTTAGAAAGTGAAAAAATGCTTATGGAAGTGCCCTTTAACTGGGATACCATCTAGGTCCTTTCCTTCCAAATTATTTAAAATAAAAGTATTATTGTCCAACTATTTTGCAACCTTGAAGGTTCCAAACCAAAAATCATCAAACTTCCTGTAATTCAATTTTTCCTCTCTTCTCGCATCCCATCTCAAAATAATATCCCTAGGTAGAAAATTGTCTTCTTTAGACCTCTTATCAAATATAGTTTTAATTTTATTATGATAAACATGTGCTTTCTCATTAAACAATTATCTAGCTTAGTGAACCTATATATGTTGACAAATTCTCCTTTGAACCTCATTAGGTTCCTCAATTTTATCCTGCAAAAAAATCATTATGGAAAAACCAAGCTAAATAGGAAATATAGCATATGTTTTGTATACCAGCTGAAATGGGGAAGTACCAATGGAATTCTTAGTATTGATCCTATCATCCCACAGTGCATACTTCAACCTTGAATCCCATGCCTTCTTGTTTTCCATTAACAACTTCTTGATGATTCTAACCATACTTTTATTGGAAGACCCAACCAATCCATTATATTGTGGGTAATAAAGAGTAGATTGCCCCAAGATAATATTGTAATTTTCACAAAAATTAACTATTGCAGCAAATTTAAATGTAGGAGTATTATCAGTTATAATTTTCCTTGGGAAACCAAATCTAGATAATATGTTCTATTCTAGGAAATTCATGATCACCTTGTCCATTGAATTTCTATTCAGAAGGGCCTTTATCCATTTAGTAAAGACCTGTATCTTTCAGTATCCATATTTTTTGTCCGATGGAAGGAGGATGAATTTCATAAATGAAATCCAATCCCAATTGTTGAAATGGATCATCAACTACAATAGGATTCAAAGACAAAGATAAAAAAAAATCTATTTTTTGGAAAATAACTGACATTTAGGACATGATTTGACTTGGTAAAATACATCAGAGAAGAGAGAAGGCCAATAATATCCATCTATGAGGATTTTAAAGGAAGTTGCTTTCCAATAGTGATGTCCTCCACAAGATCCCCTATGCATTTATGACATAATATTTTGAGCTTCATATTCATCAATACATCTTAACAAAACACCTTATGGATCCTTCCAAAATAAATATTGATTAACAGTGCAATATTTCATAGCCTTTAACTTAAGAGATCTGAATTTGGTCTTATCAAAATCTAGTGGGAACTATAAATTCAATAAGAAATAAATTATATCTTTATACCAGGGTGAAGAAACATATTGCTCATATACCTGCAACTTAGCTTATACCATTTGAGACTCTTTCTAAACTGATTGATGAAGAACATAATTCAATCCAAGAACCTTACAATTTGACTCTACTAAAATTCAGTCTAATCCTTGTCCTTTTACCAGTTTTGAGGGATTAATCTCCAAGCATACTCTAGTATTTTAGAAATCCACCTACCTATCTTCTCGTCACTATCTAGTTGCATGAGAACTTCTTTGACTGCAGTACTAGGTACATAGGCCACCACCTTAGAGTGCAAAATGTAAATCTTGAAAAAAATCATTGCCTTAACAAGGGCATATCCTTATTATTCAATAATATTATATTAGAGCTCTACGTCTCTCAGAGTCTTAGTGAAAAAAGAAATAGGTTGTTCATTCCCATCTACATTCTTCTGCAATAAAACAGTTACAAGTGTATCTTCAGATGCAAATGAAAAAGTTATAAATTATTTAGAAAAATTAGGACTTACTAGCACTAGATCCTTAGTCAATGTCCGCTTTACTCCTTCAAAAGATGCTTTTGCTTCAAAAATCCACTTTATTTCACTATTTTTTTTCAGCATTTTGGTAATCTGCTTAATGACTCTGAAAAGTTTGGGAAGAACCATTTTAAGAAATTGACTTTTCCAAGAAATGACTAAATATCCCTTTTGTTCCTGGGAATACAAATATTCCGACTTGCTTCAACTCTAGCAGGATAAATTTGTATTCCCTCTGGAAAAACAATATTCCCAAGAATTTTTCCTTCCTACATGGAAAAATGAGACTTCTTTGGGTTCAGGGACAGACTATACATCCTGTATTTCAAAAAGGTTTGTATTATGTGTTTCATATGTTCCACATCATAAGAGAACACAGTAATGTCATCCAAATATATGACAACAAGTCTATCTCTTTCACCGACAAAAGCTATATCCATAGCCCTTTGGAAAGTTGCCCCTGCATTTATAAGAACAAAAGGAATCTTATCATGCATGAATGTGCCCCAAGGAGTGAAAAAAGGATTTTTTTTCTTTATCATCTGGATGGTCGATTGCTATCTTATTATAACCAGAGAATCCATCAATCATTGGAAATTCTCTAAGCACCAACAACTCTTTGCAATATGTGATCAATTTTGGGTAATGGATAGTTGTATTTTAAGGAGCATCTCTTCAAATTTATGAAATCAATGCGCAACCTTATTTGTATGTTTTTCTTCCTTACTGGCACTAAATTGGCCACCCATGTTGAATACCTAAGAGGGGCAATTATCTTGGCATCTGACAGCTTTTTCACCTCTTTTTCAATCACTGACAGTAACACTAGAGTTAAATGCCTCAATTTATGCCTGAAGGGTTTGGTGTTAGGTTTTAGAGGAATCTTATGTTGGATTATATTGGTACCATATATTTTAAGATCCTCATATGACCATGCAAAAATTTCAACAAAATCCTTCATGAGGTCAATGTACCTCTTCCTCTGCTCTTTAAACAAATATTTTAACAAGTTAACCATCTTAGATTCTAAAGTAATCCCATTATTGCATATCACAGTATTATCTTCTGAAGAATGAACTGAAGGATTCACTAATACATCATTGTTAGTAAAAATCCTTTCTAAAGGCACTAAACCCTTGGGAATAAAATTTCCTTTAAGCTTAATGATATCATGATTGGAAATGGTATTTTGTAAATAAGAATTTTCCTGAATTACCTCCAGGTCTTCATCTTGATCAATTTGAGAAATAAAAAATTCCTCTGTCAATTCCAAAAATCTCCTGATTTCCTAATCATCATGAAAAAATCTCCAATGCTTGATATTGTCCGGGACTGAAGGCCTATGCCTCATTTCAATTTCATACCTTGGCTAAGAATCAATAGGAACCTTAAATCCATGGGATTCCTTTACTAAAGAGTATGCCCTTTGATTTTCACTTATTGGAATGAAAGTAATATTAAAAGATACAAAGAATTTTATGATAAGATCCCATACCTCATTTGTGTATAGCTTTAAAAGCTACTGCTTGGTATGATAAATATTTTTTACATGTTGAATGACTAATTTGGAATCACCAAAAATAGCCAAACTCTGAATGTTCATATTCTTTATATCTCTTAACCCCAAAACTAAGCCTCATATTCTACAATATTATTAGTTGTTTCAAATTTTAAATTATATATCAAAGTGATGACATCAATTAAGGGAGAAAAAAGAACAATGGCTACTCCAGATCCTTCTCTAGAAGATGACCCATAAAAATAAATCTTCCAAATAGCATTTTGTTCATCTCCATCCTTATGTTCTAAGAATCTGTTAGAATATGAAAATTCATCACTTAGATGTAGGATACAAGATTTTTGGTCCTACTGTACTGCATAAATGGGATGATTTCCAAGGTTTTCATGATCGCTGACTATGTAAGACAGTTGTACTTCTATGTACAATCTTATATGTTCTCCTGTGAATACAAGGATTGCAGCATAAGTGAGATCCATTTGTAATGTTCCACCTATTTTCTTGGTCCAGGACCTTGAAAGAAGCATACCAAATTTGGGAGGGATATTAGCAACTACAATTTCCATTAAAACACTCTTCATAGGGAGTCGAGAAAGAATGACAATTAGATATTTTATTACTCCTAGACACTTTATTGCTTTGGAATCGAAAGAATACAAATCATGGTATGGTTTATGATGTTCAATACAAATGCTTCCATAAACACCCTAGGAATTAATTTATGGGAGGCACCAAAGTCCAAGAGATAGTTATGAAGATTTTTGTCATGAATAGTAAGGGTAATAAAAAAGGGTGGAGTAAATTCTTTCTTTCCCTCCATCTTGGGACCAAAAACAATGGTTGGGTTCTCATCTTGAAGATTGAAAGTGTATGAAGTGACTTGATTTGTGGGAGGCTATAAAATTTTGAGAGGAGAATATCTATAAGATTAGTTTTTCATTAATTCATCTAGTGGGGAATGAACCTTAATTTTACTGATCTCATGTTCAATACTAAACAAATAATAGGACTTCTCAACATATTTGATTTATGTAGATCTATCCTTATCCTTCTGCTAGTTCTACTTTATTTTAGGACCATTTGCTGATATCTGCTTGATAGGAACAACAACCTTCTTATTCTAATTCTAAGAAACCTACTTGGATCCATACCAATCATACTTTCTTTGAGGACTAGCTTGGAGGATATCAGCTAAATGTCTTAAATATGATGCATCCTATTCAAACATATCTTCATTTCCTTTATTAAATATCATAGATCCTTGATAATATGATTAGTTAGGCAGCTAAGAGATGTCTCACCTTCAATATGATTCATTTATTGATCTAACTCTTCCATTTCAATCTCACATGATTCATCAGCTTCATCAACAATATTTTTCTGGAAAGGAGGATGAATCTTCTTATTATCATTATTCCTCCTTTCTCTTTGTAATGACTGTGGATTAAACGGTTTCCTAAACTGATTAGGATTTTTATTACCTCCTTCTTGAGTAGGATTGTTGAGATTATTATTTTCCATTTCCATATTAGCAATTTTTTATGTAAAACTCTTAATAATTTTGGCCATTTCCTTGATTTTATTATCTGATGACTTTGAACTCGAATACTGAGTCTTCTTCTCTTCTTTTTGTTTTCTCCTATCACTGTCTCCATCATCAAATTTACCCTTGAGTTTTTTCACTGCCCAAAAATTTGATTTAACCTCAAGAGTAGCCTCTTGAATATTTATCAAAATGACTGGCCTTCTTTCTCTTAATAATAAAGAGAAATCAATATCAAAATCATTTGCTTAATTTAACTTAGCAAAGGTTTCAGTTGGCTTGATTTCAGTAGAGATATTTTTATACATCTTTTTAAACCTTTTAGTGAATTAAAAAATAGATCTCCATTCTTCCCATTTAAAGACCCAAATTCAGTTATGTAATATAAATAGTCCTTGTTATCACTCCATTTCCTCAAGAAAACCTGATCAAGCTCATCAATATCAGAAATGGAATTTACAGGAAGTTTTTGAAACCACCCGAAACCATTTTCTAACATCTCCATCCAAACTTTGAACAAAAAGTATCATTCATACATCTACATATTCAATGTTGTGGTTATCTGCAAAACTATAAAATGATGCTAAGTGCTCTTATGTTGTGACTTCCCCTTCACCATTGAATCTAGGTAAATATTTCAATTAGTCACCGATAGGGAAGGAAATTAGGTTTTGAGGAAAAACCAAAGGTGCATATCTTACAACAATGATAGGTTCCATCCTATTAGGCTGTTGATTTTCCATAACTGAAGAAGTTTGTGTTTTTATCTTGAGGAGGTATTTTATACTGGGAAATAATGTAGGTATTGCAAACTTTTCAAAATTAACTTCCTCATTTTTTGCAAATTCTTCTTTAAAATCTTCATATGCAAGCAGATTTATAAAAATCTTTACTGTTGAATTATCACTTTCAAATTTCCTAGGATTTGGAAATGACAAAGGTGTGAAATAATTTTCTTTTTTTCTTCTTCTGAATAAGGTGGTAAATATTTCAAAGGAATTCCAAGAAAATTAATATCTTCCTCTTCTAATTTTTCAATGGAAGGAATCTGAATGTTTTCAAAAGTAACTAAAACGGTTTTGTGTCGATCCCTAGCTTCCCTGAGAAATTTCTCTGGATCTGATTGGGATGGAACATTAGGAGACTCAGGATTTCCTCTGGTTCCAAATTTTTTGAAGCCAGGACTTCTAAGTAGAGTTTCTAGGTGAAATATATATAGTCTATTCCAAACCACTAATCTTTTTTCACCCTAAAAAACCAAGTTTAAACACTAAAAAACAAACCCAGGGAAAATATTTGGAATCTTCGTCCTTGGCAATGAAGCCAAAATATGTTAGACCTAAATTTTACATTGGACTATAAGAATGTAAAGTTTAGGAACCTAAAATAATTTGTATATGTTTGGTTAATACTCAGTCAATGATTTTGGTAAATGGCAGGAAATCCTAAGCTAACTTATTACACCATGCTCTATAATATTCAATAATAAAAACAAGAACTTGAGGAACATAAATAAAATAGTTGTAAATCAGCCAAGAGATTTAAGCAACGAATGAAAACACATATTTCACAAATTGATCATTCCTATAGATTCATCAAATAGATCACTTCATTCAAAATGAAATTCCAAAGAAAGCATCCAGAACTTGAATACAACAACATATTATAGGCATTTACAAAAATATATCATTGTAAAATATTCCATAATCTGAGGAAAAATTAAACTAAGTTGAGCATGCATTCACATTCAAATAAGTAGAAATAATACTGAGCTTACAAAATTACATGTTCATCAAGTCAGAGGAATTTATCATCAGATATTACAGAGCAACATAGCATTCCCTTACAATATTCCCAGATCTCTCACTCGACCCTCTGCATTCTAACCACATTTACAATATATCTTTCTAGTTTTATAGATACATATTTCCTTCTAGAGAAAACATATGATCCCAAAACTATGGATCGGGGACTAACTAATACCTAATAATAGGAACAAATATTCTTCAAACTAATTTTATGACTTTACAATACCTAAATCTTGATTCTCAAACCACCTTTTAAGGATCTGTTATGACAATGTATAATTCTAGAATATTGATTTCATCTTGTATATTCTTCGGTATTCAAATCAAAGGAAAACATCCTAAAAGGTTTTGTTGATGAGAGGATTTGATCGAGCTTTCCAAAACATTAGAAATTTCAAAAGAATTCAACACCCTATTCAAAATTTTCAGGCAACAATATTGTAATTCTCTATGTGAACAGTGCTATCGAAACTGCCTAAAATGATTCTTGCAATGGCCTTACAAAAAATGCTTAAACATATTCAATCCCATGCAGCAAAAAGATAACCATTTGGTGCAGAAGAGCCTTAGTTCCATCTACAAAAAAATGTAATTTTTTTTATCAAGCAGGCAATGCTGAATCTACCAGAACATTGAGATTGTTTGGTGACTGATGCCTACTTTTCTCACACAACCACTTCTCCTTTAATGCCCTATTTTGCCTAAACAACTTCTTATTTTCTTGATACGACATTCTATAATTTTCTAAAATATTCCTTTTCTTTCTAAACTTCCTTTGAGGTCAAGAACAAAGCTTTTTATGATCGAGAACAAGTTCATCAAAGTTATTCTTGGTTTCTTCAGTTTCCCTTTTCATTGAAATATTTCCCTATTTGATATGCTCATTCTATTCTTTATATCTTTGCAACTTCTCTTGTAGCTTTTGTATCTTCTTCAATAGCTTACTTTCTGTTATAGTTTTCTGAACCACAACTTCTTTTGCACATTCATTCTCAACAAGTTCGTAATACTTATTATCTATAGATGTCAAGTTTGTGATATTATCCTTCATTCCTTAACATTACTTGGACAGGGATAATCTATAATTGTATCCTCTACTTCCCACTCTATCTTTGAATCTATATGGACACTGTAATCATCTCTAGGAATCCATGGAAAATATCGTATTCCTTTTACCAATTGTGTTAAGAACCTCAGTAATTTATTTCTCTATTTTAACATATTGTTGATCTTCTTCACCTAAAGTGTATCCAATGATTAAAAAAACATATTTATTAAAAGAGGGGTCCATTGTTGCTTTAGCATTAAGCCCAAATTTATTAATGGGATGAGTATGAGGATTTCTAAATACATGTTCTAGCAGCACATTCTGTTTTCCCTTTCTAGAATAATTCTTTGAATGTTTCTTCACAAAAACACCACTTGAATGTTCAACCATGTTTTGATTCTGACTTCCATAAACAAGCTCTACCACAGGTTCTTCAATAGTCAATTCAACCTTTTCAATTTTCTTCTTCTTTCTAGTGTATTCCCTCTTAAAATCAGAATCCAAAACTCCTTGTGGTGAAATAGATTCTAAGTTATTCTTCATCACACCTGCTTCCTAAAAAAAACACTTTTCTTTTACCAGTTTTCATTCTCATTGCTATTGTTTCTCCCTTTGTTTCCACATTTGAGGTATTATCAACTGAGCTTTTAAGAACCTTACATATTTTCACCTTTTTAGTAGAAGCTTCAAATTCAATTCTCTAATATTCCATCTTAAACCATGACCAAAACAAAACAAAAAAATTCCAAGTTCTATGTTGCTTGTTTAATTCCTCTAAAACTAGCAACTTGATGAAACCATGATGAAATAAACTCTGCTTGGTGACTTCAGAATGTGTTTGGACTCTTACAGACATTTTTGTCGGTATTTTCAATAGATAATAGGGTAAATTCAATCTTTTACCACAAGAAAAAGATGGAGTAAATATCTCATGTGATAAACAAAGGTAACATTTTATCTACCTGCACATGTTATATATATGTGTACCATCTTCAATAAGTCCTGGCATTCGTCCTGCAAGAAGCTCTTCAGGATACCATTCCTTCAGTCAATTTCTTGACACACTGCCTTTAGAAATTGGTTATAATAAGCAGCCTCAACGCTCTATTTCTTAAACCATTTTTCTCCTTCAGTGGGAAAATTAGAAACAGTGGCAATAGACTCTTTTGTTACTTGGAATTTTAAGCCTCCCAAGTATATTGTACAACCATCAAAATTATTTGTGAATCTCTTTGTGACCTCACTGTTGAAACCCTGCATTTTTTCACACAAGTGAAAGCATCCTGCTATCTTAAACTTCTCTGTGCACTCAGGGAAATATTATAACATCTTAGCTCCCTTAGGTTCAGATTGCATAAGCTTTCCCCCTTTCTTTCCCTTTTTTTTGTGAATCAAATAATCCGTGATTCTGACTCACTTTGTTAGAAAATAGAGTAGAGCTGTAAAGAAATTTGAATTTGAAAGAGGACTAACAATACAAGCTTTCCTTTTCATGAATCCATTTCAATTTATGCAAAGGTCAAATCCATATCAACTCATAATCTCAACATTTAATCACATCATAGAATAATAGGGTGACGATATGTGTCATCACAGGATAAAATCATGGATAATTTTAGGGGGAAAGTTAGCGCATGGGATAAATTAAGGGGGTTACAAAAATTTGTTGGGCTATTTTCTTATATGGAAAGGGTTTTTCAGCTAAAATATATCCGTCCAATATTTATTAGCAAAAAAATAAATCCAAAATTAATAGCCCTCCCATATATTAATGAGGAAAATGAAAAAATAAATCACCCTAGCAAAATCCCCCTCCAATCTATCTTTCTCCCTCGATTTCTAGATAAATTCCATGAAATCATTCCTTCACCCTTGATTTTCAGCAATGGAAGCTCCAAGGGGTTATTACGCCCTCCATTTTCCCTGTAATTCAGGCATACAATTGCATTCTCCCAATCTTTAGTCAATTTCATGTTGATTGCTACAACATAATTTTTCACCTTGTGAGCATCAGCGCTCTTTGACCTTCAATATTCATTTTAGAGACTCAGATCCACATTTTGTCCTCCAGATACCCATTGTTCCCTATTTTTTTTCCTGTACGCTAGTTGTTCCACTATAGTCAGTGTATACGCAAGCTGCACCAATGTAGCCAGTGTACATCGAGTTAAATGGTAAAAACACTAGAAAATTTACTTTTCACTCCAAAAAACAGTCTTAGGGTGACTTTTGGCCCTCCATGTACCCCAGAAACAACTCGATTCAACCTTTCACCTACCTTTGAGGGGTTATATATTGAGCTCTTATGGTGCATGGAAGGAGGAGGAAAGAGGGAGCATAGAAACTCTATTGATTTTTTGCCGTGACTTGAGTCTACATCCATTAATCCTTGTTGTTGTGAACCTCTTATGTTCACCTACCAAACTCCTTTCATAGTTTGAGTTTTCCATTGCATGGGGGATTGAAGTGGTGGAGGCACAAGTGGAGGGACCTAGTTCTTGGTTTAGATGGGTTGCCGGCAAGAGGTCGTATCATGTACTTCTTGTTTTCATTAATGGAAATACTCATTTTATCGTCCAATTGGTCTTGTAAATGTTTGTTTGATTACATTGGGTTACATTTTCTTATTCTATCATGGACCATGCTATTGTTTATGCTAACATATTTCACATATTATATGCACTTGCTTGTATTTTTTGTTGAGACTAAGTTGCAAGTTCAAGTGTAGATTGGAAAGCTCAACAGGGATCTACTTCAAATATCCAGTTGAAGGTTGGTTATTTACTCCACATCTTATCATTTACATCTATAATAGCATTTCATTGGGAATTGAGTTTATTTCTGGTAGTCATATGTCTCTTGTGGTCTACCCTGAGCCATAGGAATTTTTTCTCCGTAACAGAAATTGCAACTCCGCTGGGGAGGAACCTCCATTTTGGGGATGTTTAGGCATTTTTCCTTATTTTGAGTTTTTGTTTGTCGAGCTTCTGTGTCATTGACTGGCCATTGGGATCTGCATTAGAAAACTTGCTTTTTCTCGGGTGTTTGATTCATTTTTGGTCTACTTTCTTTTCCCTGTACACGGGTCATCCTTGGTTAGCCTGCGTCTACCCCCTACTGTGAGTCTAGTAACCAGCATACAGACGCTATTATTCTTTATTGTTCTTTGAACAATCGCATACAACTACGGGATTGATTGTTTTTTGATCTTTGGTTGTTGTTGGGTTGAGTCTGAGTGTTCCTGAGTCTTAGTAGGCCTGTTTCCTAACTGTTCCATGCTCTTTTACTGACCAAAAACTCCTCTTTTCTTTAGTTTTTGAGCTTTTGATTTTGAACCATTTTTCATTTTTATAGCTCATTAGCTTGGCTGAATCTTACTGTTTGGGATTTGTTGGGTTGTCTGCTTGATATGCACTGCATTTTTATTGAATAGTTATGATTTTGCTTTCATTTTTTCATTCACATTGAAAAAATACAAAAAAAATTGCATTTTCATTTCATTTACACTTGAAAATACAAAAAAAAAATTGCTTTATGTTATTGCATTTTGCATTTAGAGTGCTTGTGCCTTCATTAGGACTTGCTTGAGCATGAAAATATAAAGAGAGTGCATTGTCTTTTTGAATCATTCATTTGACTATCATATAGTGGCATACATTTTCTATGGATAGATGAGTCTAGTATTTTCCGGGTGTGCATATCATTGAGTCTTTACACATCATTAGTTTCACGACCATATCCTTTGAGTAATCACAACCATTTAAAATTAACACTTAATATTAAAATTGACTAGAAATTATTTTCTCTTTTATAGGGTGTACCAACTAGTATAGGTTTAGAGTCTTGGATTAGATCATTGTGAGTTAACAATCCAAGACTATTGAACCAAGCATTATGTATTTTACCAAGGAGTGGTGAAACCCATGGTATACATCAGTGTTCTCAGAAAGCTCTACTAAAACTAGAGTTAAGCACGAGGTCACGGGAGGTTGGTTGCGGAGATAGCCCTCCAATACTAGCTGAACGTGGGATATATTTCCAGGATTTGTTCGTGTATGAGGGATCTTGTGGGATTTGACCCTCTTGAGTTTTGGGCTTAGTTACCCTTCCCGTATGACGAATCCCACCTGTGACTATCCACTTGAGCATTGGTTATACATGGTGTCCTTAGTTGCTTTACCTAGGTATCGCATAAGGTGCTTGCAGCGATTATACTGTGAGTATCCTGAGTCAGATAGGGGTCAGATAGCACAATTTTTGTATGTATAGGTATTTGACCCTGTGCATGCAGTGAAGTCTGACGGCCCTTATAATTGATTATGTTACCTCCGGTTATAGTTTGGGAGTCTCAAGCCTCTCCTAGGAGAGACATACCGGCTGTATTGTCGGGATGTCCCTTGAGCCAGTCTTATTTGTGTGCATTTGGTTGTAGATTTATTTTAGGTGTATGCTCTGTGCCAATATAGTAGGCCTGTAGGAGACAATTATTGGTGATTTTTGGGAGTCATTGTGGATTGAGATCTACCCCTCTGTCGATATCGTAGGTTAGCTAATTTACCGGCTAGCGATCCGTCACAACCTTTTGTTGGGAAGCATCGGAGGACTACTACTGGTCCTATACACACATCTCATGAGCTTCAAGGAGCTTGTATCATGAATTATACACCTAGCATGTCTGGAGTCCTAGTGACTCCGTCCATTAACAAATCGGGAAACTCCCCTCCGGTCACTCCTAGGGGTGAATGGGGAGGAGGTCCTACATACACTATTCCTCATGGGTTTGGGATGTCCCCACCTATGAGCACGAACCCATTCGATGATACACAACCATCCGTTTTTCGATATGGGATGCCATGTTATGGTACTTCATTCGTCCCTTCGACCTCAAGTCCTTTTACATATGGGATGCCTGGATATACGCCGACTGTTACGTCCACCATGTTTAGTAGTCACATTATATCTAGTGTTGGAGTTGGGGGAACCATGCCTGCTTTCACAGCCTATCAGTTTGGGAGTAGCCACATCCCTCCATCTAATCCGACTGTTGGTGGAGGACCACCTCCTTCGTCAGCCCCTAGCGTTAGTGTGAACCCATTTTCGAGTGGAAGTTTCACAATAGGTATTGGATCCACGACTTTCATTCCATTCGTTCATCTGCATGTCACTATGCATGTGCCTTCGAACACTTTTGTGATTCTGCAAAACCCTCCTATTGCTAGCTCTTCGGTTCTGTGGAGTTCCCACATACCGTTTTCATACGGCCCTCACTCGTCCAATATTCCTTCCACGAGTGGGTATACACGACCCCATTTTCATGGAATTCATCCTCATGGATTTTCAGTTGGTCCTACTTATTATCCCAATCCTTCACATGGAATCCCTGCTGTGCATGTGCCTTTGTATCCCAACATGGGTTGTTTGACGGAAAATCCACCAAGAGCGGAGTCGAGGCCTGATCTCCCTAGCTCAACGCAAGTCTAGAACAAATAGGACAGAATATAAATCACTCTCCTAGATCTAATTAGAGATTAAGGAACTAGATACATTTACCTTATAGATCGCTGACCCTTTTCTCCTTGAATGCTGCTCCAAGCTTGACGATCTTCAGATCTGAGCTGCAAAACCTATCAAGACAACAAGACAACAAAACAAGTAAAACGCATCTACACAATAATAGATATAAGTAAGTACTTAAGTAGTTAAACTACACAAGATATCATTAACACAATGAGATTTTGGTGGAAAGCACTTATATTACTGTATTGAAAGGGAAATACATAGGATGAAGAGATTACAACCGATGACTTAACGTAGCAATCCTCCTCCGGTCAAGCCAATTCCAAAGCCTCCCAAGGAAGTTTGAGTCTCCCAATAGATGAATAGAGATCTCTCCTAAGGTAATTTCACCAGCATGTAGACACTATAGACTTCCTCCCCCTGGAATGGGAGTGAGCTTCACTTATATAGGACTAAGTGGATAAGGTAGGTTGAGATATGGTAGGAGAGAGATAGGAGATCCTTCCAAGAGGTTAGGAACCGAATGACAGCTCTCCCAAAGGTTAGGGATAGGGATCCATGTCATCTAGCTTCGAGAATAGGCTAAAAAGAAGCTATTTTAGTCCATTACCTGGCATCATCGCAGTCTGCAAGAAGACAACCTGCGACGTCGCAGGTTGCATGAGGACAACCTGCGACGACCTCTCAAAACCTAGTACAAATGGATTTTCATCTCTTCCAGGTTAATGACTTCACCAAGGAAACTTTACAGATGTCACACTGAGTCTCATGATGGTAAGATTTTAGGTGTAATAGAATGCCCCCCAAAGCATGAAGCTATTTGAAATTGGATAGGTGAATCGCTTTGAGAGAAGGAATGGCAATGGCTCATCGGATGAAGGACATTGCTGCAGTACAACTGACTCTGAGTATACAGTCTCATATGATGTACAACATGGATTCCAACCAATACATTGCAGATCCATGATAGTAAAGACCGACTGAACACAATCATGGCTACTAGACACAAGCATAGATCCATGATGAGATGATAACACAACAATGACCAATACAAATGTGGATCCATGTGATATGACTCAAAACAATCTCCATCGCAACCTGGGTAAAACAATATGACTCCCCAGGGTCTTCATGCCAAACCCGCAATGATACAAATCTATCCATGTGATTACAAATGTCTTGACGTCGAACATGGTAAAAACCACTAGATTACCGGTCATTGATGTATACCGTTAACAAGCGCGAGGGAAATCACCATTAATGTCAATGATCCCCAAGGTATCACAGTACATATCACCAAATGTTAATGAATGAGTTGAAGTCGAATGCTGGATGAAATCTTTCAATCAAGAGCCAATGATGTAAACTCATGTTGAAAGCAAGGTAACCTGCCATTGAGGCATGCAGGGCCAAGGTACTTGGTTGGCTTCTAGATTCAATCCTCGGATGATGTGTTGAAGTCGACAAGGATGAATCTATCGAAGGAGGGCCATGATGATCCCTCATCATCGACATGAAACACGACAAATGATGTTGAGAGTAGATCAAATGGTACAGTAACATGCAAGACTGACTCTGAGTAAACCGACATGGTAGTAGGCGTACTGACTGCAGATAATGAATGGTAAGAGTATTCTTGAACATGGGCATGGCATGACTTGGCAGTATTGACATGATGAGTACAACACCAAAACCTAATGCAATTGATGAGGGAAGTGTTCTTTGAATGACTCGAAGGAGTGACAAAACTCAGGAAGTGGTTGAAACTCGAGGACAAATGGATGATCCAAGTGCATTATGCAAATTCAAATGAGTGCCATGTTCAAGAACCGCTAGGTACTGCCACAGATAAAGGGTGTAACATAAAATCTTCCCTTTTTCCCCATCATGAACGATGAGTACCTCATGTGTTTTTAATGAGCTTGATGAGGGTAACCAGATGCTCGGTATAGCTCATCTCATAGATGAGTCCAATCCCAAATATTTTTTGAACCTGGGAGAGGAGGGGTTCGTCCCATGATGGGCCCTTCAATGTTTGAGTTTTAACGAGTCCATAGAAGATAAAAATCGATTGTCATTTCATGTTTAGAGAGTCTGAAAAGAACTAAAGAAGACTCCAACGGTCCTTTTTCGTAAAATTAGCCTCATCGCCCGGAAAAAGGGTAAAACAACGCAGGAGAGGACTCTTCCAGTCATGATTGGCTGGAGTATACCTTTTTCGTAAGTACTGCCCCCTGCTTCAAAAAGGGGGTAAACTATCACCAGGAAGACGACCATTCAAATTCTTTAACAAGCGTGAACGCGACAAGTTCTCTTGGCAATATTTTCGTATTTTGAGAGCCTGAAAAGAGCTTAAAGATAAACTCCGGGGGGGTTCCTTTTTCGTAGGAGTTTAACGAGCCCAGAAAAGTGATAAATCATAACTCGGTGACTTATTCTCATGGTTTTAAGAGCACGAGAAAGAACAAAGACTGAGCTCATCGTCATTAAATAATTACAATCTAACAGATAAAAAATAACGACAAAACATTCAAGGGGTTGTTCATACCTGAAATGACTGCTTCAATGTGAAAACGATGCAAAAAATAGAACACTTAACGACACCTGCACACTCAAAAACTAGGTCAAAAAGTCGACCGGGTATTCAAATGTAATAAAAATGATCCAAAATATAGCAAATGACCTAAAAAAGCATCAAATATTTGAAAAATAATATTCCTTTTTGTTTATAAATAGAAACAAAAACCAAATATAGTTACCATTGTTCATTTCCCAAATTGGGAGAAAAAAGTGTCATTTGGAGCATGATTTCACTTGTCGATTTTCGGAGCTACGAGCAACCATTTCACGAGCCGTTCGGAGCAGGTAACACTAAATCTCATCCAGCATATTTCCAATGGTTTAAAATTTCATTTATAGTTCATTTTTTAGGGTTTTGGAGTTGGTTTGTGGGGATCTTGTGCACCCTCAGGTCGTCGCAGGTCTCCCTTATGGGAACTGTGACGAACCCAGTCATCGCAAGTCTTGTAAAGTTGGGTTGTGATGATGTCGCCCTGCCCACAAGGACGAGGTGCGACGATGGAAACGCCCATGTTCAAACCAAAAACCAAGCCAAGAGAAAAAGTTTTAAATGCTTGAGTGAGTTCTAATGGTATTAAAATGTTCCTATTGGCAGGTTAGTAGCAGCCAACATGGTCTTAGAGTGGCATGAGCGAGAACATGAGGTGGATGATGTGCAAGCTGCAAATGACCCATTATGTGTAGAGGCATTACAGAATTGCAGGCTACTGAAGTTATTCAATGTTCAGGGCATGAGGTCCCAAGCACTACTACTAGAACATATGGTCCGTTGTTGGGATGCCACGCAGTAGTACTTCATGATCGGAGAGCACACTTTGACTATAGATGTCGAGGACATCTACTTCTTGACTGGATTGTCCTAAAGGGGGGACAATGTGGCTCTTACCGGATCACGGGGAAGTGATCGGATAGTAGATGACTTGATAGTTCAGCACTGCACCCCACATACTCATGCCTCTAGTGGGAAGATTCCCATCAAACACGTGCGAGAACATCCACTGCGAGCTATTATTTTCACCATAACGAGGATAGCAGGCAGCCAAGTGCCCCATCTATCTACTAGGTCCCAGATACTTTATGCGGAGGACTGTATGTCTCCGAAGGTATTCAACTGGTGCGAGGGACTCCTCGCTAACATTCGAGCTCAGCTGACCAAGTGTCGGCATGGAGAGCTCAAGTAGTTCGGAGATGGATCGGTAGTGATCTCATTTCTATTGGAGCGGGTTCCCCTCTTGCGGCTGCATGTGCCTTTGGATTAAAGGGATCCTAAGGATCCTCACATGGCCCGATGGATAGAGGTGATGGCCCACCATGGTGGGGGTCCTATCATCGAGTACGGTCCCGAGTTTTCCGCATGGCTAGAAGGCCAGTTTCTCATGGTAGAGGACTACTTGTACAGTGGTACGGATTACAGGGAGGACCCAGACTTGGCGCTGCTCGAGGGAGCAGAGTGGGGAGACATTAGTAAGAACAATGACCCTTATTTTAAGTTTTGTATATTTATGATTTTTTTGTTATAGTGCTGATAAGTCAATAACATGTGTGTGCAGATGTGGACCCCGTGTTGTTAAATTTTGAGTATTAATTCATTATACTCTAGGATCTTTGCTGAGAGAATAACATCTACAGTACATCAATGCATGACAAGCATCACAAGCATCACAAGAATCAAAAGCATAGAGACAAGAGACACAGAGTTTCCGTGGGGAAAACCCTAAGGTGAAAAACCCCACAACTTCCTCAGAGATAGAGAGAGCAATGGCTCAACCAAAATACAACCAAATAACACTGAGATAGTCTCCTAGAAGATGATCCTCCTCCTCCTCACAAGTGCGCCACTTTCCAGAGAGAGAGTAAGTTACTTTTTCCGAGTAAGTAAAATAGAGATCTCCTATCTCTATTTATACTTACCTTTTTGCCCAGTGACCTACTGGGGCCGACTTGTCTACTTAGATACATCCACATTATATTATATATAATTTCGGGCCGACCCCAAATGGTGGTCTAATAACCCATCGGCAAGTACACACACTTGCGACACTTGTCAATCCACATGACGACACTTCCTTATAGAGGAATGACACATCTCTTATAAGGGTACAATAAATATATATAAAATATACAGATGAAATACATTCCGAAGTTACATATACATCAACACTCCCTCTTAACTAGGAAGGTATTTCTCGACACAGATCTGCTAGACAAGTCTTCTTCTCTGGATCATCGTCATCGATGCATCGTCATCATCATCGTCACTACCACTGCTATCTCAACCAATCTCTGACTCTACTCGTCATAGGAAGTTCTACAGAGCCAGTCCTTTTTCATACTGGATGTAGGCCCGCCATCTACAGGTCTTCATCATCACTGGCCATACTGTGGAATCCTCAGGACTTATTACGTGCGTCACAAAACCTGGCTGCAGCATCCCAGGCTATTACGAGCACACAGCTCTACCTGTAGGATCTCCCAGGAGCACATTACATGTGACCCATCACAAAACCTGGCTGAAGCATCCCAGGCTGTTACGAGCACACGGCTCTACCTGTCGGATCTCCCAGGAGCACATTACATGTGATCTCACCACAAAACCTGGCTGAAGCATCTGAGGCCTTTTTCATCCTGTCCAGATCTCCCAGGAGCAAATTACATGTGGTCATGGAAAAACCTGGCTGAAGCATCTGAGGCCTTTTTCATCCTGTCCAGATCTCCCAGGAGCAAATTACATGCCATAGGACAAAACCTCGCAAGAGCATCTCAGGATGTTACGGGTACACAACTCCGACCTGAAATCTCCCAGGGCACAAATTACATGTCCTCCCAAGCAAAACCTCGCAAGAGCATTTTCCAGATGTCCCAGGGCACCGAATTATATGCCATAGGAAAAACCTCGAAAGACCATCTGCAAATCTCCCAGGGAACAAATTACATGCTTTCCTGCACAACCTGATCCACGGCCACAAAGTATCATCTGATACTCATCAAACATCATCCTGATGTACACATGATCATCCTGATCATCATCACTGCAACATCCTGCTGCATGTCATCTGGAGAAGCTCGTCATCCACGATCATCCAAGTATCCACCTGATACATACATATATACATGATCCACACAATGTATCCATCAACATACATGATCCACCTGATCATACAAAGATACATGATCCACACAATGTATCCATCAGCATACATGATCTACCTGATCATACAAAGATACATGATCCACACAATGTATCCATCAGCATCCAACATGATGCGTTCATACAAAATACATACACATGATCCATCCGATCATATCCAACATCCAACATGATGCATATACAAAATACATACACATGATCCAACCGATCATATCCAGCATCCAACATGATGCATATACAAAATACATACACATGATCCAACTGATCATATCCAGCATCCAACATGATGCATTCATACATACATATAATGATCCAACTGATCATATCCAGCATCCAACATGATGCATACACAAAATACATATAATGATCCAACTAATCATATCCAACATCCAACATGATGCATACACAAAATACATATAATGATCCAACTGATCATATCCAAGCAGAAACCAGAACATCCTCCTGATGTTCATCATTCAGCGCTTACATCCACAGCCATGTGAAGGATCCCCCTTCCAACATGCTTCGAATGGCTTCAGCAAATGTGTTCATCACTTCTTCCTCGAAGTGTCCTCGATCTGAAGCACGCCAAGCCTCTCTCTGAAGTACTCGAACTTCACCCTGGCTAGTGGCTTCATCAGCACATCTGCAATCTGCTCGTCCGTCGCAACATACAGGAGCTTCACAGCTCCTCTCTACACCATATCCCTGATATAGTGATATTTGATCTCTATGTGTTTCGACCTGTCATGAAACACTGGGTTCTCGGATAGCTTCACACAACTCTGGTTATCACAGAAGATACCAGTAGCATCCAGCGGGGGATCAAATAACTCAGACAGTAGCTTCCGTAGCCATACTGCCTCACAACTAGCTGAACAGGCTACAACATACTCAGCCTCTGCTGTACTCAGTGCTACACAGGACTGCTTCCTGCTAAACCAAGAGATCACACCTGATCGCATATTGAAGCAACACCCAGATGTGCTCTTCCTATCTGCAGCACTGCCAGCCCAATCTGAATCAACATAACCCTGTAGGTTAAACTTTTGATTCGCTTCATACTTGAGCCCATAATCCACTGTACCCTTCAGGTACCTCAGAACATGCTTTACAGCAATCAGGTGAACACTCCTCGGATCCGTCAGGAACTGGCTCAATGTGTTCACAGCAAAGCAAATATCTGGTCTCGTGTTCGTCAGGTACATCAAGGACCCAATCATCTGACGATACATGGAGACATCAACTGGCTCAGATGAAGTATCACATAGAAGCTTCAAATTCGATGCCATAGGTGTGGTCATGGCCTTGCAATCCATCATCCCAAATCTCTTCAGGATATCTACTGTGTACTTCTCTTGACCAAGGAAGATCCCACCTGCATTCTGCCACACCTCCATACCTAGGAAATAGTGCATCATTCCCAAATATTTCATATCGAATTCTGCGGCAAGCTTCCTTTTAGTATCTGCAATCAGTCTGTCATCTCCTGTTACAAATGAGTCATCCACATACAGGAGTAGAATCACAGGATTCCCTTCCTCAACCTTGTAGTAAAGGTTGGAATCCGCTTTACTCTTGGTAAAGCCCAAACTAGATAGGAAACTGTCCATCCTACCATACCAAGTTCTAGGAGCTTGCTTCAAGCCATACAAGGCTTTCTTCAATCTGCACACATATGACTCCCTGTCATGTATTTCAAAACCAAGTGGTTGTTCCACATATACTTCCTCTTCAACTATACCATTCAGGAAAGCGGTCTTGACATCCATTTGGTGTATTTTCCATTTCATAGCTGTAGCCAAGGCAAGTACTGTTCTGATGGAAGTATACCTGGCTACAGGTGCAAAAGTTTCTTCATAATCTATTCCCTCTTTCTGAGAGAATCCACGAGCTACGAATCTTGCTTTGTATTTCTCCACACTGCCATCTGCAGCATGTTTGATTTTGAAGATCCATTTAGAAGTCACAACAGACTTCTCTTTAGGTCTTAGGACAACATCCCAAACATCATTCTTCATTATTGATTGGTATTCCTCAACCATGGCCTCCTTCCATTCTTTCTTTTCTGCTGCTTCTTCATAACTGGAAGGTTCTTTGTTCATAATGTCACAGAGTAAAGCAACATAGCTGGTTTGTGATCTGGTTCTTTTCTTTGCTCTGTGTTCTTCTTCTGGGATACCAAATCTTTCTGCATCTTGAATGAGCTCTCTAGCCCATACAGGTTTCCTCTTGTGAGAGTTATCCTCACGGGGTGGATCTATAGGTTCTTGTGGATCTTCAAACTCACGAACAGCTTCTGGAACTGCTTCAGTCATGGGAGTGTCCTGAAATCTTGTTTCCTTAGGTTCTTCATAAACTTCAGTAGGTGCCTTCCTTGATTTGATGAATGTTGAGTTTTCATCAAATGTTACATCCCTGCTGACATCAATCTTCTTGAACCCTGGAAAGTATATTCTGTAAGCCTTCGAGCTTTCACTGTATCCCACAAAAATACCCTTCTTTCCTGAAGGATCTAGTTTAGTCCTCTTTTCCTTTGGGACATGAGTGTACACTGGACAACCAAATATTCTGATATGACTGACTTCAGGTTTCTTACCAGAAAAGACCTCTTCTGGTGTCTTGTTGTCCAATATCTTGTGGGGTGTTCTGTTCTGCACATATACAGCTGTTCTAGCTGCTTCTGCCCATAGATGCATAGGAAGATCCTGGTCATGCAACATTGCCCTTGCTGCTTCCATGATAGTTCTGTTCTTCCTTTCTGCAACACCATTCTGTTGAGGATTATAAGGAGCAGTCAACTCCCTCTTAATCCCTGAATCACTGCAAAGCTTCTTGAAGTCATTTGAGGTGAATTCTCCACCATTGTCGGATCTGAATGTTTTGATCTTCTTGTCAGTTTGATTCTCCATCAAGGTTTTGAATTCCTTGAATTTATCAAGCACCTCATCTTTGCCCTTCAAGAAGTATACCCAAGTCTTCCTGGAGAAGTCATCAATAAATGAGACATAGTAAACATACCCACTTAGGGAACTGGATGACATAGGACCACATACATCTGAGTGGATGATTTCCAGGATGTCTTTTGCCTTGCTTTCACTGCTTGGGAAAGCCTTCTTAATATTCTTACCTTTTGCACATCATTTGCAAACACCTTCATTTTTGGTCTTGATTTCAGGAAGACCCTCTACTGCCTTGCTTGCAATTGTAAGTTTTAACCCTTAACAGTGAAGTACAAACTCATATGATTCTTAAGCATTAACAGAAAATACACAATGGCACACACATTACACAGAGATTTTCACCTGGAAACCCTTAACCGGGAAAAAACCAGCCAAACTTAGAGCCGCATAGCTCCTTTTTCATTATATGTTTATTTTACATGTACAATACAATAAATGGTATTCTGCAGCATCTAAAACCCTAATTCGTTTACCCGAATTAGGTTACAACCCTAATTCCTTTTACCGGAATTAGATTAGAGTACAATGGGTCGAAAATCGCGAAAAAGCAAAAAGCAACCCAAAAAATTTTGCGCTCCGCGCAGACTCCGGGGGCCTAACGGTCCGAAACGAAGGGGGTGGGCCCTGTCGGGATACCCCCCCCTCCGGACGCGCCCGGCGCAGGCGAATCACTAGTGCCGTAGGGATCGTGTTGTACACGCAGCGACCATGTGAAGAGATATAACATACCCAACATTCTCCCACTTGTTGTTCTCTTCACATACAGGAGAAATTTATGACTTCAACAATTCAGGGCAACAATGCCCATGTTCTCTTTACACCAAGAGAACTTCTGAGTACTCACAGACTTTGTCAAAGAGTCTGCAACATTTACCAAAGTGTCAACCTTCTCCAGCAACACTTTGTTTTGTTCAACCATGTCTCTGACGAAATGGTACTGCACATCAATGTGCTTTGTCCTTGAGTGATAAGCAGGGTTCTTTGCTAGAAATATTGCACTTGAGCTATCACAGCCAATCTTTACTGCATTCTGAACAAAACCAATACCTGAACACAATCTTTGCAACCATACAGCTTCCTTACTTGCATGGGTAGCTGCCATGTATTCAGCTTCTGTAGTTGAGAGTGCAACTACAGCTTGTCTTTTACTCATCCAACTGATTGCTCCTCCAAATAGATTAAAAACGTAGCCACTTGTAGATCTTCTGTGATCAAGATCTCCAGCCCAGTCAGCATCAGCAAATCCTTGTATATCTATCTCTCTGTTTACACCGGGTCTTCCTTGGTAGCAGATTGCAAAATCTGTAGTGCCACGCAAATACCTGAAGACCCTTTTTACTGCAGTCCAATGTTCCTTTCCTGGTTTTGACATGTATCTACTCAAAACTCCCACTGCATGGGCTATATCTGGTCTAGTACAGACCATGGCATACATCAGACTGCCAACTGCACTAGCATAGGGAACATGAGACATGTCCTCTACCTCTTCTTGTGTAGTGGGACACTGTTCTGCAGATAACCTTACACCTACAGGAATGGGCACCTTCACTGGTTTGCTTTCCTGCATATTAAATCTCTTCAATATCGTTTCAACATATTTTCTCTGATTTAACCAGAGTTTCCTGTTTTCACGATCTCTTTTTATTTCCATGCCCAAAATGAAATTTGCAGCACCAAGATCTTTCATGTCAAATTCAGATGACAGCTGATTCTTGACATCCTTGATGATTTCTTTGTTGTTTCCAATTAGCAACATATCATCAACATACAATATTACATAAATAAAATGATCACCAATTAGCTTAAAATAAACACAGTGATCAGCTTTGCTTCTTGAGAAACCAAGTCCCAGTATATAAGTATCAAATTTTTGATACCACATTCTGGGAGATTGTTTCAAACCGTAGAGAGACTTTTTCAGCTTACAGACAAGCTCCTTTCTTCCTTTCACCACAAATCGTTCTGGTTGCTTCATATAGATCTCTTCATTAAGATTTCCATGTAGGAAAGCCGTCTTTACATCCATTTGTTCTACTTCAAGATCAAAAGCAGCAGAAATAGATAAAAGAAATCTAATAGAAGTCAATTTTGCAACAGGTGAAAAAATCTCACCAAAATCGATGCCCTCAATTTGGGAGTAACCTTTCGCAACTAGTCGAGCCTTGTACTTCTCCACTTTACCTGCTGCATTTAACTTCTTCTTGAATACCCATTTGCTTCCAATAGGCTTTCTTCCTTCTGGCAACTCAACCAGATCCCATGCCTCATTTTTGTCCAAGGCATCCATTTCTTCTATCATGGCCTTCTTCCATAGTTTACTATCTTCTGAATCCATTGCCTCTTTAGCAGTTCTAGGATCATCATCAGTAATAGATAACACAAAATTAGAACGAAAATCAGGGGGACTGTACCTTTCAACTTGCCTTCTTTCTCGGTCAGATCTCCTCAATACCGGAGTCTGTGGATCCGCCTCTTCATCTGATTCAGACGATTCTGCCTCCTCATCTGATTCAGACGAATCTGGTTCCTCAAAAGAGTCACCTCTTTCATCCTTGATATCAAAGTGTAGCTTCTCTGAATCCTTTTCCTTTGGTACATCCTCAATCTTGGAAGTGCTTTCAACTTCTCTGAAGATCACATCTCGACTGTAAACTGTTTGCCTTTTTACTGGGTTCCACAGCTTGTAACCTTTCACTCCATCCTTGTAACCAATGAAGATACATTTTTCTGCTTTATTATCCAACTTGCTCCTTTTCTCCTTTGGAACATGTACAAAAGCATCACACCCAAACACTCTGAGATGAGAGAGAGAGGGTTTCTTACCAGTCCAAACCTCATGAGGTGTCTTGTCAACCAACGCTGATGTGGGTGTCCTATTCACTAGGTAACACGCAGTGTCAACAGCTTCTGCCCAGAATTGTTGTGCTAGCCCTGCACCACTGAGCATACTCCTTGCCTTTTCCATCAATGTCCTGTTCATCCTTTCTGCAACCCCATTCTGTTGAGGTGTGTATGGAGTAGTCTTTTGCCTTGCTATTCCACAAAGGCGTCCCATTCGTCTTTGCCTCGCAGATTCGGTGCCAAACCCTTGGAAACAAAGGCGTCCCTCTGAACCCAAAAATGCTCTGATACCAAATGTAAGTTTTAACCCTTAACAGTGAAGTACAAACTCATATGATTCTTAAGCATTAACAGAAAATACACAATGGCACACACATTACACAGAGATTTTCACCTGGAAACCCTTAACCGGGAAAAAACCAGCCAAACTTAGAGCCGCATAGCTCCTTTTTCATTATATGTTTATTTTACATGTACAATACAATAAATGGTATTCTGCAGCATCTAAAACCCTAATTCGTTTACCCGAATTAGGTTACAACCCTAATTCCTTTTACCGGAATTAGATTAGAGTACAATGGGTCGAAAATCGCGAAAAAGCAAAAAGCAACCCAAAAAATTTTGCGCTCCGCGCAGACTCCGGGGGCCTAACGGTCCGAAACGAAGGGGGTGGGCCCTGTCGGGATACCCCCCCCTCTAAACCCCCCCCTCCGGACGCGCCCGGCGCAGGCGAATCACTAGTGCCGTAGGGATCGTGTTGTACACGCAGCGACCATGTGAAGAGATATAACATACCCAACAGCAATTGGAAGTGCTCTATAGTGCATGTGAGCAAGTATTCTATGCCAAAGTTCACTTGGCTCCATGGATTCATGCACCATGGCATGTTCAGGTTGTCCCTTCAATTTATACAAGCCTCCCTCTTGCTCTCCAATTACTACTGCATCATCTATGGTCTTTCCCTTTGGCCACATTAGGACTTGGCCATCCACAAATGCAACCCTCATACCTTTTGCATCTAATGCAGAAATGGAGAGTAAGTTCTTCTTGAGCCCAGGTACATAAAGTACTTCCTTCATCTTCAGAGATTTTCCAGAATCTAGGTTGTAGGAGGCTTCACCACTTCCTTTGATTGGGTATTGATAATCATCCCCAAGTTTCACCTTATGGGGTGATTCATGTTCAGATAGGTTCACAAAAGATTCTTTGAACCCAGTCATGTGTTTGGAAGCCCCACTATCAATCAACCAATCATTACAACCATGGGAGATGGTACCTGTGAGAGCAGAGATCAGAACATACTCTTCTTCACTTGATGAGTCATCATTACTATCACTTTCTGCCCTAGCCTTCTTCTTTGGAGGTTCATCATCTTCGGCAGCATGAGCATGAAACCTTCTTTTGCCACCCTTCTTCTTCTTATTTGAGATGTTGTTGTCCTTCTTGTTCTTGGGACAATTTATGGCAATATGTCCTTTCTCATTACAGGTGAAGCATACTCTTCTTTCTTTGAATTGATGTGAAGATCTCTTGGAGTGAGATGGCTCTTTCTTGAACTTTCCTTTCCTGGTGTGGGCTGCAAGAGCTTGATCTTCACCTCCCATCTTTTCTTCATGAGCTATAAGTCTAGCTTCTTCTTGAGAGCATTCTTCCCGAAGTCTACTGAAGGAGATCAACTTCTTCCTTGCACAAATTCCTTGAATAAAGGAATCCCATGACCTGGGTAGGCCATTTAGAGTGGTCATCACCACTTCACCATTCTCCACCATTTCATCTACTGCTTCTAATTGTTCCTTGATCTGAGAGACCCTTGAAAAGTAAGATTGAATGGTTTCTCCATTCTGAAACTTCACTGCTTTCAATTGGTTCCGCAGGGTCATCTTCTGATTTATGTTCTTTCCTTCAAATAGCTTGGTCAAAGATTCAAACATCTCCTTGGGTGTCTTAAGAGAAGACACATGGGGTATGAGATGGTCTTTGATAGAATCAGCAATGATTCTCTTTGCCTTGACCAAGTTCTTCTTGTGTAATGCTTTGGCTTCTTCATCCTCTGGGATAGGGATGTCTTCTTTCACATATGAGTCCAACTCATTCTCTTCCAGGATTAACCCAATCCTATACTTCCAGGCTCGGAAGTTATCAGCCCCTTCAAGCTTATCCTCAAGCTTAGTGTGGAGAGACATCTTTAAGAGTACTTCAAATGGAAATAGAAAAGATTTAGGACTTACCACTTGAAGTGCTGAAAACTGGATCTGGTCCCGGATTAGGGTTTGTCAGAGAAACCCTAAAAATTCAAAATGTGAATTTCAAAATTCCAAAAGGATATGCGCCTTGGAGAGCTGATCAGCCTAGTACATTCAGAATTTGAGATCAGCAAAGTCTTGCCCTTCAAAATTGCCTTTTTGTCCTCCCGGGTTCACTAGGGAGAGCCCTGAATTAGGGTTTGAGTTTCCCGGAGATCTACCCAGCCAAAAATCTTGATCCAAAGCTCTAACCTTCGATTTTTGCAAGGAGCTTCCAGCTGTGCCTTCAGTTTCCAGAAATTCCTATTTTTGTGGAAACCCTAATTTTTAGGGCCAAATCTGAAAATGCTAGGAACTGAATTCTGATTGGACAGATAGATGCGCCTTGATGAGTAGATCCAATCTACTATACTGAATTTCAAAAATCTGTGGAGAGAAACCCAATAAACAAGGAACACAAGCTTCTGTCACTGCAAAATGTCTTCTTCTCAGGTTAGCTCTGATACCATGTTAAATTTTGAGTATTAATTCATTATACTCTAGGATCTTTGCTGAGAGAATAACATCTACAGTATATCAATGCATGACAATCATAATATGACAAGCATCACAAGCATCACAAGAATCAAAAGCATAGAGACAAGAGACACAAAGTTTCCGTGGGGAAAACCCTAAGGTGAAAAACCCCACAACTTCCTCAGAGATAGAGAGAGCAATGGCTCAACCAAAATACAACCAAATAACACTGAGATAGTCTCCTAGCAGATGATCCTCCTCCTCCTCACAAGTGCGCCACTTTCCAGAGAGAGAGTAAGTTACTTTTTCCGAGTAAGTAAAATAGAGATCTCCTATCTCTATTTATACTTACCTTTTTGCTCAGTGACCTACTGGGGCCAACTTGTCTACTTAGATACATCCACATTATATTATATATAATTCCGGGCCGACCCCAAATGGTGGTCTAATAACCCATCGGCAAGTACACACACTTGCGACACTTGTCAATCCACATGACGACACTTCCTTATAGAGGAATGACACATCTCTTATAAGGGTACAATAAATATATATAAAATATACAGATGAAATACATTCCGAAGTTACATATACATCAACACGTGTGACCAGTAGGAGTTTCTCTTCTTGCGAGGAGAGGAGAGGGAGAAGTCATGGCTCCAGCCATACATGCTGCCATCATGGAGATGGAGGATGTCTACGAGAACCTGACTAGGTTGACGTTGGATGTTCCTGAGCCAATAATGGATGAGTTACCACGGCCCATGTAGAGGTATGCGGTGGGGGCATCGATGCGCTTCAATGTGCTTCTCCGCAAGGTAGCGAGGGCAGTTGACTGCTTCCAGAGTGAGCAGTCTAGAGCTGCGAGACCTAGGGGTGCACAGGCCACGAGTTAGGCCTTATGTTATTATTATGTATGTACTGATAGCTTAGAAGCCTCAAATTTTGTACTACTGAAAGTTATGAGGCTTCAGATTTTGTATAGACTCATTGAAAGCCATCGTGCTTCATATTTTGTACCAGCACTACATTATCTTGATTATATATATACAGACATTTTGGCAGCTTTATACATTATGTGTTTTAAATGGATGAATGATGTGATCTTGTTTATGTGTTTGCTTATAGAATGAGTTATTTACATGTTATGTCTACTTTTAATAGTTCATGAATATGCTTATGTGTGTGCAATGTACCAATCTAAGATGAATTTGGCCATGGAGTTGGCAACTGTGTTCATGTCTCATGGAATGTGTAGGTACTGAATGGACTTGAAGGACCTTTCTAGAAGATGGGCTCGTCTATAGAGATAGAGCAAGGTAGGATCACGGATGGTGTAGACTCAGTTAAGATGATAGACCACTAGATAACAACGTGGTCCATACCCAACGAAATAGCGTCGGTTAGGGTTCCAATGACTGCTTGATATTCTACAGCATTGTTGGTCGTAAAACCTAGACACATTCCTCCTGAGCTGATAAGCTCGCTAGTAGGTGAATAGAGTACCCAGGCTTCCAAAGCGAGGTTGCGGGTATGCTGGCTGGCGCCGTCCGTGAATCTGTAGCAAGTTGCCATTTGCACATGCAGACATAACATGTTATAAGAAACGAAACAAGGCCTAAGCATGCAAAAATTAAAGCGTCACACCACACAAAAACACACACACGCCATGTACAGTATATATAAAAGTACTTATGCATAAAAGTTAGGCATAGTACCTCTTCAGGTAGAGCTCGTTGCGGGGCTCTCCCAAAGATATCTCGTCATAGTCTTCAAGATCGTAAGATCCCTTCTCTAAGACATGTTTCACTATGTAAGGTCCATGCCACATGGACTCAAACTTCCCTGCCCCCATCTTATCATGTTTTTGGTCATATGTGAGGACCAAATCTCCTTCGCTGTAGATGCGAGGTTCTACCGACTTCTCGTACTGCACTTTGATGCATGTCTTATGAGCCTCATTAGCAAGAGCGGCATTGTGGTGAGTCTCATCGAGCTTATCTAGGTAGAGGAAGCGTTCTTCCTCAGTAGTAGTGTTGGGGAGAAGTTCAATGGAGAGCTTGAGGGACAAAATCTCACACTCTATAGGAAGGACAGCCTCCAATCCATACACTAGTTGGAAGGGAGTAAATCCAGTGGCGATTTTAACGGAAGTTCGATAATCCCATAGTGCGGAGAAGAGCATGTTATGCCAGTTGGACTTGTGCGTACCCACCATGCGTTGGACCATGGTTTTCAAGACATTGTTGATGGCCTCTACTTGTCTGTTTGATTGTGGGTAGTATGGTGTTGATTTTTCATGGTGAAAACCCAATCTAGTGCTCAACTCATCAACCATGTGGTTCATAAAGTGAGAACCGTGGTCAGTAAGTATCGCTTGAGGAACTCCAAACTGCGCTATTACATGATTAAACATGAAGAGTGCGGCGGTTTTTCCATCGTCCGTGTATGTAGGCATTGCCTCGGCCCACTTTGTAAAGTAGTCCACAGCTACGATGACGTATCTATGCCCCCCGACCAAGGTAGGATTACAATGCATGAAGTCAATGCCCCATTTAGCGAAGGGGCCAACGGCAATAACTGGGTGTAACGGGGTGGAATGGGTGCACTTCTTAGTTTGGAAGTGTTGACATGGAGGACATTTTTTATGGCCTCGATACAATATTTAAAGATAGACGGCCAATAATATCCTGCACGAAGAGTCTTCTGGGTTGTATCCATCCCAGAGAGATGACCACCACAAGCCCCGGTGTAACAGTCATTTAGGACGTGTTCAGCCTCGTCATGAGTCAGACAACGTCGAAGAACATAATCGATACCACAGTGGTACAAAGTATCAGTGATAATCAGATAGTAATTCGCATGGTCGTGTATTCGACGACGGTCGTCACGAGACAATTGAGGGCTGAAACGTTGGGTCTAAAGATATTAAGTGATATATCCATACCACAGATCAGACGTACTGATAAGAAACAATGACTCATCCGGAAAAGAGTCATTGGGCTCAGGTTCTACATCAGTACGAGGAAGGTCAAAGATGAGCTCAGCAAACACCAAAGACTTTTTAGACTTAGCCTTCTCGAAAAGGAGATCTAATTCCTGTAGTATCATGATCCAGCGTGAATACTTGCCCCCAAGCACTTGATGTGTCAAAATGTGGTACATGGGGTTTGAATCGGCGATGATGGTGGTGGTGCGAAGCAAAATGTAATGTCGAAACTTCTACACGGGGATAAATGCCGCGAGATCTAGCTTCTCAACTTGTGAGTAATAGGTTTCAGTGTCAATTAGACCCTTACTTAAATAATATATCACATGTTCTTGGGCGTTCTGGTCTTCCTGCACCAAAACCATGGCGATAGTGGTGTCCGAATCTGCAAGGTATAGGATGTAATCTCAATAGTAATTCGGCGGTTGGAGCATAGGGGCATGGGTAATGGCATGTTTGAGACTATCAAAGGATTGCTGAGCTTGATCATCCCAAATGAATGGGACGTCCTTCTTAAGTAGTCTCATGTAGCCCTGAGTCTTCTGTGTGAAATTACAAACGAAGAGCCATAAATAAGTCACTCTTTCTTATAGACTCTGAAGTTCCATACTGTTAGTTGGAGGTAGGAGAGCGAAAATTACTTCCACCTTCAAGGGATCAATGCGGATCCCATCTTTCGAGACGATAAACCCTAAGAGGCGTCCAGACTCGACACAGAAAATACACTTATGAGGGTTTAGATGGATATTGTACTGTCTGCATTTGAGAAAAATGACCGTTAGATGATCTATGTAGAACTCACGCTGCTTTGAGTGGGAAGGGAGTTCATCCAAGTAGGGTTCCACAAAGTCCTTCACATCATGGAAGGCGTACGACATGGCCTGCTGGAATGTGGCACCAGCATTTTTAAGACCAAACAAAAGTTTACGATATGCAAACGTTCCCCAAGGGCAGATGAAAGTAGTCTTGTGTTGGTCGGCGAGGTGGATCTCAATCTAGTTGTATCCAGAAAACCCATCCATGAATGAAAAAATGACACTTCTGACACAATTGTCAATAATCTAGTCAATAAAGGGAGTTGAGTAGTTGTCCTTAAGACAAGCCTTATTGAGATCCCTATAATCGACATAGACACGAATGGTGCCCTGCTTTTTAGTGGCAGGGACGACATTTGATACCCATTCTGTCAATGGGACAGGGTAGATGAAGTCTACCTTCAAGAGTTTCTCAATCTCTGCCTTGATCGCCGCAGTCTTTCGAGGGTGTACTGGTCGCAAATTTTGGCATACTGGTTTGACATCGAGATAGATTTTAATTTCATGTAAAACAATGGTGGGGTCTATCCCAGGCATCTCCTCGTAGGTCCAAGTGAATACATCTCGGAATCGTCCGTATAAGGCCGTATAAGCAATGACTTCTTCTGGGGAACACTTCCGGCCTAACTGAATGCGTTCCACTACACCAGGAGTAACCAAAATGTCAATCTAAGTGGTAGGCTCGATGTTCGCAAGGTTGCCCTCAGTGTCTGTAAGACATGTGAGTATCGGGGATTGAGAGAAAGGGTAGACATCCGGTGTAAAGATGGTGTTAATGTTATTCTCCACAATATCCAAGAAGGGAAGGAAAGATGAACGATGATGGAGGTCTTCCCACAGAGGATCATCCACGCTCATGATTTCCATAATGGACTCGTCAAAATGAAAAGTTCGTACCAGGGGATCAGATGATGTCTGCTGTAGAGAACGGGAGGTGGAGGCCACAACTAAGTGGTCTTCCGGTGCTGACTAGATAGCTTCGTACGTGAGTTCGATGGGTGACAGAGGCATAGTGTCTCCAATCAGGTGTGTGGTGGCTTCGTCAGGTACAATCCATGAATCAGTGGAGTTGGGGATAGATGAAATCTGCTAAGAGATCATGTTCACCGTGGCAACATGATTTGGGGGATCTTAATTACGAAAAATGCCCATAAGGGATGAGTCCTTAATGAGGCCGACCCCCACACTCTTATACTGATGTGAAGATTGTCCAAGTAATGGAATGTTATTGCCTGGATGAGCAACAGTGTCAGGTGTGTAGAAATCCAGTTGGTCGACAATGACAATTCAGCCTTGATGGGGGAATTGTACTATGCGGAAGACAGATGATGCGACCACAGTCATGACATAAAACCAATTACAACCAAGAAAAATGTTATAATCTAACGGGGCAGTGACCACTTCCATGTTAATGGTTGCGGTCTTGCCCCCCAGCTCAACTGCTAAAGCTTGTAACAGCCCATGAGGTTGAAATAGACATCCTTCGAATGCTTTCAAAGTGGTAGGAGAACGATTCAACTCAGGAGATCCTATGGCTCTCCAACATGAGATCGACATGACTGACGTAGAGGCAACTTCGTCCAAAATAGTACGATGGATTATCTTCCCAACAATGTTTGTGGCAACTTCAAATGCCAACTGATGGGAGAGCCTCGGTTTGAAGTATTCCAGCCGGAACATGATGGTGTTCGATGAATCCGGGTCAACCGCACTGATGGCATAGAGGAGAGTCTTGCGCTGATTAGGACAGTTCTACAAGACCTCGAGCATTGACATGGCACAAGGATCTTGTGCTAGGTCCTCTACAATATTGTAGTTCTGTGCAGCCCGAGCATTGGGATTGAAAACTGAATTTTCTAATCATGCTCTTGGGTGGACGCAACACTGACTCGAAAGAGGGCTTCTCGATGGTGAGAGAAGTAGCCGGTATGGTGATGTGAGGCATCGAAGTGGAATCTTTTTCAGTATTACTTCCAACAGGTTCCTTTTTCGGGACAGAGTCATATGAACGAGAACGGGTGTTTAAGTTGATGGTCTCACTATGCATCATGAGAACATGCATGGTGGAGGATGCTTCTCCTTGGGAAGGAGAGGTGTGAGCAATCAACTGCTGATTTTGAGTAGGGAAGGGATCATTGAGAACCGCGGGTATGGGTTTTCCCTTAAGAAAATTTTGAACTTCGTTTCTATGGGGGCATTCTTTATAAAAATGGTCATCACCACACAGTAGACAAGGATACTTTAACTTCCTTTTCTGTTTGGTGTCATCAACGGTGCTCTTATGTTCCTGCTAGGTGGAAGATTTCTTAGGTTTTCCTTTGTTCTTCTTCTTACCACCAAAATTCTAAGGTGAAGCTTATTGAACAGAATTCACTTCATCAGTGACACCAAGAGTGGATGATTTGGTGGTGTCGTGACCAGCCTATGTTGGTTATGGGAAAGAACCTTGGGGGTTCAATAATCCAACAGTTTGAGAAGGAGGTTGGGTGTTAAGGAATCCAATGATGCCATCAACTTAGGGTCCCTTGGGTGGTTTCGTAGGGTCGTACGTGTTACGGGGTCCGTCAGGAAGGATATCAAACAATGTGCCAGATTGAGCATATACTAAGTCTAGTAAATGGGCATGGGCGATGGCTTGTTCCTCAGCGACAACGCCTCCCATGGAAACATCTCGAGCTATGGTAGGGATGAGAGACTTCGTGAACCAGTCTGCTAGGAGTTAGTCTAGAATAGGAGCCTTAATCAAATGTCGTCTCCTCCGCCACTCGTGTATATGATCTGAGATGTGAGTAGCGGTATTCTGACAAAGCGAGGTTAGAATTTTTGTACCAGTTTCATACCATATAGGCAGCTGGAAATGAGTCAAAAAATTCATAGCAAGAGTGTAAGAACCAAAATTGGGAAAAGAATGGGGTGGTAGTTCAATATACCACTTGGCATCCGAACCAGTGAGGGTCTATGAAATAACCTAAGACGGATCGAGTCGTTCATCAAGGAGTTGGATGAACACCACAAGTGGTATGTCATCACATGGTTCTTAGGATTTTCACCCGGCTTGCATCAAATTTGGGGATATCTAATGGAAGTTTCACCGGAATGGGTGGCCAATTAGTCCTGTGGTAGATGGGGTCATTGGTTAGGCGAGATAGGTCAGGCAGTTCTAAAGTAGCCAAAAAGGGAAGCAACGGATTAGGCTGCGGGTACTAATAGTATTGATAAGGTGCATAAGGACCAGTGGGACCTTGCATCAACTGACCATAGGGTGTTCTAGGAGGAGACTGGCCATAGGGGTATGGGCCGCCTGGACCAAATGTAGGTCCACCGCCATAGTAAGGTGTTCCATTACCATAATAAGGTGGCCTATTACCATAAGGTGGGGCCCGCCTCCACCGCCGGGAGGGGGTGGGATGCCTCCAAATGGTGAGGTTTCACCACCATCGCCAGGGTAGGATGGGCCGCCACCGCCTCCGCCGGGAGGAGATGGTGGTCCGCTACCACCGCCGAAGTAGGGTGTGCCTCCACCACCTCCACCGGGAGGGGGTGGTGGGCCACCGCCGCCATTGGAAGGGTAAGGTCCTCTCCGCTACCTCCACCATAGTAGGGTGGTCCTCCACCACCACCATCGAGATGGGATGGTCCTCCACCACCACCACCGGGATGGGATGGTCCTCCACCACCACCACCAGGATGGGATGGTCCGCCGCCACCACCACCATCGCGATGGGATGGTCCCCCACCACCCCCACTAGGAGGGGGTGGGCCATGATGGCCAGAATGAGGTGATCCTCCGCGAGAAGGTAGAGGTATGCCTCCTCCAGAGTTGTGTGGGGGCTCGCCGCCTCCAATGGGAGGTGGGGGTGGACCAAACGGGGGTGGAGAGACTTGAGGGACTGTAAGCGGGGGTCCATGTTGTAAAACATTTTGTTGTCCCCATAGAGTGTAAGGATTTCTGGGGTAGGGTACCCCATAGAGTGTGTTTCCAGGATTAAGTTGTCCCGACACAAGGTTAAGATAACCTGGATATGCTTCACTCGATGGTGGTTGAATTACATTGGACAGTCCGCCGACATGGGATAATCCCATAGTGGAAGGTCTGGGAGGTAAGGAATTTCCAACGGAAGGACCTATGGGAACTCCTGATGTAGTATTATGGTTAAGAGACGGGGGTTTCCCTCGAGTGACAACTTGCTGACCACTAAGTAAAGGTTGACCCAACACTGGTTGTTGATTATCCGCCATAGGATTACCATTATGTGTAAAGAAGGTAGGGGGTAAAAATTATCCTCCCCGTGAAGTTTGGGGTGGGGGAGGAGCAGGTGACTTAACCATGGTGGTCACAGATGTGTTGGACTGTTGTTCTTCAATAGGTCGGGTTGTCTGAGGTATAGGACTGGTCTCCTGTCTAGGAGATGGATGTGTGGGAGTTGATGGTTGACCAGCCTCAGAAGTGGTCACGTGTTGTGTGGATGATTCCGGTGAATCATAAGACAAATAATGACTTGGGAGTGGTTGATAACGAGGTAACGTCGGGTCTTCATCCCTCCATGCAAGGCTCTGGTTTGTAAATTGTGTGGCCATAGCTAGTAACCTAGCCAATTGTTCACGATAAGGTGCCATGCGATCGTTGGGATTAGCCCAACTAGGTGGGGATGCAATGGCAAATAGGGTCACTAGGTGGCCTAGAGAAGATGTCCAATAATCTGCTGAAGAACCAGCAACTGTTGAAGGACCAACGGTTGCTGAAGGGCCGTCCTGGGGTGAATTTAACCATTCTACCGATCCAGCCTCTCCCGAAAAAATGAGAGGTAGGTCTTGTGAAGTAGAAGTATGTGCCTCTTCACCCTGCGAGGGATGAGAGGCAGGTGAATCTAGAGGAAAAATATGCGCTCCAACATTCAGAGTAGGTTTTTCCACTTTAGGTGACACAACTGTGGCTTGTGGGTCCATTCTTACATTCGAAATTACCCCCTAGTTAAGGGGATATTCGGGTGGCAAGTTCTGAATCCTACAGGACCTTCTCCAAGGAGAGTCAGCCAGAGTGACTGAAACAAAAGTTTCTCCTAAGGAAAGATAAACAAAAGAAAAGTAGACCAGACAAAACCCTACACAATCTAAGGCCACAAGCAAACTTATGTGATAAGAGTGGATTCAAAGGTCTGGAACCTCACAGGATTGTCAAGGCTTCACAAATTGCTATATACCGCAGGGTCCAACAGTAAAACGCGACAAGGAGTATTGGGACCGTACCCTTTCCTGAATACCCGATTACCTGAACGGTACGTGCATAGTAATCTCCCCGAGTGCTGTTCTCGGTGTATTGCTCTGCCAATACGGCCAAAAGGTTAACTCAGTTGGTCTCAGGAATCCTAATGGTGTCTCCCGATATACGCAAGGTACGTGGGAGCTCAAATACATAGTGGTGTTGTCTAATGCACAACTGTATGGCACGAGACCTTCCTATATACTACTGAGTACGTGAAACACCTTTCTATATATGCCAAGTACGTGAAACACCTTTCGATATACGCCAAGTACTTGAAGTACTTGGTGGGTACGTGAAAGAGCTTCGATATACCTTCTTGGTACGTGAAAGAGATTCGATATACTGATAAGTACGTGGAAGACTACAATACCCTCGGGATACAGTGCTTGAAAATAACGACAACTGCCATGCTTAACAACCCTAGAACACGTCTCTAACTTACACACAAGTTACTAAAAATTTTACCCTAGTTCTACCGTTAATTTTATCTGGACGGTTAGGTGAATGCATGAGGTGAGTACATAAATGTAAAAATAATGCAAGCCCTAACTACATGTGAAATATGTAGTTTTCTTTTGATGGACTCTATGTATGGGAGAGAAAAATTTATTTCCAATGATTTTACCAAAGCAACACAATCCCAAATCTACCACAAATGATTATGAAGTATTCTTTTCTTTTTGAGCGAAACACAAAAAATAACACAACACTACTAAGCCAAATCAAAACATGTTTTTCTTTTTCTTTTATCTTTTCAAAACAAAAATGATGCTAAGTGATGAAAAGAGAGAGGTTCTAAGTAGAGTATGCAAGCTTTTCACTTTCACTACAATGGCCTAAAAGCATAAGAACCAAAAGATGCATGTAACTTTCCAAGCATGGAACTACTTTTGCAAAACTTGATATCTACTCGAATTTTTCAAGAAAATGAGCAACTCATAATTCATGAAAAAAAACAAATAATTTAACTTTCTTTCAGCTTCTCCAAAAGATCTACAAATGAGACATTCCAATGCATGTACAATTTTTCAAATGAACTTGAAAAATGATGGAAATGAAGTAGTTTTGATTTTTCAATGGATGTATCAAAATAACAATTTGATGACAGTGATGCGTTTAAACACAAATACTGAAATGAAAATATCACTTGTAGCACTACAATGACTCAAAAAATCCCAAGAAAATGGCAAGCACTCATATGGACTGAAAATACACACGAACACTCAAAAATCAATGAGTAGCAAGCAATACTAAAGCAAGCAAAAGCTCAAAAATGTATGCAAATGAGGTCTGGAAATTGATCAAATACCATGACCAGATCCGACAAGGCGAGGAGGGGATGCAAGGGTGAGTGGATGCAAGTGGGGGAGACAAAAGTGTCTACCACTACCAAATCTCAGACTTGTCCAAGACGGAACCCAAAACAACTCCAACGAAACCAAACACTTCAGCACACAAATAAAAAATGGGGTCTCTGACTGGATCTTGCAACACAGAGGGGGTTTTCACACCAAACCAAAACTCAAATCAAAAAATGGAGAGGGGATGCCCTTATATCAGTTTTGATAGATCGACACAGTCTATGTTTGTACACAGAGCGACCGTCGCAGGTCACTAATGCAAGAAGTGTGAGATGTCGCAGTTCACTAATGAATGGGTTGTGACGATAGGCCAAAATCTAGAGAACAGAGACCAAGAACTGACACAGTGTCGCCCTGACTCCACTGCCCAGGTGCAACAGGCGAGGTCCAAGTTCAAGTATGAAGCAATCTCTAAATAATGAGCAATGAAATGGTTCAAAAATGGTGAATACAAATGCATAGGAGGACTACAGACTCTTCAAAGTGAAGATCTGATGGTGAAATAAGGCTTAGAAGGCAAATAAGATTGTGGATAGCTTGCTAAAGCAATCAACTAAAAATGACATTCAAATTGAAAACTACGAACTTTAGTATTCCCCAGTATGGTCTCCATATTTGTTTGACGGACAATCTACCAAGAGCAGACTCGAGGCCTGATCTCGCTAGCTCAACACGATTCTAGAACAAATAGGACATAATATAAATCACTCTCTGTTGGTGTCCATTTTGTCACCATTTTTTATCAGTAAATGTGCCCTAATTGGCGCTATTTTCACTATTTTTGGTATGACAACTCATTATTTTTGCCATTCAGACCATCGAATAGCTCAAGTATGTGTTTATTTGCAAATTTCACAAATTATGAATAATTGTTGATGTTTTTATGATTTATTGACTATCATCTTATGTTTCCTGGCATCCTTGGCATTCAGTTTGGTTCTACAGGTTGTGGTCCTCGAACGAACCTCCATTCAGACATGCTTGTCGTTCAACCCGTGGATTCATTGGTTAGAACATTTTGGAGCATTAAAGGAAAAAACATAAAACATAGGTGTTGTTCGTGATGGTCCTCTCATGCTTCTCCACCTATCAGATCTCACCCAGAATCGTCCAGATGTGAGCAGCTTGCGAAATCATAAATTCTGCCAAAAACGTGTTTTCAACTGACAACAAATTTCTAGCTGGATCTGCGGGCAAACGCAGACGAATTTCAAACTTCCAGCACATGGGTTTTCTGCAGAATAGGCCCATTTGGGTCTTAGTGTGGAATTTCGCCACAATTTGCAGCCATTTGGGAGAAAATCGTGGTTCCTTGAAACCAACTTGCCCAGAAAATGTGGATGGTCGTTTTTCTAATTTTAGAAATTTGTTTTAATAGCTCAGGAGCTTAGGGATTCGGTTCTATCATTCCCCATAGACATTTTTATGTATAAATAGAGCCCATTGGGATGAGAAATGAATGTAATTTTGGCTCTGCATTTTTATAATGGAAGTTCTGCTTTGTTCCTGGTTCAAATCCGTTTTTATGCTTTTGGGTGACTGATCTAAGCTAGGAGACAAGCCCTTGTTCTTGGGAAGGGCCCCTCAACAACCAGAGGTTATATTTGTGCATATTCAGTAATTTCTTTTCATCTTTGCAGATAAGTAATTTTGTTTTTAATATGTATGTATTTGTTTTCCTGTAGATGACGTTTTGCTATTTATAAAATACATTCTTTTATTCACATGTGATTTGTATGTTCAGAATTCATACGGCTGGAAGTTCGCACTTTCATACAAACTATCGTTCAACTTTCCATTGGCATATAGACATAATTTTTAGTTCATTTCCAAAATTTTAGTCATTTCCAGAATTCCCAGTAATTTGTTTGTGCGGAAATAATTAGCCAAAGTATAGGTTGATTTTCCAGTATTTCATTATGTTTTGAACTTAGTTGGGATTCAAATCCATCTTAAAGCATTCATATTTCATTCCATATTAACACATAGATTGATGATTTCTATTATAGCTATGATGAAATTCATTTACATATAGAATCTATTTTACTATGCAAATAGGAAATAGTTATGTTTTGAATAGAAGTAGTGTAGATGTATTTTTTGTTTATGATTTAGGTAGTTAATGATCTACTTTTATTTTTTTCTCATGCCTAGAACCTAGAGTAGTTTAAGCTTGTTTAAAATGTTATCATAGACTTTGTTAAATATCAGTTTGTCTTATTTCTGAAATAGGATCAACATTTCATTTCCAATTCTCATTTAAAGTTTATAAACAGGTTCTCATTTTCATTTGCTTAGCATGTATTGTCTTAAACTTTGCTAATTCCATTATTAATTTAATTATCTCATTTTAGTAGATGTAATAGATTAGAAATTAGTTTGAATTCAAACTCAATTGGTTCGTTTGGATTTCAAAAATACATTAGTTTTCAGTATTTCAAAGAGATCTTAAAAGTTCACATAGCTTAGTTTAGTATAGGTTCACTTTTCAGTTATAGATCAGCTACATTGCATTTGTATCATTGAAGCAAGATGTCTTAATTTTTTCTTCCAGTTGCAGTAGAGATAGCATAGGAACACTTTGTTTTCTGCTATAGGTTTTTTCTTACAAGTTAAAGATTGTTTCCAGTTATTCAAATTCTTGTTTTGTACTTAGGTTTGTTTATAAATTCCAAAGTCTAGATTGAAGTCTTTTCATGTTTGATGTTTCTTGAACTAGTTTGAAATCTTCGATAAGCATTTGCATGAGTTAGATAAGCATTTTATGTTTCAATCCTAAAGTAGTCATAGAAATCCAGTAACTTAGAATTTGTGCTCTTGTTAAGTAAGATTTCATTCCAAGTATTGTAACTGGATTTTCAATTATCATTTGCTTATGAATCATTCATTGTTGTTTGTGCATGCTTAAAATCTAGATTAGTATTTCATCTTGCTTTATAGTTAATGATTGAATTGAATTTCACAGACTGCTTGCTTTATCAAGATAGGATATTTTCCTAGTAGTTAGTTTGCAAATTGAATTGTCTTGTACTTAGGCTTCTGAACTTGTTTCGTAGTTAAATCTTTGGTTTTGAATAGTAGGATCATCTTTCCAATTATTAGATTAGGGTTTGAATGATTGTCTAGTAGTTCTTGCTTCCATAGAATAATTTGTTTTCAGTCAAGCATTATCCCCTAGACTAGTATTTTCCTTGTATTTTGAAATCTTAGTTCTTGTTCATAGCTTAGAATAGTGTATATTTGAATTGATAGTTAGGTTAATCATTGCAATCTTTTTCATGTCACTAGCTTAGGTTTGATCCGTTTTGATAATTCATGGTTTAACTCGGTTTTTCAGATTTACATTGTATCTAGTTAAAAATATCATAGGACATCTCAGGTTACCTTCTACCTCAGTACATACTGTGTCACAACTCTAATATTACCATCCCCGGTCGATAATTAAATATTTGGTGAATTTATTAAGACAGCACAAACACCCAACATTTTGGCTTTGTAGCCGGGGAGTTGTAGATAGGTATAAATTTTCTTTCCAAAATTTAGCAATAGGTAGAATTTTCCTTTTGAAACTTAGTGATAGACTAGTGGCGGGTGAGCGGTAAAACGAGAGGTAAGAACCTGCGCATCTGTTATGACAAGCATCCCCAAAACCCAGCAGTAGCAGTAATGCAATTAGGTTTTTCTTTAGTTTTAGCTTTGCTTCTCGGTATTTTGTTTCTTTCTTTTATGCAAATAGTTAGTGTGAGTTTATTTATTTCATGCCAGTGTGGGACTTATTTTACAATTAAATAACTTAGTGGTGTTGTAAGCACCACCCATCCTGCTAACAAACTGACAGGAACATTTGAAAGAGGAGCCTTAGGATAACACATGAAAAGCTATTTATATTATGAGAAGATATGGCAGGAGAGAAGGATGAAGAATTTGTTACCTTTAAATTCCCTATTAGAGATATGGGAGGAGTGGCACAAATGCAAAGCATCCCCCCATCCATTCTACCAAATTTTCATGGACTAGAGAACGAAGACCCTGATGAATTTTTATTTCAATTGGAAATACTTTGTAGAGGATATGATGTTCAAAATCTGAAAAATTTTCCTCACTTTGAAAGGAGCAGCCCTCCGATGGTTCATGAGCCTAGGTGGGAATTGCATTCAAACTTGGGAAGACAGGAAATATATATTCTTGAAAATATAACAAGATTATTGTAGGGTCAATGAAGATATATTCGAAATTACACAGGGAGAAGAAGAAACTTTGGAAAATTATGTCGAACCCTTTCAATACAACCTTCAAAGATCAAAACTAAGACAGTTGGGGAAAGACACCTTGAAAAGACTTTTACTCAAAGGAATAAAAAATGAATATCTAGAAATCTTAAGTCTGATGGGAACAGGTGATGTATTTCAATTACCATATGATGATGCTTGTGAGTTATGTAGAAGGTATTCAAGAGGAAAATTCAAGACTGGTAAGAATATACCCTCTTCTCAGTTTTTGAAGTCTGTTGTAGGAATTGGAATTACAAAATCCGAAATTGGTAATTTATTTGAAATATTTAAAACTGATATTATCAGCTCTCTAAATTCAGAAATGGATATTTTGCAAGTTGGGAAAAATGAAGAATTTGAAGAAGCATTTTGCCACCAGTTCCAAAAGAAACATATCACAAATGATTGTCCTTTGAATAGTCTCAGAATGTGTGGCTTATGTAGCTTGAATCATTCCATGGGTAGTTGCTCTTCCTTACCCAGGATGGAAACAACATGCCAAGGAGATCTGGAAATTGCAACAAGTTCACCTTATGAAATGACACCACAACTGCGGCCTACATATAAGGTTCAGAGCTCCATCCCTCCATTGCCCTACTCTCATAATCAATTAGTGAATACTCCGACACCACGGCATCTGTTGCAGCCTTAGCTTAACCCCTACCAACCTTGTTCACAAAGCCTTTATGGCCCATCTTATGATCATATGGACACAACACTACCTGGTCCTCTATACTCTCCACAAGCTTTTCAACAATATCCTATTTACCCGATAGGCTCAGCCACACAAGCCAATCAACTACACTTTCCACAACCACCTTCTCATAAAACTCCTCTATACCTTACGCACATTCCTGTTCAATCCATTCCACATTCTAACAACAATAAAGCAGTACAATATGCTTACAATGTTGAACTGCAACATTTACCCACCTTTCCTACCTCACCGGCATCACTGCAGAAAATTCATACAAGGTATGGAGAGGTTATAGATCTAGGAGTCGTAGAAACTTTGGAAGAAAAGGAAGTTTCTACTTGGCCTCATCCACAAGAAGACAAGATCGACATGGTATGCACCATATTTGATAAGGGATAGACATGGAACCTGAATATTCCCCATCACCAAACTCAAATTCTTTATGCATTCTAGAGTTTGATGAAAGACCTCGTGACATGAGAAATGAAGAAGAGAGCCCAAAATACAAGGATTACATTGAGACATGGTTCCACGAGGTAACCAAGCCACAGTACCATTCTCTCCTTCAATGCTTCTTGCTGCTAAATCAAATAGGTCGGTTGGTTCTTCATATCGAGGTAATCACTGCAATAATTTTCTCGTATGTGGATAAAGGTATGTTTTTTATTTTGCTTCGCACATGGTTACATTGGAAAAGTTCTTACACTTGAATAAAGAGTTTTTCTTTCTTTTTAGCATAGGTTAGTATGTATATAAATAAAAAGTTGTATGTGGTTAGTTAGCTTTAGATATGCATACAACTTCACTTTCTATTTTCCTTTAAAATAATAGAACTAAGAATAAGATCATGTTAATGAAAGCAATCTTACATCATACATTTATATTTCTTATTATACCAGTTACTCAAAGACCTACTTTAATTATTATGATCTCCACAAAACTCAATCTTACACCTATGGACTCCTAGTTCATCCTGGACTCATTATCAAAACTTGTCTCTAAAGCACCTTTAAAAGGTAGCCTAAAAGTGGGTGATATTTTATATTTTGTGGGGAACATTACTGACCTTTAATGAAGAAGATAGACTATGAAGTCAAAGAACAGCTTTAGGTTATTATCTTTTGACATGATCTGTAATTTAGGCCATTATAAATAAAGTTACTCATAAGGTTTGTGCTAAAAATTTGAATTATGTGTTTAACAAGCTTAGCACACTCTAGTGCCATCCGGCTTCCTTACTAAAAATATCATTATACGAAGTAAACCCGCCAGGGTACTAAACAGGCTCGCTAGCAGCGAGTCCATGCAAAGTAAAATCTTAAACAAGGAAGCTCGGTAAATGCAAGTAAACCCGTCGGGGTACTGAACAGGCTTGCTAACAGCGGGGCTATGCTTGCATGGTACCAAGATAAACCCGTTGGGGTACTGAACAGGCCTGCTGCCAATGGGTCAATATCGGGTAAAAGAGGTTTGGTTAATGCATTGCTATTCACATAGCTCATAAAAAACCTGAGTATACAATCACATGTTTAGGCCGATTATTTATACTATCATTAGATAATGGATGTAAGTTGGACTTGGACCTTGTCATCTAATTCAAACAAATACCTAGGATTTGATTATCCTAGAAATGGGACCCATAATTATAGTAGATCTCACAAAATTTACGGTGAATCTTATCTATATTCTTTGGATGACAAGAGATCTTTACAATGAGTCATGGATGACTAGTTTTCCTATGGCATTTTTTGCATCTCTTACACTATCATAGCTTATATATGGTCTTCGTGAGCATAAACTGATGAATTTGCATGTATTGAAGAATCTGACTTAGTATGATATTGTTTTGATCATATCATGAATACTTATTTTTCTCGAAAAGTTTTAGTTTTTAGAATAATGATGTTTTTAGGATCTCCCGCTGATTGATGTTGATCTAGAGTGTTTACATAAGAATCATACAACACAGTATTAATTTATTGATGGCCCGAGGATCTGCCATACCTTCGGTTTGGGGGAGGATTCACAATTATTTCTATTTTTCTGTTTACTAGGATTCAAAATTATTTATATTTTTTGTTTACTTGTGAAGTAATTAAAAAGTTCATATATTTCTATCCTAAGAAAAATCTTATGAAATGATTAGTTGTCACAAAAAAATATGAGTAGCTCTTGTACAATCAAAATTCTGTTAGGAACCTATGTAAACCCTTCTCTTTACTATGTTAGTATATTGTTGTTGGACGCATATGCTTTGTAAGTCGTCCCATAGTATTTGTTGATCCGTAGTTTATATTGGACACATATGCTTTGTAAGTCGTTCGTAGTATTATATGTCCCATGGTTTTGACTCATGGTATTGGGCATAGACTTAGTATATAAGTGTGTGTTGAGGTCATTGAAGGCACCGTGAAGTTAATTGTATTGAGCTTGCTCAAAGGAGGTTTCCCCCTCGAAGTGGCCCGTGATCAATATAAAAGTGATTCTGTTCTATTATTTCTGCTATTTCGCATATTCTTATTAATTAATTGTTGCAGTTGCATCTCATCTGGTATCAGAGCACTTTCTTGGGCTCGCTGGGTGAAATTTCTGCCAATTTATTTTTCGCATCTGTTGCAGGTTCAGATTTGGGAATAATCCCTATCCGCTTAACTGTGGGAAGTACATGGGCATAAGCCCTAAAACTCATTGTGAGGAGTACCATAGGAACCCCGAAGTAGCTGGCCCATTGAGAGGACCTGCCAGTGAAAAGGGCAACGACCCCTACCTGATTGACTAGTTCCCACCCGTGAGGTAAACCAAGAGCTGTTGTTTGTGGCAAAGCGGTTATCAGTTTTACCTGAGTCGTGGAGTGAGGGGTACTGCCCCAATACGCAAGCCTTCAGACAGCATTGGTGGCCAAGTGAAACCCCTGAACTGTTAGGAAGCCGCACATACCTGGGGTCCATATCTACTTTCAGCTGAACTATTGTCGATCACTACTACGCCGTTTGAGCTCCATTTTGCAAGCCGTTCCAGATCCAGACGTTTTCAATACAATCGACGTTGTTCCAGATTCCTTCCGAGCCGTTTTCAATACATTCGGTGCTGTTCCATATCTCCCTTGTTTTCACTCTGTTTCCCTTGAAATTTTCGGGGAACCCCTGTCATCCCATTCTGCATATTTCATTCCTGAGGACCCTATCCCCAATTCCCCTTCCCAAAGCCCGAAAGCCCACATTTGTCTATTTTTAGTGTTTGCCATAACTTCCTCAGATTTCACCCAATCGCCTTCAAATTTTACCACAGAGTTCCTTTCTGAACTCTGCTTCTTTGTACCTCTCTGCCAAATTTTCTCATTCTATCACTCCGCTTCTGAAATCCCCCTTTTTGCTTTCTTGTCCTTTCGACAGTGTCCAAAATCTAGTCAAACCCCAATTACCCATCAGATTGTTTCCCCAATCCAAATTTCCCTTTACTAAATCAGCTTATGTTTGTGTTTTTCTACCCATTCCACACACAAAAAAAAACCTAGTTATGGTTGTCACCCATGCAGGAGCAAACACCATGGAGGAAGCACTTGCAGCCATCCAAACCAAACTCCAAGATCTGGATGCAAAATTTCTCAGCCTCCATCTTCAACATTCAGCCATGAACAATAACCGACAGCCAGAATCTTTTGTAGCCACCGGGTTCTCTTCTTCCAACAATTTTCGTGGGCCGAAGCTTGATTTTCCTCGCTTCAATGGTACTAATCCGACTGGATGGATATACCGAGCAGAACAATATTTCAGTCTGCATAATACTTTTGATGTCCAGAAAGTTCCACTTGCATCCTTTCATTTGGAACAGGAAGCCCTTCAATGGTACCGTTGGTACATCAAAGCTCATCCAGAGCCAAACTGGACAGATTTTTGCCAACTCATTTTGACACGATTTGGCCCTAGTGCTTTTGATGATTTCATAGGAGCACTCACTAAACTTCACCAAATTGGCACAGTGAGAGAGTATCAGACAAAATTTGAGAAATTGGCCAATCACACAAAAAGATTGTCTGATGAATTCTACAGGAGTTGTTTTATAAGTGGTCTCAAGGATGAAATTCGCTCAGAGGTCAAAATGTTTTGTCCCAACACAATGATGGAAGTCCTAGGGTTGGCTAAGCTAGCTGAGGACAAGATTGCAGCTCAAAAACGCTCCAAACCCACCCTTGTTCCCTTCAGAAATATGGGTTCCCAATGACCTCCCATCACGCCTTCTCCTCAACCAACTCCTATCAAGCATTTGTCTGAAATAGAAATGCAGGCACGCTGAGAAAAAGGGCTTTGCTATAATTGTGATGAGAAATTCACTCGGGGACATAGATGTGTTCAACAAAAGCTCTATCTCTTGGATGTGGATTCTCCGCCCGCCTTAGAACTTGGTGAAGAAGCTACAGATACAGTGGATGATCAAATCGACATTCAACACCCGCCTGTTGACACCCCATTTCAGGACGACCCACCTGAGATCTCTCTCCATGCTGTAACCGGAATCACCACCCCACAAACAATGCGGGTCAGGGGATACTTCAAGAAGCTCCCTCTTACCATACTCATTGATCCTGGTAGCACTCATAACTTCATTGACCCTTAGATTTCCAAACAGGATGATTGTTTTGTCCATCCTTGCTCCAACTTTGAAGTCATGGTTGCCAATGGGGGCACCTTACCTTGCAAGGGGAAGTGTCACAATGTGCGTATCTCTATGGAAGATTATAACCTACGCTCTGACATGTTTGCCTTGCCCTTAGGCGGATGTGATGTGGTTTTGGGCGTTCAATGGTTACGCACACTTGGCCCCATCTTATGGGATTTTGCTGAACTTTGGATGCAGTTTAAAGTCAATGGGGCACAACACAAATTTATGGGATTACAACCAGGGTCTCTCTACATCATCAATTCACATTTCCTGGAAAAAATCCTTAAGAATAATTCACATGGTGTCATCGCTCAGCTCAATTCCATTCAGATGCACCCATCAACAGTCTCCACTACTTCCTTGGATCGATATGCAGGTATCTTTGCTGAACCAATGCGCTTGCTACCTTCACGAGACCTTTCTGGTAAGAATTTAGCCACATCTACCTCTCAGCAGGAAATGAGGGCTATTTTACATGCAATACAGAAGTGGCAGCCATACCTATTAGGGAATTATTTCTGCATCAAGACTGATCTCCCGAGTCTGGAAAATTTTCTGGAACAATGGGTCTCCTCCCCAACACACCTGAAATGGGTTATCCAACTCATGGGTTATCCCTATGTGATCACTTACAAGAAGGATAAGGACAATATGGTGGAAGATGCTCCTTCTTGCACAATTGATGACCCAATTTCTCTTACAACTCTTTCTCTGCTTGTTCAAATTGGGTGCAATATGTTCAACAGGACTCTCTCTTCTATGAACTCCATGCTTCTTCATCAACAGGGCACTTTGGGTTCTGCAACATGTATGACCAAGAACAATGTAACTTCTTTTGGCATGGACTAAAAATGACAATTCAACAAATGGTGGCTGACGATGATACTTTCCAAGTCAACAAGGGTGAAACGACACTCCTTTCGGGATTGCTCAAACCCTTGCCCATCCCTAAACAACTTTAGCCAACTATTTCTATGGATTTCCTAGCAGCGCTCTGGTGGTACAATACCACATCTCACAGGACACCATATGAAGCGGTCTATGGAAAAACACCGCCATTTCTTCTTCCATACACCCTTAGCAGCTCCCCAGTTCAGGCAATTGACTCGGTTCTTTGAAACCGCGATTAGATTCTTCTCATTCTACTGGACAATCTTCACATGGCCAGAATTCGCCTGAATCAACAAGCCGATCAGCACCGTTCTGAGCGCATTTTCCACGCAGCTGACAGGGTTCTTCTTCATCTACAGCCTTCCAAGCAATCCTCCTTGACACTCCAAAGGCATCAGTGGCCTGAAATGCAACCCGAGGATGCTCCCGGGGAACCACTCCTTCAGCTTCTGCAGCAATTTCTCCAACCAAAGCTTTGAGTACAAATCTTTTTCTAAGGGAGAGGGGATGTTAGGAACCTATGTAAACCCTTCTCTTTACTATGTTAGTATATTGTTGTTGGACGCATATGCTTTGTAAGTCGCCCCGTAGTATTTGTTGATCTGTAGTTTATATTGGACGCATATGCTTTGTAAGTCGTTTGTAGTATTATATGTCCCATGGTTTTGATTCATAGTATTGGGCATAGACTTAGTATATAAGTGTGTGTTGAGGTCATTGAAGGCACCGTGAAGTTAATTGTATTGAGCTTGCTCAAAGGAGGTTGCCCCCTCGAAATGGCCCGTGATCAATATAAAAGTGATTCTATTCTATTATTTCTGCTATTTCGCATATTCTTATTAATTAATTATTGCAGGTGCATCTCAAATTCAAAGAAAAGAACACATTCTAGCAAATGTCAAAAATTCAGTTGAAAGAAGGGTCGAATGAGGTAGCTGAATAAAGGTCTGAATGCAACTAAGACCCTGTAACAACATCTTTGTTATACCAAGGTATATGTTTTCAGAAAATTCAAATATAAGTTGTTGTTGAATCCGATTATATTTCAATATCATAAATTACTAATACCATATTACTTCATCAAATACTAAATTTTAAGTTGACATCATTATATTCCAAGTGCTAATGATAAGCTGATACTAATGTTCTATAATTTAGCATATTTGAAGTCAACTTCATTTTACAAAGATATAAGGTGATTCATCTTTGAACTATGGATATAAAAATATTTTCGGAATATTTATTGTATGATTCTACAAATCAAAAACTTACAAACATACAATACAATTATCATTTCATTTTTCTTCGTATCAACTTCAATTAGCATATATAAATCATTTCATTATTTGACCATAAGGAAATAAAATCAACATATGAATCCTACCATAATTTAAGAACCACCTAGTTTGCAATCCAGTCTGAATCACCTCGATCCAACATCATACGAAAATGTTATGCTCAAATTACTACCTGCTTGTCATAACAACTATGACAATTCTACGTATGGCTATTCATCAGAAAATTTCACATATCAAATCATCTTCTTTTCAAAACCTGTTTATAAGGGAGATATGAGTAAAGTGTGTGGAAGATCTAAATAAAGCTAAAACAACCGCCAACCTTTCTCTCCGATTGAAGCATGATAATTTGAAAGAACAGGTCCATTAGCTTAAAGCTAAGTCTACTTCCTCTTCCAAGTCAAAGGCAGTTGCTACTGCAGCTCCGCCTTCTTCCTGAAAACTTCTTCTTTTGCTCAGTGGGACCTAGCATCTCTCCGGTTTGGGGAAATGTTGGTGTCCATTTTGTCACCATTTTTTATCAGTAAATGTCCCCTAATTGGCAATATTTTCACTATTTTTGATATGATAAGTCATTATTTTTGCCATTCACACCATCGAACAGCTCAGGTATGTGTTTATTTGCAAATTTCACAAATTATGAATAATTGTTGTTGTTTTTATGATTTATTGACTATCATCTTACATTTCCTGGCATCCTTGGCATTCAGTTTGGTTCTACAGGTTGTGGTCGTCGAACGAACCTCCATTCAAACGTGCCCGTCGTTCAACCCTTCATTCAACCCGCGGATTCATTAGTTAGAATATTTTGGAGCATTAAAGGCAAAAACATAAAACGTAGGTATTGTTCATGATGGTCCTCTCATGCTTCTCCACCTATCAGATCTCACCCAGAATCGTCCAAATGTGAGCAGCTTGCAAAATCATAAATTCTGTCAAAAACGTGTTTTCAACTGACAGCAAATTTCGGGTTGGATCTGCGGGAAACTGAAGACGAATTTCACAATTCCGGCACATGGGTTTTGTGCCAAATAGGCCCATTTGGGTCATAGTGAGGAATTTTTCCAAAATTCGCAGTCGTTTGGGAGAAAATCGTGGTTCCTTGAAACCAACTTGCCCAAAAAAACGTGGATATCCGTTTTTCTAAATTTAGAAATTTGTTTTAACAGCTCAAGAGCTTGGGGATTCAGTTCTATCCTTCCCCACTGACATTTTTATGTATAAATAGAGCCCATTGGGTTAAGAAATGAATGTAATTTTGGCTCTGTGTTTTTATAATGGAAGTTCTGCTCTATTCCTGGTTCAAATCCATTTTTATGCTTTTGGGTGACTGATCTAAGCTAGGAGACAAGCCCCTGTTGTTGCGAAGGGCCCCTCAACAATCAGAGGTTATATTTGTGCATATTCAGTAATTTCTTTTCATCTTTGCAGATAAGTATTTTCGTTTTTAATATGTATGTATTTGTTTTCCTGTAGATGACGTTTTGCTATTTATAAAATATAGTCTTATTTTATTCATATGTGATTTGTATGTTCAGAATTCATACAACTGGAAGTTCGCACTTTCATACAAACTATCGTTCAACTTTCCATTGGCACATAGACATAATTTTTAGTTCATTTCCAGAATTCCCAGTAGTTTGTTTGTGAGGAAATAATTAGCCAAAGTATAGGTTGATTTTCCAGTATTTCATTATGTTTTGAACTTAGTTGGGATTCGAATCCATCTCAAAGCATTCATATTTCATTCCATATTAACACATAGATTGATGATTTCTATTATAGCTATGATGAAATTCATTTACATATAGACTCTATTTTGATGTGCAAATAGGAAATAGTTATGTTTTGAATAGTAGTGTAGATGTATTTTTTGTTTATGATTTAGGTAGTTAATGATCTACTTTTATTTTGTTCTCACGCCTAGAACCTAGAGTAGTTTAAGCTTGTTTAAAATGTTATCATAGACTTTGTTAAATCTCAGTTTGTCTTATTTCCGAAAAAGGATCAACATTTCATTTCCAGTTCTCATTTAAAGTTTATAAACAGGTTCTCATTTTCATTTACTTAGCATGTATTGTCTTAAACTTTGCTAATTCCATTATTAATTTAATTATCTCATTTTAGTAGATGTAATAGATTAGAAATCAGTTCGAATTCAAACTCAATAGGTTCATTTGGATTTCAAAAATACATTAGTTTTCAGTATTTCGAAGTTTGATTTTAAAAGTTCACATAGCTTAGTTTAGTATAGGTTCACTTTTTAGTTATAGATTAGCTACATTGCATTTGTATCATTGAAGCAAGATGTCTTAATTTTTTGTTCCAGTTGCAATAGAGATAGCATAGGAACACTTTGTTTTCTGCTATAGGTTTTTTCTTACAAGTTAAAGATTGTTTCCAGTTATTTAAATTCTTGTTTTGTACTTAGGTTTGTTTATAAATTCCAAAGTCTAGATTGAAGTCTTTTCGTGTTTGATGTTTCATGAACTAGTTTGAAATATTCGATAGGCATTTGCATGAGTTAGATAAGCATTTTATGTTTCAATCCTAAAGTAGTCATAGAAATCCAATAACTTAGTATTTGTGCTCTTGTTAAGTAATATTTCATTCCAAGTATTGTAACTGGATTTTCAATTATCATTTGCTTATGAATCATTCATTGTTGTTTGTGCATGCTTAAAATCTAGATTAGTATTTCATCTTGATTTATAGTTAATGATTGAATTGAATTTCACAGACTGTTTGCTTTCTCAAGATAGGATATTTTCCTAGTAGTTAGTTTGCAAATTGAATTGTCTTATACTTAGGATTTTGAACTTGTTTCGTAGTTAAATATTTGGTTTTGAATAGTAGGATCATCTTTCCAATTCTTAGATTAGGGTTTGAATGATTGTTTAGTAGTTCTTGCTTCCATTGAATAATTTGTTTTCAGTCAAGCATTATCTTCTAAACTAGTATTTTCCTTGTATTTTGCAATCTTAGTTTTTGTTCATAGCTTAGAAAAGTGTAGATTTGAATTGATAGTTAGGTTAATCATTGCAATCTTTTTCAAGTTACTAGCTTAGGTTTGATCCGTTTTGATAATTCATGGTTTAACTCAGTTTTTCAAATTTACATTGTATCTAGTTAAAAATATCATAGGACATCTCAGGTTACCTTCTACCTCAGCACATACTATGTCGCAACTCTAAGATTACCAACCCCGGTCGATAATTAAATATTTGGTGAATTTATTAAGACAACACAAACACCCAACACTCTCCTAGATCTAATTAGAGATCAAGGAACTAGATACGTTTACCTTATAGATCGTTGATCCTTTTCTCCTTGAATGCTACTCCAAGCTTGACGATCTTCAGATCTGAGCTGCAAAACCTGTCAAGACAACAAGACAACAAAACAAGTAAAACGCATCTACACAGTAATAGATCTAAGTAAGCAGTTAAGTAGCCAAACTACACAAGATATCATTAACACAATGAGATTTTGGTGGAAAGCATTTATATTACTGTATTGAAAGGGAAATACATAGGATGAAGAGATTACAACCGATGACTTAACGTAGCAATCCTCCTCCAGTCAATCCAATGCCAAAGCCTCCCAAGGAAGTGTGAGTCTCCCAATAGATGAATAGAGATCTCTCCTAAGGTAATTTCACCAGCATGTAGACACTATAGACTTCCTCCCCCTGGAATGGGAGTGAGCTTCACTTATATAGGACTAAGTGGATAGTGTAGGTTGAGATATGGTAGGAGAGAGATAGGTGATCCTTCCAAGAGGTTAGGAACCGAATTCCAGCTCTCCCAAAGGTCAGGCATAGGGATCCATGTCATCTATTCTAATGTCCCCATTTTGACCTCCCTTCGCATTAAATTGTAAATGATGTAAATATTGATATTTAATCATGGTGAGGAGATCAAGGCCAAGGCCCCACCATTGATTTAGTGTTTTATGTATCGGCAATTAAAAATAGATGCCTATGGTTCTTGTGCTAGATAGGCACAATGTAAATAAGACATCATGTAAATACGAATTTTAATGAAAAATACCCACAACTAGCTATGCAATGCAACAAAGAGATGGGTGCATGATTCTACAAGGAATAGGGAGGGAAATTATTCAAACCCTTGAGCCAATGGTGTTAATCCATGTGTCAATGAGAAAACCCATAAACTACCAACTACCCATTTTGGGTTATTGACCCAATCATTTAATTCTTCCAGAAATTGGTTGAGGCAGTTAATGCCTTGGCAATGAAGAGGTGTGGCAGCCAATTTCGTGCATGGGCAAGCCATCAAATTGGGAAATCGTATTTTGTCTCATTGGGCAAGAAAACACCCACGAAATGGTGCCCAAAGCCATTATGAACCCATAGTCTTTCCTCTCTCACACAGTATGAACTACTGGGTCTTTCCCCATCACGTTTTTCACCATTTTTCCTATAGTTTTCATGCCTCGGAGCTCGTTTTTGCATTATACAGCAGCTGGGAGAGAAGGACCATGATTTGGGACTGTTATGGAGGTCGTTTTTGCCCCAAAATGTCCATGGACATTTTTTTTCTGAAAATGGATTTGGCTTCCCAGGGTTGTTCCCCATCTTCCAGTTTCGTTTTTGGGTTTTCCACATTTTTCTGAAGCTATTGAAAACCCCATCTTTGGGCATCTCACTGTAAAAACATTTCTTCATTCCCAACACTTATACTTTTGTTGTTATGTGCATCCCTATTTTGATTTGAATCTGTGAGCAAGAGATTTGGAGTGGTAGTGGACAGAATTGGCTTGATAAACCTAGTGGGGGAAATAGCCTCTCAAGAAGATCAAGAGGGCTGGCTACTATTCTATACAAACCTGGGACACTCTAGAATTGGAAGGTATGGCCTGAAGGACTGTGAATCGGTGAAGGGAATACTTCCTTGAGTGGGGTGTGTAGGCATTGTGGGTGCCAAGATAAATAGATCTTGTAGAGGTATCCATAGCTCTGTGGTTGAGCTCACTAGCTTAGCAATTCTTCCTTTCCACCTCCTAGCAGCCTGAGAAACCCAACTGATGATTGGCTTGGATGAATTTGGTGTATGTTTGGCTATGTGTGAGTCTGTTGTGCCCTGGTTCCTTGTAGAAATCATGCCCAGCTCGGGGGTGGCAATTGTATCAAGAGGTTGATAAGCACAACTGGCCTATGGTTGGGTGGAACGTTGCAGATGCATAGCTGGTTGCTTGGGACTACTTTGTTATAAGATAAGTACTGTCTTGTGTTAACTTTGAATTTATTTAATTGATGAATATCGTGAATGTATGATGGATGTGTTACTGTAATTAATTCTGCTGTGTTTCTATAACATGCACATATATATGTCTTTATATCAATGAGTTTTTACTTAATGGATATGGGGCTAGATGCCCGGTTTTAGCATCACGATCCTCTCTATCATGCTGGTATGATAGGAGGGGACATTACATTTTGGTATCAGAGCTGTTGGTTGCAACATTGGACCTCTATGGGCCAAATCCAATTATAGTCACATGGGAAGATCCCTTCCTGATCACCACAAGTATCAGCATCACGCCTAAACTGGCTAAGTTAGATAGTTACAGAGGTAAGGTTACCTCCTACTGAGCAGCAATCATCACAGGAAGAAGGCAAGAAGAAACCAAAATTGTTTTAAGAGTTTTTGGAAAAAAAATTGTTTAAGTCTGTTTCGGGAAGAATTCGAAAAGTCGGCCCGAAACTGCGGAAGGATTCCGCGAATCGTTCCACAATTTTGGAAGAGTTCGGCGAATCATTCCGCAATTACGGAAGAGTTTGGTGAATCGGCCCACAATTGCAGAAGAGTTCCGCGAATCGTTTCGCAATTGCGGAAGAGTTCCGCGAATCGCCCTGAAACTGCGAAAAGAATTCCAGAATGTCTTCCGAAACTGCAGAAAGAATTTCGGAATGTCTTCCGAAACTGTGGAAAGAATTCCGGAATGTCTTCCGAAACTGCGGAAAGAATTTCGGAATGTCTTCCGAAACTGCGGAAAGAATTCCAGAATGTCTTCTGAAACTACGGAAAGAATTCCAGAATGTCTTTTGAAACTACGGAAGGATTCCGCGAGTTGCCCCGCAATTGCAGAAGCATTCCGCAAATCGCCCCTCAATTGCGGAAGCATTCCACCAATTGCCTCGCAATTGCGAAAGCATTCCTCAAACCGCCCCACAATTGCGGAAGCATTCCGCAAACCGCCCCGCAATTGTAGAAACATTCCGCAAATCGCCTCGCAATTGTGGAAGCATTCCGCAAACTGCCCCGCAATTTCATAAGCATTCAGCAAATCGCCCCGCAATCGCAGAAGCATTCCGCAAACCACCCCGCAATTGCGGAAGCACTCAGCAAATCGCCCCGCAATTGCGGAAGCATTTGGCAAACCGCCCCGCAACTATGGAAGGAATTCTCTTCCGAAACTGTGGAAGGAATTCTCTTCCGAAACTGGGGAGGGAATTCTCTCTCAAAATTGTGGAAGAAATCCAGAATTGTGGAAGAACTCCACAAGTTGCTCCAAAACAAGAAATTTCATCCTTTTTTCAGGGAGATTTTGAAGTGCCGAAAATGGAAAAATTGCCATGGAACTGATGCGCCAGATTGCGCGAAATGGAAAGATTTACAAAAAAAAAAAAAAAGAGGGCGCTGCCCTCGACCTGCCCTGCAATGGCGCAGGGAAGCCACAAGGGGGAAAGCCCCCTTGACCCCCGTTGTCCCCCCCTCATATGTCATTGATTGTGATAAAATTCTATGATTTGACAAATTGTCAATGTAATATTTTCCCACGTGCATGAAGTAATATATAAATTTCTGAGAATATAATGCAGCTCACAATCGTGTGGATGAACACATTTTGCAGAATCACAGTTACATCAGGGCAGCACTCTAGATAGTACAGTTGGAAAGTTTTGGATCTTGGTTGGGCCAAGAAAATCAACATCATGGATGATGCACTGGATCCCTATAAGCCTGAGACAGATTCCATGGGGGGAGAGCATACATGTTGAAAATGCTGAACCAGAATATAATGGGAGGAGAGATCAAGAGACTCCTCTAGGTATTGTAGCCACCATGAGAAGCCTAAGGGTGGAGTTGCAAAGTTGCAGAGAAGATAATGAAAGGATGATTAAAGCTCAGGAAGAACAAAATAAGCTGAATGTAGCGATGCTGCAGAGTTTAACAGACATCCAAATGCAAATAAACTCTGGGCATCAGACATCAAATCCAGAAAGGGGTGGGAGTAGCTCTAAAAGGAATTCCCGTAAGAGGGCTAGTAGCTCAAGAAGAGTTTCTACAGACCGAACTTATACTCCAGAAATCTCTTCTAATGAATTATCTGACTCGGAAGAACCCATTGAGGGTTCATGCTCTTCATCTCGCGGGAGTAAGAGAAAGAAGCACTACAAGAACAGTTCGCATGGGAAATTTAAGAAGGCGAAACCTCCTACATTTGATGGAGAGGTAAAGTCTGGTCAAGAAGCTGAAGCTTGGATTCTTGGGATGATAAAGTATTTCCAAGTCCAAGACTACTCGAGAAATATGAAGGCAAGGGTAGCCATCTTCAACTTGAATTGAAGAGCATCTATATGGTGGGAACACATCAGGCAAGTGAAGAAGATCAATGAAAGAAAGATTGTGTGGAAGCAGTTCAAAAAATACTTCAAGCAGAAGTACCTCTCTGACAGGTACTATGATGATAAGATCAAAGAGTTCCATGAGCTGATATTGGGACAATTTACCATGGAAGAATATGCAATCAATTTCTTGGAGCTGCTGAGGTATGTCAGGTATATTCAAGATGATAAGGTGAAAATTCAGCGTTTCCTAAGTGGACTGCCCCAGTCATATAAAGATAGAATTGAGTTTGATGAACCTCGAACTCTAGAGGAGGCTATAAGAAAGGCCAAGTATTGCTTTGATCAAAACAGAAGCAAAACAGAAGCAAACTAGAATTCCATAAGGCATGGAAGGATAAGAAAAATGAAAAGTTTGATCAAAGGAAGAAGGGGTTCAAGCCTCCTCAATTCTGAAATCAGGAAAGGTAACCATCACAGGTTGTGACTAAGCCAACTAGGATGATGGGAGACAAGCCAAGAGATCCAAAGGAGCCAAGAGAACCACTTCAATGTTGGGGTTGTGGAGGGGACCACATGCTTAGGAACTGTCCACATCGGAATGGGAATGCAAATCAAGTCCACAACATCCAGGGAGCTGGAACTGTGGGTCAAGTGGCGAAAACAATCCCTAGAATCTATGCAGCACTAGATGACCACCAGGAAGATCATCAGTCAACTGTGGTTGAAGTTGAAGGTAAGATTGCTAAGCAATCTGTTTCTATTTTGATTGATCCTGGATCTACTCACAGTTATGTCACTCCTAGAATTGTTTAGATTTGTGCTTTTAAGAAATTAAAGCATAGTAAATAATGGTTAGTTCAACTATCCACTGGAACCAAGAGAAAAGTAGGTGAAATAGTAGAGAAATGTCCATTAGAGATGGATGGGCTATTCACTTATGCAGATCTGAATATTTTGCCACTTGGTTCCTATGATATTCTCATTGGAATGGATTGGTTAGAAGCACACAGGGTTAAACTTGACTGCTACAATAAGACATTTGAGTGCATGGACGAAGAAGGAAACCCGAGGGTTGTAAGAGGAATTCCAAAGGTGACTTCTGTTAGACAGCTTACAGCCATGTAGCTGAAGAAGTTCTATAGGAAGGGATGTCAATTGTATGCAGCCCACATTTTAGAGGCAGCAGAGAATGAAACTCTTAAATTGGAGGACTATCAGGTATTGCAAGAATTCAGGGATGTTTTTCCCGATGAGATCCCAGGACTTCCTCCAAAGAGAGACATTTATTTTACAATTGAACTTGTGCCAGGAGCGGCACCAGTGTCTAATACACCCTCCAGGATGAGTACACCGGAATTGCTAGAATTGAAAATGCAATTACAAGAGTTGCTGGAAAAGAAATATATTAGGCCGTGTCCCCATGGGGAGCACCTGTTCTATTTGTGAAAAATAAAGATGGAACACTCAGGTTATGTATTGACTACAGGAAATTGAACAAAGTCACTGTGAAGAACAAATACCCATTGCCCCGAATTGATGACCTTTTTGACCAAATGAGAGGAGCAAAGGTATTTTCAAAAATTGACTTGAGGTCTGGTTACCATCAGGTAAGAATCAAAGAAGAAGATATTCATAAGACAGCCTTTAGAAAGAGGTATGGACACTATGAGTTTGTAGTGGTACCATTCGGTCTCACAAATGCACCAGCTACATTCGTGTGTCTCATGAATAATGTTTTTAGCAAGTATTTGGACAAGTTTGTTCTTGTATTCATAGACAACATTCTCATCTATTCTAAGAATGAAGAAGAGCATGAAGAACATTTGAGAAGGACATTGCAATTGCTAAAGGAACATAAGTTGTATGCAAAGTTGAGCAAATGTGACTTTTATAAAGATAGAATTCATTATTTGGGTCACATCATCTCCGACGAAGGGATATCTATAGACCCTGATAAGATTGAAGCCATTATGAATTGGCCGACTCCAAGGAATGTGACTGATATGAGATCTTTTATGGGCCTTGCTGGTTACTACAGGAGGTTTATCGAAGGATTCTCCAAGGTTGCAAACCCGATCACTTCTTTGCAAAAGAAGGGGATAAAGTTTGAATGGTCACCAAGATGTGAGGAAAGTTTTCAACAGTTGAAGAATCTTCTTACAAGTGCACCTATTTTGAAGATTGCAGACCCGAAAAAAGACTTTGTGGTATGTACCGATGCATGCAATCAAGGACTTGAAGGAGTTCTTATGCAAGACAACCACGTGATATGCTATGAGTCAAGAAAATTGAAGGAGCATGAGAAGAACTATGCTACTCATGATACAGAAATTGCAGCCATAGTACATGCTTTAAAGATGTGGAGGCATTACTTAATGGGAAGAAAATTTGAGTTAAGGACAGACCATTGTGGTCTGAAATACTTGTTTGATCAGCCAACTTTAAATGCTAGGCAAGCTAGATGGTTGGAATTTTTGTGTGAATTTTATTTTGAAATCAAACACATAAAAGGGAAACAAAACAAGGTGGTTGATGCACTCAGCAGGAAGGTACATGAAATGTAGGTGGCATCACTTAGTACATGCCAACCAGATTTGAGGCAACATATTGTTAACCATATTGTTGAGGATGAAGTGTACGTACAGATAAAGGACAAATTGTAGCAGCAAGACCCTGGCAAGAAGTATGAGGGTTATCATTTGGAGGAAGACGGATTTCTTACCTATAAAAATAGAGTCTATATTCCCAATGTGGCATATTTAAAGATGATCGTTATGGATGAAATCCATAAAGCTCCATACTCTGGTCACCCAGGATATCAGAAAACAATTGCTGCAACAAGAAAATATTATTTCTAGCCAGGAATGAAGAAGGACATCGTTGAATACATTTCTACGTGCATGGAATGTCAGCAGGTGAAGAGTGAACACCAACATCCAGCAGGTTTATTGCTTCCAGTGCCAATTCCAGAATGGAAATGGGAAGTAATATCCATGGACTTTATTACAGGATTTCCAATGACTATGAGACAAAATGATTCCATCATGGTTGTGGTGGACAAGTTAACAAAGGCAGCACATTTTATACTAGTTAAGTCCACACATAAAGCTGATGCCATTGCAAATATTTTCATGAAGGAAATTTGCAGATTACATGGGTTGCCTAAGGCAATAATTTCTGACAGGGATACCAAGTTCACTTCCAATTTTTGAAAAGGTCTCTTTGCAGATTTGGGTACACAGCTAAGCTTTAGCATCGCGTACCATCCTCAAATAGATGGGCAAACAGAAAGAGTAAATCGGGTGCTTGAAGACATGCTCCGCAAGTATGTAATGGACAAACCATCCAAGTGGGAGGATTATCTACACTTGGTAGAATTTGCATATAACAATGGGAAACAAGCATCATTGGGAATGATTCCTTATGAGGCTTTGTACGGAAGAAGGTGTAGGACACCAGTGACTTGGGACAATCTAGTGAACAGAATTGTACTTGGGCCAGAATTGCTTAAGGAAATGGAGCAAGAAGTTGCCAAGATCAAACAGAATTTAAAAACAGCATAGGATAGGCAGAAAAGCTATGCAAATAAACATAGAGTGCATAGGGAATTCAATGTTGGGGATCATGTGTATCTTAGAGTGAGATCAAGGAAGACTTCCTTGAAGCTTGGGAGTTGTGCCAAGCTATCACCTAGATATTGTGGGCCATTTGAAGTGCTTGAAATAATAGGGCCAGTTGAATATAGACTTGCATTGCCTACTAGCATTAAAGCTCATAATGTTTTTCATGTCTCTTTGCTTAAGAAATATGTACATGATCCTAACCATGTGATTAATTGGGATGTGATCCAGGTGGAACCCGAGGGAGAATTCCAAACCGATCCGTTGTGCATCCTAGACAAGAAGGTAACATTGCTCCGGAACCGAGCCATCGGACAGGTAAAGGTGCAATCGAAGCACTCTATCCCGATGAGGCTACATGGGAGCTGGAGGATGCCATGAGGATGGCATATCCATTTTTGTTCAATTTTGATGAGCACTGAGGACAGTGCTAATGTAAGGGGAGGGGAATGTAATGTCCCCATTTTGACCCCCCTTCGCATTAAATCGTAAATGATGTAAATATTGATATTTAATCATGGTGAGGAGCTCAAGGCCAAGGCCCCACCATTGATTTAGCGTTTTATGTATCGGCAATTAAAAATAGATGCCTATGGTTCTTGTGCCAGATAGGCACAATGTAAATAAGACATCATGTAAATACGAATTTTAATGAAAAATACCCACAACTAGCTATGCAATGCAACAAAGAGATGGGAGCATGATTCTACAAGGAATAAGGAGGGAAATTATTCAAACCCTTGAGCCAATGGTGTTAATCCATGTGTCAATGAGAAAACCCATAAACTACCAACTACCCATTTTGGGTTATGGACCCAATCATTTAATTCTTCTAGAAATTGGTTGAGGCAGTTAATGCCTTGGGAATGAAAAGGTATGGCAGCCAATTTCATGCATGGGCAAGCCATCAACTTAGGAAATCGTATTTTGTCTCCTTGGGCAAGAAAACACCCACGAAATGGTGCCCAAAGCCATTTTGAACCCATAGTCTTTCCTCTCTCACGCAGTCTGAACTACTGGGTCTTTCCCCATCACGTTTTTCACCATTTTTCCTACATTTTCCATGCCTGGGAGCTTGTTTTTGCATTATACAGCAGCTGGGAGAGAAGGACCATGATTTGGGACTGTTATGGAGGCCGTTTTTGCCCCAGAATGTCCATGGACATTTTTCTGAAAATGGATTTGGCTTCCCAGGGTTGTTCCCCATCTTCCAGTTTCATTTTTGGGTTTCCCACATTTTTCTGAAGCTAATGAAAACCCCATCTTTGGGCATCTCACTGTAAAAACGTTTCTTCATGCCCAGCACTTATACTTTTGCTGTTATGTGCATCCCTATTTTGATTTGAATCTGTGAGCAAGAGATTTGGAGTGGTGGTGGACAGAATTGGCTTGATAAACCTAGTGGGGGAAATAACCTCTCAAGAAGATCAAGAGGGCTGGCTACTCTTCTATACAAACCTGGGACACTCTAGAATTGGAAGGTATGGCGTGAGGGACTATGAATCGGTGAAGGGAATACTTCCTTGAGTGGGGTGTGTAGGCATTGTGGGTGCCAAGCTAAATAGATCTTGTAGAGGTATCCATAGCTCTGTGGTTGAGCTCACTAGCTTAGCAATTCTTCCTTTCCACCTCCTAGCAACTTGAGAAACCCAACTGATGATTGGCTTGGCTGAATTTGGTGTATGTTTGGCTATGTGTGAGTCTATTGTTCCCTAGTTCCTTGTAGAAATCATGCCCAGCTTGGGGGTGGTAGTTGTATCAAGAGGTTGATAAGCACAACTGGCCTATGGTTGGGTGGAACGTTGCAGATGCATAGCTGGTTGCTTAGGACTACTTTGTTATAAGATAAGTACTCTCTTATGTTAACTTTGCATTTATTTAAATGATGAATATCGTGAATGTATGATGGATGTGTTACTGTAATTAATTATGTTGTGTTTCTATAACATGCACATGTATATGTCTTTATATCAATGAGTTTTTACTTAATGGATATGGGGCTAGATGCCCGGTTTTAGCATCACGATCCTCTCTATCATGCTGGTATGATAGGAGGGGACATTATGTCTAGCTTCGAGAATGGGCTCGAAGAAGCTCGAGAATGGGCACCTGCTAACTAGTAGCAGCAGTTTCAATGGAAATAAAAACAAGAAACTAAATAAACAAGACTATTCATGGATCTAAACAAAGATATTAAGCAAATAACAAAAATAATTTAAAATCAAGAACAAGAACATATAAAATAAAGAATTTGTATTGAAAGAATGGGGCAAGCAAGTGCTTGCGGAATCAATACCTCTAATGATGAGGTTGAATAGCTCCAAGGATGAGCAACTTCCAATCTCCAATGGTCTCTTCTCCAATGTGGTTTGCAATGGCTAAAATGCTCAAGGGAGATTTCAGCAGCATAAGGATGAGATAATGGATGGATGATTAATGAGGAGCCCCTACCACCTTTTTATAGGTTTTGGTGGTGGGGAATACCATTTGTGGTTTTGTGGAAACCAAATGGTATTGACCAACATGGTTTAGGTACTTTTCCCTCCTTTTTCCTTTTTTGAATAAAAATAATATTTTAATTCCCTTTTTAATATTTTTGGGAATTTGGACCCTTTTTTAGGGTTTTTTATGATTTTCTTGGAAAAATAATCTTTTTTAATGGAAAAAGGGGTGTACTAAGGTCTTTTGGTGACCTTTTGTTGGTTTCAGAGGCTCAGATGGTGGAAAAGTGGACAAATGGGTCATGTGAGTAAGGGAATGAGCTAGTGAGCACTTTTTAGGTGTTAACAGTCGCAGTCTGTAGGAAGGCAACCTGTGACGTCGCAGGTTGCATGAGGACAACCTACGACGACCTCTCAAAACCTAGTACAAATGGATTTGCATCTCTTCCAAATTAATGACTTAGCCAAGGAAACTTTAGGGATGTCACACTGAGTCTCATGATGGTAAGATTTTAGGTGTAACACGGGCCAGTTTGGAGGAGATTACTATCCTTATAATCACGGTCACGGTTATTACCAAAGTTTGTCGACACCATAGGGGTCAACTTCGATATATACCATCCCACGTTACAGTTCACAAAACCAGTCTCTTTCGGGAGCTCATATTCAAGCTTCACAGCCTCAGCTCCCTTTTCTTGCTAGATTGAATCTACCAGATCTTTCAAAACTCACGAATGATCCGGTGTGTCATGATCCTACATGGCCTCCAATCCCCACCAATCTCCCTTCTAACATTCCGATGTTTGAAGGAAATAATGGTGAGGATCCAGGTGATCACGTTACTACTTTTCACTTATGGTGCTCATCAAATTCCTTGAACCATGATTCTATCCGTTTGAGGCTATTTCAACTCACCCTCATGGGGGCAACGACGAAATGGTATGTTGAGTTTCCTGGGGGCACATATAGAGGTTTTAACGAGTTAGCTTTGGTTTTCCTAGACCACTTTCAGTTGCCAGTTCGTTATGATTCTGGCACCGAACTTTTTCCACCTTTCGTCAGGACAAAGCCATGCACATATCTGACCATATTCAAGAGTGCCGCCAGCGGAAGAGGCTAGTGAAATCCAACATTCCTCCAGAGTTTCTGTTGGAGTGGTTCCTTAAGTCTCTACTTCCCTACATTTCAAAAGACGTTTCATTTTCTGGTATTATGACTGAGGAACAATCTATCTTCAAAGCCCAGCATCTAGACCTAGTCTATGCTCAGTCTGACATCTTATACGATATTATACCTGATGCACTGCGGTCACGTCATGAGCCCAAGCCTATTCCTGGACCACATGCTGATGGTATTGTTGGATCCATGAGTACTCATCCTGTAGATTTGGTTACAAATCAGATGCATAATCTGTCGATTAGCCAATATAACCCCGGGCAGGATCATGCCTAGTCCGGACCCACCCAATCATCGGATGTTCACTCTATACAATCGGTGAACTCATCAGGTAACCAACAACTTGGTGGGAAGAAAAAGGGGAATAATAATCGTAGGGGTGGGAATAACAAGAATAACAACAATCTTAAGAAAGAGAACGCCAACCTCCTCAGGACAGGGGAAATACTGGTGAGGACCGAAAACCTAGGCGTAAAGTGAAATTCCCTTGTAAGATTTGCACGGAAGATCACCTTAATCATTTGTGTCCTCGTCTTGAAGAAGCCATGAAGCACATAACACAAGGCCCAGCTGTGCTAAAGGATCCCCTTCCTCACCACCAAAATATGGCTTCGGGTGCTTCCATCGTTAGTAGTGGGACTTATGAAACTTCGACATCGTCAAACCTGCTGGCGGTTACGGATGCATTAATATGGTCAAAACGGAAGTTAGTGTTGCTACTTGCTCTCGTGATTATGGAGCTCCACAACCTCCGTTAGGGAATGAGCCCCCTCCTCCTGATACTCCTTTTCATATCGAGAAGCCGAACTCTATGCTACAGATACCGAAAGGTGTTCGTAAGCGCTCAACGCACAATCCCAATGCTCGAGCCACCCAAAACTACTCCATTGTAAAAGATTTGGGTCAAAATCCATGTGCCATGTCAGCTCTCAAGGTTCTCCAACTTGTCCTTCTCAAAGGATTGCCCTTTTATGTGCCTTGGGTGTCCAGGATCAGTGTATCCTGAACATTATCAAGTTAGACACTACTGATGTCCAGCCTCGGTTTCCCTACCAACTTTTCAATTCCATGTTAGGTGCTTAGAGAAAATTGTTAACGTATCGTGGTTGATGAAGGTGCTTCTACATCAGTAATGTCATTAGCTTGTTGGAAGGCTATGGGTTCACCTCCTTTGTCAAAGTCTATGACCATGTTGACTGCATTCGATGGTCATTCTTTCCATCCACATGGTATTATCCCCTCCCTTTAGGTCCACTTGGGTGGGAAGACCGTGCCAATTGAATTCGGGGTGGTTGATGCACCCATCGACTACAACCTCCTGCTGGGTAGGAATTGGATCTACGCTATGTGAGCGATCGTATCCTCTGTGTTCAGAGTTATCTGATTTCCACACGATGGCAAGATTGTGATGGTCGATCAACTCGATTATACGAGTTCCAATACCATTGCATCACCAGGAACGGAAGTTCCTCAGATCAAAAATTCTCAGTTGGCAACTAGGAATATTGGTGTAGGATTGTATTCCTCTTTGATGGGATCTTTCGACTTTGTTGCACGAATATCCTTTATAGGAACAGTTTCTAATAGTGCCCCATCCTCATTACAAAGTGTACCATTCCAGACGTCATATTTTAATGATTCATAGAATTTACCTGCCACGAGTTCTTCGTCTGGAAACATTGAGCACATCGGGATGACTATGCCATTGTCTGCAGCTGATCTTGCTTACCGTGAGATTCAACAAGCCACTGCAGAGCTATATCTCTCTTCTTCATGGACAGGAGAGGAAGATCCCGTTATGCTTCCTGCGTGGACAGTCGACTCCTCTTGCTCACATGGTTTCCTTGACGGTACTTTGGCTTCGGATGAAGCCATCATAGAGGCCATGTATGGTAATGATAAGCCTTGGGAATATCTACATCATCGATCGTATTTTCTTCCCGACCTTAACCTTATTGAGTAGGAAGAGTTTCAATAGACTCTAGCAGAGAAGGTTGGTCACCCTATGGATCCTTTGGATTCGCATGGGATCTACACGGAGGGGAATATGGCTAACATTTCCCCAACCATCCCTATCAACATCTCTCACACTCTCGGGAATATTGAGAATGTTTACATCGAGGCCGATTGATCCCCTGAGAAAATCTGCACTTACACCGAGCTTTTCAAATAATTTCGAGATGTTTTCGCCTGGTCCTATGAGGAGATGCCGGGAATAGACCCTAGCATTGTCGAACACGAGATTAAGACTTATCCTAATGCTAAGCCTGTTTGGCAACGCCTTCATACTGTGAATCCTAGGAAGGAAACTACGATCAAGGCAGAGGTGGAAAAACTACTCAAAGCTGGTTTCATCTACCCCATTCCCCTTAATGAATAGGTGTTGAATCCCGTTCCTGTGGATAAGAAGAAGGGAACCATCCATGTATGTATTGATTTCAGAGATCTGAACCGAGCATGTCCTAAGGATAAATTTTCCACTCCATTCATAGATCAGATCTTGGATGCCTGTGCGGGAAGCGACGTATTTTCTTTCATGGACGGATTTTCAGGTTATAATCAGATCCAGATTAAACCCGAGGATCAACATAAGACAAATTTTATATGTCCTTGGGGTACATTTGCATACTGGAAGATTCCCTTTGGCCTTAAAAAAGTTGGAGCTACTTTTCAGCACCTCCGCCTCATTTTCAAAATATGTCAGTGTTACAAGATTCGTTTGAACCCCAACAAGTGCATCTTTGTTGTGAAAACAGGTCGCCTTGTAGGTTTAGTAGTTTCAAAAGAGGGTATAAGAGTCGATCCTCTTAAGGTTGAGGAAATAATTCGGTTTCCTCCCCCACATAACTTGATTCAGCTTCAGAGCCTCCAAGGGATAGCCACTTTCTTACGATGCTTTATCGTGAATTATGCCAATCTTACCAAATGTTTCACATGAATTTTGAAGGACACTCCATTTATCTGGGATGAGCGAGCCCAGCAGTCTTTCGATGCTTTGAAGAAAGCTTTGGTATCGGCCCCTCTTCTTAGTCCACCCGACTTTGCTAGATATTTTTTGCTTTATGTGGTCGCGTCTCAAGAGATGATTGGTATGGTCTTAGTTCAAGTGGATGATGTGCTCCAAGAGCATGTTGTTTATTACCTTAGTCGAAATTTAGTAGACTCTGAGCTGAGATACTCTCACGTTGAGAAATTGGCACTTGCGACTGTTCATGTAGTCCAACGGTTACAACATTATATTTTTCTTAGGAAAACCACCATTATAGCACAATTCAATCCATTTCAGTTCATGCTCTCACGACGTCTAATTGGGGGGAAGTATAATAAATGGATTTTCATCCTTCAGGAATTTGATCTCGATTTTGCTTCGGCGAAGTCGGTGAAATCCTTGGTTTTTGTGGAATTGATGTCGGACTTCCCAAGACTTGATGAGGAAGTAGTCCATGAAGATTCGTATGTGGATGAACATTTATTTCTTATCTCGTCAACAGACCCTTGGTATGGGGATATCATCATATATCTCCAAACTTTGAAGTTCCCTATGCATTATTCGCGAGATGAGCGGCGGCATGTGAGACATCACGCTAAAGAGTATGTAATCATCGGTGAAACCTTGTATCGCCGAGGAAAAGAATATATTATCCGTCATTGCTTGACTCATGAAGAAGCGAAATTAGTTCTTAATGATTTCCATTGCGGAGTGTGTGGCGGTCACTTATCTCGGCTTGCGACAGCCCAATGTATCCTGCGAGCGAGTTATTTTTGGCCCGCAATATTCAATGATTGTATAAATGTTGTGAAGAGATGTCACCCTTGCCAGGTGTTCACTCAGAACATGCACTCGCACCCTGCTCCCTTACATCCGATCGTCACCGTCGGTCCCTTCACCAAGTGGGGGGTAGATTTCATGGATTGCAACCCAGCCTCGGCTGGGGGGAATCACCATATAATTGTGGCCATTGATTATTTTACCAAATGGGCTGAGGCCATGCAGACCATTAAAGCTGATGGTGCTACAGCAGCCCACTTCGTTTTCAATTAGATTATAACTCGATTCGATATCCTGAAAGAGATTGTCACTAACCATGGAAGCCACTTACAAAACCATATGATGGTGGATTTGTCACTCAAGCTTGGGTTTAAGCAATACCACTCATCTTCTTACTACCCCCAGGAAAATGGTCAGGTCGAGGCAGTTAATAAGTCCTTAAAGACCATTCTCCAACGAACCATCAGACAAAGCAAGGGCAATTGGCGCATTATGTTATACCCTGCTTTGTGGGCATATCGAACCATAGTGAAGACTTCTACCGGGTTCTCACCATTTAATTTAGTCCATGGTGTGGAGTCTATTCTTCCAATTGAATGTGAGATCCCTTCGTTGAAACTAGCTATAGATCTCCTTCCTGACACCTCAGATGTTGAGCAACGTTTGATCCACCTTAAGTAGCTTGACGAGCAGCGTCGAGATGTCGATGTGGCTATAGATGCCAACAAACGGTGTGTTAAGGTTCAGTATGATAGGTCTATCCATCCCCGACAGTATGCTGAAGGTGACTTGGTTCTCCTTTATGACCAAGCTAAGGAACCCCTAGGGGTAGGCAAGTTTAACCCCATGTGGCACGGTCCTTACATTGTGAGGTGTGTCCTTGAGAAAGGATCCTACGAGTTGGAAGACTATGAGGGGAACGCATTGAAGGAGCCTAGAAATGGGCTCTACCTCAAGCAGTATTATGCTTGAGCTTCTAGCTCGAGTTGATACTTTTGTATACTATTGTATAGTTATTTATGTACATAGTTTAGATTTATTTTGGTTGTTCGGGTCTGCTGATTCACTTCCGTTTGGTTGAAAAATGTCAGCGGAATCTCCAGTATTCTTAGGATTCACGGATGGGGCTAGTCATCATATGCAGAGACTTGCTTCTACTGCGTGGGTTATTTACTCGCTCGACCATCAGATTGTGTCTTCAGGAGGTGCTTGTCTCGGTCCTACATCAAATAATGTGGCTGAGTACAATGCTGTCATTGAGCTACTTCGCAATACCATTTCGCATGGTATCCAATATTTAAAAGTCCACCTGGATTCGCAACTGGTTGTGTCTCAATTGAATGGCCGGTACCGTGTGAGGGATCCTACATCACTACGAAAGTTCTTAAGGGTAAGACTCTTGGAGCCTCAACTTGTTTTTATTACATACATTCATGTTCTGAGATGTTTTAATCATGTACCTGATGCATATGCTAATTATGTCCTAGATTTCCATTTGTCACATCAATAAAAGAAGCAATACAAATAACATTCATCCATACATTTGTACATACACAAGTAGTAGATCCAAATAATCAAAGTTTTCATATATATATAAAAAGTGGCGTCATAAGTACAAAACTGGAGCCCGTAGCTCTCAAAAATATACATAGCCGATACAAAAATAATGATACCTTGGCATCTAAACCCTGCGGGGAGGTCTCTTTGCCTCAGCGGAATGAGTTTGACTATAATAGTGCACAGCGTTGGCTATACGCTGCAGTAGTCACACCCATACACCTAGTACCCCGAACACATGTCGTTGCATTGCGTCAGGGAGATGCTCTACCTCTATCAATGGTACCTGAGCTGTCATACGGGATAGGTTAACCCGTACCATCTCCAGTGTGCACTCTGTCATCGCACCTACGATCTCTCCTCCCCTTCCTCTATGGAGGTGCCGTGGGAATCCTTAAGGTCTTCGCGGACCCTGATCTGCGAGAAAACAGTCAAATGTCAATATGTGATACCACACCAAAAAGATTTTTTCATTTCACTTCTAATCAAAAATCCAAAAAAAAAAAAATAGACAAAACATAAAAAGAGTAGCCATACCTATTTCTCCTAACGCGGCCCCTGGTGGGAGTGGCATGTCCCTATCTCCACTGAAGTCTATGCCCTCGTAAGGATAGTCATCAATGGCGATGACCTATTGGGCCCACCAGTAAAAGAACTCCTCTGAATATGGTGATGCCTATCGGCCACCACCCTGTCACGTCAGCACCTTTTCCCACCGGCTCTGGGCGGGATCTCGAAGACTGTGCGAAGGGAATTCAACCCTTGGACTCAAGCCCGGAACCCTCTCAAAGAAGAAACTACAGAGTATGCTGCCAAAACTGATGTTCCTTTCCCTACCCAGCTTGCACTCGATTAGCTGGCTCTTCATAGTAACCAGCAACGTTGTGCACCAGTCGTACACAGTGGGTCTCATACATTCTTCTGCATAGAATATCATTGGCCTCGAAGCCTGATGTAGAGTAGCTGAACCTAATATCCTCCCGAGTGTGAGGACTATTATCTTTATACTCAGGTTCGCAATAGAATTGATAGGAATCTGGCTGCCCACCTTCTAGGTGCCAGGTAGGCAGTACCTATCTATGTAATCACTAATCGTAATCCCACCTCTGACATTGTGGGACCTGATGCTTGCCACATCCCCTCGGCGGGTCAACCCTATGATTAAATAGATATCCTCCACCTCCAATGGAAGTGGTTGACCATCCAGGTCGAAGTTCTGTGCATCTGCATCCCAGTAATCAACCAACTTGTGGAGCAATTGGTTTTGGTCCCTTAAACCCCCAATGTTCCAAAAATTATATAGACTGCATGCTTGTAGCGCCTGTTGGGCGGGAAAATCTTGGTGCACATGCTCATCAACGATGTCATGTTCCCTTTCTCTCCACTCTAGGACCATCCTAGAGGAAAAAGCAAAGCCATTTTTTAGTTTCCAAGCTTTAAAAATCACTCTCATGGCGTTGTATGCGATCAATATTGTGTACAGTCGCGTCCATACGCGGTCAACGAATGTGTTGACCGTGTCCAGGAATCCCTATACGCGACCCGTAGAGCTATAGCTCATGTACAGCTCCGAGGAGGTGTAAACCTTTGCAATAGAAAAAAATTAACCATTAAAAAATGAAATAAAAGACATGAAATGGAAGAGGGGGATGAGACTACTAACCTTCTCTAGACGGCTCATGGATCCGATGCCCGTAGCTCCCAGAATCAGCAACTGAAGATTGAGGTAAAAACTAACCAAAAACTCTATTTTGGGTGAAAAGTGAAAATGAAATAGTAATAGTAATTTTTTGTTACTATTTATAGTTTTTGAAACCCACTTTCCTATAGTTTTTTCCGTTTTGAGCTATTATTGGACTAATATGTCGTCTTGGAGTACCATTTTGAACAAATTTTTCCGACGAGAGTGATTTTTTGACCGTTTCGCACCTTCGGCGAGTATATTTTACACCCATCATATAGGTTAGATGTCATTTTCACCTGCATTTTGCATTTGACCTTATGACCATAATCATTAACCCCAGGTGCGACCCCGCTTTTTAACCAACATGGAACCTTTCACATTGTTATAGAAGTGTCGTTATTTGGCGGTAGAGCTTGTTCGACCATGGGTGCCCTAGTTAGAGCCTTTTTATGTCTTTTGGCGCCCATGTCGTTGTTACTCCTTAGGTTTGGTAGTCCTTTATAGACACGCCATGACTTTGCGATGAAGACCCATACTCTACTTCGTCTTATGCTGGCCATCTCCCGTAAGGATGCCCCCATTTATGTCAAGTTGTGATTGCATTACATCATCATGCTTGCCGCTTGAGCCTTGTGTCGGCTCCTGCTTCCTCAATTACTAGCCATGTGCCTAAGCACTCTCCCTTTCGATCCAAGCAGAGATTTTATTTTCCTTTCGCAATTTGATGACCCTTTGTCATGAGGGAACACCCCCCGAGTGTCCACACCTTGCACATGCTTCCTTGCATTGATCATAGGTATGTTCCACTGCTTGGGACTAGTTTGCTTTCCATTTGACACTCGTTTCCTCACCTGTTGTACTATAAGTAATTTTATTCTTTTTCAAGCTTTCCTAATATGAAAAAGACCAAAAAAATCAAATATTTCAAAAATACGGATGAGAAACTGTTTACTACTTTTTGTTGGCAGCGGTCGTGTCGCCTTTGAGCAGAAAATTCATTCCACTCCATCCATTATGAGTTGGGACTATAGTAGGACCTTAGGAGTTGTACTCGTTTCTCAGATTTTACTCCACCGTCTGGCTAAGCGTCCAGTCATTATGCAGCCCTCTGTTGATGCCTCCTGCATCGCACAATGTTATTATTATCTAGTACTTGATTTTATGTTGCCTAAGTCTATCCATCTGCTCATGTTCTTGTTCAAAGGAAGTTCTAAAATCAGATTCGGCCACTCCTCATATCTCTTGACTATTGCATGTCGGCCATCCCTATTGATTCAGTTCGATATGTTCATCTGAGTTCTTCCAAATCTTTCAACGTAGCTGTTACCTCGTGTTGGTTGATGGGGGATGCATTAATGCCCTCCTTCCAACGAGTTTCATTCCATCGACTTAAACCCATTTATTCCGGAATCGAGACTTAGAGTCGGTTGAGTACCTTGAGGCTTGCAGTCATTAGTGTTAGGTTCTCTCGTCATCGACAGTTGGGGATTCATCAATGCCTCTTGATCGATGGATTTATCACACTATTCGACCTCAACACCTTTATTCACACTTTGATGAATGTGCTCTGTGCCTTGATTCCCATTTTCATTATTGGTGGGTTATATCGCATCTTTTAACGGTATACATCAATGACCGGTAATCAAACGATGCCACATCAGGTTCGACTCCAGCATCTTTATTCGCTCAATAGGGAATGCACCGTTGATGATTTGTGTAGAATACCTCCAGACTTCAGTGGCATTCAGTATGCTACTTATGATTGTGATTATACTTATGAGATGTCGTTCTCATACATCAACAGTTTACACCAGTGGTTTCATTTTCAGCAAGAGACCGTATCTTACTGTATATGGGTCATGGCTATGACCACCTATGACATGTATTCACTTTATACTGCCTATTCATGGCCATTGTATCAAATTATTGTATTGTACCGACATGTATTCAGAGATATCATTGTATTATGATGAGCGGTCTACTCCTTCCATTTGTGTCTCCATCACTCCACTTCAGATTTATAATGTATTTCGGTCATCGTAGTACCTTCTCTGACCTCACACATTAGGGGGCATCTGTTACAGCGTAATTTTCCACCTTGTGAGCATCATCACTCTTTGACCTTCAATATTCATTTTAAAGACTTACATCCACATTTTGTCCTCCAGGAACCCATTGTTCCCTATTTTTGTTCATGTACGCTAGTTGTTCCACTATAGCCAGCATATACGTAGGATGCACCAATGTAGCCAGTGTACATCGAGTTAAATGGTAAAAACAATAGAAAAATTACTTTTCACTCCAAAAAGTGGTCTTAGGGTGGCCTTTGGCCCTCCATGTACCCCAAAAATGACTCGATTCAACCTTTCACCTACCTTTGAGGGGTTATATATTGAACTCTTATGGTGCATGGAAGGAGGAGGAAAGAGGGAGCATAGAAACTCTATTGATTTTTTTCCATGACTTGAGTCTACATCCATTAATCCTTGTTGTTGTGAACCTCTTATGTTCACCTACCAAACTCCTTTCATAGTTTGAGTTTTCCATTGCATGGGGGATTGAAGTGGTGGTGGCACATGTGTAGGGACCTAGTTCTTGGTTCAGATGGGTTGCCGGCAAGAGGTCGTATCATGTACTTCTTGTTTTCATTAATAGAAATACTCATTTTCTTGTCCAATTGGTCTTGTAAATGTTTGTTTAATTACATTGGGTTACATTTGATTATTATATCATGGACCATGATATTGTTTATGCTAATATCTTTCACATATTATATGCACTTGCTTGTATTTTTTGTTGAGACTAAGCTGTAGGTTCAAGTGTAGATTGGAAAGCTCAACGGGGATCTACTTTGAACATCCGATTGAAGGTTGGTTATTTACTCCACATCTTAGCATTTACATTTATAATAGCATTACATTGGGAATTGAGTTTATCTCTGGTAGTCATCTGTCTGTTGTGGTCTGCCCTGAGCCATAGGAAGTTTTTCTCCGTAATAGAAATGGCGACGCCACTAGGGAATATTAGTGGTAATGTTTTCCTACATAATGGTTGTAGTGATTCATGGATCACCCACATTGGATTGCACTTGTAGGGTGAAGTTTCTAGATTATGTGATTCTACTTGTCATTCTTAATTTTCTTGACATTTTAATCTCCAAGCAACATCTTCATTGTCGATAGCTCAAGTTTTGAAGGGGCACACCGCATATGCAATTTATCAGAGAATACATACTCGCATCATGATTTTTGTCCAATAATTAATGTGGTATGATTTTTATCATGCTCTTTATGCTTTTTAACTACATCTACAATAGATTATTATACTGTAAATTTTCCTTTTATCGTGCTTTTTATCAAGGATGCTTTTTAAGCCTTGTTGAATTCTAGGGTGCTCTTGATTCATAAGGCTCATTTGGTGTTGTTAGGGTTTTAATATATCCTAGGAGTATTGGTTTCGTGAAAGTGTTATAGAGCTCAGAAGATATGATTTATTTTATGCCATGTCGTGTTTAAACCATCGACTGACATTTATACGTTGTTAGTGGCTACTACTCTTGATGGAGAGACTCCAAATGGTTTTTATACATTCAAACTAAATTTGAACCAGTTGTTTAAAATATGCTTTTATTAGGATTTTGCTCTACAATTATTATTGGATTTGAGACATTCATGAGAGTGAGTATGTTCATATTTTTTTGTCTATTATTGTTTATGTTTGGGACATTTGTAATATAAATGAATGCACATTGAATATAATGGCAGGGATACAGTGGAATGGTCATTATTTTTGCACTGTCTTCCTGTAGAGTTTCCCAAAGCGTTTTGGTACATTATTTTATTTATATTGATGCGTTCGTGACGGATAGGATTTTTTATTCATATTTCCAAGTTCATCAATTTTATCTGTAACCTAAATTTGTTGGGCTCGATATTTTTTTTACTGTTTTTGTTTTTTGAAAGGTCATTTAGAAGTAAATTTTTTTTTGGTGGTTTGTTTTTATGTGTAATCGCTATCATCATCCAGAAATGGATCTAGTTATGTATGATGAATATATGACTTATTTGGAACACAATACTTCATTTCCATCATGATTATATATAATATGCGCAGGTCATGTTTGACCTAGGACGTAGACATTCTGCTATTTTATATCTTGTCTTTTGCATTCAATGAGGGTGCTAAAACAATTTTACCACATTTTTCATGCTTTAGAAAATTTCAAGGACATGGATACAGACACCACCTCAGTTTATCTGAGAAAAAATAGTCTTTAATGGATTAGTTCTAATGATATACGTGATGATGCATTAATGTGATTTCTATTTATGTTAGTATATGTTCTTATTTCTAATAACCATTGCAAGTTTCTAACTAACTCTAAAAATTATAAATCAAATGACATAACTCATATTTTGATTGTCAATCAAAGGAAGGAAAAAGTGGTATTCGTATCTATAAACATATAAGCATGTTATTCTTATTCTTAGAGGGTAGCTTAAAAATGGGAGAATTGGAAAATAAGCTAATTGGAAATTCATACATTGTATTAAGGTTGTGGGTCTCGATAAGACTCCGCATTGTAATAATGGTTTGTGGGTTACATAATCACTCCACAATGTAAAGTGTTTGATTCTATCAGTTTGTTGGTTTGTCAAGATTTGGGTCTCCATGTGTCCGTTGGACAATTAAGGGATGAGATAACAAGTGGAGTCCTCACTCTCCCTAAATCTAGTTATTGCAGTTGTGTTTCACATACATCTTCAGTTGTGATTAATCGAATACTTCTTGTGAAATGTATAAATAAATCACCTCTCTACTCATTCATGCATTTGTTCATTCGAGAGTATAGGAGTCGAGTGAGTCTATAGTTGATCTCTAGTATATGCTCTTTTATTGCACTACCTTAGTAATATGCAGAATCAAAACTTGAGTCTTCCTAGAAAAATATTCACCAAAACGTTACAAGGTTTCAGAATTCAATGAAAGATTCATCATGCTTTTACAATATTTTATAATTTAGTGAAATATTCGCCAAGATTTTACAATATCTTATCATTTAGTGAAATATTCGTTAAGATTTTACAAGATTCTTTAATATAATGAAAGACTAGACAAAAAATTAGATGTACATATTATATTATTGATAAAATAGCTTTCAAATTTTCCTTATATATTAGGAATTATTCGTCCATTTATTATACATATAAATTTGGCCGGAGGGTTCTTAAAATTATCCCTGGTTAAAATGGTGAAGGATGTCATTATTCAGTCAGGAGGACTTACAATATCCCATCACCTTTCAAAGGGATAATTTCATGACTTAATGGCACTTGGTGCAATGATTTCAACAAGGACAATGTAGGAAGTTCCTTATCGAGACTTTTCAAATTTCTGGCAGCGCCTTATATCAAAATAGATCGTGATTTTGCTGCCAAATATTTGAAACTTATAGCAACACCTCCAAAAGGAATTTTGTGCTTTCTATTGCCGGAACCTGAATTATTCAAAGAACACATGAGTCCTTGCTTGTAACTTAATTTTGGGACCTGCAAATCATGTTGCACAGGGACATTTCCAAATGGGACTATGTAACCAAGTCAACTTGATCAAATAACTACTAATTCGAAATAAAATAAAATAAAAAAACATTTAAGAAATTGGAAAATATAAAATGGTAAGTTTAGGTGCTAACTGGTTGGATATAGTTGATAACCTTTTTCTGGAGAACTTCTTCAGTTGCATGGCTGAAATCTGCTTAACAGAAACATTCTTGGGAATGCCTCTTAGTGTTCGCCGATTTCCTTCTTCCTCAATTCACTCCAAGTTCTTGTTGTAGCAGTCAAGCTTCACTCTACTTGCTTCCAACTAATACATCCCAATGAGAACATCATAAGAACCTAGTGGCAAAATGTTCAAATCTTCCCTTGTAATATCCCATTCATTTCTAGTGGGAAAATCTACACTAGTTCATTGAATTTCCTCTTAGTTCCATTGGCTATCTTAACCAACCATGATCTTTTGTGATTTTTTTGTCAAAAGCATAAATCAAAACCATTCTAGGAGTGATGTAACTGTGAGTAGAGCCAGGTTCAATCAAAATTGAAATATATTGCTTGGAAATATTATCTTCAACTTGAACCATAGTCCATTGATGGTCTGCTTGATGGTTATCTAGCGCTGCATAAATTCTGGGAAATTTTTTTGCTACCTAGTCCATGGTTTCAACCTCTTGGATGTAGTACACTTGCCTCCCACTCCCATTCTGATGTGAGTAGTCTCTAATTCTATGGTCTTATCCACATCCCCATCATTTAAGGGGTGCTCTATGTTCTCTTGGCTTGTCTCCCAACATGATCCTAGCTAGTTTATTCATACCATGTGGTGGTTGTCTCTATTGATTTCTGAACTAAGGAGGCTTGAAACCCCTTTTCCTTTGGTCAAACCTATCCTTCTTCTTATCCGTCCATACCCTCTAGAATTTTGGCCTACTTTTATTTTTCTTATAACGGTACTTTCCATTCCTCATGGATTCATCTAGAGTTCGAGGTAAACTTGATCCTTTCCTCATAGAATTGGGGTAACCCGTAGAGAAAGTGATGAATTTTAACTTTCTCATCTTTGATATACCTGACATATCTCAAGAGATCCAAGAACTTATTGGTATATTTTTCCATGGTTAGTTGTGTCAGCTTCAACTCATGGAATTCCTTGATTTTTCCATCATAGTACCTATTAGAGAGGTACATTTGTTGAAAGTACTCCTTGAATTGCTTCCACGCAATCTTCCTTTCACTAATATTCTTCACCTATCGAAGGTGATCCGACCATATGGAAGATCTTCCATTCAGATTGAATATGGCCACCCTTTCCTTCATGTTTCCTGAGTAGTCTTGGATTTGAAAATACTTCTTCATCCCAATAAGCCAAGCCTCATCTTCCTAACCAAAATTTGATTCACAATAAAATGTAGAAATATTTGCCTTCCTAAACTCTCCATGAGAGTTGTTCTTGAATGAACTCTTCCTCTATTTCCCATGAGAAGAAAATTTTGAACCTTCAATGGAATCTTTGGTATCACGTGACTCAATAGAATAGAGTTTTGGTGTATGTACCCTTCCTCTAGATTCCCTTCTTGAGCTATGGGACCTCTTTACCTTTGACTCATTTCTTGAGTGTTGTCCTAAAGGAAAATTTCTCTAGATATCATTTAGGCTATGGAGCATAGTCTCATTCAACTAATTCTTCTCTTCCTGGGCTCTAATTAGATTCTCATTGTCTACTTTACAACTATGCATCTCCACTGTTAGGCTCCTCATGGTTGCTACAATATTTGGTGGATTTACTTGATTTCTCCTATTGTTAGACTCTATCTCTGCATTCTCAACCCAAATATTTTCCCCCAAAACATATGTTTTAGCTACCCAAGGATCATGGGAATCTTCCATGATAATGAGCTTCTAGGCTTAACAGTATAAAGAATCCTAACCTACGTAATACTATCCCTAGGGAGATACTGAATCTGCAAAAAATGTTCATGTCAACAGATCTATTAGATTTATATTTCAAGAATTTATCCATATTGACGATTTCAGGAAATAACGGATATAAGCATTTTCTGATCAAATTTTTGAAACATCAAAACCACCCCTTCAGAATCTAATTGCAATAAATTTTCTCTCTTGAATATTCTTCCTATCGACTATAAGCATGCGCGATTCGGAATTTGGAGTAATAAGGTATAACCCTTAAAAAAATCATCAAATTCACCCATATTTTGCGCTCCTCTGGAATTTTGCATCGACGATTCAGATTAACACTCTCAAATGCGTGTGATACCATCTGGTTCGTCCATGACAGGGGTACCTTCATTATCTCCCACGCACCTTAACTTGTGCGGATAACCAAAATATGCTCTTGGAACTTGTGTGATCTACTCATTTGGTATTATTATTAGTCCTTGTAAGCCTAAAGGTAAAGACTAATAATAATAGCAAATGAATAATACAAAGGAAAATAAAAAATGCAAATGTTTGTTCTCTTTAATTGTGCCAATCAGCCCCTTGGCTAGGTCACACTACAATGTGTTAGTCTACGTAAGACATGATATAGAGAATATATGCCACTATATTTTAAATATAAGTTCATAAAATTAAGTCGACCCATTTTCCTTTATTCTAAGATTATAGAGAATAAATCTCATAGCATATTAAGGGAACATTGTTTATTCTAAGATTATAGAGAATAAATCTCATAGCATATTAAGGGAACATTGAGAGATAGAGGGGTAATAAGTTGATAATGAGACGTTAAATGCAATTTAAATGGTGATGTAATGAAGAAAAAAATTAATTCAAATTTATGATGTATTTATTTTTAATAAATACTTTTAATTATATTTATAAATTATTTTTAAAAATAATATATATATTTTAATTTTAATTAAAAAATATATATATATATAATATATAAATTATTATAGGTATAATTTGTAATTTTTAAAAACAAATAATTTTCCATAGGTTATCTAAATAAGAAAATGTTATAATAATATAATACTATAACATTTTTATTAAAATAAATAATATATATGACAAACTAAACTAACACTTTTTGCTATAATGCACAATATATTTTAGTATGTTATATAACTAAAATAAAAATGAATTTTCATGAGTTGCATAGTGAAATAGTGGGTTGGCTCTCTCCTAAAATTTAATGGGTTGAAAAGATATGTCATCTTTGTGAAATTATGAGTGCTGAAAATGAAAAACACTTCCTCTTAAATTGCCCTGCATATGCTCACATAAGATTTTAGTTTCAAAACAAACCATGTAATTCATTTTTTTTTCTTCATTATCATTTCTAAAATGCTCATCACTTTTGTTTTTTAATATGAGTAATTTCTATACAATTAAATGAATGATAAAACATGCATTATTCTTATAAAAATGATTGTAAAAAATTAAAATATTTATTTATATAAAATTTTAATACAAAAAACATAAAATTAAAATAAAATAAAATATAAAATTTATAACATTACATAAACAACAACGATAAACAAAAGATAATTTACAAGATATCATATCAATACAACAATAAACTAAAGATAGGCCAGCAATGTAGCTCACGTGGTGAGTGATGAGGTCGAAGGTTTCTGATAGTGCATGGTGGGGTTCAAATCCCCTATACTCTTTCGCATGAAAAAAAAAAACTAAAGATAATTTACAAGATATCATATCAATATTATTAGTAGAAAGAGATATTGTCACATAAACTAAAAAACTTGCTTTAATCAACAATAAAATTCCAATATATTAAACTTGCTTTAATCAACAATAAAATTCCAATATATTACTGTTAATAGTAAAGTGAGTGGAGATGTTATGAATAAAAAAACATGCATCTCACATTAAAGTAATGAATGTGTAGGTTCACATATACACTATTAGATTTAAAGTGATTGAAATCCAATAATGTATATCTCAGCCTATACAACATTTATTATACGGTTGTAGGGTGCATATTATTTACAATGCTATCACATCAACTATGTGACTTGCATTACTACATAATGAGATCCCAACGAATCCACAAGACATGACACTAAAGTTACTAGCACCCCATAATAGAGTAACGAATGTTGCATAGGTTTAGATATACATCATTATATCTAACGCAATTGAGATCAACAATGTATATCTTAATCTGTAAAAAAATATTATATTGTTGTAAGGTTCATATTCTTTCCATGATATCACATCAACTGTATGACATGTATTACCACGAAATGAGATCCCAACAAATCCACAAGACACGACAACACTAAAGTCACTAGCAAGCAACTCAAGTCACCAATGCATTAATGTAGAATGAGATACCAACGAACCTAGAGACATAATATTGAAATCACTAGTGAATGACTCACATTAATGTAGAATGAGATCCCAACAAACACATAAGACATAACAATAAAGTGACAAACAAATAATTTGCATGAATGTGGAATGAGATCCCAATATAAAGATATGTCCAACATGTTTCTCATAATTGTTTTGGAAAAAGCATATCTCTTAAATTTTATTCACAATTTTACATTTAAATTAAATTGTTTGTTTTGGAAAAAGCATATTTCTTAAATTTTATTTACAATTTTACATTTAAATTCATAGTAGCATAATTTGGCCGTATCTGTACTTCATGTACGGAAATTCGGAACAAATTCAAATTCGTTGAATATTCGGTGTAGGTATAATACGAATATGGATTCTAATTAAATTTTGAAAACCAATTTAAAAAAAAGCTTTAATTATTTTAACATTATAAAATAGAAATACGATTCAATTTCATATTTTATTTTATAAATATATATTATATAAATATCTATGTTTATTTATGGTGTATTTGTGAATATTTGATTAAAAGAATTATATATAAGCAGGCTCCCTCCGTATTTTATTCGTACTAGATTTTTTCAATACGTATTTTTTTTGTATCAAATCATGAATTATGCTACTATGTTTAAATTAAATTGTTTTTTTCCAAAATAAATTATTTGAAGAAAATAGGCATGTTTGAACAACCATAAAGGGAACATTGACCCATTATAGATAGGCCCCACAAATATGGGGATTATGCATCATATCATATCTAGAATAGATGTTTGCAAATATAGAAAGATTCTTTTTTCAAACCAATTCATCCACATATATGTATTACTATATTTGTCGTTTTGAATGATGATGATGATGATGGTAATGGTTATTATTCTTTATTAAGATGATGGTGATGGTTTTAATTAATTTTGAAAAGAGTAAATATAATAGTGATGATTTTAATTAATTTTAAAAAGAGTAAAGAACATATCAAAAATTTCTTAATTTACTTTTAAAAAGTTAGCTTTATTCAAATAACTTTAATAAAATATATTTTTAAAATTACAATTTTGATAAGTAAAAAAATTAACAACTTATTACAATTATAATTATAATAGGTATTATATACAAATCCATTTATTTTTTTAAATGGATGAAAATTACTCTAATTTATTTATCAAATTTGATAAACAACTTAATAAACACATCTCATGAAATAAATTAAATAATTTTTTTGAAAAAGATATAATGCTGAACCAATTTGGTTAGTTATCAAAATCATAATTTACTTAATCCTATAGTTATCTTGCTTTAAAGTACCTAGTGGCACTAGGACATGGTACCTGATCATTCGTCACACTCCACTTATTATTGAGATGTATGTGTACTACAAAGTGCCATGTGACCCAGCGAAGGGCCATTTTTCTGAGGCAATTTAATTAAAAAAATAAGTTAGCTTGCATGGATTTTTAAGGCAACAATGCCAAAGTGACTCACATTAAATATGATTAAATAATATGTTGCTTTTTTGGGTTGTCAAAGTAAGTGGCTACCACATTAATTTATCGCTGATTACATCTTGTTTTGTCTTTTACGTGATGGCTCATGGACCATGCGCATTTATTCGAAATGCAGAATTTTTATGAGAACGCATTCGATGGGACCCAACTGGTTACAAAAATTCTGAAACAATCGCCCATCAATTTTTGTTGAGATTTTAGGATATAGCTAACAATGCAACTATTTTTAAGATTGGAAGATATAGCTAAAATGAAGCTTTTAGCAAGCTCACTGTATTGCAACAATCTGGTATAGTGGAGGATTATTTTAATGATCTACATGTATTGGCCACTCGTGTGATCGACCTATCAAATTACCACCTAGTACAAATCACTATCATGGTGGAAAGAAAATATAAAAAATGAATTCAAATTGCTAATATAAAAAAGGTGAAGAAAAATCCACTTGCTAATATAAAGTAAGGTCATCAAAAATCCAAACTTATTACAGAAAAATTCATGTCCTATCAACAACTGCCTTAGACTGCACGTGAAAGATCAAGTTCGAAATGCATTCCTTCTAACCAAATAATTCCATCATCAAATGCAAAAATTACAAAAATAGGTGTTTTAAGTGTCGTCCACTCAACTATATTTTAGGCCATAAATGTAAGGACAAAAAGTTATACCGATGCAAAATAAATAATAGCAATAATGATAGAGAAAAAAATAGGGGATACATTAAGCTGATTTTAAGAAAGAAATAAGTTGATTTCATGATTTCACGTAGGGAAGAGCTAATCTTCCTTGGGAAAAACAATCCCAAGTTATTTTGGAAGGAACTAAAAAACTAAAAAGAAGCAATCTGAAACCAATATCACAGCCTATCAATGGCTTGAATATGCAAAACAACTTTATGAGCAAGATCCCAAGGCTGACCACCCCCCCCTTGGTCAATACCGCTACTAAGCTTTTCACCGTGCAAGAGGTCGAGGTGGGTATTAAGAAGTTGGGTGTTGGAAAGGCAAAGGATTTAGTTGAACTCCAAGCAGAGTATCTAAAGTGGGGTTCGAAAACTCTTGCGCCTCACATCACGAGGATTTTCAACAACATCATTCAGCAGGGCTTCCCTACAGATTGGACAACTAGCCTAGCAATACCTCTTTTCAAGAGTGGTGATGCCAATAATCCCTCCAATTACAGGACCATAAAGATAAATCCCATGTTTTCAAAGCTATTCGGAAGTATGCTAGAAAACAGAATTAACAAGTGGGCAGAAGAAAGAGGTAAGCGTGCTAAAGGACAAGCAGGTTTCAGACCCAAACACCACGGTTGATCACTATATAACATTAAGATACATCATTGAGAAAGTGTGGGAGAATAAAGAGGAATCCTTTTGTTGCTTTGTCGATTTCAAAAAATCTTTTGACACGGTCCCTAGGAATAAGCTCTGGCATAGAATGGAAGAACTTGGGGTTCCTATGCATCTTAGAGCAGCTATCCATAGATTGTACGAGGAGGTTAAAGTCAAAATCAGAACATCAACTGGGATCTTTGAAAGTTTCAGGAGCGATATTGGGGTCAAGCAGGGGTGCCCATTGTCCCGTACCCTGTTTGGGTTATATATTGACAAACTTGAAGAGTGGCTAAACCTACAGGACGGGGAAGGTGCTCTTCTGGACGAGTTTGTGATAAGGCTTCTTTTGTATGCATATGACCTTATTTTGATTGCAAAATATGCTCTTGGCTTGCAAGAGCACTTACTGTCCCTTGAGCACTTCTGTAGAAGTGGGGATGCAAGTTAACACTAGCAAGACAAAAGTGGTAGTTTTCTCTACCAAGAGAAAACATAACCAACGCAAGTTCTACTTTGAAGGAAACACTCTTGAAGAAGTGGTAGATTACAAATATCTTGGGATTGACTTCAACAAAAATTTAAGCTCAGAAGGTTGCAGAAAGAAAAGAACTTTGGGAGGTTGGAAAGAATTTTATGCCTTTCAAAATAGATGCAGAGAAGCAAAGCTATGGGATTGGAAGACTACACAAACTCTTTTTGGGCTATTAGTGATCCCAGTTGTTCTATAGGGGTGTGAAGTATGGACCAGCAGTACCTCTGACTTATAGTGGCAGCAAATTGAGAAGATTAAAAAACGCTTGATTACCAATATGTTCAAAATTAAAAGCTCAGTCCCATATGATATCATGCTTAGTGAAGTGGGGGCAGCCCCCGTTGAAGCAATTGCTATGGTGTGGCTCATAAGATATCTAAAAAAGATTGAGCAAATGGAAGACGATAGATGGCCTAAGGTGGCCTTCAATGACACGTTATGCAAAAGAAAGAAGACTTGGATGCGGCAAAACAATAAATGGCTTAGTAAATGGGATATTTACCTGAACACATGCCCTACAAATAGTAAAGAGATAAAGGCCTTTGTTATTGACAAGTTCCACAAGCAAGTTTGGGGCACAAGGCTAGGGAGAAAGAAAAAGTACTATATTGAAGAGTTCAATCCCACCTACAACTATCATCAAAAAGATTATATAGGGGCTAATATATCATGGAGGGCCAAAATGCTTATTGCTCAATTAAGAACCAATTCCCACCAACTACGGGGTGAGACAGGGCGCTGGAAAAGACCAAAGGAAGCTTGGGAAGAGCGAGTGTGTACTTTTTGCACCTCAGGAAAAGTGGAAATAGAAAAACATTTCATTTTAGAGTGTAAGGCCTTCAAGGACAGCAGAGACAGCTATGTGAATATCTTGGTAGTTAGTTCTTGGGATAATTTATTCAGTGAGGGGACTGTGCTAAAATTGGGGGAGCTCATCATCAAGCTAAACAGGAAAAGAGTGGAAATGCAAAAGTCAATGGACAAAACAGTCTGTCCCATAGGCTATCTTTAGCCTCGCGGACGTTAAAATTTCTTTCTTTCTTTCTTTCTAGTATGGAAACTGACAATAATAGAGGAATGTTGAGGTAAAAAAATATGCCTCAATGCAAAAAATGTACTGCCGAAATCAATTTTATAAGAACCAAAAGGATTTACAATGATGATGTCAACCATAAGGGTAAATAGTTTTGGAAGGAAAGAGAAACAAACTACTTTATTTATTGTATTTTCAACTTATCTCCTTGTAAATTTACTCATATTTCAAGTGTGAGCACTCACATCCAAAGAGTACCCACTTGACATACACTTGACAAACCCTCATAGGAAAAAACTTGAAATACATAAAAACAAAAATTCTATTTTGTTGAACGTTCAACAAAATACAATTTTTTTTTGTTTTTATGTATTTCAATTTTTTCCTATGGGGGTCTGTCAAGTGTATGTTGGATGCGTACTTGATGGATGCATAATTTAGGTATGCATCCAATGGATGTTCAACAAAATACAATTTTTTTTTGTTTTTATGTATTTCAATTTTTTCCTATGGGGGTCTGTCAAGTCTATGTTGGATGGGTACTTGATGGATGCATAATTTAGGTATGCATCCAATGGATATTCATACTTGAAATTTGAGTAAACCTACAAGGAGATAAGTTTAAAATGCGATAGAAAAAAAGTAGTTTTTTTCTTTCCTTAAAAAATTAATAACACTCTTAAAGTTTTGGTTATATTAAGAAGAAAATGTAATACTACCTATAGATAATGGCATTTCACATAATTTTATAGATACCTAAGTATTAAAACAATTAATTATGTTTGTATACCATATCTTTGACTTTCAATTAACAATATCAAGGGACAAATCTATTTGATGCAAGAAAATACCATAAGGTACAATTGATTGTCAAATGATTAAAAATTAAGGTCTTTAATGTATGCCATCATAATTGAGGGAGTAGAAATTATCTTAGGAGCTAAATAGTTGGCCACAATTGGTATAATATGTTTAAATCTACAAAAACAACTCCTAATATTTTATGAAAATGGAAATAAACACAAGACTTAAAAGGTCCAAATCTCATTCCTGTAAATATTATTGTCCAACAAAATGAAGAAAATGATTAAGAATGGATCCTAAACCTATGTTTCACATTATTATTCAACAATCCAAAATACTATATAAGATACTTGGGAAATATAATACCATTTTTCATGATTTATTTCAAGACCTTTCTCCAAAATTATCCAGAAATAATATCATAGAGTTAATTCTAGTATCAACCCCAGTTAGGAGAAAATATTATAAACATTCTTACAAACACAAAATAAAAATTGAATGGCTATTTCAATAATCATTAGATTGTGGCATGATAACTCAAAGCAAGAGTTCATATCCATCACCAATCATACTCGTAAGGAAAAAGGATGGTTCCTATATACTCGCTATTAACCATTATTCATTGAATAAAATTACCATTAAAAATATCTTCCCATTCCATTTCTGGATGAACTACTAGATGAGCTTCCTGGTACTAAGAATTTATCCAAAATTAATTTTAAATTGGGTTATTACAATATAATAATGTGAGAGAACATTTCAAAAATTTCCTTTTGCACTCCTACAGGCTTGAATGAATTCTATGTTATGCCTTTTGAACTATTGAACACTCTTATGAACTTCCATGCAATGATTAATGACTTATTCCACCCATTCTTGTGGAATTTTGTACTTTTTTTTTGTAATGATATATTAGTCCATACCAAAAAATATTTGGAGATTGCACATCAAGCGTGGAGAAACGATGTTCAAACTATTAGAAATGAATGAGTTCTATGTAAACAAATCGAAATGTAGTTTTGGAAGGGAAGATATAGAAATACGAGGTCACATGGTATCAATGGAAGTACTTAAGGTAGACCCAAATAATATTATTGTGATTACTAATTGGCCTAACCCAAAACTATACCATCCTTATGTGGATTCCTACAAGTTATTGTAGATGATTTGTAAAATGCTATGAACAAATTGATGCCCCGCTAACAACACTATTGAAGAAAGATGTCTTTAGGTGGGATGAGGCAACATAAGCTTGTTAAAATAAAATAAAAATTAATGCTTCCACTCATATCTTAGCTACCTTAGACCTCACAAAGCCATTTTTTCTTGAATGTGATGTGTCAAGGGTAGGGATAGGGGTTGTGCTTGTGGAAGAAAACCATCCCATTGCTTTTGAAATTCAAATGTTAAACCAAAGAGAGCAATTAAAATCAATATATGACAAAGAAATGTTGGTAAGCATTCATGCTTTGGTAAAGTGGAAACGATGCTTGCTGAGAGCCAAAGTTTTGGTCAAATCGTCCACAACAACTTGGAATATTCCTAAACCAGAAGAGATTATCATCAAAACAACAAAAATGGGTGAGGAAAGGTACAAGTCTTTTATTTTGAGATTTCTTATAAGAAGGGAAAAGAAAATCAAGTTACATATAGATTAGCAAGGAAATAAGAAGGAAATGCTACAATGTGCTTAATTTTAGTAACCATCACTGAATTGATCATAGATGTTCAAGAAGAGTATGTGAAAAACTTAGAAACCATGAGGATAATAAAGAAAGTAAAAAATAACAATGCAACACACTCAAAACAATTTTGGTAAAATGGCGTACTTTAGTACACGGGAAGAATATATTTACCCAACCATTCCAAATTCAAAACCCAAGTCTTAAAATAGAATCATGATTCCCCAATTGTAGGGCACATTGGAATTTTTAGAACATAATATAATATCAGATAATCCTTCTTATAGAAATGAATGAAGACCAAAGTTCAAAATTATGTGGCTAGATGCAATATCTATCAGCACTAGAAGTTTGAAATGATCTCACCTCCTAGTCTCCTTCAACCCCTTTATATTCTAGATTAGAAATCGACTAATGTTTTATGGATTTTATCGTGGGCCCCCCTACTTCAGAGGAGAAGGATAACATATTTTTAATTGTAGAGAAGTTAACCAAATATTCTCACTTCATTAATGTATCATCAAAATATAAATCTAGTAAAATCATTGATATCTATGTGAAAATATATATATACTCCATGGGTTCCTCAAGGTTATTATTAATTATAGGGACCCCAACTTCATCAACCTCTTTTGGAAGGAATTTTCCACCAAGTGGGCACCACATTAACCATGAGTGTTTCACACCATCCTCAAACATATGGACGAACCAAAGTGGTAAATAAATTCCTTAAAGGATACCTAATGAATTATGTGTATGATCATTAGTCATATGGCACAAATTGTTACAGCTTGTAGAATGGTGGTACAACACTTCCAACCACGCCTCAACAAAAATGACTCCCTTTGAATATTTATATGGATTTATTCCATTGTTAATAGAAGAGTATGTTGTTACAAATTCAGAAACACCTAACATACGAAACTGCCTAGATACTTGAAATGAAATTCTTTGTATCTTAAAGATTCATCTTGGGTGTTATAGCCAAAATTGGCACTTCTTCGTCCGTGATGACACTTACATCTTTTGGTCGCATGACGACACTTCATGAGATTACTGTGAGTCACCCAAAAGGACATTTGTGGATGGAAGAACCATATTTGGGGCTTTAGAAGGATGGAATTACCTAATTCATGGCCCATTTGATAGATAGGAACCTTAGGAATGATTTTGGAGACCAAAACTTCTCCTGAAAACCCCCAGAAAAGGATTTTTTTAACATTTTCCCACAAAAAAGCAGGTGGAAGGTTCTTCACCCAAGGGTTTTCCAAAAACCCACAGTTTGCACATGGTAAATTCGTGGGCCATCCATTTGGTTTCCATTGTAAAGTCGTGAATGCCTCAAAAATACAAAAAAAAATATAAAATCTCGAAAAATGGGTGGTTCAGGTGGTTTTGGAACCTCCTCTTCTAGTTGTGACTACTTCCTCTTCGACCCTACCTTCTTCACTTGCTATATAAGTTTTGGGAGAGGGACCATGAAAGGATCAATCCCATTATAGTGTTATGCTGGAAGAATTTGGACTCACATCCCCCCAACTTGTGCCCTAGTTGCTTGTAAACCCTAGCACATATGATCAGAGGTTGGGATCCTTGGAGAAGAGGAGAAGGAGACCTTGAATCTTGGTTTCATGAAGTGCCATGCTTGAATGAAAGTAATTTGATGTACTTTATTCATTTATTAATAAATATTGGACATTCTCCCCTTTCCAATAGAGATTTTCCTGTATTCTTTAGATTTTATTGCAATTTGATGTTTCATTCTCTTATAAATGTAAATCTTTTATTTGTAGTCAAACTAGTTTGAGGAAGGTATTTTGGAATGATTTTGCAGGTTGTTGCATTGGAGAGCAAGAGGAGTAATCAAGGGGAGAGGCTTGGATCAAATTTCTGAATAAGGTACATATTCTCCTAAACCCTAATATATTTTGTTAATAATTGTACTTGTAGAACCTTGTATGTCTATATTTCATTTCAGTACGTTGGTAGTCTCACCCCTGCTATAGGAATGTTTCCCTAACAACATTGGGAAACCAAGGTGTCAAGCAATGAGTTGATTTAAAGAGAATTGACCATGAACTTGAAGTAGAAGATTGGGTGTTTGTCTAACTCCAACCTTACAAAAAAACTTGCTTAAAATTTACAAGAAACATAATCTTGCACCCAAGTTTTATGGTCCTTACCAAGTTCGAAAGAGATTAGGCCAAGTATCTTACTCATTAAATATCCAAAAGAAGGGGAAGCTACATGATGTCTTCCATGTTTCATGTTTGAATTAAAAAATGGATCCAATAATTCCTATACAATAGAGTTACCCCTTTTGGATGAAAAAGAGATACTAGTACTAGAACATAATGGTATATTAAAATTCACAACCAAATTCCTTCATTCAAGGGATGTCAATTAATACCTTATCAATGAAGGAATTTACCAAAATCTAAAGCTATCTAGGACAAAGAAGAATTAAAACCAAGACACTCACCTTTATACATGCTTCAAGGACAAATCATTCCAAGAGGAGATGACTTGTAATATACCCAAGGATAAATGTAAACTATTGTAATCTATTGTGACATGTTGACCCTTGTGAAGTATCACAACTCTAAATTCTAGATGTATCAATGATAGGATCATGCATCATTGTTGGTACCATTATACATTAATAAATCAAATATATTTTCTAATATATGTGGCTTCATCCATGTTATGTCTATAATATTTTGTGTTATTTCATTTCATTCTCAATCCAATCTGGATCATTGTGGAAAGTGACCAATGTTGACTGATTTTTAACACTAGTCAACATAGTTCAATATGGATTGGTATTTTATGGGCCAGTGGGTTACTATATCAGTAATTATCAATGACGATCAACTATGGTCATCCATGGTCAATAAGTTCACTAGTGATGAACCATGGTCAATAGTGGTCAATGATGAACAATATAGTCAATGAGGGTGAAGGGGTGATAGGTTATTAGACTCAGTGCAATAGGAGGTTCATTGTTTATGGGATTATAGGGGACATAGTTAATGGATTAGTGGATAATTAGGCATGAAATTAGTGAGAAATCATATAGGGGTTGGTTAATTTGGTTAATATGGTGAACTATGGTGAATATAGTTTAAATAGCCAATATGGCCAATATAGGCCAACCAAGGTCAACCGATGATTGACCATAGTCAAGAGAAGTTGATACGGTTAATAGTGGAGATTATTGTGGCAAGTGACCAATGTTCATTGATTTTTAGCATCAATCAACACAGGTCAATATGGTTTATGAGGTTACATGTCAGTGGGTTACTATATCAACCATGGTCAACCACAATCAATAAGTTTACCAATCATGAACCATGGTCAATAGAGGTCATTGACGATCAATATTGTCAATGAGGGTGAAGGGATGATGGTTTATTAGACTCATTGCACCAGGAGTTTTGTATCAAATTATTGGGCTACATGGTTGATGGCTAAGTGGATAAGTGCGCATGACATTAGTGACTAAGTGGGATAGGGGTTGGTTAATGTGGTTAATGTGATGAACCATGGTGAATACAATTTATATAGTAAATATGGTCAATATAGGTCAACTAGGGTCAAGATTGATCACTAATGGTCAAGAAAAGTTGATATGGTTAATAATGTTCTAGGGTTAGTGAGTTACTAGGTTAGTGGGAATTAGTCAGGAAACCAATGTGTTTGGGGTTGACTATTTTAGGAATGATAAAACACATAATACATATATAATAAAGCACATACAATGAAGAAGAATAGTTTTACCTCGTAAACCCAAAAATAGGAAAACCAACAATAATAGATCTATTACCCTTGACCACTCTGGCCAAGGCATGGCCAATCCAACCATCACACTCTTACAATTGAACACCCACGGATCACACTCCATATTCACTTTATGTCACAATGACACACAATAATATGCAGAACCTCATGTGTGTCCAAATGAGTATCCTTCACCTCTATTTATAGATAGAGGTATGGAAGATCACATCCCATAATACATGTGGGATAAATATTTTTCCATATTTCTTATATAAAGAATGGTAATAAGAGAATTTACTTCATGATGAATGTGGGATAAATCATTTTTATAATATAGAGAGTTTTGCAGAGTATTTTATACATTCTTTGATAGATACAATCATTAAACGACCAACAACACTATACTAGTCATCATTAGATATTCCAACATTCCCCCTTAATGATGACTAGGGAGAAAGAATACAAATTGAGGAAGATGGAATTACATTATCGTCCCCCTTAATGACAAATTCTTGAATTCCCAATAAGTTGCGAAGATGCACAAACTTTGCTTCTATCATGGATTTGGTGAAGATATATGTTGCTTGTTGTTCCCTGGAACAATACTCCAAACAAATAACACCATACACAACAAGATCTTGAAGGTAATGAGTATCAAGGTCAATGTGATACCATGTTAGACTATTGAGAAACATGCACTAACATAGAACAATAGATAACTAGTATAATAATTCGAATGAACTAGTCTAATATCCTACCAACACAAACATCAATAATGAAGAACAAGTGCAAGAGATGAAAGGGAAGAGAAAAGAGTAAACCAAATTACGTGGTAAAACCCTAAATGGGGAAACATCCACAAGAAGACTTGATCTTCTTATTCTTCACGAAACTCCATATCTTGCAATCTTGAGCACCCACACATCATACCACATCTTCACTTCATGTCACAATGACATAATAATATGCATACCCTCACATGTGTCCAAATTAGTCTCCTGCAACTCTATTATATAGCTAGAGGCATGGAAGATCACATCCCATAATACATGTGGGATAAATAGTTTTTCACCTTTCTTATATAAATAATGGTAATAAGAGAATTTACTTCATGATGCATGTGGGATAACTCCTTTTTATAATATAGAGAGTTATGAAGAGTATTTTATACCTTCTTTTATAGATAGGATCATTACACAACCAACAACACCACACTAGTCATCATTACATATTCCAATAGTAAACCCTTATTTGACTCTTAACCATGTCAAAATTAACCTAACATCCCCCCCTTTAAACTTGAATTGGGTTAAATACCAACCCCCCCTAAAGTTTTAACCGAGTATCTGTGGATACAACATGCCCCCCCCCTCCAGTATACCTAAATTTGCATCTAGATTGTTCATAGGTGCTCTAATAAACCATGGGTGCACATGCCTAAATAGGTATTACAATCGTATGCCCATTTACATTGTGGTTAAATCAAACTCCATAAAAAAATTCTTATAGTATATTAAGTTGATTACATCTTCCTATTAAATAAACAATTCATAAGAAATACCATGTTGGAGGTTGAGGATTTTCATACAATTTATCCAAATAAACCTTCAAATATGATACAAGTTGTTAAGAATGATAAAACACATAATACATATAATTTAAGCAACCACACATAGTGATGAAGAAGTTACCCTAAAAACCCAAAACTGGGAAAACCACGACAATAGATATTTTACCCTTGACCACTTCGACCAAGGCATGACCAATCTAGCCATCATTGACCCCTCTTAGACAATATACAATGGAGTTACTCAATCCTTTAAGTAGGCTTCGTCACATATACCTAGAAAAATACCATGGTTTATCCAAAACCACAGGCCCGTAAACCACCAATGATAAACCCATCTTTGACACTTTAACCAAGTCAAGATTAACTTAACATACTACATCAAGGGGCATATTATATTATGGGTTTAGTTTGTTTAGGAGGGCTTAGTGTTGGTTGTGGAGCCTGATCTCCCTGATTCAGAGATATTATTATTCAGCCATGTTTGTATCCCAGCTTTATATGATATGAAAAAGGACTGTACACTCACCCCAGTGGGGGAGGTGTGGGGGGGGAGAGGCCCCCCCCACTGGGGTTTGGGGGCCAGCAGGGGTTCAAGGCCGAAGCCCCCGAAGGAAATTTTTGGGGTTGTTTTACGGGCCCACAGTTTTGGGTAACCCGTGGTATTTTCCCATGGTATTCCCCTTTATAAGAAAGACATTGTAATACGGCTAGGGTTGATGTATTAGGTATTATGCATTGTAAAGATATCTGATATCGTGAAGAAAGACTGTGAAACAGTGAAGAGGAAGTGCAACGGATGTGCTGCAGGTTGTATCCCTTCATTTGCTGGATGGTATAATAATAAGGACTGGCAATTTCAGTGTGGACGTAGCCCATGTTGGGTGAACCACGATATATTGGTGTCTCTCTTGTAATGTGTTTGTGTAATTTGTATTTGCATCTTGTTTATTGTTATTGCTTTGCGATCCTGTTTTTCTAACAATTGGTATCAGAGCCAAAGGTCTATTTCGCAGATAAACCCGTAGGAAACTAGGGGTTATGGTTCTAGTGGGAGCAATGGCAGAAGAAGGAAAGTTTAAGGTCAAGAAATTTAATGGCCAAAACTACCAATTATATAAGATGCAAATGGAGGACTATCTGTACCAGAAAGATCTATTCCTAACGTTGGGAGGAAGAGCAAAGAAGTCGGTGACTATGAAGGACGAAGAATGGGAGGTTCTTGACAGAAAGGCACTGGGAACAATACGGTATCACTGGCTTCGTTGATGGCTTTCAATATCTCAAAAGAAAAGACAACGGAGGATTTGATGAGCGCATTGGGTAAGCTGTATGAAAAACCCTCGGCCTCCAACAAGGTATTTCTAATGAAGTGTTTATTTAATATGAAGATGTCTGAAGGTGGATCTGTTGTTGATCATTTAAATGAATTTAATATGGTTACAAATCAACTAAGTTCTGTAAGTGTGAACTTTGGTGATGAGGTTAGGGCTCTTCTAATCTTGTGTTCATTGCCAGAAAGATGGAATAGCTTGGTCATGGTTGTAAGTAACTCTGTATGTGGTTCAAACACCTTGACATTTGATGATGTTATTGGTGTTATTCTTAGTGAGGAAATGTGAAGAAAAAGAACAAGTAAGACATCAGGTAATGCGTTGACCATGGAGAGCAGGGGAAGACAAAGGGAGAAAAGAAAGATCCAAGGTAATCACAGCAAGTCTAAAACGGGTAGATCCAAGTCCATATTGGGAAAGGTAGAGTGTTGGAACTATGGAAAGAAAGGACATTTGAAAAAAGACTGCAGATCTCTAAAGAAGATAGGAGATGGACAATAGGAAACTACCCAGGAAGCAAATGTAGCAGGTGATGTGTTATAAGATGCTTTGATTCTTGCATTAGATAATACTAGTGATTATTGGGTATTAGATTTAGGGGCTTCATGTCATGCTACACCCCATATGAAATATTTTCATGATTATGTTCCAGGTGATTTTGGACATGTCTTATTGGGTGATGATGAACCATGTAAAATTGTTGGAATGGGTAAGGTATGGATAAAATTTAAGAATGGAATTGAATGGATATTGAAAGATGTAAGGCATATTCTCGCTATGAAAAGAAATCTGATCTCAACAGGGAAGTTGAGAGATGGAGGCTGTCTATCCACGTTTGGAGAAACGTGGTGGAAGATCACTAAAGGATCAATGGTGATAGCAAAAGGATACAGGATAGGTATGTTGTATTTATGTTCTCATAATACTGGCCATTCTATCTCTTTAGCTTCCACAGGAACAGATACAGCATTATGGCATCATAGGATTGGCCACATGAGTGAGAAGGGGATGCAGATTCTCCACTTAAGGAAGTTGCTGCCGTATTTGAAGCAGGTAAGTTTGGAATTTTGTGAGAACTGTGTTTATGGAAAAAAGAAGAGAGTCAGATTTCTCAGTGTTGGGAAACAGAAGAAGAATGACAAGTTAGAGCTTGTGCATACAGATGTATGGGGACCGGCTCAAGTACAATCTCTTGGTGGCTCTCATCATTATGTTACATTTATTGATGATGCAACTAGAAAAACTTGGGTTTATTGCATTAGACATAAATCTGATGTGTTTTCTATTTTTAAGAAGTGGAAAGCTTTGGTTGAGAATGAGACAAGAAAAAGGTTGAAGTGTCTCAAATCTAATAATGGAGGTGAGTACTGTGGCAAGGAGTTTGATAGTTACTGTTCATACCATGAGATTCGTAGAGAGAAGACAGTCCCAGAAACACCACAAGAAAATGTTGTGTCTGAAAGGATGAATAGAACAATCATGGAGTGTGCAAGGTGTATGAGATTGCATGCACGGTTTCCCTTACATTTTTGGGTAGATGTTGTAAATATTGTTGTTTATTTAATAAACAGAGGACCTTCAAGTGCCTTGGATGGTGGTATTCCAGAGGAGGAATGGATAGGTAAAAATGTAAACTACTCATTTCTGAAAACTTTTGGTTGTGAAGCATTTGTCCATATTGATAAATAAAATAGAACAAAGCTTGAAGCTAAATCCAAGAAATGTACCTTTATTGGATATGGGGTTGATGATTTTGGTTATCACTTATGGGATTATGAAAATATCAAAAATCATTAGGAGTAGAGATGTGATATTCAATGAAAAGGTCATGTATAAAGATCAGTTGCAGGGAAAGAAACAGGAAAAGGAAAACATAGAGTACACAATATTTGATGAAATTAAAGAAGATGAAGTTACAAAGATGCCATAAAATCAAGAACAACAGTAGGTACCTGAAACTCCTGCAAGTGTAAGGAGATCTACCAGGTTAAGTAGACTCCCTGAACAATACTCTCCTTCAATGTATTATTTATTAATGACTGATTCTGGTGAAACAGAATGTTACGAAGAAGCAATGCAGGTGGAAACTAGAAAGAAGTGGGAGAAAGGCATGAATGAGGAGATGGACTCATTGGTAGGAAACCAAAATTGGGATTTGGTTCAGTTGCCTGCTGGTAAAAGAGCATTGCAGAAGAAATGGGTTTACAGGTTGAAGGAAGAAGAAGGAGGCAAGAAGTGGTACAAGGCCGGACTTGTTGTAAAGGAGTTTGCACAGAAGAAAGGTATAGATTTTGATAAAATATTTTCTCCTGTTGTTAAGATGACTTCAATTAGGACTATTTTAAGTCTAGTTGCGGTAGAAGATTTGCATCTTGAACAGTTAGATGTAAAAAAAACTTTTCTCCATGAGGATTTGGAAGAAGAGATATATATGTAGCAGCCACAAGGGTATGAGGTCAAAGGGAAGGAGGATTTGTTATGCAGTTTGAATAAGAGCTTGTATGGCTTGAAGCAAGCGCCAAGGAAGTGGTATTTAAAATTTGACAGGTTTATGACAGAATAAGGTTATAGTAGATGTCATTCTGACCACTGTATTTATTTCAAGAGGCTAGACAATGAAAGATATATTATCTTGTTATTGTATGTGGATGACATGCTTGTTGTAGGGTCTAACATGCAGGATATAAATGTACTAAAAATGAAGCTAGATAATTCATTTGCGATGAAGGGTTTGGGTGTTGCAAAGCAAATCCTTGGTACGAGAATAACAAGAGATGGGAAAAATCGCAAATTGACATTGTCTCAGAGTGAGTACATACAAAAGGTGTTGGAGAGGTTTAGAATGCAGAATGCAAAACCAGTTAGTACACCTTTGTCCAACCATTTCAAACTAAGGAAGGAAATGTGTCCTAAGACACAGGAAGAGATAGATTACATGTCCAAAATTCCATATTCAAGATCAGTTGGCAGCTTGATGTATGCCATGGTGTGCACAAGACCAGATATTGCACATGTAGTGGGCATTGTGAGCAGATATATGAACAATCTAGGTAAAGAACATTGGAAGGAAGTACAGTGGATTCTCAGGTATTTGAGAGGTACTACCACTCAGGAATTATGTTTTGGAGGTTCAAAGACTGTTCTATAGGGATATGTTGATGTAGATATCACAAATGATAAGGATAGCAGGAGGAGCACCACAAGGTATGTGTTTACTGTAGGTGGAACAACAATAAGTTGGATTTTGAAACTGCAAAAGGTTGTTGCACTTTCAACAACGGAAGCAGAGTATGTTGTTGTTACAGAGGCTAGTAAAGAGATGATTTGGTTGCATATTTTTATGGAGGAATTGGGTAAGAAGTAGAAGGATAGCAGGTTGTATAGTGACATCCAGAGTGCCACTCATCTTGCAGAGAACTCATCATTCCATTCCAGGACTAAACATATACAACTCAAGTACCATTTCATACGCTCTGTTCTGGAAGATGAATTGTTGAAGCTGGAAAAGATACATACTAGCTAGAATCCTGCAGACATGTTCACAAAGGTAGTGACCAGAGAGAAATTGAGTTCCTGCTTGGTTTCAGTTGGCCTTCCAGCATGAAGGTGAAGATGAGAAATTTTCCAAGTCCAAGGTCCATCAAGTGGAACAACGGTGGAGTTGTTGTGATCAGTCTCCAAGTGGGAGATCATTGGTTGTGGAGCCTGATCTCCCAGATTCAGAGATATTATTATTCAGTCGTGTTTGTACCCTAGCTTTATATGATAAGAAAAAGGAATGTACACTCACCCCAGCGGGGGAGGTGTGGGGGTGGCGAAGCCTCCCCCCACTGGGATCCGGGGGCCAGCGGGCCCCCGACGAGGGTTTGGAGCCGAAGCCCCCGAAGAAAATTTTTAGGGTTGTTTTACGAGCCCATGGTTTTGGGTAACCCGTGGTATTTTCCCATGGTATTCCCCTTTATAAGAAAGACATTGTAATATGGCTAAGGTTGATGTATTAGGTATTATGCATTGTAAAGATATCTGAGATCGTGAAGAGAGACTGTGAGACAGTGAAGAGGAAGTGCAGCGGATGTGCTGCAGGTTGTATCCCTTCATTTGATGGATGCTATAATAATAAGGACTGGAAATTTCAGTGTGGACGTAGCCCATGTTGGGTGAACCACAATATATTGGTGTCTCTCTTGTAATGTGTTTGTGTAATTTGTATTTGCATCTTGTTTATTGTTATTGCTCCGCGATCCTATTTTTCTAACACTTAGTGTGTTCAAGGTTGTAATGTGATAATGGATTAGTGTATTAGGAGACTAGTGTGTTTGGGGTCATAATGTGTTTGGGGGTTTTCATCTTCAAGTCATAGTGTGTGAGGGGTTGATTATGCTAGGAGGTGACGATGTCAAAATTCATTGGAATTATGAGGCATATTATGTTTAGGTTCATAAGGTTTGGGGATTATGTTATATTAGAGGGTTAGTGTGTATGATAACATAAGGTATTAGGGGGTGATTGTAGTAATGGTCATAAGGGTTAAGGGTCAAACTATATGATTGGGTTGATAGGTTCATAGTCATAGTGAATTAGGGGTTTAGGATCTTCATGGTCATAATGTATCAAGGAATTAATCTATTTTTATGTTAGGTTGTTTGCAATCATAGTGTCACAAGGGTCATTAAGGTCAATGGGTATAGTGTCATAGTGGTTAGAATTTTTTTCTAATAGACAATAGGGGTAATGAGGTGTTGTGTATATAGAGTCATACTGGTTAGTTATGAATGTGTTAAGGGGTTTTTTCATTCGAGGTCCATGTTAGTGTGTTAAATAAATATTGTACTAACGTTCATAACGTCTAGGGAGTATAATGTGTATGCTGAGTCAGAGTGCTTAGGGGATGATTATATCAAGAGTCATATAGGTTAAGAGGATTAGTGTGTCCACAAACATAATGGTTATAAGATGGACAATGTAGAAAAATAGTGAATGATAAACCTATGGAAGAAAAACAGTTATATATACTTAAGAAAAATATTTTAAAAAATGACACATATAAAGTATATGAGATATTTTCCTTGCAAACCTTAAACGTAGAAACCTACAAAAACATAACAATGCCTCTTTCCCATTGTATTAATAAAACAATTCACAATATAATGTATAGGTATTTCACACATTCAACCCTAATATACTAAGTGGTACTAGAATACAAACGGTATAAAATCATGGCCCCAAAACTACCCAAAATATAAAATACCCATAACGGACCTAAAGCGATTCTTGAGGGATCCTATCCCAAAATACACATACGGGGCTACAACCGCAAACCTATTCATCATGTTGGGATGTGTAGAATACTTCCATACAAATAATTATACAACACATATCCAACAAACGATACATAATAAATAATATTCACCATGGCGTGAGGGGTGAATATTCCCATGAGGGATTTTCCTGGAGCCATGGAGTCACCTCGAGGTAATGATCGAAAGTGTGGTTTCACCTAGAGAGATTGTATTAAATTGTCTCATGAACCATGACCCATGCACACATAAATGGATCAAATCCCACCCCATGTCCTTGAATTTAAACTAAGGGTTTACAAAGAAATTAATAACACAAGGAATTGTAAGAGATCACTCAACCATAGATATATTCCCTTAGGATTGAGAGTGGAATGGATGAGGCTCTACTCATGAGCTTTCTACAGCTAGGTTTTAACTCTAGCCATCATCTCTTTGTTTTCAGGACATGTTCTATACCAACCGTGGACCAACCCTATAGGATTTGATGATGTTTCTAGAAATATATTTGGATGGCTAGTGCTCCCCTATGTTCCTTTTCTCTCTATTTCAAGGATTTTGAGGAAGATCTACCGGTAAAGAACCTGTATAAGAATGGAATATACAAAATATGATGCTAATGAATTTAATAACCCGGTTCACTCTTTGGATCCAACCAAAATACCTCATTCAATTCAAAGCACATTTATTAAGCGATTGGATGTCATTCCTTAGTTGGATTTATCTTCTCCAAATCCCAAGAAAAAAAATTGTATGTATGAACGCACTTTGATTGGAAATTTTACCAATATGTGACCAAGCCCAAGACATATTGAGTCATGGGTAGTAGATCATTGAATTTCCAAGACTCAAGGCCAGGTTTTTTCCTTTTGTTACAGGTGGTGTTTTTTTTATAACTTTGATATTTTCTTGCAAGGAAGATCACGACCTTATTTTTCAGTTTAGACCCTATTTCATGGGATCCAAAGGGATGTTCTTAGCTCCTTTATCTCTTGAATTCAATATAGAAGAGGAGAATATAGTTTCCCCAATGTGGACAAGGCTAACTCATATAGCATTAATATTTTGGAATGGCATCTCTCTCGAAGCTATTGGGGATAAACTAGGTCACTACATTGATCAAACATGCTATCTTGTGTTTGAATATGTATGGAACAAAATTTAGAGGAAGTCCTCCTTGAGGATTTGAATTTTCTCTTTCCATGAGTATGGGCATATTGCTTAAAAAATCCCAAAGTTACAAGAGCTACAACCCTCTTCAAAGTATCCTTTGAAACCTTGCAAGGAATTACAACATAACACTTTTAAGACAATAAATAATAGACTCATAAAAACTCACACCAAGGAGTCACAACAATATAAAAAAACTAAAGAAGATATGCCTAAACCAATCAATAATAGATTTGAATCCCTTGAATATTGAGAACGTTCGGAGAATAAAAATGAGGAGATAGATAAATTGACTAAAGATGTTGAAGTTGGAATAGATGAAGAACTTAAAGTTGTATTGATCCATCCAAAAATCTTGTGGATCCATAAAATGCTAATGTAACATAGGAGGTTCTAGACTTCCAATGCAATAGACATTCTAGAAATATCCCACAGAATAAGAGGTTCCTTCTACATCTTCAAATCCCCCATCTTATGTTGGAATCTTGAAGAAAATTCCACAACCTTATCCTCTCTCACAAGGGAAAGGAAATCAAATTGGTAATAAAGAGAAAAAAAACATAATCATATCTATTATTAGGCCATCAACTCACTTTGGATTCACCTTTGTTTAAGGGGAGGAAACCTATCTATCAAAATCCATAATCGTGTACATTTTCTACATTATGCAATGTAAGCAATTTGTAAGAATTTAATCTTGCATTCAAGAAACTAAATAAAATATCAAATTTAAGAAAAAGTTTCCTCCTAACACTTCGATGGGAGAAGGAAAGACTTGAAAATCTAAAAAACTTGCTTAAATTTTATACCTCTATCATGTGATTACAACCTTGTTTAATGAAACATTTCAATAATTTTCGTTTAAAAAAACGTGTTGCTATCCACTCCTTATGTTTTGTAATATTTAATTATAAATATCATTATTTAACATAGGTTACATGTATTAAATTTAATCTTTTAATATTCTGGGATCGTGTCTCATTTATCTTCATATTTTTGTCATTATAAAATTGCTCTTAACTCCAAGCAAAACCACCTATGCATCAAACAGGGGTGTTTTAAAGATACTACGACTTGGTTAAATTATTGGGGGATTGACGAAATTGCCACTTTGCAAAATATCAATAATATTAAAAATAGTATTCCTTCTACGTTCAAAGATAAAATGTGGTGCAAGAAGAATTTAGAGGTTAAAAGAAAATTATGTTATTGTAAAGAGATCATTAGCCCTAATCTTGATGACCAAAATTATCTTTCTATCTTAGTGAGATCAAATAAAAAAATTAATATTGTCAAGATTAGAATGAACTCCCATGAGCTTCATAGTGAAACTAGGCATTGGACAACCCCTGAAATGTCTTGGGTTGAAAGGATTTTCCATATTTGCGAGTATATTAGCGTTGAAGATGAAAGTCACTTTCTCTTAGAATGTCCTACCTACACCCACATTAGATCTCGGTTCCATATTCTTTGCTCCAACAATAACCTCTCTAACATTCTAACTCCTCAAAACTATGATGAGCTAGGGATGCTCCTCTCTAAGCTTTTTGAGCAAAGGAACAATATTTTAAAACAAATGAAATCATTTATGTTTTTCTTTTCTCTTAAGGTCCGATAGACCCAGATGCGGGTGATGGGATGATCAGGAGTCCACGCCAACCCAAACATGTGACACATGGGCACACGGATGGGCTCTGTGGTGCTATAGAAATCGAGGACTTAACTCGATAGCCGCCCCAAGGCCCTGTTCATTAAACCCCTCAATCGGTGATGTCCCCTCGACCCTGCTGGAGGTGACTTCAACGTACCTTCTCCAGGTTGTTCCTGTGTGTGGATTTAAGGAGCCCTGAATGTCGTCACCTTGGCTCGTCGATTATCATGCACCCCCAGTCCCGACACATCAGTGCAATGTTTTGCAACCTCCACAGACCAGTGAATTGGGATTCTCCATCCCTCTAGTTCTTGTTGTTCGCTGCTACCCATCTGCTAGATTCTCTCGCGAGCTGGCTCCGGCTCCACACAGACATCTTACAAACATTGCTGTCATCCCATTCTGTGGATCTCTCCATATGTTCTTCGATCATGGGCAAGCCGAAAGGTTCCAAGGGCAGAGGAAAGAAAATAAATACCAAAAATGATGCAGAGGACATGGAAAAAGGCTATGGGGAGGAGGTCACTGTCCCAGTCTGTCTACTGATAAACAATTGGGAGGCCAGGCTATTGGCAGACTGCCTCTCCACCGGACGTCCTAGTAAGCAAATTGACCCCTATTGGCTTATTAAGAATATGCTTGGGCTATTAATGGAAGACCTTCTCACCAATTGGGCTACCGCCAGAAATGCCACCTAGACATTGAAGGCCACCCTTCCCAACATGGAATCTATTTTTTGCAGCTTGGAGGGCACCTTCAATTGGTAGTCCTATGCTCCTTCCAGAATCTCCCCGCGCAACAACACTGGTAAGGCCGGCTTCAAAGACCTCTCCTCCGCGGCGAGGACAAGTGAGCTTGTTCAACCAAGCCCGTCCAAATGGAAAGCACCTTTGACCTTCCCCATCCCTATCACCATGGGTATTGTTCTGTCCAAGCATGTCCGCAGCGACCAGGGGTTCTTTCCCTTCAGGAAGACCGTGCCCCTTCTTGTCAAGTTGTCATCAAATGACTCAATCACGGAGGAGTATCCTCCCCGCCCCATCATGGAAGAGTATCATGCTGATACTCATGCTCATGTTGCAAATGCCTCTCCAGATGCACACAACTGAGAACACTCGGGCCTCTCCCTACGTTTTCTAGCTTATATTTCTTGCCATGTTTAATAGTTTTTTAGCTTACAGTTTCATAGGTCCACACAGACAGTTCTTTTTTACAGCGTTATCCTGGACTTCTTACACAAGTCATGATTTTTGTAATTTTGATAAGTATCATTTTGATCTCTTCATGGTTTTGGGTTAGTGGCTTCACTCTTTCATGCCACCACAGTTTGTAAAACTCATGCATTTTGGACTCTTTTAGATTAATAGAATTTTGCAGCTTTACAAAAAAAAAAGGTCCAATAGACCAAATTTAGTCTCAATGGGTGTTAAAAACCATCATCATCACCATCATCAAATCACAATTACTCAAGATAGTTTTGTGTTTATTGCAAATGTTATTGTGTTAAATTTGGGTATAATTTTTACCATTCTTTTTCTATTATATTTTAGTTGATTTATTTATTAAATATTATTATTATATTTATAAATAATTTTTTTATATAATTTATAATTTATAATAATAAATTTAAATGTTTTAAGAATTTGTTATTTCAAATTTATAATAAAGAAAATTATTATTTTTTAATTTAATAAGATTTTTTTTTTTAATCTAATAAGATTATTTTTTAATTAATGAAATTGCATATATTAATTATTAACATTGTACTTATAAGAATGTGGTTTATCAACAAGCAACTAAATGATAGGTGATTGGGCTTGTATTAACTTGGAGACTCACGTTCAAATTCCTGAGTGGGTATGATTGTAAATATGGCCTTGTAAATATAAGAAGTATTTCTTTAAATAAGAAATAATATTTTATTTTAAAATTGTAAAATCATATTACAATATCAGTGTTTTGAAATATTAAATTTATTTTTAAATTAAATATAATGATTTTAACAATCTAAAATTACAATTTAAAAAAATATATATAATAAAAAATTTCTTAAACATAAATATATACTTTACTTTTAATATTTTTTTTGTAAGCAAGATTTGTATTATATAACAACTGAAAATTTACATATCGATGCTTACAAAACAAGACAGATCCTTTTTGTCTATTTGGGATATTGGCTCTGCTCACTACTTATTCTACTTCTTTAGGTCCAAAACCACCTCGCACCCAAGGGGGAAACCGAGGAATTTAACTGACATAAATGATTTGGGTCGTGTCCAAGAAGCACGAGGGGGACAACAGTTCGACTGAATGAGTCGGCTATATTATGGCGAAAGCAATTAAGAATAAGCAGAATGAGCAAAGCAGGATTACATTACACAGATAAACACAATATGCACATAAAATATGCAGGAATGCGAATTGTTCTTCTATTAGATGTAAATAGGTAGATTGATAAGATTTATCTATCGATTGATGTATGTTACAATATTATACATGCTTATATAGATTTATGAGACGCTTCAGTTCCTTCCCGTTACGTTCAGTTACCAAGAAGAAGTTAGAACGGTTCAACCGTTACATTCGACTGGAATACAAAGATATAGTCTGTCGAAGTTCGAGAGTCGTTGGTCGCATATCAATGTCGTGAATGTGAGGTTGCTGAACATGTCGAAGATGTGAATGTGTCGAGGTGTGTCGAATTTGAGACTCGTCGGAGTTGTGTCGAGTTCGGAACCTGTCGGAGATAACATGTCGAGTTGAAGTCGTGTCGAAGTTGAAACTTGTCGAAGTTGCATCAACGTCGATGACTTTCCAATTGCGATGCGGATCAATAAAATTCTGAGTAACATATTAAACAAGATGACACCCTCCCCACTGGGCGAACCAAGTCTAAGCATCTAAAACATAGTTCTTCTCTTAACCTTCCATCGTAATAACCGAAAATTTTACATAACAGTAAGACATATACAGATACAACTAATCAACAGGATGACTTTAATCCAAAAAAATCATGAAACCCGATTACTTCCCGAAGGGCCCTCCGTCCCAGCTTACAATGCAATTTTCGAATTACCCCCCTCTACTAAAGTTTTTGGCACAAACTAAATTCACAATTTCCTCATGATTACATATATCTTTAATGCATGAGGAGAGAAACGATGTAATGTTCTTTCTAGAATTTCACTAACCCCTCATCCCATTTTTCCTTTTGGCCATGATCCATCAACACTCAAGATAGGAGACCTTTCATTACCCAAAACGTAGCCATTGAATGCTCATACATAACCATGTGATCCCTTGTAGTCCCGTGGTCTTGAATCCGCTATACCAAATTTTCAATGTCCTCCACTAGTTGTGTGGATTTCAATTCCTCTTATATCCCCTTCTCAACCTCAACAATTTCCTTCTATACTGACAGTGGGACAGTTGATTTAAAGTGATGGATATCCTAATCCACCTTTAAATGTTCCTGATTTTCTTATGGTGGACCTGCTTCCTCTTTCCCTTGGCCACTCGACTGGATTTCCTCCTGCACGTATCCATCATCCCAAGCCGCTAGTGCCACTTACTTTCTAAATTCTCTAACCACCCTACTTCAGAATCCTCACCATGCAGAGGAAACACCAACATAATACCTTCGCACCGACAAGCCTAACCCTCATCTATATTTAATTCGGTAGCCACATAAATTACAATGAAAGATCTGGAGGATCTCCACAAGCCTATGTGACTCCTGTACCCATGGTAAATCTTACACCCTATTCTAAGATCATACCCCACAAGATTAAATGAAATCTGCCCCTGCTCTCGTACTGTCGAATGACCATTATGACTACTAATGCACTATCATTTCTCATATCTCACTTTTTCATAAATTCTCTAGACCCTTCACATGATATCCTTCCACTAGTGTCTATCTTGGTAATGTAGCCACATGACTCTCCCTTCGCTCCACATGTTCATTTCCCTGTTTTCTACCACTCGTATCTGCGTATACTTTATTTGTAATATTATTAGAATTTTTGTTAGAATTTAAGATACACATAATTATACACATGTATTTTCATAAGCAATTTGAAAAGAATAAATGTTTCAAAAGGAAAGATAATAAGGCATATAATAATAATTTTTTAATCACAACTATTGGAAAACATAATTAAGTCTCAAAGGAAATTATCAAAGTACCCCCATCCTTTAAAAACAAATTTCTAAATATGACACTGGTTGATGTCCAAGAATAGAAGCTCTACAATTCCCATGGACGATGATAGAGTGATATAAACAACAATGAGCAATGTAAAATTCATGGATTTGACATAAGAAAATCTATGTTCAAAACTATTTGGTGGAAATGCATCACCCTAACTTCATCATGACTTGCAATCTAGTGTTAGTGTTAGTAGATACAAGGGAGAGGCCAAAGTTGGCTTCATATATTTGTGAATGAGGGAACGATTCAAAAGATCAACTCTTTGTTTGTCTTGTTCGTACCACACCCCTTCCACATCCATAAAAAATAGGCAACTCTCTAGTAAAATGTAATCAATAATGTTGTTTTCAAATATAATGACAAATCCAAGTTCAAAGGTGAAATATTTTTTTAAGATGTGTCCCATGAATGGTTGCATGTGAACTTTTCACATAATTGACACTTGAAATCCGACTGTACACTGTAGGGTATGAAATTTTTTTTTTTTATTTCCCTTATTGTTATTGTATATAATTTTACTATGTTAGCAATTCACTCCAATCACCCTAGGATATGTTTTGAATTTTTAGTTTAATTAGTATAATCCTTGATAGTTGAGTTGTTAAGGGATATTTGTAAGTTCATATTGGCTAGTGTCATTTTTTGTAGGATATATCTATCCCCAGAAGAGAACATTTTCTCATATTTAGAGATTCATGCTACCTAGTTTCTGGGGTATCATATTGGATTTTTCTTTGAGATCCGTTATGACTACAATTTGTTTTGTGTGTTATACCCATTTGGAAAAACTAAAACATTAAAAATCTATTACAGCCTTATTTCTTCAAGTTTTTATGTAATTTCTATATATATATATATATATGCTAAAAGAAGAGCTCGATTGAGGGTTAAATAAACCCTTGATCAAGCTATGGAGCTCAATCAAGGGTTTATCAAACCATCAATTGAGAGTGTGAACTTGATTGCTCAATCGAGATAAAAAGCTCGATCGAAAGAATCTGAGGATTAAATTCCTAAACTGAAAGGCCTCAGCTTGGCAGGCGTGCGTGGAGTTTAAAATCTTGATCGAACTTCATAGCTCGATCGAGCTTTATAAATATCAGTCAAGATCTTGACCTGTAATAGATATAAGAACATAAAAACATCAAACCTCAGCTTCTCTGAACACATTCATTTCATAGGAGCTCGAACAAGGAGTATAGAATAGTTGTGTTGATTTGACCAGGGACTGCAACTTGCCACCAAACACCATTTTTTTCTACCATGGCCTCCATAGCTAGAGGTAGGCAACTCAAAAGCCCCAAAAATCAGTTCTTCTATGCATTGATTGAAAAATTAGATTTTTTTAGGAATTTTGTGAAATGTTTTCAAAACCCTCAAAAATCAGTTATTCTATGCATTTATTGAAAGTGTTGCTTTTTTAAGAATTTTGTGAAAATTGTTCTAAACCCTGAAAAAAACTGTTCTTCTATGCATTGATTGAAAATGTTGTATTTTTTTGGAATTTAATGAAATTTCTTCAAAACCCCCCAAAAATCAATTAATATGTATTGATTAGAATTGTTTTATATTTTAAGTAATTTTAACCAAAAAAATTGTAATATTATATATTTTTATTGTACATGTGTAATCCACACTTTAGTTGAAAATAAACTAACATGGATCCATCTTACACCTAGATCTATCAAGCACCGAGAGGCATCCAATTTCTTGAGGTGTAATGCATGTGTTGATTGTTCTGAAACGAATCCTTGTTGGGTCTTAGTAACATATGGCACTTCCATGCGGATCAAATGCGCAGGAAAAACAGGGGTAGATGGTTGCAAATCCACTTCAAAAAATGGAGGTCGATGGGGGAAACGATGCCCTCAATGCCTTTTTATAACAATATGGTATTCTCAAGGGAACTTATATTGTTACCAAGTATAATAACAAGGCCACACAAATTTACATAGAAAAAATACAAGAATTATCCGAAGGGAGGCCATGACAGGATCCTCCAGCTACAGAAAAGGAGGATCTTGTTACGAAAAACTTACCACAGAACCAATCACAAGGTGATAGGTATGTTAGTTTTAAATCTAGTGGGATTAGGAATTTTGCTACTCCTGTAAACAATCTTCATAATAGTGTAGACAAGAGCACAACTTCCATTGCTTATCAGGTGATACTCATAAACCTTGAAATCTAATTTTTATTTGATTTTATGATCTAATTTAAGTCAAAGTAGAGGTACCCAAAATCTTGTTTAATTTATGCAAAGACCTTAATTAAAATTTGAATCTATACTCACTTTAATATGAACTCAAACATGTAAAGTGCTATTTCAAAAATGAAACTAACAACTGCCCCCGAGGTTAAATAAGACCTCAAATATTTTGATTCGAGAAAAAGACGATTACAAGTTTATGATTCATCGAGATAAAGTGTATTGCATAGGATCAATTAAAAACTTAAAGTATATATGAAATAAATGCTTTGAGTTTGAGTTACGTGTCATTTTAATGATTTCAAGTTTATGATTTGTCAAGATAAAGTGTAATGTACATATTCAATAAAAAAGTTAGAATACATGTAAAATAAATACTCTAAATTGTGTGTCATTTTATTTAAAAGACGGCAAGCCATTTGATAAAGTCCCTGCCACCCTAAAAACACGGGAACTTTAAAAAAAATGCAATAATTTTAATCCAATTTGATAGGATTTTTGAGTACCGTTTGTTCTCTTTAATAGTGCCAATCAACCCCTTATCTAAGTCACCCGACAATTTGTTAGTCTACGTAAGACGTGATATAGAGAATCTATGCCACTATATTTTAAATATAAGTTAATAAAATTAAGTGGACTAATTGTCCTTTATTCTAAGATTATAGAGGATACAGCTCATAACATATTAAAGGAACATTGAGACAGCAAGGGATAATAAGTTGACAATGAGATGTTAAATGCATAATAGTGTAAGATTTTTTTTTTAATTCAAATTTGTGATGTATTTAGTTTTAATAGATTATTTTTAATTATTTTAAAATAATATTTTTCTATCAATATAATATATAAATTAATAAAAGTATAATTTATAACTTTTAAAAACAAATAACTCTTCATAGGTTATCTAAATAACTTGAGGGTAAGAGAAGGTTATAATAATATAATACTATAACATTTTTATTAAAACAATAATATATATGACAAAATAAATAGATATAACTTTGTAATAATATATATCATATTTAAATATGTTACATAGTTAAAATAAGAATAAAATCTCATAAATTATATAGTGAAACAAAGTGTTGGTCTTTTCCTAAAATTTTATGGGTTGAAGGGATATGTTATTGTAAAAGATTTCTCGATTATCATTATGTTGGGGTTTTAATTCCACCCATCTTCACGAATCAGACTAGACTGAAGTTGCCTTTAGGTTAGAAAAGGGGTTAGGCAACGTAAATAAGGGTTTCAAAAATAGCCAAGATATGTCATCTTTGTAAAACTAAAGTGTTGAAGATGAAAAACACTTCCTCTTAAATTGCAATGCATACACACATAAGATCTCACTTTCAAAGCAAACCATGTAATTCATTACTTTTTTTTCATCATCATCATTTCCACAATACTCATTAGTTTTTTTTTTTTTTAATATAGGTAATTTCTATACAATTCAATGAAACATACATTATTCCTTTATATTAAAAAATTAAATAATAATTTTAAATTAAAAATAATTAATAAAATATAATATTAAAATAATTAATAACATCATTAATCTCAATGTAGTAGAATAAAGTTTCAATATAAAATCATAACATTAAAATATAAATTTTATAACATTACATAAACAACAATAATAAACTAAAGATATTATGCAACAGATAAATAATAAGTTAAGGAATTATAAGACATGATAGTAAAATTATTGGTAATATTAATAACAAAATAAGTACAATAATAAACTAAAGATATTGTGCAAGAGATAAATAATAAGTTAAGGAATTATAAGACATGATAGTAAAATTATTGGTAATGTTAATAACAAAATAAGTACAATAATAAACTAAAAATATTATGTAAGAGATAAATAATAAGTTAAGGAATTATAAGACATGATACTAAAATGATTGGTAATGTTAATAACAAAATAAGTACAAAAGAAAAAGAAAAAAGTACTCATAATAAAGTAATGAATATTGTGTGGCAACCCCAAAGACATTAATATCTCAGCCTATACAACATTTATTATAGTGTTGTGGGATGCTTATTATTTTCCACACTATCACATCAATTATGTGACTTGCATTACTACAAAATGAGATCCCAACAAATCCACAAGACATGACACTAAAGTCACTAACACCCCACAATAGAGTAATAAATGTTGTTTAGTTTAGATATACATCATTAGATTTGAAGCAATTGAGATCCAATAATGTATATCTCAACTTCTATAACATTATTATAATGTTGTAAGGTGTATATTGTTTGCCATGCTATCACACCAACCTTATAACTTGTATTACCATGAAATGAGATTCAAACAAATCCACAAAGCATAACACTAAAGTTACTAGCAAGTGACTCAAGTCACTAGCACATTAATGTGGAATTAGATCCCAACTAACCCAAAAACATATTATTGAAATCACTAGTGAGTGATTCACATTTGTGTAGAATGAGATCCCAATAAGCCCACACTACATAACAATAAAGTGACAAACAAATAATTTACATGAATGTGGAATGAGATCCCAATATAAAAATATGTCAACATCTTTCTCATAATTGTTTTGGTAAAAACATATTTCTTAAATTTTATTCACAATTTTGCATTCAAATTACAATTGTTTTTTTTTTTTTTAAGAAAAGGGTAATGTTTAAACAACCATAAAGGGAACATCAACCCACTAAGGATAGGCCCACAAATATAGGGATTACCCATCATATCATATTGAGAATAGATGTGTGCAAATATAAAAAGATTCTTTTTTCCAACTAATTCATCTATATATATGTGAATATATTTATCGGTTTTGAATGATGATGATGGTGATGGTTATTATTTTTTATTAAAATCAACTTTGTTTTATTTAGTTTAAAAAAGTAAAGAACACATAAAAAATTTCTTAATTTATTTCAAAAAATTAACTTTAATAAAAAATATATTTAATTTTTATAAATAAAAAGATAAACAACTTATTATAATTGAAGTTATACTCTATGCTTATTCAAATCCATTTATTTTTTTAAATCAATCAAACTAAACTACTTAATAAACCCATCTCATTAAATAAATTAAATGAAAATTTTGAAAAAATATAAAGATGTACAAATTTGGCTAGTTATCAAAATCACAAATCTACTTAATCCTATAGTTATCATGCTTTAAAGTACCTAGTGGCACCTCGATATGGTACCTGGATCATTCGTCACACTCCACTGATTATTGAGATGTATGTGTACTGCAAAGTGCCATCTGACCCAGCGAAGGGCCATTTTCCTGAGGCAATTCAATTAAAATAAGTTAATTTGCATAGATTTTTAAGGCAGCAATGCTAAAGTGACTCACACTAAATCTGATTAAATAATAAGTTGCTTTTTTGGGTTGTCAACGTAACTGGCTAGTGGCCACCACATTAATTTATCGCTGATTACATCGTGTTTTGTCTTTTACTTGATAATATGGAATGATGGTCCATGGGCCATGGGCAGTGGGCACTTGTTCGAACTGCAGAATTTTTATGAGAAGGCATCCCTCCGGACGCTTGTTGGGACCCAACTGGTCATGAAAATTCTGAAACGGTCGCCCATCAGTTATGGCTTCGTTGGCGCAGTACAAGTAGACGGCCGGCCGAGCGCATTGAAATTAATTGGATGGATATTGTGAATTATTGAGTGGCCTGGCAGAGAGCTAATGAGTCATGCTACTTTTCAAAGTGAAGTAACCCTACTCTGCCTGGTTATAGTTTGCTACAATTTCCTTCGTCAGGCTTGGCAGGACTTACCAGACAGATTATCAGGTATCTCTCAGTGTCTGTACATTTACAGTTTCTTTCTTTGATTTTAGAGCTGAATCTTCACAATGATTGCTTGTCGTCACTACTGTTGGAAGCATATAATATTTTGGGCAGTCTGTAACATTTTTTGGGTGGGAGTGGGGTGATACTGTTCAGTATCCGTTTTTTCTTCTGTGTGAACTTTACATGGAATTACTATCAGAGTTTTAGTTTAATGGTCTTGAGATTATAATAGATTTTTTTTGTAAAATCTATGTTTTCGCTATTTCCTTTGATAAATTTGTGAACTGAAGTAGATTATTGAGTTTAATTTAGGGATTTGAACCCAGCATCTATAAAAACAAACTGATCTGATCTAAAAAACACTGATCTAATCTAGTAAAATGTCCAAAATCATTAGTTACAGCTTTTTAATATCATTAGCTGAAACTTTTTAACCTTATCCCTTAGACTATTTTTGATCAGTTATATATCACACAGGAGATTGATTCATTGCGAGATATGAAGAGACTAATCCCTTCTATTGTTTCTGATGGTATGATGAGCAGAATCCAGAGAGTTATACTTATGGCTGGTCAGCTTCCAGGAGTTCATGAATTTGCACGCAGACGAAGGTGTCATCACAGAGGTTCGTTCGATAATTTGTCACTTTGGGGTGCAGATCGGAGGAGTAGGCGTTCTTCTTTCTCTGTATACCAAGATCTTTCCAATACACGCCCGGCCTTTGAATATTTTCAGCAGCTTCAGGCTCACTCAACGGTATTCACAGTTGCTCATCTCAAAAAATGTCTGGTGTATGTATTTACAAGATATATCTACAGCAATAATGATAGATTTATATGATTTTGATTTACGTATTACTGTAATAATGTTGCATAACAAGAAACAAATGCAAGTTTATGGAGAAAAATCAGTTTACTAATTTAGAAACCTCCTCTTTGTAATATTGGTCTTGCGCTGAAAAATAATGCTATATAGGATGAAAGTGCAATAAAATAGCCTTCTTTTACTGCTTGAATCAATCAATTAATCTTTACTTCCAAGCCAAAAACCTTACTTGTATAAAAGTGCAATAAAATGGGCTTCTTTTACTGCTTGAATCAATCAATTAATCTTTACTTCCAAGCCAAAAACCTTACTTGTTCACAGAGTTCTGAGTGTCCTAAGGTGTTTAGGAACAAATTTTGAACTTAAAATGTGTAAACAAAGAGCGTTTATGCTTGCTCTGCAAATATGATTTCTTAAAAAAACAAAAGACAGTGTCTTGATATAAACAAATTTGTGTATGCTTTCTTTGCTAATAATAAGAAAGAAATCTAAGAAAGATAGGCAAGAAAGCTAAAATAAACTGAAAAAATATTTAAGAAAAGGAAAGTTAATATAAAATGGATATGATGTCCAATTGTTGTAGCATTTAGAATAATTAATAAAACACAGAGGTTCGATGTATTTACAGAATAAAAAACAAAGATTTGTTGTATTTACAGAACTGGTTGATTTTACCTTCAAAACAAGCAGGTCTAGTTTTTAATAAACTTTCTTGTAATTTATATAACTTCCTTTTCTAGATCTTAGATTTTCTTTTCTTACTCATTAATGCTAGTAAAGGTTTTGTTCTCTCAAAACCCCGAATATTTATAAGTTATTAATGTTGAAATAAACTTCAGATCCATGCTTAAACCTGAGATTAAAACCAGATGGGCTGATTTGTCTGTTTATATGGTTATAATAACTATTATATTTATCACATTTCTAATTATTTTATCATTTTTTGTAAATTAGGTTAAAGGGAAAATGTTAAAACTAGCATAGATTTATCTAAAAATTTACCAAAAATTGAGAAAGATCAAATTTTTGAAAGTGCAAACCTTTCTTATAATGTAATATTTATAATTTTAATTTATCTAATTTATATAATTAAACTTTATAAATTTCCTTAAACAATAAAAACCTTACAAATAGAAATAAATATAAATATTTACAATAAATAAAATATAAATATTCAAATATAAAATATAAATATAAATATTAGTATTTATGAAGTAAAATTTCAAAAATACAAATATAAATTTTAGAACAACATTCATTATTTATGCTAAACAACTTGAATCACATCTTAAATCTGAAACCTAACATATTTCATAATAATATGAAACTAGAACTTAACATATATGAATATGATCTAAACAAAAGATTATAGAAATTAATAATCACAACTTTATTTAAAATAATTATTTTTTGTATTTCCATTTTTTATTTTGTTACTTTGTGTTACTTTATAAATTATTTTTACTTATGTCATTTGAATACATTATAAATTATATTAAACCAAATATAAATTGAAAAGATTCAGAATGCAGCCATTGTATTATAACTATGAAGTTACATATATTTTATGTAACTTCATAGTTACATAAATCTGAAACCTAACATATTTTATAATAATATGAAACTAGAACTTAACATATATGAATATGATCTAAACAAAAGATTATAGAAATTAATAATCATAACTTTATTTAAAATAATTATTTTTTGTATTTCCATTTTTTATTTTGTTACTTTGTGTTACTTTATAAATTATTTTTACTTATGTCATCTGAATACATTATAAATTATATTAAACCAAATATAAATTGAAAAGATTCAGAATGCAGCCATTGTATTATAACTATGAAGTTACATATATTTTATATAATTGGATATACTGTTATTTCAGTTTATGAATAGTTGAACTATTAAAAAATAAATTATAACACAACCTTTAAAATTAAATTATAACAGAATTTCAAATTCTATAGGTGTCAGTATGACCTAATCTTACTAACAAGATCTGATTCTGATTTGAATTGTATCACCCTTTTAGGTTAGCTGATCCTGCAAAACCATCAGAACAAGCATTATGTACCAGCAATGCTGCAAATCATGGAATTTATACAGCAGTTTAAGTTGGATGGTATATGCAGCACTGTCTAATGCTTATTAGCACTGTTTGGTGCTGATTGAATGACAATTATAATTAGGAAAACCTTTTATATAATAATTTGAGCATGGTGAGCTTACAAATTTACAATGTTGACATTGGTTCTACTGGCTTCAAACATCCTGTGAAGAAAAGCCTTAGCAAACAAAAATTGTTTGAATGTCCGTTATACAGCGTTCAGCTTCAACACTACATGGTAGCAGAGACGATCAATGTGACCAGAGTATCTCTGACGAAAATTTGAATTCAGTGATCTCAGTTTTTACCTTTCTGGTACTATACTGACTTATGGTCGGCCCAAGCTCTGACAGAATAACTATAAATTCAGATAGAACTTTGATGTTTTGGAAATTTTCAAAAAGTAAAATCACTGCAATTTACATCAAAGTTCCAGAGAATACATACTTGCAGTTGTGCTTAATGCTTTGTTCTTTTGGTCGGGTTTTGCTCAGACACTCATTCAATCGAGGTGTACAAAATATTTTATTGAAAAAGCTGTGAGAATCTAAGAAAAATCCATGAAACCCACTCATGCTTTTTTGGCTTGGATTTTGCACATGGCAGACAAGATCGACAGAGCAGTATCAGCAAGGAGAAAGTGGTGACCTCAAGGGAGTTGCGCGTGAAGCACGAGAGCGTCTAGACGAAAAGTTAAGGGCGGCCTCATTATCAAATAATAAAAGGTTGATTTTCATAATTATTCAAAGTGTTGACATCAATCTTCTCACAAAGCCCATTTTTACTGAATCTGATGATCTTTGCATTTTATATTTTATATTGAAATACGAAATTAGCATAGACCTCATTCTGATTCTTTATTGCTTGCCTATAGACCACACATTCTTATGGTAACTCTTAAAAGAAATACAGTAACGTTGTTGTTATTGTGATGCAGGCGTAGCAGCTTTTGGTGTAGAATTACACAACAGCTTGACACACCCAGTAATATTTATGAGCATCATGGTAGCAACTGTTTTGAAGAAGTTTGGCCATCCAACATCAGGGATTGGTTAGCTTCAGACACTTCAGTCACAGAAGTATCAAGGAGACCTGCAGAGTCTCATGCTACCCAGATTGCCCGTTCCTCTTCTACTGGTCTGAGTAAAGCCTCCATTGATTTGCTTGAAAGACAAACGTTCATGCCGAAGTGCAAGACAGGGAAATATAGTTGGAAAAAACCGAAAAGTACTTCGGCGCAAGAAGAGTGCCCTGTATGCCTTGAGTCCTTCCAGACTAGTCAAGTTCTCATATATCTTCCTTGTAAACATAGATTTCATTCCAGCTGTCTGGTTCCATGGTTGAATGAGCATTGTCACTGCCCATGTTGCAGGACCAAAATTTCAATCAAGGCACCTTGAACACCAACTCCAAGCTTTTTTCCTTAAGTTGCCTAACTGCCTTATTTTGTGTCTCTTGTGCAAGGAATGCATATCTGCTGTGTACATATGAACTAGGATTGAATAACTTTAATTCTAAATTAATAAGTTTTAATCTTAAGTTTCCCTTCTTCTTTTTTCTATTGTTATTATTTTCAGAATTTCTGGAGCTTCTTCGAAATCATATACTGAAGGAAGATTAAATGGTTGTTGATACTGATTTCAAAATATATTGATATGAAAGCACTTGGACAACCAAGTTCCTCAACAAATCTTTGGATATTGGCTTGAACTCTAATTTCAAAGGTACCATTTATGAGGCAGGTTGGGTTATTGTTTGGTGATAGATGTCTTGCGTTCAGAATCCTCATCCCATTTCTTATGAAGATTATTGAAGCATTAAGAAATGTGTGTATTAAAGAAAACAGAGTGATAAGTCATATAAATTATTGTTTGTCAATGAAATTGTCATTATGATAAATATTATGAAATATATTTTTAAATGAAAATCTTGTTTAGAAATTTGGTTAATTGTTCAAGTATATTGATGATAATTTAGAGATATTTGAGTTAGACATTGGTATGTAATTAGCTAAATACTTAACATTGGTAATTGTTGAATACGAGATTATTAGTTATGATATATTTGAAAATAAATATATCTCATTTATTAATGTATTAATACAACATTTTCATTAAATAAAAAACTATTCAACTTGAAATTTCCCAACCTCCAGCCTGCTACCTCTACATACTGTTCTTTAAATCTGTATATATACATGATCATTTAATTTAATATCTCGTCCATGTTCCATTTCTTGCCACGAACCTGCAAACCCTAATTGTGTCACACAATCTCCCTCTCTTCAGTCTTCACGCAGACCTGGTTCCTGGTTCCTCCACCTCCGCATGCTAAACCATTACTTCTCTGTACAGGGTTATGGGGCATGAAGCGTGAGGCGTGAACGTGGCTCTGGTGCCATTTTTCCTTTGTCTATCTACCTCTGTGTATCCAGCTACATTTTGTTATATATATTGCTCTACATTTTGTTGTATTGGTCTGTATGCTATTGCATGTCCGCGACCATTCATATGCGTAGTCTCCTCCACAAATATCCGCAACCAATCCCCTCAGTAATTTGGCTGTTGATGCAGTAACGCTTCCCAGTAGGTGCTGGACCATCGTCAAAAACATGACCATGATGTGCATCAAAGGTTGCGCACAGAACTTCTTGGCGTGGCATAAATATTATTGAAAAATCCATATTTGACTTCACATTAATTGTTTCAATAGGATCATAAAAAGATGGCCACCCAATTCCACTATCAAACTTTGTGTTTGAGTCAAATAAAGGTGTATCATAACATACATATGGTTAGATTCCTTGGTGTATGATACTTGATTTGTACTTATTAGACTATTTTTCAGTCACATAGAAAAATGTTGAAACTATATATTTATATTATTGGAATTGCATAATTTGGGTGTCTTATTGGTAATCAAGGTGGTTGAATCTATTTTTGCAATTAAAATTGCAATTTGAACAATGAAACTCTTGATTTCAGCAAAATCCGTGTCGCCATATTTCGACAAAAATTGTCGAAAAGGTGCAAATTGTCGAAAAAGTGCAAAAGAAGAAAAACAAGCCAGCCCATTTGACGATGTGTGGCAGTTTTTTGAAGATCAAGTGGTGAAGATTTGGCGACAACAGAGATTTAGAGTATTTTTTAGAGAAGCAATACATTATTACATTTGAAGGTCTCATTTATATCCTCTAAAGCACATTGACGAGATATTGTAGAAGACTGCATTGTATTGCAGAGATTGAGTTCATTGTAGTGAAGCTTGTAGAGAGCGTGCTCTTGTAGAGATTGTAGTATAACTATGTTGTAAGCTTTTTGCAAAGATTATAGGCCTATATACATAGAGATTATTATAGTACATTGTATTGTAGAGATTAAATTTTTTATTGTAGTTTATCATACATAATCTCCTAGAATATAACATTGTACTGAAGAGCTTGTATTTTATGTTCAAGTAATTTTGTCCTTGAAGAAGCATTCCCTAGTTTTCATTATCGTAGCTGTGCTCAGAGGCAAGGATAATTATCCAGAATAGTCAAGGACGATCAAGCACACCCTCATATTCAATGATTTGTGGCATGACATATGTGAAGGAGAAGGTGATGTTGCAACTGAAGAGCCTAAAACAAACAAAGAACTTTCCATATGGAAGAACAAAGATAAGAAGACATATGCACTCATTGTTGTTGTAGTAAGTGAGGAGGTGAGTCAACATGTTTCATTTACTAAAATGTTACGAATATAAAATATAGATATAATAATAAATATATATATAAAATAATATAAAGAATAAATAATATATGAAAATAATAATAAATTAGGTGGCAACTCTTATGAAGAGTCACTATGTGCCCTTTTAAGGATTATATATATGGGCCTTGTATATTTGTAAATTATCATTCACATTTAACTCATTTACATTTACTCCATTGTGGATTTTACTTATGTTTGACCTATTCTTTGGATAGTTTGAACTAATTTAGCTCACAACAATGGTATCAGAGCAGGGTTCATGATCCCGGGTGGGAAGGGTAATAATCATTCATCCCAACCACCCAATCTACACACAATCCACAAAGGAGTTAATATAAAGAAAAAGGTTAACCAACGTGGAGGTCCAAGTGCCTTTTGAGAACAACTTTCTCTATGTGAGATTGCATTGTGTGCAGAGAGAGGAAAAGACTGATGTGGTTGGTTGTGAGATGCAGGTGGCATTGTGTATAGTCATTCTTCACCCTTTTCGCTAGATGGAGTCACTGACGCAGTCAGAATTTTGATCTGAGCAATGGATTTCTCCATCATCAACATTGAGTCATTGAATAAAATATCCCAAATTTATAATTTTTTAAGTATTAAAGTATTAAAGAAGTTTTAAGAAGAAGATATTATTATTTTTACGGAAGCAAAAGAAAATGGAGTCTCATGGCGAAAAATAACGAAGATTCCCTCAAAATTTTAGAAGATTTGCGGATGTCGTATTAAAAGTTTATGGGCTTATTCAAGAAAAAAAGATATGCATCGCTATTTTCCCGACCTCCCATAAAAATCACATAAACGTTGACCTAGCAAACCAATTAATGCTTTTAGAATCAGATGTAAGGAAGCACTCTTATGTTTAAGGTGACATAATCGAGACTTAGTTACACAAATTAGAAAGCTAAAACATGATGAGAAATATTTACAAGAAGAATTATATCACAAGAGATCATTAGATGACAAGGAAACGATGATAGACCCAATAGACAAGTTATAAAACACTCAAATTCAAACACCAAAAAGGGGAACCAATACAGAGTCAAATGGCGCTCAAAATTAGAATAATGTTTATACTGACAAATCACTACAAACATCAATAAAATATGGTTCCGACGAAAAATTACAAAAGATTACGATGCCTTATCGTCATCCAAATCATAAGAATCGTTACAACCAAAAAAAAAGTCAACAAGAGAATAAACAATATTCTTCTTACAGACAAACCAACTACAACATTGAAAAAGAGCAAAGAGAAAATCAAAATCTTTTATGGAAGCCTAGAATCAGAAGTTCCTAGGTGTAGGCCATCCCATAATAGCTTCTATCTTCTCTAGATCCATTGTTATTCCTTCTTCAAAGATGATATGCCCCAAGTAATGAATTTTCCTCTGATAAAAAGAAAATTTACCCATCTTGGCATAGAGATGGTGTTCTCTTAACAATTGCAGTACCAATCTCAAGTGCTCCTTGCGCTTCTTCTTATTTGGAATAAATAAGAATGTCATCCAAAAATACAATGACAAACGTATCCAAATACTTCCTAATTATTCCATTCATTAAGCACATGAATGTAGCTGGTGCATTTGTTAACCCAAATGGAACCACCACAAACTCATAATGACCATATCTGGTCTTGAAAGCTCTCTTGCTAATGTATTCATCTTTTATCCTCACCTGATGGTATCCAGATATCAAATCTATCTTCAAGAAAGTCTTTGCTCCCATGAGTTGATCAAATAAGTCATCAATTATAGGAAGAGGATATTTATTCTTTGTTAATTTTTTGTCTTTAATTCGGAAATACAATAATACTTGAAATCAAATAACAATCATACACATAAGCAATCACATTCGACACATGAATTTATCCTATGGAAACCCTCTATGACTTGAGGGAGAAAACCCCAACAAAACATTCCTTAGTATATTGATAGATAGCAAAGAATTTCTTAATCAGGGAAAATTTTAAGGATCCATACTTATTAAAAGTGTATAAACCTTGGCGAATCTTACCAATTCTTAAAATGTCAACTATAAAATATTTGGCGATATTTTTCTAAAAATATTTCAATTTCTAAGGATTTTATATAGTTTATATAATAATTTGGCAATTTTTAGAATGAAAACATTTTACCCCATCAAAATTGGGCGAAACAAGGCTTCAAAAAATGCAAATTGGCGAATCTTTTTTTGGGAAAAAACATGGAAAAATAGCCCATGGGATAAATTTCGCCCCTAAAATTTTCCTTGATGTCTTTTACATCAAGCACCCCGGGTGCAATTACAAATCAAGAGAAAGATAGATATAGAAGAGAGACTCGGGAGAATAATCCTCCAATCATCCAACTCGCTAATAATAGTCACATGCACAAAAATACTTTATAGAAATTCGCTCCAACCGTGAAGACATCAATATTGCATGGCGAAGTGCGCCCCACTTCTCATGCAATGCATTAATTCACTGAACTGACTTTAGGATGAACTTTCCCCTTAACTGAAAGATTTCCCACTTAGTTAGGTGGCTAACTTAAGTGTCGTCATGCAAGTGTCGCAACTCAAGTGTTGTCTTTTATTTTAACACAAGTGTCATCTTTTATTTTAACATAAGTGTCTTCTTTTAGTTTAACATAAGTATCGTCATGCAATAACACTTAGTTAACTAGATCTTATTCGGTATCACTTAGTTTTAAATCTCTTAACTGAAATCTTTCTTGTTAACATCATTGTAGTGATCAATTCGAGTTCTCCTTTGATTGACTGGAGTCTTCTTTGTTAATATCATTGAAGTTTAACAATTCAAATTATCTCTTAATCAATTCTTTATGCGCAATTTGAATTCTCTCATATCTTATCTCATCTTATCTTTATCTATTGTCTTATCTACATGGTCCACATGTGCCAGCTTAATTATCATATCAAATATACTAAGGAGATTTTCCCAATGATGTGATCATATTGTTCTACTATTGTTCCAAGTGGTTATATGCTAAAGTAATTCACTATAGAGGTGGCTAGTCTCTAGATGAGACTTAATAGCTCAACCATGGTTAGTAGTACATCACACACCATACATACTTCGACGTGCAAAGCATCACCTCAACACATGAATATCTATCTTGACACACAAGACCTTAGCCTTGACTATTAAGACTATACAACATCATCACTTTGGCATACAAAACACTTGCTTCAACACATGAATTTTTACGATTCTTGAGTCTAACTGAAGATTCTTCTCCAATTTTCCTGATTCCAACTCAGACTCCTATAAGGCACTACCTCAACATATGAGGCTCAATATTGACACATGAGATTGACCTAGAGAATGAATCATGATGATGTAACTTTAACATTCTTCATAGTGACTTTGTTCAATTGTCTAAAGTCAATACACAACCTCAAAGTTCCAAACTTTTTCTTTACAAATAACACCGGTGCTTCCCAAAGAGACATGCTTGGACGTATATACCTTTTCTTCAACAACTCTTCCAATTGCATCTGTAGTTCTTTAAACTCTGGTGTACTCATCCTGTACGGAATTTTATAAACTGGGGAAGCTATAGGAATCAAATCAATAGAGAAATCAATATCTATTTTCAATGGCGATCCTAGTATTTCTTCAAATTAAAAGAAATATTGGTAAATCGTCTAAATTTGGGCTTTTACACTTTTTTGGTTCTTGCACATGAGTTGCATACAGCTGCCATATTTTTCTGAAGCACCTTTTTAATTACAAAGGTGATATCTCTCTCATGGAAATAGGCCTTGAAACGCTTTCCACTTGTTTTTGTTGCCCTTCAACTTCAATCATGTTGGATTGATGATCTGCATGTATCATTGTCCAATGCTACATATATCTTTGGAATGTTCATGCTTGTATCTTCCACAGTACCTGCTATTGGGTTCAGGAATTTCCCCCTTTTGGCCATCCTTATTACATCATTTTTCCTTGATTACATCCTATTTTCATAAGCTATACCTATGCATTTTCTCCAGATAAACCAATGATATTGACAGGTATGATTCGTTATTGCTTCATTTATTTTATGCCTCGGATTGTTAAGGTTCTAGATCCTAGTCCTTGGCTTATGCTAATCTGTGTGATTTCATTTAGTCAAGGTCTAAAGCGCAGGTGTATTAGCCGAATGGCGCCATCTGTTACTCTTCCAAGCCCGATTCCTCATAACTCCAAGGGATAGTGCACTCCTCCACGAGAATCTATAATAGGCCTCCACTGAAATAGAACCCAGCTGCAATAGATAGATCGCATTCCAGCTTGCTAAATCTGTTGATCCATTGATTACTAGAGTAACAAATCCTTCATGAGTAATAGCCTTGTTTAATATGGTTGTAATGTTGATGTATATGTAACTTCGGAATGTATTTCACATATATGTATATTGTATTCCTATAGAGATGGTATTATTCCTCTATAAGGAAGTGTCGTCATTTATATTGTAAGTGTCGTAACTTATACTTGATGGGTTATTAGACCACCTTGTTGGGGTCGGCCCTGTATAAGTCATGTGGGTCAAATGGTTATTAGACCACCCTATTGGGGGTCGGCCATGTGGGTCAAAGGGTTATTAGACCACCCTATTGGGGGTCGGCCCACTCAGCATTATGTTATGTGGTTAAGTTCGAGCCTACATGAGTTAGGTAAAAAGGCAAGTCAAGTCAAGTATAAATAGAGTGCGAGAGGCACTCTATTTGCTCACTCACTTCTCACACATGCACTCAAGGAGGAGTGGTGCACTTATGGAGGAGGAGGATCTGCTGCTACGTTATGGCTATCTCTCTTGGTTGGTTGTATCATTGCTCTATCTATCTCTGAGGAAGTTATTGGGGTTTTTCACCTTTATGGTTTTCCCCAAGTAAATCTTTGTGTCTCTTGTGTGCTTGCATTATTGTCTCCATGATTGATATGCTGTAGATATGCTGTACATGTTGTTCTCTCAGTTAAGATCCTAGATCAGATTGAAGTAAATTCTGAAAATCTAACATGTAACAGTTAGCTGTAACTCCACAGCTTGAAGATCGTAGATCTTCATTGATGCACGATTTTAGTGGATCGTGATCTGTACTTTCAATGTATAAATATGCGAAGGCTCTCGTAGCCTGGGGTTGGACAATTACCATTTTGCATAAGATGTAACAAAGCACTGATACTATCAATTTCCATCATTAATATGAGAGCAGAGTTCTTCATTTATGTGTCTTAATTTGTTTTGATTTTTAGTGTCTCTGTTAGAAGGCCAGGGCTCGCCTTCTCATAGAGATAGCCGGATTAAGTAGGTAGGGTAATTTAGTTTTCTTTCTGTTGTGTGGTGTGGAATCATTGCAGATGTTACTGTTAGCTGTAATAGAGATTAGCCTTCCTTTTGGTAGTTCACGATTGCATCTTGAATAGCTGTAGCAGATTGGTGTGACAGTCGACTGTGTAGGATAATTCAGTTAATGCATGTGTGTTTGAATCAGATGTAACAGCCAAGCTCAATTCCAATATCTTTCAGTTTTTTATGTTTTCTAGGATTTTCAGTAATTATCAGTTAGAGTTCAAGCTCATATTTAGATGCTGGTTGTTGTTGTATCTTCAATTGATTTATTAAAGTAGGCAGATTATGATTGAGTAACAGTAGTTGTTGGATGGATCATTTTGGTAAAGATCAATTATTGTAGTTTGATAATTATAGGATTTAACTTCTTGCAAAAGTAATCTGGTTTATTTCTATTCTTAATTTTATAACTGTTGGGTGATTTCTGTAGGAAGGTAGTTTCAATTGAATTCCTGTATGTGTGAATTAGATTAGTCTGCTTTCTGGAGTGAGTTTGGCTAGATAGACTGGTAGGATCATTATCTACATTTAGTTAATCAACTGCTTGACATGTTTATGCAAAAATTATACTTATTACCATTGAAACAAAAATACCTCCTTGGATTTGACCATTTATATTGACCATCCTGTGTGTTAGCTTTAATTAATTGACATCTAGGGTGACCAACATTTTGGCGCTGCTACCGGGGATGGTAATAGATAGACAGAATTAGTAGTTGGTTTCATTTGATTTTATTTTGGTTTAATTATTTATAGCATGCATGAATACAAGAAAAACAAATCGGGAACCCCCTTTGAATACTAACATTGCAGGTGGAAGAGGTCGAGGTCGTAACGCGGGTCAAGGAAGACATACATACATTGACGAAATAATTGCTAGAGCAGATTCTTCCACTAGACCAACGCGAACATCTACAGGCAAGGGAAATTATGTTCCTCCCAACCTTGAAAATTCAGCATCAACAATGGAGAATACAACGGGACCTTCAACTCCTGTTGCAGAAAATAAACCTCCTGAAGATAAGGGAAATGTCATGGGTGCACCAGATAGAGAGGAGATCTATCATATCAACGGAACTAGAGTTACTAAAGAAGTGTGGTTGGATACTCTCCGAGTAGCAAAGGAATAAAGAAGGCGAGAAGAAGAGAGGAGAAGAGAAGAAGAAGCCAAAGCAGAGGAAGAATGCATAAGGGAAGCTGTTGAATTTTGGACTAGAAACATGGCTGGTAGAGAATAGGAAGGGAGAATGAACATGGGGAGAACCGGGAAGAAGAAGGTTAAAATAATCATCCCGGTAATACTATAGCTACATTAGAATTCCCTATCCTCTAGACGCTTGGAGCAACTCCCATGAAAAATATCTCACCATCAGTTCTCCCGAATTTTCATGGTAAGTCCTCTGAGGATCCTGATGAGTTTCTTTTTGAGTTTGATATCCTTTATCGTAGCTATGATTACACCTCTAGTGCTCAGAAGCTGAAGTTATTCCTAGCCACCTTGAAAGGAAATGCTCTGCGCTGGTTCATGAGTCTGGGTCGTGAGACCATTACTACTTGGGACCAAATGAAAAACACCTTCCTTTCCAAGTACATGGAATATTGTAGAAATAGGGATAGAAAGGAGGAGTTGTTTAAAATGGTTCAGAAGGATGAAGAAAGCTTGGAAGACTTTGTGGAAAGATTGTTGTACAATTTACAAAGATCTGGTCATGCTGAGATTGGAAAAGATGTGCTCAAGATCATTTTACTACGAGGAATTAGAGAAGACTGCCTTGATATGTTGAATTTGTTGGGGAAAGGGGACATCTCGAAGGAACCTTTCGAGAAGATTGTTGAATTATTCCAAACGTACTCAAGGGGATCCTCCAGAACCAACAAACGAGACAAAAATCGAGATCAGGATGTCTTCACTAGGACTCAGAAGTCAGCTAGTGGAGGGGACACTCGAGCAGAAATAGGAAACTTATTGGAGATTTTAAAATAGACATGATGAGCTCCATTTCCTCAGAGTTAGATGTCATGAGAGCAAAGCAGAGGAAAGTAGTAGAAGACCTTACACTTGGGGTATTCTATCCTAAATGCAGGAAAAAGCACCCATTGAAAGAATGCCCGTTGGAGAAAGTAGAGATATGTAGGATATGTGAATTGGAGCATGATACCAAGGAATGTCCTTCACTACCTAAGTTCAAATCAGTCCTACAGTCATCTATTCCGGATGTGGAGCCAGCTCACTTCATTGCACAGAAGAAACCATGGAAGCCTCGCAATCAAGGTATGAATCCAGACCCATCATTTTTTCTGAATAATATGAATGGAATGAACAATATGCATAATATGAATACACAATTTCCTTCACATTATTCTAAAAATCAGTGGCATCCATCTCAGAACCCAATGCATAATCCTAACCCATGGACACCATGGTCACAGCAGTCAAACAACCAAGCTCCTTGGAATTCCAACTAGAAAAATTCTTACCAAGGAACTAACTTTCCCCATCACTAGACTCAATATCAACAATACCCCTCTCAGTGGTATCAACATCAACAGTATCAGCAACCACAACTCCCTTTCCAAAACAATGTTGCACCTATGAATGCACCACTTCGACCACAACTACCTGCAAACCCGACCCCAAACAATAAAGCAGTCCATCAATTTGAGATTGCCAACATGCCTGCGTATTCCATCACCCAGATTCCCTACAATGATATACAATTACGACCAGGAAGGGTGGTGGAACCTATTATCACTGAGGATGTTTCATCCCCAGTGATTGAAACTGGAGTAAATCAACACTATGAGAACATGGTTAATTCAGCAATCCCCATCATTGAGGATGCTGATACTCCTACAGAAACAGTAGATGAAACTCAAAAAGTAACACACGATGTATCACAGCCTACATAGTTGAAGAGAGAACCACCATACCCTGAACGATTGGCCCTACAGAAAATAGTGGAACAGCCTAGATTCGACATTTTGGGAGAATTGAAAAATTCGTATGTTAAAATTCCACTGTTATAGGCCCTCCATGATGTGCCCATTTATGCCAAGACTGTTAAAGATTTATGTGTCAAGAAACCAGCAAGAAGACCCAGGGATCCTCCCACTGTCCATGTACTGGGAAAACTTTCCGAATTAATAATGGGAAAGGCCCCTGTGGAAAAATATGATGACCCTGGAAATCCGACTATTACAGTTCACGTAGTGAACACATAAATCCCCAGCGTCTTGGTATATTTAGGCACAGCCATTAACGTTATGACCATAGAGACTGTGAAGAAATTGGGACTCACTAATCTTCGGTCGACCCCTACTATTTTGGAACTTGCTGACAGATCAACGATAAAGCCTGAAGGGATCTTAGATGACCTCGTGATATCAGTTGACTCGTGGGAATACCCTGCGGATTTCTTGGTGTTACAACCAAAATCCCAGTTGGGGGGACACCCACTGATCCTGGGAAGACTGTGGTTTGCCACAGCAGATGCCTGTATCAGTTGTCGGTCAGGATCTATGACCATTTCATACAAAACTGAGATTAAGAGCCTGACTCTATACCCTCCAGCTCGACCCAGCACAGAAGTTGAAACTCCATTGTGGGCAGATTTGGAGGAGGAAGAAGGTGTGCAGCTGTTATTAACAATAGGGAGAGCCTTAATGTTTAAAGATGAAACAGAGGATGATGCCATTAATAGTTTCATCAGTGAGCCCACGTCAGTCAATAAAAATGTTTATCAGATCTTGGACAGTACTCTAGCTGCAACAGAACAAGAAAATCTCATAGAAGAAACTATAATCAGTGATGCCAGTATAATTCCATTACTCAAGAATTTTAAGAGTGTTCCAATAGAAATCGGGCCAGGGAAAACATTGAATATCAATCCAAATCTTGCACCTAGCGAACTGGAACAGCTAGTCACTTTGCTGAAACAACGAAGGGGAGCTTTCGCTTGGGAGTACACAGACATGAAAGGGATTCCTTCCAATCTGTGCACCCATCACATTTATATTAAGCTCGACTCCAGGCCTGTATGTCAACCACAACGAAGGATGAACACGAACCTAAGCGACATAGTGAAAGAGGAGATCCAAAAACTTTTGGAAGCAGGATTTATATACCCAATTTCAGACAGTGAGTGGGTTTCTCCACTTGTGATTGTGCCAAAGAAGAATGGGAAATGGAGGGTCTGCGTAGATTACAGAGAATTGAACAAAGCAACACAGAAAGACCATTTTCCCTTACCTTTCATCGATTAGGTCCTTGATACCTTGTCTGGGAAAAAGTATTTTTCCTTTCTGGATGGCTTTAGTGGCTATAACCAAATCCAAATTACTCCAGAAGACCAGGACAAAACCACTTTCACCTGTCCCTGGGGGACTTTTGCATACCAAGTACTTCCTTTTGGGTTGTGCAACGCACCACCCACCTTTCAGAGAGCAGTGATTGGAAACTTTTTGGAAATGGTAAATGATTGCATGGATATTTTTATGGATGACTTTACTCCATATGGTGATAGTTATGAAGAAGCACTGAAGAACTTAGAAAAGGTATTGAAACGTTGTGAACAAAGCCAGCTCTCTTTAAGCACTGAAAAGTGCCACATGATGATGAGTGAGGGCATAGTGCCGGGGCGCTTCATCTCCTCTGATGGTATCCAGATAGATCCATCCAAAATCAAGGTAATTGAAAACATACCAACTCCTAGAACTCAGAAGGATGTACGTAGCTTCTTGGGGAATGCTAGCAATTACAGAAGGTTCATAGAACATTTTTCCAAACTAGCTTCTCCTTTGTTCACTCTGTTGATGAAGGATGCACAATTTGTCTGGAATCATGCATGTCAAACAGCGTTTACTAAGCTAAAGAAAAGGCTATCTACAACACCCATCTTACGAGGGCCCAATTGGGATCTGCCTTTCCATATCACTTCAGATGCTTCAGACACAGCTATTGGGGCAGTTTTGGGACAGCAGGAAGGTAATGCTCCTTATGCCATTTATTACATTAGTAAAAACTTGTCTCCTGCTGAACGAAATTATATTGTCACGGAAAAGGAATTTCTTGCCATTGTTTATGCCATCAACAAATTTAGACATTATATTACTGGATATTCTAATTTTTTGCACACTGATCATTCTGCTATCAAGTATTTAATGAATAAACCAATCATGAATGCTAGAGTTACTAGATGGCTATTACTGTTACAGGAATTTGATATCACAATTATTGATCGACCAGGAAAGGAAAATGTTGTTGCATATTTTTTATCTCGACTTACTAATAGTGATGACAATTTACCAGTCGAAGATTCCTTCCCTGACGAACATTTGTTTGCAGTATCAGCTCATTCCCCATGGTATGCAGATATTGCTAACTTTTTGGCTGCAGGTAAGCTCCCAACACATCTGTCAAAGAGAGCAAAAAGGAAGATCATACAACAGAGTGCTAGGTACTGCTGGATTGATGGCCATCTTTTCTACACAGGGCTTGATTTAGAGATCAGAAGATGTGTTAGAGAAGATGAAATCTTTAGCACTCTTAAAGCTTTCCATGATGAGCCTTGTGGGGGAAATTTTCCTGACAAAAGGACAGGTCATAAAGTTTTGAGAATGGGCTATTTCTGGCCCACAATGTTCAGGGATGCAAAGAAGTATGTTCAGGCATGTGATAGATGCCAAAGGATGGGCGAACCCAACAAATTAGATGAGATGCCTTTGCAGCCATAGCTTGTGGTTGAACCATTTGATAGGTGGGCTCTAGATTTTGTAGGGCCTATCAACACTCCCTCAAAGCAGAAAGTTCACATATTGGTTTGCAAAGATTACATGCCCAAATGGGTAGAAGATGTAGTCTTGGTTAAGGCCAAAGATCAGGCTGTGATTGATTTCCTATATGAAGAGATTTTTACTCAGTTCGGAGTACCTGAGGAAATCATTACTGACGATGGACCACAGTTTGTGTCTCACAAGCTAGAAGCACTATTACGGAAATTTCATATTCAACACAGAATAACCTCGCCATATCATCCATAGGCCAATGGCCAAGTGGAGAGTACAAAAAAGGTTATCGAGGCTATTCTGAAAAAAACAGTGAAGAGCCATCGTAAAGATTGGGCTGAAAGGCTTCCAGAGGCACTATGGGCCTATCGTACTACATGGCGTAACACCACTGGTTTTTCCCCATCTGAGTTAGTTTATGGTAAGAACGTTGTTTTTCTAATTGAATTTGAAATGAGAACCTTGAAAATAGATGTGGAAGCAAACCTGGATTTATCAGAGGCACAGAGGGACCGACTAAATCAACTCAATGAATTGGATGAGAAGCGCACAGCTGCAGTACATCATACAACTTTAATCCAACAACAACACTCTAAGTGGCATGATCGATTTATAAAGAAGAAAGTATTCCAAGAGGGGGACTGGGCCCTGTTGTATGATTCACGGTTTAAGAGGGACTTTAAAGGCAAGTTGTGTACCCATTGGTTGGGCCCCTATCAGATAGATTGGGTATTTGATAATGGAACAGTCCGGTTGATCACCATTGATGAAAACAAAGTACCATTATTCGCAAATGGTCATCGGTTGCGACTGTATCACAAGCCGATCTCAAGGGAAGCTTTCGTTTCGCATGTGGCAGATGATCCAGATTATCAGTTAACGTCGGGACAGGGATTTTTCTCAACCCCTGTCAATTCTTAAGAACTGCAACCTCCACATGATCTGTATATAAATAATTCATTTTCTTTTTCTTTTCATTTTGTATTTTATCTATTTTTCATTTTTCATTTGATCGGGTCTGTTTGAAGAATTCTGTGCAGGAACTAAATGGAGGAATAGCGGTTGTGATTGGGCCAGACGACCGCAAGCACCTTGCATTGTTCCTGATTTAATAAAGCTCTTTTTAAATAAGATGGATGATTTGTTACCTTTCAGCAATCAGCTGAAAATTTGCCTGTTACTTCATTATTGCGCAACCGCGACTCCCTACCTTTCTCCTTCTTACTATTTTAGCAGCTGTGACTCCTTACTCTGCTCATTTTTTCCCTTTTCCAACAGCTACGACTCCGCTATTCTTGACCATTCTGCCAAATCTAGCAGCTGTGACTCCTTACTCTGCTCATTTTTTCCCTTTTCCAGCAGCTGCGACTCCGCTATTCTTGACCATTCTGCCAAATCTAGCAGCTGCGACTCCTTACTTTGCTCATTTTCGCCCTTTGCCAACAACTGTGATTCCGCTATTCTTGAACATTCCGCCAAATGCAACAGCTGCGACTCCACTATTTTCCACTTCATTTTTGCTCTTTTCCAGCAGCTGCGACTCCACTATTTTCCACTTCATTTTCGCTCCTTGCCAGCAGCTGTGACTTCGCTATTCCTGACCAATCCATCAAATCCAATAGCTATTTTTTTACTATTTTTCCAAATCTAGCAGCTGTGACTCCATTATTTTTTTTCCCATTTCGCTCTTTCCGTACAGCTGTGACTTCGCCAGTTTTTCTTATTTTGCTAAATCTAACAGCTGTGACTCTGCCAGTCTTCCTGCTCTCCGAATGATGATGCCAATTATGATTCAATTAGGCGTCATTTTTGTTGCTTTCTCCACAAGATCTAATCACAATTTTCCACGAAAGAAATTTCGGGTGTCTTCGGTAGCTGTCATCTCGGGTGGTGGTGGCCACATCACTTCAGCACATGTGCATTCATACTCGTGAGGACGAAGGCCAGTTGTAATGATTGATTCACGGTTGAACTCATAAACGCAAAGGTATGGATCACACCTTTTACATGATTTGGCAGAAAATTAAATAGGGTAATAATGATTATGTACTGTCATATCCCTCGATTAGCGAACCCATACTAATTAACCTCCAGGGAATACGTCAGGATCATGGTTGTATTTATTTCCCGTCACCTTACCCGATTTGCACCCGATACCCCAATTCTGTCAACTTCCTCATTCCAACGGAATGTTCATACCTACGCCGACTTGCCTACAATACCCTACTTTCGAACTCCAACTATCTCTTGCATGTTCATGTGCTGCAAATCCCATGTCCATACTGGTAACTGTTGCATTCGTTTGGAATTGTGAGGAGAAACCCAGTCCGTCATGAACCAGTAAATACAGAAGCTATATGTGCCAAAGCAGAAGCCCTTAACATTTTCACAGCAGCAGGTTGGATGGAATACTTTGAACAATTGAACGGTTTCCATACAGAAACCGCATTGCAGTTTTCCCTTAACCTGGCTGATACTCACTCTGAGGTCAGGGGACTACGTGTGGATGTTACAGAAGAAATCATCGCAAAGGTTAATGGCTTACCCCAAGTTGGGAAGAAGTCGTTTGGACGGAAGGCACATAATGCAAATGCTCTGAGAGAATTCTTGGCAGTTGGAGAGCATGTTAGTCCAAAGCGCCGTGGGTTGGAACTGGCATCTTTACCACCTCCCTGGAATCAAGTGGCAATATTTGTGAAACGATATATCTCTTGTGAAGGTAGGTACCAAACTGTGTCCTTCTCTGAACTTCCCTTATTGTCTCATTTACACCATGGCAATTTGGTAAATATACCATTTTATCTTCTTAAACCCCTACAAACCATGGCTGGTTATGCAAAAACTGCCCAACACCCAGTTTCCTCTCTTACTAATCACGGCCTAATCAAATTACTAGTCTTGAGAGATATTGCAAATCGTAATTTAACCTGGGAACAATTCCTTGCTGGAGATGGGCCAATCAGAGAACCTATTTTAGAAATGGAGGGTGTTGGCAAGGATAATGAGGACCGACGTTCCTCAAATCCGGTTGGGGGGGAGGCTGGAGCATTAGGGAACCAGACTAGTGATGAAGAGGAAGTAACTAAGGGAGAAGCAACATCAGCAGAAAACCCCGTTGCTAAGGAAATTGTGATGGAAACCATGGCGTAGGAGGCAGAAAAATCAGAAGCTGTAAATGCAGAAGTAGATACTCAAATGAAAGAAGCTGAAACTGGAGCAATTGTTGAAGCTGCAATAGTAGAAGCTACAATTGCAAAAGCAGGAATTCAGGAGGAAGGATATCAGACAGGAATAGTAGGATAAGGGACTATGGAAATTTTGGAGGTTGTGTCCTCTTCGGAGATAAGGGGGACCATTATTGAAGAAGAAAAGACTGAGGAAAAGACCCCTGTGTCAAAGAAACAAAGAGTAGGATCATGGAACAGGGGCCAGACACCCACTACAGCAAAGAAAAGAAAAATCAAAGCTGTCAAAGCACCAATAGCAGTAAGCAAATGAGGAACACCCAGTGGGAATGGTGAGGAAAAGAAGGACTCGATCGGCTGTAGCAGCTATGACAACAGCAGCAAAAGCAGCTGTAATGGAAATAGCAACAGAGGTAGCAGAGACAGCAGAAGAAGCAGAGACAGTGGATGCAATTGGGGGTAATATTGAAGCACCCTTAGCAGAAACAGCAGGAGCAGTCAGATAAAGTAGTGAGTCACCAATGGTAGAAAAAGCACCTGTAACAGGGGTAGATATAGAGATTCCCATTTTGAACCACAAGTCATCCGCTGCTATGCAGGAACTTTCCATAAAAGAACCTCAAATCGAAAATCTCCTGCATGAAAATGAATTATTAAAGGAGGATGTGCAGATATTGCGAAATGAGCTGGAAAGATGGAAGGGAGTAGTTGGAAAACAAGTAGAGAAGAATTTGAACACATTAGCAAATGCTGCAAACCTATTAGAAAATTCATCTTTTGCATTTGAAAATGAGAAGCAAGGAGAGACTGTTTGTCCAGAGTGTGGAGATATATTTTTTACAGCAGGACACAGAGTTGTTGTGTTGGGAGTTGTATCACAAAGGCATGTACAGATAGAGGAGGTGGAAGAAGGAATGCCAGAAATTGAATTGATGGGGGAAAATGAGCCAAGAATTGAAGAGATCCCTGATTCGAATTTAGGAGATGAAACAATATAGTCCCAGCCATCAGGGGATACCAAGCTTCTTCAGGACCAGTCTCATCAATGAGAGAGACTTGATATAACCCAGAAACAATCTCAACAGTTCAAAGAAATTGAAAAACATGGGACTGTTACACAAGAACCAGTACCCTTGAAAATATTTAGTGAGGTTGCAACTCAGAAAACAACATTTGATATCAAGGACCAAGAAGAAAACATTGTTACACAAGAACCAGTGTTTTCAAAATCATTTGTTGCAGTTGCGACACAAACTGAGATGGCTGAGGTTGAAATGGAGAAGAAGGATGCTGTCACACAAGAACCAATAGTCCTAAGAATATTTGTTGAGACTGTAACACAGACTGAAGGGGCTGAGGTTGATATGGAAATAAAGGATGTTGTTACACAAGAACCAACATCCCCAAAATCCATGGCTGAGACTGCATTACAGGCACAGACCATTGCAACTCCAATAGAGGATGAAACTGTCACAGTGCCAAAGCAAAATGAGTAAGGCATTTATTTGGACTCTGATTATGAAAAGGAGGTAGAAGACAGAAGATTTCAACAGCTAGAGAAGAGGATTCTCTGGTTAAATCTCGAGTTGGATAAATGGCACAAGTGGATTGATCAGTTCAGGACAGGTATGATCTCTCTCCAAGAACATAGGAATGTCATTAAGGGGCTGAGAGAAAAGTGGGATGAGGAGTTATTCTTCCAGAAACTCCGGTGGGAGAAACTTCAAGAAAAATTGGAAGGATTGAAGAAACTTAAGTCCCTGCAACAAGAAAAAGACAAAATGTATACTCTTTCCTTAGAATTATTGAGCTACAGGGCTCCATCCCCCTCTTACCCTGTCTTTCTCCATGAGAAAACAACTTTATTTCAATTAAGGGCTCTGAAAGAAGGGAGATCATTTGAATTGGCAACAGCCACTCAGTTTTTGGAGACTTTTCTAAAGAGTGATTTTGAGGATCAGCATTTGTTATGTGAATTGTATTTACATGACAAGGCTTGTTATATTAGCTCTCCATCTAATCCATTACCTTGTCTAGGGGATGTTTAGCTAAGGGCATTTGCCTCTTTTGTCATTAACCATGTAAGATGGCGAGATGCTTTCTAAACCATCCTCATGAATGAGGAGAATTCTACTCTCTGGATTAGGGGGGAACCTCAGGATCCAAAATCACTCATAGAAAATCATGCTAAATCTCTCAGGGTTCCTTCAATTGCCCAATACTCTGAAATCCTGCGAGATAAAATCCTCACCACATGTGTCCCAATGATTCTTAATATGCAGCAGAGTGCTCTGGAAGGTAGTGAATACAGATGGCTGTATTCTTCTTCATCTCTGAAGGAAATGGATCCATACTGCATTGAGAATTTCAGGCAAGCTTTGACAAGGATTCCTAGATATGTGCAGTGCATGGAAAAGTGTGGGTCTTGGTGGATTGGATTAAGATTCAAATTCCCTCTCATATGGTTTCCTGTGAGTCCTTACAGAAACAATTATGCTTTGACTGTAGAAGAAGAATATATGTGTTGGGAGAATTGGATAGCCTGCTATGGGTTTGTGCCTCGAGGGGAGACACTAGAACTTTCCTACAATCTTACAAATCTTTACAGATTCAACTCAGACTCAGATTCGGACTAGGGGAGGTAGTTGCATGAGGACATGCAATAGGATAGTTGGGGGGAGATGTTGGGTTTAGGAATTGCCCCTTTTTGGCCATCTTTATTACATCATTTTTCCTTGATTACATCCTATTTTCATAAGCTATACCTATGCCTTTTCTCCAGATAAACCAATGATAATGACAGGTATGATTCGTTATTGCTTTATTTATTTTATGCCTTAGATTGTTAAGGTTCTAGATCCTAGTCCTTGGTTTATGCTAATCTATGTGATTTCATTTAGTCAAGGTCTAAAAAGTAGGTGTATCAGCCGAATGGCGCCAGCTGTTACTCTTCCAAGCCCAATTCCTCATAACTCCAAAGGACAGCGCACTCCTCCACGAGAATTTGTAACAGGCCTCCACTGAAACAAAACCTAGCTGCAACAGACAGATCGCATTCCAACTTGCTAAATCTGTTCATCCATTGGTTACTGGAGTAATAACTCCTTCATGAGTAACAGCCTTGTTTAATACGGTTGTAACAGTTAGTTGTAACTCTGCAGCTTGAAGATCGTAGATATTCATTGCTGCACGATTTTAGTGGATCGTGATCTGTACTTTAAATGTATAAATATGCAAAGTCTCTTGTAGCCTGGGGTTGGACAGTTACCATTTTGCATAAGCTGTAACAGAGCACTGATACTGTCAATTTCCATCATTAATATGAGAGAAGAGTTCTTCATTTCTGTGTCTTAATTTGTTGTGATTTTCGGCATCTCTGTTAAAAGGCCAGGTCCCACCTTCTCACAGAGATAGCCGGCTTAAGTAGGTAGGGTAATTTAGCTTTCATTATGTTGTGTGGTGTGGAATCATTGTAGATGTTACTGTTAGCTGCAACAGAGATTAGCTTTCCTTTTCATGATTGCATCTTGAATAGCTGTAGCAGATTGGTGTGACAGTCGACTATGTAGGATAATTCAGTTAATGCATGTGTGTTTGAATCAGCTATAACAACCAAGCTCAATTCCAATATCTTTCAGTTGTTTATGCTTTCTAGGATTTCCAGTAATTATCAGTTAGAGTTCAAGCTCATATTTAGATTCTGATTTCTGTTGTATCTTCAATTGATTTATTAAAGTAGGCAGATTATGATTGAGTAACAGTAGCTGCTAGATGGATCATTTTGGTAAAGATCAATTATTGTAGTTTGATAATTATAGGATTTAACTTCTTGCAAAATCAATCTAGTTTATTTCTATTCTTAATTTTATAACTGCTGGGTGATTTCTGTAGGAAGGTAGTTCCAATTGAATTCCTAGATGTGTGAATTAGATTAGTTTGCTTTCTGGAGTGAGTTTGGCTGGATAGACTGGTAGGATCATTATCTACATTTAGTTAATCAACTGCTTGACATGTTTATGCACAAATTATGCTTAGTACAATTGAAACAAAAAGACCTCCCTGGGTTTGACAAGTTATATTGACCATCCTGTGTGTTAGCTTTAATTAATTGACATATAGGGTGACCAACACCTGCTTCCTGTAAATTGTGCACATTTCTCATTCTATCTCCTCTTTGTGGGAAATATTTATACATGTGGTTTCCTTCACAAGCCAAACATTTGAATGGCTTTCTGGTTCATTTTCCAATAGATTCTGTCATCCTAGGCCTATTCTGAGATGGATTGCTTTGTTGATATGAAGTGTGTTGATTCTTGAAGAAGGATGGTTTAAATCATTTCTTCCTTTCATCTTGTTTATCCTTCATCTTATCTCTCCAATATTTCTGTAAATTTACTTTTCCTTTACTCTAATCATACATGTGCTCGGCCTTCCAAATTGCTTCGTCAAGAATCTTGGGTTCATCATATTGAATTTTATCCTTGTAAAATAAAGGAAAACCACTTAAACACCTTTGTATTTTTACTTTCTCCCACTTCATAAATCCAACATATCTCAGCAATTCTAGAAACTTATTTTCATACTCATCCATGCTCTTGTTTCCCACCTTGATTTCAAAGAAATTTTCCATCTTCTTATCATAATAATGTTCTGATAAGTACTTTTTCTAAAAGTACTTCTTGAATTGCCTCCATGAAATCCTCTTTTCAATAATATACTTAACTTGAACCAATTGGTCCCACCAAATAGAAGCTTTTCCCTATAATTTATAAATGGAAATCCTAGCTCCCATGTTAGAGGAGTAATTATGTAGCTGAAGATATTTCTCATTCCTAGCAACCAAGCTTCAGCCTCTTCTCCCTTCTTGTTCTCACCATCAAATGTGGGAGGTTTAATTTTTCTAAGTTCTCCTTGTAGATCATCTTTCTCATGTCTTATTTTATGATGTATAACTAGAGACATTTCTGGGATGCTGCTAGAATTCTCAGATACATATCGCTTCCTTCCTGCATAATGTGGTGAGTGGTGCTTCTTATGAATTCTGGCGGCACTTTTAGAGTGTTGAGATTTCTCATGTGATCTCTTTCTTGAATCTCTTCTTGTTTCTTTCTCCTCAACTGAGTTTGATCTCATTTTCATTTTCCTCTATAGCATATTTATACTGCACACCAACATAGTGTTTAACTCATTTTGTTGTTCTTGGGCCCTCAACAACCTCTCATTGTCTTTCCTATAACTCTACACCTCCATCCTCATACTTCTCATGGTTTCCATAAATTCTTGTGGATTTATATCTTATCTATGCCCATTTGTTTCTATGTCTGCATTTATCACACTGATATCTTGACCCCTGGCATCTTATCCATGGCTATATGGAATCTCCCCTTCATCAATTTCATTATTCTATATTTCTCTGAAAACTTGTCCTGAGACTGCATTGAGTTCAAAAAATTTATCTGCAATGTGTTCATGATCTTCCATTTGTTAGAAAAAAAATTAGTTCTAAAATTCAATAAAAGTTCCACACACATATAAGTTTAAATTATGAGAAACATCATTTGACAATTTTTCAAATAAGTCCTATAGGCCCATTTCTTCTCATTTCCTAGAAAAGATATGTGTTGCTTAATTGTGAAAGACTATTTTATATTTATTCTCCTTCAGATAAGATTTCCAATGACTTCTTCCATTTCCATTTCTGGATTCATAACTGAAAGTTACAGCTCTTCAAAATCAACACTTTGGCCCAGTTTTACATTGTTCATGCAACTGCAATTGTTCTGAAGGACCAATTTCTGAGGCCTGTAGAAGAAAATCAGTAAAGAAACGGGATTTTTTTTATATTGGGAGAAGATAACCCATATGATTTTGATTACTCATATACTTTCATTTTTCAATTTGGATGCTCCCACCGAATTTTATAAAATTCTAGAATCAACAACTTTTAATTTTTAGTTCTTTTCCCAAACTTGGAATTTTCTCTAAAAACTGCTATCTCCCAAACTAAGCACTTCTGGAAAATTTTCCTCTAAGAAAATTTGTCCATCCTGATGAGTAGAACAAATATTTAAATCAATAATTTGTATGGTTATGATTTCTAGGGCCACTTTTGCCTCCTTCAAAAAATTTAAAAATTGCACGTTGCACGCCCAAGTAGTGGCTTTTGGCATTCATTTATCTCTCGACTTCACATATTTTTGAATTTGGCCTCAAGGTTCCATATTTTTCTGTTTTCCGTGGTCATAAATGCACCATAATAATTTGGGCCCCAACCGGCCCCCATCCCATCCTTTGGCTATGCACCTTCAGAAAACTCTAAATCCAAATTTCTATAAAAATTAAGCAGAAAGGGGCCATGTCCCTCACTGGCAGTTCTGTAGCATTCAAAAATAGTGTCAAAATTATGCAAGTCTCATCAAATTTCGACATGATTTGATCCCGTTGTGGCCAAAATAATATTTTGGCTCCAAACTTGTTTTTTTAATAACCCTTCTAATTTTTCCATTGAAGTGGCATGATGCTAACGTGGTAGAGTGCTGACATGGCAGGGTTCTAACGTGTATCTATTGATGTGTTTGAGTATCCCTCATGTCATCTTTTGATGTATCCATGCCACTCTCCCCTCCTCCTAAGTCATCACATCACCTTTTCTTAGAGAAGATTCTCGTGAGCGGTTTTCCCCTACCAAAAGCGATAACACTCGTGAGGAAGGCAGTTTAGAGGCGTTATCAATAAAAAAGAAACATGTGGATTGGGTTATTTTCCCCCCTAACACACCCTCATTGCCTTTTTGTATATGGGAAAGATCACAAATTGAAAAATGTGCGATTTGATCCTAGCCGTTAGAGGTGGAGTACCTTTATTATCTCCCTATGCACCTTCCTTTTCTGATAACTGTTACACCAAAATATTGTCATCACCATGATAATGAGATATGTATCCTTGATTTAACCATGATCCCTGAAGTTCCAAGTGCCAAATGACCTAGGAAGAGGCTTTTCCTTTCAGTTTCCTAGTTTTGGAAATTCGACGCACCTTACCCTTTTTCAATATGTGTCAGAGACTTGACGATGCACTCTGCACATTGACAAAGTGTGTCACTGACCCTAGCTGTATTTATTCAACATACATCACCCCTTAGTGATGTGTGTTTCTCTTTGACAGGGTGCGTCGGTGCTTGTTAAAAGGAAAAAAGGAGAAGTTTCGAGAGTCTTCTAGAACAAATCTCTCGTGGAGGCTTATCCCTACAAATATGCATAGGTGGCAATCAAACCCCTAGACTTTTGGGATGATCCCATAACCTTCTCCATGAGATCCTCAATCTATTATATCTTTTTTTTCCTATAAATGCAAGCTCACCTTCATGGAATGGGAGGAGGAAGAAGAGAGTATCCAAGTGCTACTGAAATTTCCTTGGAGCTAATTTCCCTTTCTCTAGTAGGAAAAAGGTTGGATCTTTGAGGAAAAAGACTAGTTGGAAGAAGTTGCGACGTCAAGGCATGGTTGTAATCTCTCCCTTTGTACTTTCTTTATTACAGTAATATATAGTCTTTCCATAAAGATTGTTTGCATCAAATCTTTAGAATTAGTTTCCTTGATTACTAGTTTAGATTAATCAATATTGCATATTACTATTGTTTGTATGTTTCCACTTGTTTGTTGTATATTGTTTTGCAGCTGAAGATCAAAGGCTACATCAAGTAGGGAGACATCACTACGGTTGCAAGGTAAGCAATTCCTCTGCATCCTTTTTAATTTGATAAATCTAGGGAAGTTTCTATATTTTGTTGTGTTTGTTCTAGATCTATAACATTTAGACTAGATAGATTTGTCCTTGTCCGCATAGACGAAGTGTCTTGAAACACTAACGGTCAGGATCGCACGATGGGATTTGTGCGATAAAATCTCCACTGTCCATAGTGTGGTATCCTTTATTACTTCACGTGCATCTTGTCTTGCGTGAATGGTCATTTCTTTCCCAATCCAACTTGCTCAATCAATCTGTACCGTTGACGGAATGACCCTCAAATTAAACCTTGGGAACTTTTATTTTGCATGAATGGCTCAAATATAAAGTTATAATATGCACGATCTGATCTGAGCCATCCATGACCTACCCCTTACCATAAATAGTGATCACCTCCATTCTGGATAGATGGTCACGATCATTCGATCGAACTTGCACAATGTAATTTGGACCGTTGGTGTTGAGGCTCCCCTCTAATAACCTCTGATCAACTTTCATTGATTCTTGCGTGGCTATTCCACTTCACATCTGCTACACATGGTTGGTCCATGTCACACCTAGCCATGTGGCCAATGTGGGTCCCATATCAATTTTTTTTCAAAGTTTATATAAGCACTTAAATTTTGAAATGTCTTCATATATACATATGGTTTAAGTGGGTTCCAACTGGCATTCCTTTGTTAACATATGTCCTCCCGTAACTCACACCTAGAAAACATAAATTTTACACTTGGCCGATCTTGAATTAGGATGGCCTCTTTTCCTTTCGAAAAATTTCATGTCAACTAACAGAGATTGAAATCCTTGGCACGGGTTCGAATTTTCACCCGAATTTATTAATGACATTTTGTCAAACAGTTACCCTACAAACTGTAAATTTTTCCCAATTTACACAGAACCTACTCAAACATTTAAGTTTTTTTTACATATGTCAATTTGTGATTTTAATTTCAACAATTGAGGAATAATACATTGCTTTTCCAATATTCTATCCATGTAACTTATGTCATACACTTCATGTGCAACCTATTATTTTTCCTGTAAAATTCAAATTTGCCCCAAGCAGTCCCAGTGCTACAAACCTAGGCTCTGATACCAATTTGTAATGTACCCAGCGGCCTCATTTTCCCATGGATACCACGGGGTACCCAATACACATGCCTAAATTTAAATTTGCATTCATATTCAATTCGTTTTTAACCAATTTAAATCATTTTTAACAACAGAGAATAAAATTAAATGGTGGCCCAAATTAATCCATGCATGAATTATAATTTACAGAAAACAAAAACATGAACACACATGTAATTCCAATATTTATAAACAGTATTAAAATAGCATTGAACACAGAATTAAACCATGGCATTCATAGTCACATAGATACTTATATTTTAAATCAAATTATCCAACTGACTACATGTGAAGGACGTTCCTCCCAACCATAGGCTCTGTCAAGCCAAGTATCACTTTGGAAAGACACCCCCGAGATGGATCTATCAATCCACAAGGAAAAATCTCTCTCTCAAACCCAATCACTTATTTGAACACTCATGTAACCCACTGGTACCTAAACCCCCTCCACAACAGTCCCAATCCTCAATTCTCCTTCCCCATCAACCTGCACAATGCGACGAACAAGCTCCCTTATCTGAGTTAACAGTCCCTCGGGAAGCCTCCAGTTCCCTTCTGGCACTCCAGAATAATATGTACAGGAAGTCTCTGAATTGGGTCTCTGGGGTAAAAGTTGCAAGACAGGTTTCTCTTACACCAGCCTACCGAGGTTAATTGCATGCAAAATTCATGTTCATTAATGGCATCTTCATTCTTTGTTACACTATATGGATATGGATTTTAAATTTGGTGGTAGAAGAGTGAAATTTGAAATGGTGAAGGAAATAATGGAGAACGGAACCCCTATCCAACTTGAAAAATCACTTTTATAGGCATAATTCAGCTTGTTAGGTGGCTACTCCACATGGAACCACTTTTTCTCCCTTAATCCCTTCTTAAAATAATGAAATAAGGCTTAGTCAAAGTATGGCTCTTAATCATAATTTTAATAACTTGGTTTAATAAGGCTAGGGATATAAACTAAGGCACACTATCACTTCCCCACTTGTGGATTCATAGACCCCCATATCTTTTTCATCCTTCTTCCCATGAAGCCATTAGAGATTTTTATATTAATATCAAAAACATATTTACATAGTCTTGGCTTTTAGCCTTTTACATCAATATTTACAATTTTACATTGTGGGTTCAAACTAAGGTATTACACTTGTAGTTTTTACATATAAAACCATGATTGATCATGGATGTCTATGGTAAAATATGAAACCGCCCTGTTGTAATCTAAGGGATTACAGGAGGTTACTAGCAGTAAATCATGTACATAATATATAAATATACATCGCATATAAGATCATACACACATCATATGAAGTTGAGAGAAGGGACTAGAGGAACAAGAGTCTTTATTATCTCAACAAGCTAAACATACAAAAAGTAGTGCCCTTTATCTTCTAGATCACCATCCTAGTTATACAGTTGATACAGAAAGTTATGCATTAACAGTTTCCTAACTACCTGGTTAGTTGGGATAGCCTACTCGACTAACTTAGCCAATTGTTCCCTAGTCGTTCGGGAGGACCTAGTCGACTGGACGACTAGGCTCCTCCAGCATATCCCCTACCCCAAAATTCTTATTCATCCCAAAGAGAACATTGGGGATGCAAGATTTGAAATAGATTTTTACAAGATTACAAAATTGAATAACTTTGTTGGGAGTGTTGCAACATGGATGTTTCGCCTATTGGGATGCATTCAACATAGGCTTCAACAATACTTAGGGTGGAGAGAGTGAGGTGGTCTTGGAATTTGTCCCATTTAGTAAGGACAATCCTAATGTTCACTGCAATGCTAGTGAGTTTTGATATTCGAATAAGCTTTACCTACATTAGTTGGTCCAACATATGCCTCATGCTGGGTCCAAAAATCTAAATTTGAATTTCGGCAGATCTCATTAATTTGTAAATGTGCTTGGTGAGCCAACTGATTTCTTCATGGGATCGCTTCCCTTCCTCTCACTTCTTCGAAGCTAGTCTTTTCACTAGTGTTCCATGGTAATTTGTTCATCTGAAATTTGTGCCATGGTTGGGTCAACTGATTGATTTTGTTTGTAAAGTTCCAATAAAGTGTTATGCAAGTTCAAAATTTCCACACAAACTTCCCCATAATACGAGTGCCAGTTGTTGAGGATGACCGATTCTTTGGTTGCTTGATATTCATATTCTTTTAGTTTGGCATCACACTCTTCAAATTTTTTATACTCGTCAGCAATGAGGAGGCATGCTTCATCACGTTGCTTCTGAAGTAGTTGTTCATTTGTTTCTTCATATTTTTCAAGCACAAATTCCACTAGAGTTTGAAGCTTGTCAATTGTTTTCTCTGGTAGGGGATCTAGAAGTTGTCCAATAATTTGTTTTGCTTTTGTTGCACAGGTGGTCCATACATTCTCTTATTCCTCTTCAATTGTTTTGAGTTTTTTAGAACTTTATGCCCATCATTTGTTGCGTTCATGGGTGGCTACCTTGATAAAGTCATCAAGTTCTTCTTCAGGAACTGTTGAAGGCGAGAAGATGATTGTATTTGCTTGTGTTCCAACTATTGGATGGACTGTAAATATTATGTTGGTGTATCTCTTATTATTTTTCCTTTTTCTACTTTTCTTGGAAGACTTCTTTGGCCCTTTGCTGCGATCCAATATCATATTTGGAGCAGGCGATGGGGGTATAGTTGATGCGGGAGGGGTAGAAGACGACGGAGCTGACGATGACGGGGGAATAGAAGGAAATAGAGATGGTTCAGTTGAATAAGTCATCGATGACAAAGGTGAGTATGCCACCAGTGTTTGGGTTTTGGAGAGTTTATTTCGTTGGTGGGGAACGACTAAGAAGGTGCCGACATAAACGGGGAAGGAATTATTGTTGTTGAAGGAATTGACAAGGGTATTGAAGGTTGTGTATTTGATAATAAGGGAGGGTTTTGGGAAGTTTTGATCGGTAAATTGGATTCCAAAGTGAATGAGGGGGAATATGTGATCACTGTCGATTCAATTGTGGTTAGCTGTTAGGGTTAACCTTGACTCGAGAATGAGTCAAAGGTGGTTAGGTCCAACACATGGTATTGGCCCATGGTATTCCACGTAATGAAGGCTATAAAGGGCTTGGCATACTCCATTGTAATGTGGCCTGGAGGTGAGAGAGTGAGTTCACTTGGCCTGGTTGACCAGTTTTGGCCAAGGTAATGAATATCTTCATTGGCTGGTTTTTCCCTTCATGGGGTTTTCCAGGGTATATTGTGTGTCTATATTTAATGGTTGATTGTTCTATTTTATTTATCTTGCAAGTAATTATATGTATGCTCATTTTAATCCTAATAATTGGTATCAGAGCGAGGTTCTGCTCGTTGAGATTGTTGTATGGGTATCACAGCAATAATGGCATCATGAGGAAGCGGTAGCAAACATCTCTGAAAACATTTAATTATTGTACCTGGTGTTTTTCATTAATTGTAGGGTGCATGTTCAATGGTAGCTGACACCCCAACATTAATGGTTCCTGGTTAGAATGTAAGTTCCCGGGGTGCTAGAAGCACAAGGTATCCCTCTTATGCGCAAAGAAGGGATGTCGCATCAAGTGTGGAATGAACCACTGGGTAGGTGCGAGGGTGGCAGGTGTACTCATACACTAGCTTGATGTGGAATCGAAAAAGGTGAATCTTTGATTGCAAAGGGGGGAATGTGATATGGTTTGATCTTAGTGTTGGGACCAAGATTGATTAACCATATACATGAAGAGGATTCCTAGAGAACTCGCGGTTACAGCGACTGAGGACCCATGTAATCTGGTAGATGGATTCTTCTTTATATGGATGACAATGACAGGGTTGGATGCAGGTACAAAAGGAGCATGGCATAAAACAAGCAAGAAATCAAGAATGAAAAAGCGAGAGGATGAAGCAACGGATGGTGATGGTGTAGTCACCATGAAGACACATAAGAAAAATTAATGGAGCAGTTTGCATGTAAAAGGACATACGGATGTAAGACCTGGTAAGGCATGCATGCCCCTAGTAACTCACCAGTAAATTCGGGAGAAATACCTAGGTGATAGGGGGGTGTATGTGAGATTCCTCGGTTAAAAATTTGAGGGGTATTGGTGATTACTCCAAGTCAAGTTTAAAGGGAGGATTGTTAAGGTTAACCTTGACTCAGGAATGAGTCAAAGGTGGTTAGGTCCAACACATGGTATTGGCCCATGGTATTGCATGTAATGAAGGCTATAAAGGGCTTGGAATACTCCATTGTAATGTGTCCTGGAGGTGAACGAGTGATCTCACTTGGCCCAGTTGGCCAGTTTTGGCCAAGGTAATGAAGATCTTAATTGGCTGGTTTTTCCCCTCATGGGGTTTTCCAAGGTATATTGTGTGTCTATATTTAATGGTTGCTTGTTCTATTTTATTTCCCTTGCAAGTAATTATATGTATGCTCATTATAATCCTAATATCATCATGGGTATTGATGCAATAAGTGGGTTCATGTGAGATGAAGGTAGAGGGGGAGATATACTTATGGTTTTGGAAATAATAGTAAGAGTCGTTGTTGAGCTTATTCTTAAGGGGTTAATAGTATATGAGGGGGGCATATTGGATGACTTCATTATTGATTTTAGGGGGGGAGCTTCACTTTGCTTGGGAAATTGACTACAAGTTAACCATAATTAGGTATGCTAGTTGTCTGGATAGGGAGGATGGCAAAATGCTAAGACAAATACTTGGTATATTGTGCAAGAAACTTACGAAATTCACGTTTCATTGTAAAATGCTCAGGGTTGGAAGTTGTTACCTCTTGCTGGTGTTCTTCAACTCTCGTTAGGGTCGGGAATGGGGAGTCATCAGATAGGTCAACCGAGATTTTTTATTTGGAAGGATGCGTTGTCATAGCTTTCTTCTAAGGGGGATGTTGCGGAGTGGTAGAATTCTTTGATATGACTGTATGCAATGGTCGTGTCGGGTAGTATTCCTTTTGGATTTGTTGATCTATGTACACCTTATTCTTTACTGCTTCAAATATGACATGTTTAGCCTATCCTCCAAATTGTTCAATGTCGTTTTCTGTGGTGTCAAGCAATAGATGTTTTATTTTCCTAGAATCCTTCTTGGTCGCCTTTGCTTTGAGGTCTTGTTGATATATAAATATATTTTCAGCTACTTGATCAACTTTTTCCTTAAGTCGAGGCTCATCAAATTTGAGCTTGACTCCTTCTCTAATGAGGGTCTTGTCTTCATCTTCTTTAGTCATGTCACCTAAAGTTTCAATGACTAGTTCTTTACTTTTAATGGGGATTTGCACGACTTCTAGTGGATTGATGAGATATTATTCTATGCAAAATGTTGTAATGTATGTTGTTATTTCTCTTTTTCCGTCTAACTCTCCCTCTATTCAGGTTTCAATAAGCTCCATTTGTTGCACCCTGGCTATAGTCGGTATGGGGATTACAGTGTTTGTTTGCCTCAACAAGTCAGTGAATAGTTCAGAAATGTTGGGGTAATAATAGTGGATTGATGAGATATTATTCTATGCAAAATGTTGTAATGTATGTTGTTATTTCTCTTTTTCCGTCTAACTCTCCCTCTATTCAGGTTTCAATAAGCTCCATTTGTTGCACCCTAGCTATAGTCGGTATAGGGATTACAGTGTTTGTTTGCCTCAACAAGTCAGTGAATAGTTCAGAAATGTTGGGGTAATAATCAAGACCTTGAGTATCCCCTATTGTACCCTGCATGAACCATACTTTTGTATGATCAAGTGCAAGTTCAATGTGTTCTCCTTGAGGAAAACACCGACGAACTTGCTGCAGCAATCTCCATCTTGTATATCTATTTTTAATATCTTCGAACCAAAGTTCCAAGTAGGTTTTTTCTTTTTTTGAATTGAACATCGACCCTTTTCTTGTAAATATTTGAAAGTTACTCATAAGAGGTTAATCAATGCTGGTGAAAACTGTTTCATTGACTGGGGTAATATTTTTCATTACTATCCAAATGAGCAATGACGAAAATATGATTGCATGTTACTACTCTTGGTACTTCTCACAATTAGATTTTACTAATTGTTCGAGGTGTTCATTTGAATTAAATATTTTTGCCTCCATCACAACCTACTTAACTACTTCCATCACGTCAAGCCTCAAGTCAGATGGATTACCTGAGATTGTTAGACATAGTGAAATTATTATAGCATCCCATTTAACCACCTCATATCTGACCTTAATAATTATCAATCCTTTTGAGTTTTTCCCTGAGGGTGTTCCTATAAATTATTCGACTAACTGCTGGGAATGTTTATATGTGGTTGGTACAGTTAGTCCATTTCTTGATAGTCTGATAATTCTAGTAATGAGAGATTCTATGATCCAAATGGCCTCGTCGATCCAGATTTTCTCGTCATAATATCTACTAACAATAAATTTTGCTATGATTTCCTTTAAGTCAGCAAATGAGTTCAACAGGGGTGCATTCAGATAGCCTCAAATATTCATGGTAGTGAGATTCTGCACATATTCTATCCATTTTCTATCTCATACTGCCCAAGTTTTTATTTATAAATAGTATTTTTCCTAATTTGGTTCGTCCAATTTTTCTTTCTTTATTCGGTGAATTCTTGCTTCTAGGCGAGTCATGGCTGCTTCCCGTTGTTGCATTCGATCCTTTTGTTATGTTGCTTTGGTATTGGTTATTGTGGTGGTTCTCTTCGGTGCCATATATGGTTCTTTAGAGAACAAATTTACGGTAAGATCTATAATTTTCGGGATGACTTGCACTTTTTTGAATCATGAAGAAAAAGTAATCCAAGGGTCTTCCAATGGTTTTGTATTTATAGGCGTGGCATGATGCAAGCTTTTAAGTTGGGTAGTTTAATGCATTGAATTTGAATTTTGTGGGTTACATCTCATTTGCATGCTTGGCAAGGCTTCCAAGGGAAGATTACTTCGTTCACTAGTCAACATGCATGGGAGCCACTTCTCGTGTTCGTCCACAGGTCCATGTCTCTTGTCGTTGCTCCTCAGTTGTGTGGGTGATGTTTTGATCGTTCGATTGATAGTCACCTTCATTGTGTTTATGTTCCTTAGGGAATCTCTCTACATGATTTAACTATTCTAGGGTTGTTTCCTTGTTCCATTCTCGTGCTCTCCCTCTTCCTCCTAGTTAATCCCCATGTGTATTAAAATGTGTCCACTCTACCCAAAATCCATGTCTTAGTGCTCCTTTTTATACATTTTGTTAGGTTAATTACATATCTACTTTTGAATTAATTATTTTTCTATTCTAATTCTAACAAACCTGGGGCACAACATTCTACTAGTGATGATATAATCACTAGTCGACATCATGCCTTCTTCAAAATTGGTAGTGTTTTAGTCGTGCTCCATTCATGACTTTTTTGAAAACACTGACTTGTAGAGTTTATAGTCTGACTAAGCCATTGTTGTTTAGTTCTTCGACTATATATGGGCCTAGCCATGCACTGTGTATCTTTTTCGTTTTCCCCTTCATCCTACTATTGTATAATAAATCTAGATCGCCAAATGAGATATATTGATTCTTTATATTGTGGTCATGCCACGATTTATGTTGTTGCTTTTGTACATCCTGATGATGTATAGTCACTTGCCTCTGTTCTTCTAGATTTTAAAGCTCAAATAATGTGTCTTCTCTAATGCCCAAATGTAACACTTCAACAATTATAGGTACTTCTTGTTTAAAATGCAAGAGCACAACTTCCTCCTGTCCATAAACTAGTTTGAATAGTGTTTGTCTTGTCGATATTTTATATGCAATTATATATTCCCATAGCATGATAGGAATTTTTTCATCCCAGTTGTCCTTGTCAATGTTGCAAATATTTGTTAAGGCCTTGGTCAGCGTTTTATTGAATGACTTGACTACTCCATTTGACTACGGGTGGTAAGCTAAGATTTTGTGATGATCTATCATAAATTATTTAAGTAGTATGTCGATAGTCTTATTGACAAAACTAGTTCCTCGGTCATTGATTAGTGTAATAGGGAATCCAAACCTTGTGACAATGTTTTCATATATGAATTTTGTAGCAAATTCACTTGAACACGCTTCGACAGGTTCGGCTTCTACCCATTTGGTAACATACTCGACTAATATGATTATATAGAGTGCGCTAGTCCGTCGTCCTGGAACTGGGAAGGGACTGATAAATTCAATTGCCCAAATTTTGAACATAATACTAGGATTTATAGAGATGAGGGGCATATCATGTTGACGTAATGGTCGGCCCAAGCGCTGCCATTTTTCACATGTATTCTCATAGACTTTGCATTCCTTATGCAGTGAAGGAAACCATAATCCATATTGAAGGATTTTTCTGGCAGTCGTGTCATCCTGGAAATGTACTCTCGCGGGTCCTTTGTGTGCTTATTTAATGATATATTGTCGTTCATGGTCAAGTGTACGTTAACAGAGTATGTCGTCGGGTCCCAGCTTGTATAGGTACTTATTGATTAGTGTATAAGGTGTTGCTTCCATTGCTAGAATCTTTTTCTTTTTCTTGGAAGTTTCTTCAAGGGCCTTCCCCGCTTGTAAAAATTATGCAATATCTTCCAACTCTATTGGTACGGTATCAACTCTAAATAAATGGGCATCATGAATTTTGTTGTCTATCCCGACTGGGTCTTCCCTAAACTCTATTCGTGACAGATGGTCAGGGACAACATTTGTCTTTCCTGGTTAGAAAAGTATCTCAAAGATTTGAGATTTTTGTGATGGGAGTCTTCAAAGTAAGTTTATGAAGAGCCTACAATGTACATTTTGCAACGACATTTCAAATCCACACCCAGATCCATCATTAAAAAAAAAAAGTCTTAAAAAAGGAGAAAGAGTTCAACCACAATTTATATTAATATAGCAGAGAAACCTAAAGAGCTTACAAAGGTCGTTTAGGTACGTAAGCTCGGTTAAATACAGAAAAACAAAGAAGAATCCTAGAAACCTGAAAAAGGAAACCATAGGAATAAAATAAACTTGAAATAAATAAATAAAACAAAAAAACAAAGATAAAGGGGTACAAACAAAGAAAAATAAATAAATATAATAGAGAAACGAAATCATTAAACAAAGTAAACAAAAACAAAAGGGATTTAACTTAGAGAAATGAAACAAGTGAAAATAGCGGAGAGGAAATAGACAAATAAAAATTTAAAAATAATGAATAATAAAATTGAATAAAAATTTAAAAATAATGAATAATAAAATTGAAGAAGAAATTAAAACAAATCATAAAAATTGAAGAAGAAGAAATCAAAACAAATCATAAAAATTAAAGAAGAAGAAATCAAAACAAATCATTAAAATCAAGTCAATCAAGTAAAGAAGTTAATACTAAACCATAAACAAAAAAACGCATAAAAATTTTAGACAAAGCACAAGAGAAACAGATAAAAGAATTAATGGGAAGGAAAAGAATTAAAGGAAAAAGAAAATTAATATTAAAATCACACTAAACTAACAAAAGAGGAAAGCAAAGAAATTAAAACAAAATAAAATAAAAGACAAGAAACAAGAGGAATTGAAAAAAATTAAAAGTAAGAAAAAAGAAAGTAAAATGGAAAGGCACAAAGACAATTAAATTGAAAAGAGAAATAAATAAAATAAAACATGTACAACAAACTAAACAAAAAGACAAATATAGAGAGATGAGGAGTTGAACACCACACATTAAGGAGAGAACCATGGAAAGAGGGAAGGGACATGACAGAAGAAAGAAGGAGAGAGAGAAAAAGAAGATGAGCAAGTTTTTATCGGATGTATGTTTGCTGATGATTGGTTACCAGTGTCTATTGATTTCCAAACCTCCATCCTTTTTCAGATTGTGAGGGTTCCTCATTATTTCTAAAAATTCCCTAATTCTATGTTTGTAATATTGATCTTCTTTTTCCAAGATTTTTGTTTTTTCCAAGCATACATGATGTTTTATTTTAAGGGATTGTTCTGCTAATGATGAGGAGTGAGTCCTTTCTTCCTTGGTATCAGCTCCATGCTCTTTAATCCTTATATTAAAATATCATCGTGCTTTGCCAATGTAGCACATTCCACATGAGCATTCAACCTTGTAGAACCCTTTATATTGGCATGGATTGGTGGGGTCTTTGACTGATCTCAATTTCTGCTTAATGGTTACCAAAGGTTTGAAGGAGGTAAGTATATCCTTATTTCATAGGACCCTCATGATTTTTTCAGTGACGACTTGTATAGAAGGTAGATAGTCTTTCTCTTTGGAGTTAAAATTGTTTCTATTGTTGTAGGTAGACCCATTTCTTGCTTTATCCCTAGCTCTATTGATCATCATTTTTATGGTTCTATTCTTGTACCCCATGTTCCTAAAAACATTTGTTAGGTGATTTACTTCTTTGTCAATATGTTCATCTCTGATATTCGCATAGCCCTTATGGCTAGAGTATTGAGAACCACTATATTTTGAATGGGGTGATGATAAGAGTTTGGATGAAGGTAGCTTTCTTTGTGTGTTTTCTTTTTAAAGACCTCGTGGCTTATGGACCCATCTTACTTTCTATAAAAAAACACATCCAAGAAAGAAATGCTCCCATTTTGTTCCAATTCAATGGTAAACTTAACTGCATCTGAGAGACTGTTAAGGTGTTCAAAGAATATTTGTGTCTCCATTCTTCCATGTGACCATTGTACATTAGTATCATCTATGTATCTATTCCATCTAGAAGGATTCAGAGGGTAAGTTTCTAGTTCCATTTTTTCAAATTTTTCCATGAAAAGGTTAGCAACTATGGGTGATAACCGTTCAATCCCATTGCTACATAACTTGTTTGTTCACAGAATTATCCTTGAAAACTAAAAAAGGTTGAGCATAGGAATACCTCTGCTAGTTTAACAATCTCTGGGTCTAAGACTTCTTTGACTACATGCACAGCTTAATTTAGGGGAATGTTAGTGAAAAGAGAAACTATATCAAAACTAATCAAGATATCCTCCGGGTTAAGGTTTTCATTGTTTATGACATGCAAAAAATGATTGGATTCCTTAATAAAGGAGTCTGAATTGCCTACTAAGGGTCTTAATTGATTTGTTGCATATCTTGCTAGCTCATAAGTTGGTGAGCCAATTGTATTAAAAATTGATATGAGAGGAACCTTATCCTTGTGATTTTTGGGTATCCCACACAAGACTAACATTCTTTTTATTGTGAAGTGCTTCTAAATTGTGCTCCCCCAACCCACATTTTGTACAAAATTTGAGATCAGTCCCTTCTTTCCAAGGATAGTCGAGACTCAAATGTTCTTCACTATAGTAGATGAAGTAACATGGATTTCCTCGACCCGCTGGGTAGTTTCCTTGATTGTTGTTCTATCTTCCTCGACTATTATATCTGCCTCTTCAGTTATTTATGTTAATACATTATTCTTTGTCGCGGAATTCCCAACCTTTCTAGTTATTGTGGTCGACTATCTGTGCTTGATAAACTGTATGATATTTTTTCTTGGTCTTCAAATTTTTGATACATTCTACGGTCATGTGTTGCGTTGTCCGACATATTCCACACCACTTTGGTCTTACATTGATAGAAATATAGGGGCATTCTTCCATCGAATGGGGCTCAAATATTTTGCATATGTCACAGAAGTAGCTTGTTTGAGTTATGCTGAAATTATCTGGTCTTCACTCTTCTGGGAATGGTCTCAGGTCAGCATGGAATTTCCTTCTTTCCTCTTGATATGCATTTTTGTCGTCATGATATCTTTTCCATTCATTGTAGGGGAAGTTGTCTCTAGTATGGCCTTTTGACAAGCACGTGGTACACCATAAGTCATTATGTATCATAGTCAAATTCTAAAGCTATTTTTTTATTGCTTCTATTTTTTATTCCAATTGTCTTTCGACGGGTCTAATCGAGTAGTCTGCATTTGACTCGACTCTTAAATATTTCTCTAATATGTCATCATGTGTCATGTATCCATGAAAAAGTAATGGTGTTTTGATTTGTAGCAGCAGACCTACAACAAAGAATTGGATCACAATAGCTTGGCCCATTTTGGAGGGCATTTGACTGAGGAGGTATTTGAATCTTATATCATACTCTTGTATTGTTTCTCCAAGTCTTTGAGCGATTTATTTTAATTTTTGCCTCGCTAGCTACTTCGTGTAATCTTATTTGAAAAAATATAAGAAATTATCCTTAATTTGTTGTTTCTTCTCGGGACTATCTTCAATGAAATTTATGTACCATGTAAGAACCTTATTCTGAATCCCACCTACAAACAGTGCAATTTGTTGATTCTCATCGTCGACGAGGTTAGCTATCCAGAGAGATTCATGTACAAACCAATGCTTCTTAGGGTCACCATCCCCTTCATAGATAGGAGTATTTATTGGAATTTTTACCTTGTGATTGAATACTTACTAAAGCTGAAAGACCAACTGATTGACTTACTATTTCATAATCTTGTTCACTACTTACTTTTGTTTGATGAGAGTTGTACCAAGACAAACGTACCTCTTATATAGAATCCTTGTCACTGTGTCGGGTCTCCAACAGACTGATTTATTCAATCAATAATGTTGTTGGCAAGGGGTACCTCCAGATGATCTAAATAGAATAAATTAAAACCATGTATTACAAACTCGGGTGTGAAAGTAATCCAATTACCATGCAGTGTTCATTCGATCATCAATCAGTCTGTAATTCATCCACATTGGTCTAGTCGACTCCATATGTTATTGTCACCCGGTCCAAGTCCTAAATCCCGCTCAATGATTTGTCTAATAGTCGGTCTAGTCATCATTATCACCAGTACGGAGACAACGGGGATCAAGGCATCAGGAATAGAGATATGAAAGGACTCTGGGGTCAACACCATAGTGTGCGACCAATCTACCAATGTCAACACCTCACCTTCTCTCTCATCTGGTCAAATTTCCCTTGAATTAGGCAAGTCTTTTGGTTGCTCTACCATCTCAACTGGTTTCTTAATACTTTTTTTTTCACACAATGGACTTCCAATATCTCTCATTTGTTCCCATTGCTTGAAACTATTTTCTCTTTCTATTTTTTGAATATCTGTTATTTTCTTATGACTGGATGGAAATTTATTTCATTGAGGCGGTCTTGCTTCTTACTAGGCTTCATTCTCTAATTTCACTATCGATTAGCATCATCCTTCTATTCAGGGGACATGGTTGGCTACCCCACCTAATGCTGACCTGAATCTTATTGAACGATGTAGGTGGGATGAGCAATGGTATTCATTTATTTAGAGAGCATTCCCACTCGCGTTCATGAACAAATCATTCCCACTCTTTTTTCTTATGTTCCCAATTCGAGCTACCACCAGGAGCCAATAGAGATTGGGCTTCAATGATATGACCAACTCATTTTTTTATTAAGAACTTGAATAGAAGAGTCAGTATTGTGACAAAGAAATATTCATGGAAGTCATTGTAAAATATTGCTTTGATTTTGTCAACAAAGGTCCTTTCTTTGATAGATTTCTTTGATTTTGTCAAGCCACTCGTACAGGTTCGTGTGACCTTCATTGTTAATATTGCACATTAACTCTCTTTAATTATGGGTGTATAACTTGCTCATGAACGGCATCGAGGAATTTCTTTATCTCATGGGGGACAACTTCTATAAATCGTTCATGAGACTCAGTAAAAAAAAAAAAATTCTGGCCTGTGCAAGTGTTAACTTGTTCCTTCTAGCATAGTTTTGTATGTAATTTGTAATTTTCTGGTTCCACCACTCTCTAATTTCTCCCTCACTCACCATTTACATATATATTATCATTTCATGTCTCGGGTTAGTACTACCATCAACGGAACCAATGTTGTAATCTAAGGGAGTACATGAGGTTACCAACAGTACATCATGCACATAATATATAAAGATACATGGCATATAAGATCATACACACATAATGAATGTAAGATAATTAAAGTAGTAGGGACTAGAGGAACAAGATTCTTTATTATATCAACAAACCAAATATACAAAAAGTAATGCTCTTTACATTCTGGCTCACCATCCCATTGATGCAGTTTACACAGACAGTTATGCATTTACAATTTCCTAATTTCATAGTTGATTGGGATAATATACTTTACCATATTAGCCGATTGTTTTCTAGTCGGTCGGGAGGACCTATTCGGTTGGCCAACTAGGATCTTCCAACACACCCCATTAAAATTCTAAAATATTGACCCAAATCTTGAATGTTGGGTTTTGTAGTTTATTTTTTGACCATGAGAGAGAGAGAGAGAGAGAGAGAGAGAGGGAGAGTAAGGATGCATATGTTAATTCTATGCAACATCGACCAAATTTTGATGCCTTGCATAACTACAAGCTTCTAAATTTTTTAAATTTCACTAAAATGGGAAAGAAAGGGGATATACAATAGAGACTAGTGGGATACTAGGACCCTAAAGAGAAGGTGTTTTAGATGGGACACGAGACATATTATTTTTATAATTCTATCTCGAAGGGGGGATCCAATCATCCTCAAGGGAGGAGGTAAATTCCCTTGTACCATGATGGTGTTAGAGTACATCTTGGCACACTACACATAGGAAACCCAGAAAAGAAACAACCAAGTGTCAATCTAATGGATTCAAGACTTGACCTTGAATCCCATTATATATACGATTACTCATAATTCAGGATTAACCATGGAGTATCTCTCTCCACATGCACATATGTACCATTCATTGGAGAGCTTACAACCTACATATTTTTCCTAGTGCTTGACCCTTATGGTCGCCATGAAATATAAACTGACATTATGCAAGACAAGGAAACAAACTAAATATGGGTATGCTTCTATTCTATGTGCTTTCTTATGGAGAGGTTACAAGTATGTGCACTAGGATATCCACTCCATGGCATGGTCCATGAGATCTTAATATTCATCGATGATGTGATTTGATGGATCTCCTGGGAAGCAGGCTTTCTATGAGTAACTTTGGCATGGAAGTATTCGACTGGTAGGGGGACCAGGTCATTGTGATAAATGATTATCCATACAATAGTATGAATTCTAGTAGGATCTATAGCTATAACTTCCTCCTAAATCCCAATAGGTCCCCATAACTAAGAATAATTTATTTTCTATTGCTCTCAAAGTGATTTTGATTTTTTAATTATTTAATTATTTAGGATTTTTTGAAAAAATGCAAAAAGTATAAAACATTGTTTGCTTTTTTAAATATGCAATGTTTTACTAATTATATCGTATAGTGATGGCACAAATGTTGGTCCAATGCAACCTAAAGGGATTCCCCTTAATAGGTGTTGTGTGAGAGAGGAAGAGATGCCAAATCCATATTTAGAGGATGAGGATGTTGTTGAGTCCCTATGCAATGTGCACGGGAACCTAGAGGGATTAACCATGGGGGTTCCTATGACATAGATCAAAGAGGTTCCCAAATGGATTAAATGACACATGTCTAGGGTTCCTTCTATTTAATTTCCCTATTTAAAAAATTTATAAAAATGCCCAATTTTTCACTTTTTCCCCAATTTCGACCTTTGACTAGTTTTGATGCCTAGGTCCCAATTTTGCCCCAAATGGTCCCAAATATTCTGAGAAGATATGTGAATGATATTAGGACTTTAATATGATGTCCATGTATGATATATGGCCACCAAAAGACTTCTTAAAACTCTCTTAAGATTCTGGACCAAGTATGCAATTTTACTAGTAATTTGTGAAGCAAATCCCCCCAGGGTAATGACTGAAATTGGCTTCCCAAATGCCTCCAAACCCATTCGAAATTCAGAAAAGAGGTAGGGAATGTATGAGGGAAATTAATAAGGTTTCATATGCACCATTAATTAATTATTAGGTTTGTTCTAACCTCCTCCCCAATAGCAACAAAAACCACTAATTCGACCCTTGGGGAAATGGCACCAAATCTCTTCCAAATGAAAATAAACTTAGTAAAATGACTTCAAATGCTTAAGTGCTGAACATGAAACTTGTAATACTCATTAATGGCTGTCCATTCATCATAAATATATCAAATAAACATTCTTTCATTCGAAATTATCAGCATTACAATAGCATACATCAATGCAATGGGGAAATGGTCATTGTTTGCTCATTAATCATCATTTTTACATACAACCACTTGGTATTTCGACCTGAAACTTTATGAATATGAAGAAAATAGTATATTAGGATTATTATAATCAGAAATACATCATGATAAGCTCTCCCAAGGAGTACAATAGCTCACCAAAAACGCCCTCCCTCAAGGAGCAAGAATATGCCTTCAAAACTGGAAATGGTTGAGAGAAAGTGCTGCACTAAACAAAACCACAAGCTTCCCTATAGCTGATACCTGCAAATACAAACTCCATTAAAGCTCCATGAAATACCTGAGTGGCCTCTCCAAACACCAACTTGGATGGGAATCTTTCACCCTCGAAATTGGGTAAGGCAAGAAACTAGTTATCCACTAGCTCTCTCTTCACAAATGCAATTTTTATTAAATGATCAAAAGCCCTTCTCTTGGTTTATCCCTGTATTTTATAAACATCCTTAGCCTTCTAAGGTTCCCAATCCATCCATAAACTCAATCCAATTTGAATTATGGGTAAGGGATGAAGATTTGCCATGTGTCTCACCTTCCCTAGCCTTCCACCTTCCACCAATTCGAGTGGGGGTCTCTTTGGCTTCTCCAACTCCCATGAGCGCCCTCTTGGAGCCTATTTTTGGGGATGACATGTCATAATGGTCAGATGTCAGAGGTCAGAACTGAAATTTTTCATAGATGTCATAGATGCTACATCATTATTGTCATAGGAGCTAGGGAATCTAGCCCAAGTGTCCACAAGCTTCCAATTTGACCCTTCCTCTTCCATGGAGGTTACCAATCCATCCCAATTTGACCTAAGATGCTCCATGCCATGTGTATGACTTACCAACTCACCCAAGAATGTTTGGAAGGAGTCCACCAATGGGAACATTTTTTAGCATACTTTCCTTGTTGGTTTTTGAGCTCGCTAAAAAATGAAACAGTACCTCTAGAAATCATACTAGAAGTAAGCCGTCAGTTTCTTGTACTGGGGGCAAACTTTCCAACCTCTAGCAATCATGTTGGAAAGAAACCTACCAATGGGCATTATCCTGAGCATGTTACAAGCTCTTTAAAAAACGAAGTAGACATCATGAGCATTCTTCCAACTTATCTTCGAGCTCGTTAAAAACAATAAGATGGTTTTTCAGCTTATTTTTTACTTTTTTTCGTGCTCTGGTTAAAACATGAAAAGTGGTTTGAGCTTACTTTTCACTTTTTTCATGCTCTAGTTGAAACATGAAAAGTGGTTTGAGCTTATTTTTTACTTTTTTGTGCTCTAGTTCAAACATGAAAAAGATTCTGAGTGCTTTTGATACCATTCTCGTGCTCATTAAAAACTTGAGTAAAATGGTGTGTCTAACGAGTATAGGTTTATCACTTTATCTGACCTCGCTAGACTATTTACGAAAAATGAACTGTGTCGAGTTTACTTTTTCCTTTGTCGTACTCAGTTATCAACCATGACAAAGTTGTTCATGGAGTCCTCTTTAAACTCTTTTCAGGCTCTCGAAATACAAAAAGATTGCCAAGCGAACTTGTCGTGTTCACGCTTGTTAAAGAATTTGAATGGTCGTCTTCCTGGTGATAGTTTACCCCTTTTTCAGACCAGGGGGCACTGCTTAAAAAAAGTGTATACTCCAGCCAATCATGACTGGAAGAGTCGTCTCCCGCGTTGTTTTACCATTTTTCGGGCAATAAGGCTAACTTTACGAAAAAGGATCGTTGGAGTCTTCTTTAGTTCTTTTCAGACTCTCTAAACATGAAATGACGACCGAGTTTACCTTCTATGGACTTGTTAAACTTTCACATTGAAGGGCCCGTCATGGGACGAACCCCTCCTCTCCCAGGTTTGGAAAATATTTGGTATTGGATTCATCTATGAGATGAGCTATACCGAGCATCTAGTTACCCTCATCAAGCTCGTAAAAAACACATGAGGCACTCATCATTCATGATGGGGAAAAAGAAAAGCTCTTATGTTACATACCTTTATCAGTGGCAATACCTAGTCGTTTCTTGAACATGGCACTCATTTGCATCTGCATACAGTACTTGGGTCATCTATTTGTCCTTGATTCTAGTCACTCCTTTGAGTCATTCGAAGAACGCTTCCATCATCAGTTGCATCAGAAGTTGGTGTCATACTCACCATGTCAATACTGCCAAGTCATTCCATGCCCATGTTCAAGAATGCATCCACCATTCTTTATCTGCAGTCAGTACACCTTCTACCATGTCGGTCTACTCTGACTCAGTCTTGTATGTAACTGTACCATCCGATCTACTCTAAACATCTGTTTTCATGTTTCGTGTCGATGGTGGTGGATTCATCATGGCCCTCCTTCGACAGATTCATCCTTGTTGACTTCAAATCATCATCTGAGGATTGAATCTAGAAACCAATCGAGTACCTTGGGCCTGCATGCCTCATCCCCTGGATTGAGGCCCTAAAGTACAATATAAATTTGATAACTAGAAGGTCACTTACATCATATGATCCACCTTTTTAACTTATTTTTCATCAATTGATATTTTCCAATTGTTACCTATATTATGCTTCTAATTCCTCATCCTATAAGGAGATGAGTAATTTATGGAGTTTGTAGAGAGTATGTAGAGATTTCCATACATTTTCCATTACCCAAGCACTATATTTAACTTCATGTAATCCCAAACATCTAGGATGCATCAGTATGGGTATGTATCCTTATGAATCTACTATTAATTCAACATGCATAATGTTTATGTGGAGCATTCTTCATCTTTAATCCCTTCCCAAGGTTCTAATGTCATCTCACATATTTGAATTAGCTTAGTCCATGACCGCCATAAACCATAAGAGTTTAAAAATGTATCACCATTCTTTAAGTTTTCTATAGTGCTATATCCACTTGAGCACATCAATGGTTCAACCCTGGCAATTTATGCTTAACAAATTTGTTTCACCACTGGAATTTCCTAATTTGTTTCATAACCTAGGATAATTACCTCCCATGATAGAAAGTATTTTTTCCAAGATGCTTATGATTCGTAAAGGTCGTGCTAATCAATTCAACACAATTGTCATGATTCTAAATTATTACCCATGGTAATCAACTAGCTCACCTACTTGAGTGTATAACAATTCCTTTCTAAAATATAAGGTTAAACATGATGGTCCTTGTTGGAAATATTATTGGCATATAGGCCCCCACACTTGTCTTGTGTATTCTATTCTACCATAGCCTTAACTTAATTCAATAATGTTAGCTAACCATACAATGTTATCCACTTGGCACTTACAATGTGTTACATGTATTAACCATGCCATTTTTATCTCGTTTATATCTTACTACCATCAACTCGCCATGGAAGTTGATTGCAAATAGGGATGGAACTAAATAACCCACCATGCTTGTCCATATGGATAAATCCATGAAGTGAAGCCCTTATCTTCCTTCTAGGTTTCAATCCCCGTGATCACCCTACTAGAAACTTAGGACATACTTCCTCGACACCATGAGGGTTGTTATCACCTAAATCTAGCACTGAAATTTTGGCGATTATTACATAAAGACATTGTTGACATATATAATGCAGCTCACAAGGATTATCCATCAACAAAATCAACATATGAAACAAAGATGAATTATAAAATAGCACTTTGGTCCAACCGCGTGAATTTTAAAAAGAAACATGTGTGATATCATGTGAAAAATCCTTCAAAATTTGCATGGATGTACCAACACATGGACCATTAATTTCGATGGTGCATTCAAAGCTTTGAAACCACATTTTGGCTCCATGGATTTTGAATTGGTCTTATTTGCATGCTTGGGCATTCAATAGCCCCATACTTGTACCTTGAAGCCACTTAATGAGAGGGATCATTCACGTGAACTAGTTGTTTGTGGACCACCATTTGGCCTATAAAAGGAATCCATGCGCATGCATTTCATAAGGATAAATTAATAGAAAATTTATGTTGCAAGAATAATTTTGAGAGAATCATCTTTCATCCTGATTCTCACCATACATTGTCATTTCAAACTCATCTTCTTCCTCAAGAAGAAAGTATTTTCCATTCATAATTTCAAGTTAGTTAGAAAGCAATTTGAGAGAGATCAAAGGACTCTCCAAAAAAGAGTGTTGACTACCATTTGCAAGAAACATTCTTCTAGGTGGCACCATTTTATTAAATATGTCCTTTTTCTACCTTGAAAATTTCATACCGTAAAACTTTGCAGAAAACAAATTGGAGCAAAAATGCCAAGATGAATTGTCTGAAAGAGACAAACCCTAGTTTTAAAAAGTATTTATTTTTGGCCCAAGAAACAGCTCCAATACCACTTGGAATATATGTATACCTATAAATTCAAAGAAAACATATAAAAACACAAGAGGCAATAGAGAGAACAAGAAAAATATATCTTGTAAGAAAGATATTCAAAATAGAGAGCTATGTTCACTTGACACTTCAAGAGGGCAACCTCCAAGAGAAAAGCTCCAAATCCAATAATAGTTCTTAGAAAAACATTGCATAGCTTACTACTCTATATATAGCTTCAATAAAAAAAATACCTAACTACTTGTGGCCCCACTATTAATGAGGGCCAATCACCCAAGGGCCTTTATTCAATAAAGAGGCCCACTTTTCATTAAGTCATTACCCACTAACTATCCAATGGGACTTATGGCCTTGTACATTGATAATGTAGGGGGATTAGGGTAGGACCCTAACACTTATTTTTATCCTTTATATCTACAGGGTGACCTCTCACAAATAAGGCATCTTTGGTCTAGAAATCCATGGTTTACCACTTGTTAGGTTCCTACCCTAACCCCCTACTTTATCAATGTGCAAGGCCATAAGGCCCATTAGATAGTTAGTGGGTAGTGACTTAATGAAAAAAGGGTTCTCTTTATTGAATAAAGTCCCCTAGGTGGTTGAACCTCATTAATAGCGGGACCACAAGTTGTTAGGTTTTTTTCATTTGAAACTATATATAGAATGGTAAGCTATTTAATGTTTTTTCAGTAATTATTATTGTATTTGGAGCTTTACTCTTAGAAGTTGCCCCCATTAAGAGGAAAGTGAACATAACTTGATTTTCAATATCTTTCACACATTGTTTTCTGTTTTTATCTTTTCTTTTGTGTTTTTTAATTTTGTCTTTGAATTTATGGGTTTAAGTGCATTACAAGTGATATCATAGCTCTTTCTTGGTCCAAAGAGGAAGAATTTTTAAAACTAGGGTTTGGATTTTTCAAACGAGCCAACTTGGAATTTTTGCTCCAATTTTTTGTCTACAAAGTTTCAGGTTCTAAAAAAATTCAGGTTACAAAAAGGACATACAGAAGTAACTTGTGTAAAAAATTCAAATTGCAAACTTTGGAGAGCAAGTACTTGACACAGAACTTGTCAATGTGACATTTAATGGGTTTACCATGTCTTCGAAACCATTTGTAAAAGGAATCTACACCAGGGAGAAACTCCACAATTGGGAGAGGCTTTGGGATGATTGTGTCCAGGAAGAGACTCGAGAGGAGTCCAGAGCTAGCAAGAAAGGAGGTAGTGATGAGAACTTGGCCCTTGTCAGCGAGACAAGAAAGGGAAAAGGAAAGGTTCCCAGCAAGAAGGGTAACAGTAAGGAGAGAACCTCACGGTCAAGAAGGAAGAAGGACTTGACTAAAATCAAGTGCTTCGTGTGCCACAAGAATGGGCACTATGCATCTCAGTGTCCAGAGAAGAAGAAAGGAAAAGGGAAAATGCAACAGGTAGCAACATTCACAGAGACTCAGTTGAGTGAGTTTGTTGTGAAGTTTGAGAGTGAGTTCTCACTAGTTTCTTGCATTTCCATTAGCAAAATTGCTAGGAGCACATGGTATGTGGACAATGTCGCATCTCGTTATATGATGGAAGCATGGGAGCTATTTAATAGACTAACAAAGACAAACTCGGGGATCCATGTGGAGCTTGGTGATGATGTCAAGTATGCAGTCAAGGAAGAGGGAACAGCCTCATTCTAGCTTTAGTCAAGAGGTTCCATTAGAATAATTTCAAAGTCTAAAATGGACCTCCTAATAGATATAATAAAATATTATGAGCTAGTCATTTTGTGGAGAAGGTATATTTACAACTCATGTCTTGCACTGTAATCTATGTAACTATGGTTGAGCTAAATTGAAAAGATATCTATAAATAAAATTAATAAAAAAATCATATATGACTAGAAATAGGAATACTTTTAATACATAAATGTACTAAAGTAAAGTACTAATAAACAAAATAAAGTAAAATACTTCAGTTTTAAATTACAAACTTAAGTTAAAATTATGTGAATAAGTTGACATTAGTAATGTTATATATATAAACCCAATCTAACTTATATTTATTAAATATATTTTCAATATATATTTATAGCCATTTATTTATAGTCATATATCTATAACTATAAGTTAATTGTTTTACAAATAGATATTAAATAAAAATTAGGTGCCATGAATATTAGTTTAGATCAGTTTAACTAGAAGTTAAACCTACACACGTTTAAAATTTAAAATTTATATTTATATTTTACTATGTTTTAACAATTTTATTCATTATAATAAATTTATCCTACCACGTTATAACAAATTGTTGAAATTTGTACCATGGAAGTGTTCCCCTAGCAATTTTTCTTAAGTCATTAAGAGAGGTCAAAGTGGCATGACCATTGCATTAATTGCTTGAGATGAGCAATTAATTTACTTTAGTGGTATAAAGTGACTCTTAATATATTTAAGTGGTGGTTGAATAAATTAATTAATGGAGAGAATTAAAGTGCATTTATTCTCATCCATTGATCTAAACCAATGTGGGCCCTTGGATTAGATGGTCGTTCAACTACCCTAGTGAGGTAAACCAAAAGACAAGGGACTTGAATTAAGTAGGCACTCCCTCTACCATTGTTGAGCATCCAAAACGAGAGTTTTTGCTGAGGCATGAAATCCAAGAAATTTAGAGCAAGTCGAGCTTGAGAGAAGAGGAACAAAACCAAGGGAAATATTTCCAAGGCATAGGTACAACAATGAAATCAGACCGTACAGCACAGTTAATGAGCATGAGTTTCGGGGAAGAGGCTAAGCATGAGTTTGGTGGTGTCTGGTGTTACCTCTAGAGTCTGCACTTTGAATTCCAAGGGTAGAGTTAGAGCACTTTGGATTGTATTGAATTGAAGTTTTGGTTTGGTTTTAAAAATATTTGGTTTTGGATTTGAAAGGGATCAAACTAAGTTAAAAGTTTATAAGACAAGCTCTAGAATCTAATTAGAAACATACATAGATTTGAAAATTCTCAAATTGAAATCCCAGCTATATTCACAAACATAGATTACTACTACTCATCCACCTCAAACAGTGTTTTCAAGTGAAAATAATCAAGAAAACAAGCCACAAACTCTCAGGCAATGAACACTTAGAGAAATGACAATAGATCTGAAAGTAAGAAGGTTTATGCAATGCATCAATCCTATGTCTTCATTCACATTTAAGCCAAGAAACCGCAGGGTCCTTCCAAAACAAGGATTGGTCAAAAATGCAATATTTAGTTGCCTTTAATTTCAGAGATCTAAATTTAGATTTTTCAAAATCACGATATTTAAAATTAAAAAAAAAATAAATGATATCCTTATACCAAGATGACTCAAAATATTTCTCTGCAATCTGTAAGTTACCTTCCTGTGTTTGATTTGGAGACTCGGTTGTACTATCTAAGATTGAATTCAGCCCTAATGCTTTACAATTAGACTCAGCAAGAAGCTTTGATAAACCCTGACCCTTAATCAATTGTGTTGGCTTGATTTCCATATCATATTCAAGAAGTTTTGTGATCCATTTACCTCTTTTACCTTCACTGTCGGGTTGAACCAAAATGTCCTTTACGGCACTACATGGAACATAAGCAACCACCTTTGATTGAAGAATGAGTCTGAAATATTTCAATGCCTTCACCAGATCATATGTTTGCTTTTCCATGATATCATATTTTAGTTCTGCATCTCTCAAGCCTTTACTAAAGAAATCAACTGGTTGTTCATACCCTTCAAAATTTCTTAGCAATAGTCTCATCTGATTCAAAAGAAAATGTTTGAAACTCTTTTGAATAATTAGGACTAATCACAAGGGGAGCTTGAGTCAAATCTTGTTTTATATTTTCAAATGAATCTATAGCCTCTTTAGTCCATTTTACTTTTGAATCTTTCCTTACCATAATTGTAATATGCTTTATAATCTCTGCAAAATTTGAAACAAATCTCCTCAAGAAATTAATCTATGTCGCAAAGTCACATTAACAAAACAAGCATGATGACTAGAAGATTACAAGATCTACGAGGAAAAATGCTCCAAGAAGATTTAATCGATAACGGTAGTAGTTCAGAATTTTGAAGCAAGGGTACAGTGCCGGAGCTTAGGGTTTGTAGGGTAGGATGGTGATTATACAGGGGAGGGGCTCATCCCCTCCTCCGCGACCAGAACAGGAGATGACAACAGAGAGTCTGCAGGTGCATCGGGAGGGAGAGGGAATTGGAGGAGAGGGTTGTAGCACCAAGGTTGAGCTGCCGACCCCTGGAACAGGGAACGCTGGTACGGGGGTTTGTATTCCCAAGTCGACTAGTACTCCTGCAATATCGGTGAACCCAAGCAAGGTTAAAGAATGAATTCAGCATATGACAAACCATGCGTTAATAGGGAAATTCATGGGTATATGGCCCTCTTGGAAAGCGTTAACATGGTGGATTCACTCAACCTAGAAGCCGAAAGGGAATTTTGATCTCCTGCTGGGATCGAAGGGATTTTTTACTAAGGTTTTTATTAATGTGGAAGACAAGGACAAAGTATTTGAGGGTGGTCCCTATTTCTACTACTCAGCTGGGATTTTTTTACGAATGTGGAAGGATCACTTAAACCCGGATAAGGAGGATTTGTCTATAGCCCCGGTGTGGATCAAACTATACTCACTACCAACTGAATACTGGGATCCTGATATACTAAAGGCTATCGGAGGAGCTCTAGGGAATTTTGTGAAAATTTAAGACCAAACTAAGCAAGGAAGGTATGTATCGTATGCCCAAATATGTGTATATATGAATATTTCGAGAACACTGCCTGAAGGAATCACATTAAACTGGGAAGAGTCTGAATGGTTTCAAACCCTTGATTATGAACACATCCCGTTTAGGTGCCAACTGTGTTATACACACGGATATCTAGCACGCGACTGCCATCTTAATCTCCCTAAGGAGATCCCAGGACGTAAATCTCAGGATCAGCGCGATGCTGAAGGCTTTACTAAGATCACCAGTCGTAGAAGAGCGGGAAGGAGACATAATGGTGCAGATTTGAAGAAGAAAGAACAGAGTACTAATAGCTTTGTGGCATTGGAACCTGATATGACAGACCCTAAGATTCATGACAAACCTATGAAAACCCCTATTACAGAGGCGGATAAGCCTACTGTTTTAGCAGAGACCAACCACACAAGTAAAACTGTTGATAATCCTATCGTTTTAGCAGAGATCAACCACAAAAGTTAAAATGATAGCAAGAACACTCTAGGGACTGAACAGATGGAGGAGGAGTTGGAGGAGATGGAACTGGAAGAACTAGATCTTGATTGTATGGAAGAGGCGTGTAAAAACTTTGAGGTACATTCCATTCTGGATACTCAACTGAAGCTTTTGAAAGATGCTATCCTTAAAACAAAACCTACCCCAAGCTTGGGAATCGGTCCTATTAAACTGATGGAGAGTAAGAGAAAATTTAAAGAAGGAGGTCTAAAGAGAGGAAGAATATCTAATAGGGAACGCATAGGGAAAATTGGGGCTCGTTTGGTTGATTCAAGCCAATATCCGACGATCCAGGAAGCTCTTCTATCTGTGAGATACAGTGTTTGATGAAAATTATTTCCTGGAACATTCGAGGGACTAATGGTCCTCGTAAACAGAAGACTCTTAAAAGTAAGATTATGAGAGAAAAACCTGATGTGGTTATGTTACAAGAAATAAAGTGTCTGGGGGCCCAGTTGGAACTGAATGCGGGTAGCATATGGAAAAATTGTAAGTGTATGTCACTGGATGCTGCTGGACAATCAGGAGGTGTGGCGATCCTTTGGGATCCCCAGTTGGTAATACTTACTGACTTTCTTTCCACTAAGTTTAGTCTATCTGCTTCTTTCCATTTTTTAGGTACCACTGTTAAGGGGATCATTACTAATGTGTATGGGCCGAGTAGCCACCTTGAGAAACGTAATTTCATTAATAGTATTTCTAGGCTCAGAAGTATGTTTGAAGGAAAGCACTGGATTATGGGGGGAGATTTTAACTTGATCAGATCTTTGGCCGAGAAGAAAGGGGGAAGGTGAATCCTTACTCCGGACAACACTTTATTCGATGAATTCATTGAGAACAGTAAATTGATTGATGTGGCTATGGGGAGCAATGGGTTCACTTGGAATAACATACGTGGAGGGGAGCACCTGGTGGAAGCTAGATTGGATAGATTTCTTATGTCGGAAATTATTATGTTTTTAGGAGGCACTCTGTCTTCCAGTCCTCTCGCATCTTCAGGCTCAGATCATTGGCCAATCTCTCTTATCTAGAGTAATATTGGTAATAATATGAATAGGCCTTTCAGATTTGAGAGTTTTTGGTTTACCCATAAAGACTTTCATAATAATGTGGAGGAGTGGTGGAGGAGTACAACTCCTCCTCAAGGGACTAAAATGTATTGCTTCCAGCAAAAATTGAAACTGTTAAAACAAAGTACTAAAAGATGGAACAAAGATGTTTTTGGAGACATTTTGGCTGATATTGCTGATCTTGAAGTTAAGATGGCACTAGTTTAGGAAATTGTCATGAGGATCGGCTTGACGGATGAGCTGGCTGGGGAGGAAAAGAACTTATCTGAACAGTTATATCAAAGACATAAACAGGAGGAACTGCTGTGGAAACAGAAGTCTAGAAACCAATGGCTAAGGGATGGGGACAAGAACACTAAGTTCTTTCATAGAGCACCCATACAACATAGACATCTGAATCAGATTTGTAAGCTTCGTACTAATGAGGGATTTGTTGTGGATCCGCATGAGGATCTTGAGAAGGAACTCTTATCTCACTTTAAGGATGTGATGACGAAACCCCTGATTGATTGATCTGCTTCCTGTAGGAAGATCAAGAATATAATTCCTCGAATCATTACTAATGAGTAGAATGAGATGCTCACTCATCTTATTAAGTTCCAGGAGGTTGAGGATGCGATCAATCAAAAGGAGGATGGTAAATCCCCTGGGCATGATGGTTTTACGGCTAATTTTTTCCACCATTTCTGGGACTTGATCAAATTTGAAGTGTGGCAGGTGATGGAATAATCGAGACAAATGAAAGGGGTTCTCCTTGCTTTAAATTCCACCTTTTTTACCCTAATCCCGAAAACTCCATGAACTGAAAGAGCTGAGATGTTCAGACATATATCGTTATGCAATATCATTTATAAAATCATTACAAAAGTCTTGGCCAACAGACTTAAACCCCTCCTCCCATCTTTGATTTCCATAGAACAGACAGGATTTGTTGAAGGAAGACAGATCTTGGATGGTATTATCCTTGATCAGGAAGTCTTACATTCCCTTAAGAGTACTAAAAAGGCCGAGATGCTTCTGAAGTTAGATCTATCGAAAGCTTATGATAAACTTACCTGGAATTATATGAAAGAGATAATGGACTCCTTCGGATTAAGTGAGACTTGGATCAAATGGGTTGCTAATCTGAATTCCTCTGCTTTCTTTTCTATTCTAATTAATGGGCACCCTTCCGTTGTTTTTAAACCAACTCGGGGCATCCTCCAAGGGAATCCTCTATCTCCCTTTCTCTTTGTGATTATGACTGAGGGTCTTGACAGGCTTATTACTCATTTGGTTGAGCATGAGAAAATCAAAGGTCTCACTTCTCCACTGCATGAAAAGGCTATCACTCATCAACAGTTTGTTGACGACACTCTATTGATGGCCCACTCCTCGGTTTAGGAAGCCAAACAAATCAAAAAGGACTTAAACCTCTTCTTAAAAGCGTGAGGGATCACCTTGAATATGGATAAATCGTTGGTTTTTTTCTTCAATACTCCCCCTGCTACTCAAAGGAACATTGCAAGGATTCTGGGTTTCAACAAGAGCTCCCTTCCAACCAAATATTTAGGTGCTCCGCTCTCGGATAAAATTCTTAAGAAGGTGTCATGGGAGGACTTGCTAAGTAAGATGTGAGAGAAACTCTCTAACTAGACCTTCTGGGCTCTTAACTTTCCAAGTAGAGTGGTTTTGATTAAAAGTGTCCTGCAATCTCTGCCTTTGTATCTTTTTTCTATTTTATCGGCACCAAAATCATTCCTCAAGGAGATCAGAGATATCCAAAGATCCTTTCTTTGGGGAGGCAATACTAAGCATCAGAAATGGCCCCTGGTGGACTAGGAGAGTCTCTGCAAACCTAAACAGGAAGGGGGACTTGGTCTTCGTGATCCGGAGAAGATGAATTTAGTGTGTGGAGCCAAGATTTGGTGGCGATGGCTCAATCATACTAACGAGCAGTGGGATGGTTTTTGGGAGAAGAAGTGTGCTTTAGAGATGGAAAGACAAGACTGGGTCAGGATGGACAGGCCGGAATAGAGATCTCAAATTTGGAAAATGTAAAGGAATGGCCGGAATCTGATAAGAAAACATTGTTCTTGGGAAGTCAGGCAAGGAACATCAACCAATTTATGGTATGATGCTTGGCAGCAACAGCCAGCTCTGTCAACTTTGATAAATAACATTCCTGTTGATTCTCCTGCTATAAACCACAATTGGCAGACGATCGCTCATTATTGGATGGAGAACCCTAATGATAAAGGGTTTCGATTGTGGAAACCTTTCAAATGGTGGAAGGAAAATTATGGAGAGGAGATTGGAAAACAAATTCATGAAATCCTGCAACAACGTATGATTAAATCTCAGTCAGGATTGGACCTCCTACGATGGGGACACTGGTCGAAGGGTATGTTCCGCATGAAGGAGGCATATTATCTTCAAGGTGGGAATGATAATTCTATCAATGACAAAATGTGGAAACGCCTGTGGGATAATAAGCTATGGCCCAAAATTACCCTCTACCTCTCGCTGGTGCTGAAAAAAAAATTGACTTGGGACAATATTTTGAAATGGGGCTTTGAGGGCCCTTCATACTACATCCTCTATGGGAAACATGGGGAAACGGTTGGTCATCTTCTTGATGAGTGTGGATTCACTTCTGAACTATGGGATAAGGGAGCTTTGATCTTTCGAATGTCGAATAGAATTCATGCAGACCCTATGGGAACAATAAAGGGTTGGAGGAAGGATCCCTTTTAGGGGAGAATTATTAACAGAATATGGGATCTTTTCCCTGGTTTTCTTGTTTGGGAAGTTTGGAAAGAGCGAAACAGGCGCATTTTTACAGGAAAACTTCAACAATGCAATGACATATGGAATCTTATTCAACGTGGAATTGTGGAGACTCTGCAATTAATTGTTTGGAATGAGCAAGATCTTAACTTACTGGCGAATGAAGGCAGTATCCTATCTCTAGGAATTCGGACGATACCTAATCATATTGGAAGCATTCGGGATCGGCGTCCATCCATGGTAAGTCCGGGGACCTGGTCTCCCCCTCTACCTGGGTGGCTTAAACTTAACTTCGACGGAGCTTTGAAGGGTAATTCGGGTATCGCTGGATACGGGGGTGTCATTCGGGATGACCAAGGAAATGTTCAATTTAGCCACTATGGACACCTGGGTGTTGAAACCAATAATGTGGTAGAGTGTGAGTCAATGCTACAGGAGTTATGCATGGCGGTTAGACGTGGCATCAAATGTATACAGGTGGAGGCGGACTCCAAAATACTGATTCAGATCGCCACCAAGTTGCTGAATGGAAGTCGGGCTGCTAAACTTACACTAGCGTGGAGGTTGGCGTGGAGGCTGACATGTTTGGAAAATATCATTACAACGATGACCTCGATCACCTTTCACCATGTAAGACGTAGTGCCAACTATTTGGCTAACGTGCTCGCCAACCAGAGTGCCAATTGTGTCGATGATGGATGGGATGGCGAGAAGCTTGACATGAGGATAAGCACGTGTCGGAATGAATGCATGCAAATTGAGAAGAGTGACATTTATGGGAAGAATGATGTTACTAGCAGGCATTTGGAGTAATGTGATGCGATGGAGGATATAGGGAGGGTATTCGTATGTGCAGAAGGAACTGGAGGCCTCATGGGAATCATGGTGGAAATCTAACGGCCTGTCCTTACAGGAGTTATTCGCCTGTGAAAACCATGATGAATAGTGATCGAAAGTGTGGGATGGAGACTGGCTTCAAATCTCCCACGTTTAGAAGTGAGGATACGGAGCAGGGTTTCGAGATCATGACGTCGCCAAAGGACAAGGGGGAGTATGACAAAGCTTATATCATTATGAGGAATTTAATGGTGGTTAGTGGCACCTAGCCTTTAAATTCTCCCTACAGGGTCGGCATTCCTCATCTATGTCGCCATTCTGCAAAAGTCTACGTTGTGCTACATCCTTTGTTGTTTTCTTGTTTGTCTGATTGTGCTTTTTCTGTTGTTAAGAGTATGCCGCCGAGGGGTCATCCTGCTCGTAGGGGTCGTCATGGCCAGGGTGAAATGAGTAACCGGAACCAGGAGGGTTTAGCTCAGACTAGGCAGATCAGAGACCAGTGGAGAGCGGCCATGACTGTTGTTTTCTTTCGTCGCCTGTTCCCGGAGCCTTTACAAAATGAGCTTGAGGAATTGGAAGGGAATTTATGGCGAATGGTGGGTGAGCAAGAGCTTCCTCTTGAAGCGGTTGTGATGGCCGACTAGGTCCAGGACCCTCGTAACACCAGGGGTCGTATGGCTCTCTACAATTGAGCGGTGGTTACGCTCTGGGTTACTAAAACAATTATTGCCCATACCCTGGATACTAGGGTGGACAATCTGGAAGGTTCAGAGCGGATGAAGAAATTGGAAGAACTATGTATTGGAAGAACTATGTAAAGAGCATGCTGAGGAATCCAAATGGATCCATATGAAGTTGGACTCTATTGCCGGTGACCTGGGTATTGACTACTTATCTAAGCCGAGCAAGGAGGTGAGGCAGAAGGTTCGTGACCTTCGTGGAAAGGCTGTTGCAAATGCTTCTTCACCGGTTATTCACATTGAGGATGAAGCTGTACCGTCTAGCTGAGGTGGTTTAGCTTCGGCGGATGGAGTCAGCCATGTCCTGTGTTTTGTTTATTAAGTTACTCTCTGTTTTTGGGCCTATGAGGTCCTCTAGTATGATTCGGGGACTTTGCTCGAGTCTGCTGCGGCTTGTATCTTGATCTGGTTTGATGATTCAAAACCCTTTTTGGAATACCTGCTCTCGGCTTACTTATCTGGAATCTTGTTATGATTGCTATACCGACTGTGGTCACTACTTTTGTAATGTTGTTATGATGATAGGGAAGACTTACTCTTTAGGCCTTGTTTTATCTAGTTGGGGTAGTAGATTTGGGACTTATGTTGGTAACAAGTTTAGCTTAAGTAGATCTGTTCTGGAGTATCATACTGGTGATCTTATTTTTTGGTTCTGGAATGTAGATAAGCAGCAATTTTGTAATCTCAGTGGTGGCTATTTAAGCACTCTAATGGATGGAAAAAGAATGATTGTAATTTTGATCCACCTATAATAGAATGATGTTTTTCTTTGCTTAAAAAAAACAAAACAAGCATGAACCATAATTGCTGCAAATCCCCGAGACTCGGTAACGCATTCAAAATATTAACAGCATTAAGAAAGGAACCTGTTTCATTTTCTTCCACTTCCTTGAGGTTGCATAGTATCCTGAAGTACTTGAGTGCCCAACTCTACAAGGACGCCAATCCGATGATCATTGGTGCGATTCTTCCGTCTCTCCAAGGTACATTGGCCTTTCCAATATATTTTATGTCTGAATGTCTTCTTACATTTCCTTCGCAAATTCTGAGAAAAATTACGAAGTCTATTATACGTGTTGACTAACCTAAGCATCCTCTTATTAATCTTGTCATTTTCACTTTGTAGCTGTTCCTTTTCCAACTGTAGATTGTTAATTAACTCTTTGGACTGCCTTCAAAATATTCATGGTTTTGAACCTTTTGTTGCGTATTTGTTGAGGAGGGATAACATTAAGGCATTATGTCTCATGTGTTATAGTTTCTTTTTAAAGCTCTTCAGAAGCCTCGTCTTGTACCATAACTTCTTTCTGAGTCTCAAGCTCACTATGAACAACTTCTTCAGAATGCATATTTTATGCTTCCTAGGCTCTATTAAAGGAAATTGTCTTTGAGGAACTAGCCTTTGACGAATCCATAATACCTTTGATAGCTTGCTTCATATTAGCAAAACATTCAGCCAATGTTTTCTCAAGCTCCATTGAAGAATCGGAGTCTTCCTCTGAAGAAATTTGGATAGCATCCTGCTTTCCTGGATTTGATTTATCCTGAGATGCTTCAACTCCAAGACTTCCTCCCTTTTCAACCATTTGTTGTCTCTTTCTAAGACTCGGACTAATTCTCCTTATAACGACTTCAGGTACTGAAACATTTGTCTTCAAATTACCAAATTTTATGTGCCCTTTATTTTCAACAGCACTACCAACAGCTTCATCTTTGTAACTTTCATTAATAGTCGTTTCTTCAAGAGCAATGTCTATTGTTTGCCGGAGGTTGCTGCTCCACATTTGCAAAACCTGAAGATTGAAGAAAATCATTCCAATTTCTATGAACCCTGCTAAGTTCCTCAATGATCATCATCCTAATAAAACCCTGATGAAAAAGACTCTGCTGAGAGTTACTACGACGAGCTCTAACCCTCGCTGACATTTTGGTAAGGATTTTCAGCAGGTAAAATGGGAGATTCATCTTTGAAACACCAATCAAATGTAACATGAAACGCATATGGTATATGTAAAGAGTTGAATACCTTTCCTCCATGGTGAAATATACTTGAACCAGTCTCAGAAGTTGGCTATATTCTTCTTTCAACCATATGCGAGGGATGTCTGTTTTCCAATCAGGATTGATGAAATTCTCCTTGAGAAATCTATTACATTTGGCCACATCCATATTACAGTGTTTAAACCATCGTTCTCCTTCAATATAAATCTCCCCTCCTGCTGCTATCAAATCCTTTGTAACTAAGAATGATAAATATCCTATTGAAACCCGATACCCATCAAAGCTCTGAGCAAATGCTCGGGCGACTGCAGTATGGTATTTTGGCATTTTCTAACAAAAACGCAACCAGCCTGCTTCTTGGAATCTAGATTTAATTTCTGGAAAATCTTCAATGAGAGGTGTTCCCTCACGTACATTGTGACCGTCGGAACCCCTGGGCATTTTTTAAGACTGATAAAACAAGGGTATTTTCCAGTCATACCTTCTTCCAAAACCCTAAACTTAGTTACTAGCTTGCAAGGGAAAGTTAAACATAGAAAATAAAGATTATGCACACAAGGAATAAATCACAACTTCATTATGGAACAAACATGCGAATAATCTTCATGATTCACGCATCTAATTAGTCACTGCCTTCAAATTTAAATCAAACCTTGTAATTTCACTCTGACTAGAAGTGTAACCTCAGAAGGACAGGTCTGACAGGTGAGTAATAATAAGAAATATACGTGGAAGAATGATTAACCTTGGCAGCATCATGATATTTAGACTTCATGGCATCATGAATAAACATCTCGTAGCATCACCTTCGATTTAGCAGCATAGACTTTAAAAATAGATGAGTTTTAACTTTCCCTTTTCAATAAAATTTGAAAGATATAACAATAACAACTTAATTTCCTTAATACCATCTTTAAAAAAACAAACTGTGCAAACTGAAAATTACAAACCACCACCAAATTGCGCTTAAAACATAATAAAATAGCAAAGCAATAAAAATCAAAGGCCAAACCATTAAGATAGAATAGAGAAGATCCAGGATAGAAGACAAACTTTCCCTTTTTAATAAAATTTGAAAGATATAACAATAATAACTTAATTTCCTTAATACCATCTTTAAAAAAACAAACTGTGCAAACTGAAAATTACAAACCACCACCAAATTGCGCTTAAAACATAATAAAATAGCAAAGCAATAAAAATCAAAGGCCAAACCATTAAGATAGAATAGAGAAGATCCAGGATAGAAGACAAGTTTCAAGGTTTACTAAGTTTCAAAGGTAAGAATCTATTAGCAAGTCATTTTGCAGAACTCGATACTAACATCTGGCATGAAGTTCGAGGTCATTTAATGTTGCATTAAATGCCGGTTTGAGAAACGAGTTTCAATGTTTCAGGAGGGCACGAGTTTCCCTATAGAATTCACACGATTTTCCATGTAAATTGTTGTTGTTGCAGAGAGCACGCAGACCAAGGAAGAATACATCTTCAATGCGCACAGAAATCGAGATGGTAACTGTGTATTTTGACTGACTGTACAGCCTAAGATTGGCACGGTTTCCAATGTTGATGTAATGTTGAGAATGAGCAAAAAATTTGTCCCATAATTTCCAAAATTGGTGGCTTCCTTCTTAGGGTTGAGATAAGTGATAGCTATATCAATTAATTGTTGTACATTTCCATTTGATAAAAGAAATAGATACTCTTTCTTTCTCTTAAAGGTTTTTCGTCAAAACTATGTTTGAAATTTATGTGTGATGCATGATTTTTCTGCTCTATTGTAGAATTTCTTATTGTGCTTTAAGTTCATATGGTTCATGAATAAAATCTTATTTGCGGTAGCTAGTTGAATGAGATTAAATATTGAACTATGATTATCTGTGCATAACTTAAAGTCTGTGTGAGAAGTGAAATTTCTACACATTATATCCTAACAAATTTATTCATTGTAACAATGTTACATCCGATAGTGTTATAACAAGTTTAATATAATATACCATTATATTCTATGGTGGTATAACAAATTTAATATAATATAAATAAGCTATATATGAAAAAATTAATATAATTTAAATAGGATATATATGAAAAAAGTTTAATCACATATGGAAACTTATTAGTTATATAAATTTAATATAATATATATGAAAAAAGTTTAATTACACCGATAGGTGTTTATATTTTAGAATTTGGGGTCGACAAGCATCTATGCTTTTCCTAGATTGCACGAGGATGAGACAAGTGTATTGTCTAGATTGATTCTATGGAAGTACTTCCAAATTCGAAATAAACAATTATATATTAAATGAATATAAAATATAAATGGTAAGTTATCCATGGGTAACTCTTAGCTTATGCATGGATAACAGAAAATTCCTTAAAGACAACCCATCTAACTAGATGAAGGTGAGAACAAGTAAGAGATAACTTATTCATGGCACTTAACTTGTGGTCTATTGATGTTCACAGGCCACAAGTTAAGTAGTTGTGTTAGTATAACATAAAGAAGATATAAATAAAAAAAGTCATAATCAGAAACTTATTAATTAGGATAACACATTTAATATAATATAATATAGTTAGGATATATATGACAAGTTTAATATAATATATTATAACAAGTTTAATATAATACTTGCCCTATATCAAGTACATATGTATGAATTTGAATTTTGAATTTAAGTTTTACTTTTGGTTTTAATAATATATTTTATATTAAAACATTTATTGTATAGGAAAGTACTTTGAAGTAATTTATGATTACTTTTTATATTATGAGTATTGTTAATTATGGGTTTGCATTCACCATTTAGAATTTGACATGAACTCAACGTAATGTCACTTAAACCATAAAGGATGATGTCATTCTCTAGAATGTGATTGGTTCTTTTAAATTTTATTTTGATAATGGGTGTTTTGAGTCTCATTTTAGATCTCAAAATTTCCCTAATGGTTTGATGCCTAGGATGTGCTATATGTTCAAGGACTAAAGAAGAACGTGCTCTCAATCTCAGCTATGGAGGACAAGGGTTTTGTCGCCATCTTTAAAAAAGGGAAAGTACTCATACATCGAGAGGGAACAACAATGATGATTGGGGTTAGAGAGGACAACTTATACAGGTTGCAGGGAAAGCCTATTCAAACCTTGGTACATGATAGTGACAACCTGTGTGAGCTATGGAACAGGAGGATGGGTCACCTGCATTACGAGGCATTGTCGATTCTAAGGGAAATTGTCACTGGGCTCCCAGATTCCAGTGTTGAGTAGCAGAGCTTATGCAAAGGATGTGGACAGCTATGCGGCCTGCGACCGTTGTGCGGCTTACGGGTGCACTTGGCAAGAATGTCAAGGCTACTTTTCCAAGCAGCAAGAGTAGGTCTAAGGGAATTTTGGATCTTATTCATTCAAATGTATGTGGACCAATTCCAATAGCATCGTGATAAGGAGCATCATATTATGTGACATTCATTTATGACTTTTCTACGAAAACCTAGATCTTCTTTATAAAGACCACTTAAGAGGTCTTTGATCAGTCATGGGAATTCAAGGCCCAAGTGGAGAACCAGACAGGGAAGAAGATCAAGGTCTTGAGGTTAGATAATGGCGTAGAGCCTTGAGGTCAGATAATGGGGGATAGCACCTCAAATGACTTCAAGGATTTCTACAAGGTGGCAAGGATCAAGAAGGAGAAAACAATCTCACACAACCCACGACGAAATGGGGTTGCAGAGAGAAAGAATAGATCCATTATCAGTTCCATGAAGGTTATGATTCATGACCATGGCCCTACCTATGCTTCTTTGGACAAATGTGTGGATTTCTTGAACACAGTAGATAATTTAGCCTGAGAAAATCTCACAGTGAAATAATTCGTTAGAGAAAATTTGGGCTCTAAAATGTGCCTTATAAAAAAATGTGCCATGGATGAGTTGGAATTCTCAAATCAACAGAATTTCAATAACTTTGGCCAACCATTATGGTTGAGTTGGACATATATAAGTCAAAGATGCTTATGTGTCATAATTTTATTTGGCAATAGCTAACTTCATATTAACCTCCCTTGGTTAAGATTTTGAAAAGTTCATCTTGAAATATGATAAATATACTTGAAATAATAAATATTGAGTATTTTATATTAGCATTACTTCTAAGTTCTTTAAAAACATTAATTAAGATAATAGTGGGGTAATTTTGAAATAATAAATATATAGTATTGTATATTATCACTACTTCTAAGTTAAAAATATCCATATAATTAATTAATCTTTTAATTAAGTTTATAGTCGAGTAATTTTGAAATAATAAAAACATCCATATAATTAATCTTTTATAAATAAATTTAAAAAACTACCATAAATATAAAAAATAGGAAAAAGATAAAATAAGCTTTCTCTATTTTTGCAATAACTTTCTCCCCCAAGTTTGGATTTTAACGCTTTTTGTACCATTGGAAATATCTCGTCGAGACCTTTCTAACGGTACCAAAAGTGTCAAAATACGAGCTCGGAGGAGAAAGTTATCACAAAAATAGCGAAAACTTACTCTATCTCTCTCCTATTTTTTTATTTATGATAGCTTTTTAAACTTATTTATTTTTATTTATAAGCGATCAAAATTACTCCATTGTCATATTAATTAATGTGAGATTTGTATTTTAAAGGACTTGGAAGTAGTGATAATATAAAATAAAATAAAAATAATGATTGTTTATTTTTAGTATTATTGTAAGGTGTAATCTAAATATTCTATGTTTTCAACATTTTTCGATCATATTTTCCGTCTTATTTTGTTCGTATTCCAAGTGAAATTATTTAAAAATCTTAGAATCACAAATATTAGCTATGGATATTGCATAATTTGGGTGCCAAGAGGTATTCGAGTGTGTTGAATCTATTTATGGATTCAAAAACACAATTTAAACACTTAAAAAATTATATTTTACCAATTGTTTTTATACCAAAATACGACCAAAACCCACTGTAAAGTTGAAAATGTAGAATAAATAGGCTGCTCCTTATTGTAATTATATTTTTTTCATTGTAATTTTAGTTTTTTTTTAGTTTTAGATATTATTAAATATATAAAAAGTAGTTGTACATTTATTAAAAAAATACATAAATTATAATATAAATTTAAAAAAAAATCCACTATATCATTTATTGTATATGCACAAGAATCTAAACCTTTCATTATTTTTTTCATTCATCATCTCTTAACTCTACACTAACCCAACATACTTGTCAACTACCAGTAATGAGATAGTATAGGTTGACATTCACTACATAACACCTTTAACTTAGTGTGACATGGCATATTGGTAGTGTGACGTGGATTTTTTTATTATTTTCCTTAGGAGACCCATTTTAGACCCCAAATTTCCTCTAATGAAGAAAAATGATGAATTACAGTGAAAATTGCAGTGAAATGAACAATAAAATTAATCATGCATTGAAACTCAAATGTGTATAGAAATGTGTTCCTTAATTCATTAATCAATATAGCCAAAAGATATGTTACAATAGATGAAATTCGAATAATGGGGATAATAAATGATGTTTGAACATTAGAGTGGCATAAATATTTAATAAAAGATCTAAATAAATATATACAAGTGAAAATCAAAGTGGCATTTGATCATGAAGACACATGGAGGAAGTGGGACCCACATATGGCTATATTTCCCCACTACACTTGGCATCATGCTCTCACCAATTCGAATTCAAGGTGAATGGTAAAATACTTGGGGGAGTCCAAAAGGTATTATTCATGGCATGACTCATCCAAGGTCGAAATATAGAGGAAGAGTAACTCCCATGGAAGGGGAAGAGGCAATTTGGAGTTAGTGAGACACTTGGGCTAGATTCCCTAGCTCTATGACAACAATGATGAAGATGCTATGACACTTATGACACAAATCAGACTTGAAGGCTGACATATGACATATATGACATGTCAGGGCTAAAAATAGACTCCAAGAGGGTGCTCAATGGTATTAGGGAAGCTAAGATGCTTCCACATGTGATTTGGTGGAAGTGGGAAACTAGGAATTGTTGTACAAGTGGCGTTCTTTGGAATCTCTTCCCAACTTGAGTTGGCATGAGTCTCTTGGAAGGAATTCGACCCATGGAGGACATTAGAACTTTATAAATGTCAATAACAAAGAATGAAACCAGCTTTTGATCATTTGTAGAATTTGCAATTGCATTTGTGAAGAGGGGGAGCTAGTGGATGACTAGTTTCTTACCTTAGCCAATTTCGAGGGTGAAAGATTCACATCCAAGTTGGTAATTGGAAAGGCCATTCAGACCTTTCATTTGGAGCTTTAATGGAGTCTTTATTTGCAGGTGTAAGCTACAGGGCAGCTCATGGTTTCTTCTATTGCAGCTCACTCCTTCAACCATTTCTAGTTTTGATGGTATATTCTTGATCCTTGAAGGAGGGCGTTTTTGGTGAGATATTGTACTCTTTGGGGAAGCTTTTAATGCCCCATTTCTTTTGTAATATGAATTAAATACTCTGTTCTTCATCTCCAAAAAATTTCAAGTCGAAATTCCTAGTAGAAATGTATAAATCTTATTTTTAATGGAAGAATAATGTCATTTCCCCACTACCTTGTTGTGAGCCAATGTATTGATGATGATTTCGAATGAATGGATGATTCTATGATATATTTGTGATCAATATACTTCCATGGATGTCTTATACAAGTTTCATGTACTTTACTTGAGCATTTGAAGCATTTTTACTCAGTTTAGTTGTATTGGGAGGTGAAATAGTGTCATTTCCCCAAGGGTCGAATTGGAGATTTTTGCAGTTGAATGGGAGAGGGTGAGAACAGTTGTAATAATCCATTAATGGTGCATATGAGACTTTAATAAAATACTTAACACATTACATACCTCTGTTCATAAATTTGAGTGGGTTTGGAGGCATTTGGGAAGCCATTTTCAGTGCTTACCCCAGGGGGATTTGAACTCCAAATTACTAGTAAAATTGCATAATTGGTCCAAAATCTTAAGAGAGTTTGCAGAGGTCTTTTCGTGGACATATGTCATCCATAAACATCATATTCAAATTCTAATATCATTCATACACCTTCCTTGAATATTTGAAGGCATTTGGAGTCAATTTGAGACCTAGAGACCAATACTAGTAAAAGGAAAATCACTAGTAAAGTTACCTACATTGATCAGAATTGAAAGAGGATTTGCAGAAGTATTTTAAAGGTCCAAAGGCATCCATGAAACACATATTTATGTTCTAATATCATTCATATACCTTCTCAGAAGATTTGGGATCATTTGGGGCAAATTTGGGACCTATAGATCAAAACTAGTCAAAGGTCTAACTAGGGAAAAAAAGTGAAAAATTGTCATTTTAATAAAATTCCTAACAAGGGACATCACACTTACATGATCTATATTTCAGCACAACGAAAGACAATGGTGAGTAGGGATGTTAAGTTCGATGAGAACCTCGCATCTAGGAAATATCATAAGTTACCACTAGTGGTAGAGGACGAGGAGTTCAAGGCTCCGAAGGGAGAACAAATTTCAGAGACTTTTAGTTCAGGGAGTCATCCTTCAATTACGGAGGAGGTGTTAGCTCCTTCCATCTCTATCAAAAGACCCATATGGTTTGAGTAGACATTGAGGGATGCTCGAGAACATGTTGAGACTCCCAAGAGGTCATTCAATGAGAGTAGGCCTCCAAGGAAGCTTCCAAACTATATGACATTGATGAGTAACATCATTGATTCCAAGCCTTCCAATTTTGAGGAAAAATCCGATTAGCATGTTTGGAAGGATGCCATGGTGGATGTAATGTCCCTTGTTAGGAATTTGATTAAAATGGCAATTTTTCACTTTTTTTCCTTAGTTCGACCTTTGACTAGTTTTGAGCTCTAGGTCTCCAAATTGCTCCAATTTATCCTAAATATTCTGAGAAGGTATATGGATGATGTTAGAACATAAATATGTGTTTCAGGGATGCTTTTGGACTTTTAAAATACTTCTGCAAATCCTCTTTCCCTTTGACTAATATTGGTCTCTAGGTCTCAAATTGGCTCCAAATGCCTTCAAATATTCAAGGAAGGTGTATGACTGATATTTGTACTTAATTATGATGTTCAGGGATGATTTATGACTATCAAAAGACTTCTGAAAACTTGTTTAAGATTCTGGACAAAGCATGGAATTTAACTAGCAATTTGAGGTTCAAATCCCCCCGAGGTAAATACTGAAAATGGCTTCCCAAATGCCTCCATCCCCACTCGAATTTCTGAACATAGGTAGGGGATGTATCAGGGGTATTATTAAGGTCTCATATGCACCATTAATCATTTATTAATTATGTTCTAACCTTCTCCCAAACAGCAGCAAAAATCACTAGTTCGACCATTGGGGAAATGGCACCAAATCTTCTTCAAATATAAATAAACGGAGTAAAATGACTTCAAATGCTTGAGTACTGAACATGAAACTTGTATAATACATCAATAAAATTTCATTCATCAATAAACCATCAGTATTTTACTTATCCATTTGAATCCATCAACATTACATTGGTTCACAACAAGGTAGTGGGGAAATGGCACTGTTCTTTCATTAAAAATGAGATTTATACATTTCTACTTGGAATTTCGACCTGAAACTTTCTGGAGATGAAGAACAGAGTATTTACTTCATATTACAAAAGAAATGGAGCATTAGAAGCTCCCCCAAATAGTACAATAGCTCACCAAAAACACCCTCCCTCAAGGAGCAAGAATATGCCTTCAAAACTGGAAATGGCTGAGAGAATGCGATTCATTAGAATAAACCATGATCTACCCTGTAGCTTACACCTGCAACAAATGACTCCATTAAATCTACAAATGAAAGGTCTGAATGGCCTTTCCAATTACCAACTTGGATGGGAATCTTTCACCCTCAAAATTGGCTAAGGCAAAAAACTAGTCATCCACTAGCTCTCCCTCTTCACAAATGCAATTGCAAATTTCTCAAATGATCAAAAGTTGGTTTCATTCTTTGTTATTGACATTTATAAACTTCTAATGTCCTCCATGGGTCGAATTCTTTCCAAGAGACTCATGCCAACTCAAGTTGGGAAGAGATTCCAAAGAACGCCACTTGTAAAACAATTCCTAGTCTCCCACTTCCACCAAATCATATGTGGAAGCATCTTAGTTGCCCTAACTCCCTTGAGCGCCCTCTTGGAATCTATGTTTAGCCCTGACATGCCATATATTTCATATGTCAGCCTTCAAGTCTGATTTGTGTCATAGGTGTCATAGCATCTTCATCATTGTTGTCATAGAGCTAGGGAATCTAGCCCAAATGTCTCACTAGCTCCAAATTGTCTCTTCTTCTTCCATGGGAGTTACTCTTCCTCTACATTTCGACCTTGGATGCATCATGCAATGAATAATACATTTTTATCTCCCCCAAGTATGTTACCATTCACCTTGAATTCGAATTGGTGAGAGAATGATGCCAAGTGTAGTGGGGAAATCTAGCCATATGTGGGTCCCCCTTCCTACATGTGTCTTCATGATCAAATGCCACATTGATTTTCACTTGTATATATTTATTTAGCTCTTTTATTAAATATTTATTCCATTCTAATGTTCAAACATCATTTATTATTCTCCTTATTCCAAATCCCAAAGCTTCCACCCCAAACCTAGGAAATTAGTAATTTTCCTCCTTGACAATTATTTGACCCTTAGCATCAATTTGACAAACTCTAATGAATATGTCCAATGTGCTTAGGACATTGTGACCCAATGCATAATTTGAGACATTACAGTGGAGTACGCCTCCATCGTGAAGAATGATGTTTGTGACATTGTTCCTAAACCGGAGGGGAATCCTGTGTTGACTTACAAGTGGCTCTTCACAATTAAGCATGTTGCAGATGGAAGCATCAAGAAGTTCAAGGTGAGGTTTGTGGCGAGAGGGTTCTCTCAGAGAGAGGGAGTGGACTAAGAGGAGACATTTGCTCCTATCTCTAGATATGATTCTATCAAAACTATGTTATCTATTGCCTCAGTCATTAGTTGGAGGATTCACCAAATGGACATGAAGATCGATGGCTACATTCATGGTCACCAACCTGAAGAAGGTTAACACTTCATATTCATAATGGGTGGATCCCAAATTATATAGACAATTGATAGGGTCCTTGATGTATTTGGTCAACACCAAGCCAGATATATGCTTTTCTATGAATACCTTGAGTCGGTTCATGGTGGAGTCGAGGTAGGTACATTGGGTAGCAGCAAAGCATGTGCTCAAATATTTCAAGGGCACAGTGAAGTATGGATTAAGGTATCTTGGAGGTGATGGAGTGAGGCTACAAAGATATCTAGACTTGGATTGGGAAAGGCGTGCATCAAATCAGAAGAGCACCTCAAGGTGTTGCCTTGGCTTGGGCTCAACAATGCTTTCTTGGTTCAACAAGAAGCAGACTTTTGTAGCACTCAAGAGTCAACAAAGGCATAGTACATGACAATGAGTATGGCTAGTTGTGAAACTATTTGGATTCGCAAACTTCTTACAAGATTATTTGATCAAGAGTTGGAGCCTACGTTGACTCATTATGATAATCAGAGTTGTATCAAACTCTCTGAGAATCCAGTGTTCCATGGCAGGTCCAAGCATATTGAGATCAGATATCATCAAAGAGATGATCCAAAAGGGAGCAGTCAAGCTCCAGTATATTCCCACGGATGAATAGGTTGTAGACAGTCTCACCAAACCCTTGGTGCAAGGGAAGTTTGTATTCTTCAAAGATAAACTAGGAGTGGTGGAATGTTGAAGTTTGCAACTCATATAGGTATTTCTGATGAAAAATAACAAAAGACTTTTAAAGAATTAAAACACTCTTGACAAGATCTTCAAACACATAAAATCTTAACAATAATGATGTACACAAAGATTTTAGGTCAACCTTGACTAGGGAAAATCCCAAACTTGGGAAAACCCTTGAGAGAGATTATTTCTATTATTCAAGAGCAAATATGTTTTACAACACAGAAAATTAATGAATCCAACAAATTCGGAACTATAAAACTACGTATCTCTGCCTTTCCTCTGCCTCTTTGATTTATGTTCTAGAAATTTGTGCCAATAGAAATAAACTTCCAGACTGTTCACATGTGCCAACCAAACTATTGTCCTTCTGCCTGAGAAAGCATATTACTGTGCAAATGAGTTTCAGCAACAATTAATGCACAAGAATCTGCCTTGGAAATCGCACCAACAGGTACAGTACGACCTGTATGGATTTTTGTCTCGAAAACTGTACCTCCTTCTTGCTATACAAACTGTCCTCTCTCTATATATACTGTTTTCTCTCTTGCTGTACAAACTGGATGGTGTCACTGTGTTGGAAATCATGCACTCTGAATTACTTTGGAAACTTTGCCCTAAACTATCTCTAGAAATCTGATCTCTCTCCTCTCACATTCTTTCTCAATGATCTTCTTCACTAAAAAGATGACATATTTTTCATTTCCCTGGATGTTCTTTTATACTTTATTTCTCTCCACCTTAAGCTTAACTAACTCAACCAACTTTCCAATGGATGAGATTAACTTGATCTTAGGGCTTACATTTAATGCTCATATTAAATACACTTTAATAATTAAATGCATTAGGGACCCACAACTTAAATACACTTTACGTTGAATAAAGTACAAAAAATTACTTTTAAAATATAACATCTTATTACATTTAAAAAGTGCATCTAGGAAACACAACTTCGTCCCCCCCATGATAGACATCAAAACATGGAAAGGACTTACTGAGTTACACTTTTTCAACACTCCCTCTTAACAAGGGAGGTCCTTCCAGCACTACCTGCATCTCCACCACCTAGATCACTGTTCATAGTAGCAGCTTCGTCTTGCTCTTGAATCTAATCTGAAGATATGTTCTTGAAGTCTAAGCTCCTAGGAGACTCCATTCTCCCATCCTGAGCTTGCTCCATCACTTCATACTCACTGAGTCTCCTGCCAGTACTCTAAAGAGACTCACTCTCTTCTCCTGAACCAGAGATTGAATAGTTGGCGCCACTACAGTCTCCCTCTCGTCCTTAGAATCTAATAACCATCCACTAGATTCTGCAACATTGAGAAACATATCCCATGTTCCTGTCATATACCTAGATGCTCTACTATCAATCAACCAAGTCCTAGCATCCTCGTAACCGGTACTACCACAACTTGAATTGAAGGAGACAACCTTCTCCTTCTTCCCGAGTGAAGTCATCCCGGTACTGTGCAGCTTGTCTTTAGGAGCTATCTTTTGCTATAAGCAACACTTACAAGTCGCTTGTATCAACCCACTTGTTATCTTAGCAAGTTCAATGTGTCCACAATCCTTCGAGAACTCCTGCTCTGATACCATGAAGAAAAATGACAAAGTCTCTTTGTGGTGTTTTGTGAAACACTTAGCAACTGTAGGTTTTAAACTTAAAAATTATTTGCTGACTTTTAAAGAATTAAAACACTCTTGTCAAGATCTTCAAACACATAAAATCTAAACAATAATGATGTACACAAAGATTTTAGGTCAACCTTGACCAGGGAAAAACCCAAACTTGGGAAAACCCTCGAGAGAGATTATTTCTATTTTTCAAGAGCAAAACTGAAACTTTCTTTTACAACACAGAAAAATAATGAATCCAACAAATTCAGAACTACAAAACTACTTATCTTTCCCTTTCCTCTGCCTTTGATTTATGTTCTAGAAATTCATGCCAACAGAAATAAACTTCCAGATTGTTCACACGTGCCAACCAAACTGCTATCCTTCTACCTGAGAAAGCATATTACTATACAAATGAGTTTCAACAACAATTAATGCACAAGAATTTGCCTTGGAAATTGCACCAGCAGGTACAATACGACCTGTATGGATTTTTGTCTTGAAAACTATGCCTCCCTCTTGTTGTACAGACTATCCTCTTTGTGTATGGATTGTTTTCTCTCTTGCTGTACAAACTGGATGGTGTCATTGTCTTGGAAATCATGCACTCTAAATTACTTTGGAAACTTTGCCCTAAACTCTCTCTAGAAATATGATCTCTCTCCTCTCATTCTCTCCCAATGATCTTCTTCACTGAAAAGATGATGTATTTTTCATTTCCCTAGATGTTCTTTTATACTTTATTTCTCTCCACCTTAACCCTAACTAACACAACCAACTTTCCAATGGATGAGATTAACTTGATCTTAGGGCTTACATTTAATGCTCATATTTAATACACTTTAATAATTAAATGCATTGGGGACCCACAACTTAAATACACTTTAAGTTGAATAAAGTACAAAAAGTTACGTTTAAAATATAACATCTTATTACATTTAAAAAGTCCATCTAGGAAACACAACTTCGTCTCCCCCTTGATAGACATCAAAACATGGAAAGGACTTCCTGAGTTACACTTTTTCAACAATTTCCATATGGATTTGTATCTAACCTATGAAAATCGTCATTAATAACTCTCAAACTTTGGAAATTCACTTTAATAATTTAATTATTAAAGTGGATGCCAATTAAAATTAATTGAGATTAATTTAATAAAATACCTAAGAATTTGGCATTAGTGAATTACGTTAATTGAGTGAATTTTAGGCATTGATCTCTAGTAAGTGGTGGAGGAGTGTTGAAGTTTGCAGCTTCGATAGGTATTTCCCCATGGGTTTGTGTCTAACCTATGGAAATAGTCATTAATACCTCTCAAAACTTTGGAAATTCACTTTAATAATTTAATTATTAAAGTGAATGTCATTTAAAATTAGTTGAAATTAATTTAATAAAATGGCTAAGTCTTTGGCATTAGTGATTTAAGTTAATTAAGTGAATCTTAAGCATTGATCTCAAGTGAGTGAGATCTAATCTTAACCATTGAAGATAGGGTTTTGGTTCATCTCAAGAGGATAAAAGGTAGCCAAGGTGAGAAGAGAAGACACAAGAGAGAAACTGAGATGAGAGAGTGGAGAAGGACTTCCACTTGACAAATTTGGCAGAGAAAATATTGCAGCAGTCAGAAAATCTTTGCAGGTGGGTCGTACAGCAGGAAGTTTGTTGAGCAAGCATACAGGTCCAAGAGTAGGTCTTACTAGTTAGACTTGCAACCAACTAAGTCATACATGGTTGTATCATCCAGCAAAGTCGTACAACAGGTCATGGGTCGTACAAACATATCCACAAGGTGTAGTGTCATTCGTATGAACTATCTAGGTCATACGATAAAGCAAATTGAGCAAGGAGTTTGGCTGGGTCAATTTTGCAAAGTGAGGATTTTTTCTAAGGAGGGCATTTTATTGAATAGGTATGTTTCCATTATCTTGCTTCCGCTATTAAATTTATGATAATAAATATCAATAGTATAAATTATTTAGTGAGCTGCGATTTAATTTTCAGCAAGGAAAATCACTAAGAAATTGTTTATCTACAGCTAGGGTTAGAAAAATTAACACAGCTTTGGGTTGACACTTGTAGTGTCCCTTTTTTATAAATTTGGAAAAATTGGAAAAATTGCAATTTTTGGCCAATTCGATCCTTAACCTAGTTATGACTCCAATGCTCCCAAATGGCTCCAAATGCTTCCAAATTGGGTTTGAAGGTATTTGAAAGGTATTAAGACATAAAAATGAGGCTGCTAGATGTTTGAACGCTCTCAAAATACTTTTGCAACATTCATTTAACTTCATGAAAAATTGGGAAATTTTACTAGCAATTTCGAGGTTCCAACCCCCAAGGGTAGAGGTCACTAGAGGCTTCCCAAATGCAATACAACCCTCCCAACTTTCATAACAGAGACATGGATTAGTTTAGGGGCTTCAATGGGCACCCAAATGCATCATTACTCAGTTTCTAAAGGCTGTTGCAACTCCCATAAATTAGAGGTTTGTGGACATGTCTTCACATAGGGGGAAATGATAGGAAACTTCACCACTTGCTATGAAATTCGAGATTTATGTTCCAAAGGCTTGTGCAATGTATATGAAACTTCTTCGGGACATTAATGACTCTCCATACATCATAAAAATCAGAGAGATGAACTGATACAAATCGAAATAAAGCAACTTCAAACTCTTATAACAAGATATAGGGAAAATGGCACCATTTATGCATTGTTTGGTATTTCGACCTGAGGATCTTTTGAGTATCAAATACAGAGTATATATATCAGATTACAAATAAATGATGTATCTTGGACTCTCATAAAGAGATCAGCGTCTCACCATTTGCCCCCTTCCTCCAAAAGCCAAAATATGAAGAGAAATATGAGAGAGAGATGGGAACAAGTTGAAGGAGAAAAGATCACGAACTGCCCTATAGCTTCAACCTGCAACAAATGACTCCATTGTAGCTCCAAATGAAAGGTCTAAATGGCCTCTCCAATTGCCAATTAGGATGGGAATCTTTCACCCTTGAAATTGGTACTAAGGCAAGTAGAGTAAACACTCCACTGGCATGGACAAGCTATGCTCTCCAATATGCAAAATGAGAAATGATCAAAAGCCACTCTCATTCTTGGTTCTTGTCTTTTATTACCTTCCCAAGCCTTCCATGGTTCGAATTCCCTCCATGAGCTTCATGCCAACTCGAATTGGGAAGAGATTCCAATGTGTGCCACTTGTCCATCAATTCCTAGCCTCCTCCTTCACTCAATTCGAATGGATGACTCTTTGGCTACCCTAACTCCCTTGAGCACCCTCTTGGAGGCTATTTTAGCCCTGACATGTCATATATGTTAGATGTCAACAATCAGGTCTGATTTGTGTCATAAGTGTCATAGCATCTTCATCATTATTGTCATAGAAGCTAGGGAATCTAGCCCAAGTGTCCCAATAGCTCCAAGATGCCTCTTCCTCTTCCATGAGGGTTACTCTTCCTCTCCATTTCGACCCTCATTGAATCATGCCAAGTATTATGCCCTTCCAACTCCCCCAAGAATGTTGGACTCCACCTTGGATTCGAATGGGTGAGAATGGGATGCCATGTGGCATGGGGAATCTTGCTTAAGTGGGCCCCACACCTCCAATGTGCCCTCATGACCAAGTGCCGCCTTATTTTCCTATCTTAAATATTTATGTATTCCCCATTTAATATATTTTGTCAAGCTAATGTCCATTTGGGGGTTTTATAGTTCTCTTGTTCCAAATCTAATGTTTCCACCTCAACCTAGGAAACTAGTAGATTGGTGGAATTTTCTCTTCTTGAGATTTATTTGAATGGGGACATTGAAACACTGATCACCACATCTTGAAAACAGATCAGGTTTGTGAATTATGCCACTTTAGTTTATTGAGATGGAGGAGCACCTTACTCACTTCATGAGATAAGTGTTTAGACATAGATCTCAATGTGTGTGACGCACCTCAACCAAAGACCTATAGGGCGGTAAACTCTTTCTTGTCACAATGCTTCGAATTCCAAATCAATGACATGTTTTGATTCTCAATGCCCATGCCCCAATCAACCAATCTCCTTGAGACCCTTGCAAAGATGTCGTTACATGCCCTAGAACAAACATTATTAGTAGAGCACACATATCAACTCTTTGAGCTCCCAATGTTGGGCTCCCCCATTTAAAACACTACTCTCCAGATTCGATCGAGCAACCAATCTTCCATCCCGAGTTTCTTTCCCACCACCTTGCTTATTAGGAGAGTTAGGCTTCATCATTCTTGTGCTCCCCCAAGATCACACAACAATACCCGCTCAATCCAAGTCACTCCCTTGAGGACATCATCCACTACTGCATCAACTCTTTCATAGTGATTGATGACACTCCAATGAGCAGTCTGACTCTCAAAGCCCTCACTCGGGCTTTGGCATCTCTTTTGCACTGCACCAAGTTTCAATGCTAGTGTTCAACATTTCCGTTGTAACTTCTCTTATAGTTTCTTTTAGATAAATAATTAGATCATGAACTTTATATGCTTTAATAGCATTGATATAGGAGTTGCTTTTATATCCCCACTTTGTACTTACACTAGATGTACTCTTTTAGTGCCATTGACCTAAATTTTGTGGTCATTCGTTGGAAATTAATAAAAATGTGATTTTATCTTATCTAATCATGATGTTGTAATCACCAAAACTTGTGTTCTTACAAGATAAAGTCAATGGAGAATCCTTTATATTACCCTAGTTTTAACCCAAACACAATATTGCTCATGTACAAGCGATAATTGGCACGCATGTTAACTCTTTGAGCAATAACTATGTTCCAACAATTTTCAAGAAAACTGATGCCATGCAAATGATCATATAAGAAATCAACATAAAACACCATACAAATAACAGCTATTCTATGATTGATGATACAATTATCATTCGTACGTGTAATGACTATATAATTAACACTTTCTGAAATATGTTACTTCACATCCATGCCTTACATAATCACAATACAATACATAGCCCCTTTCCCTTTTTTCTTCGTCTGCATGCTATTAGCTAGAGGTATAACTCACTAGAGTTAAAGGTGTTCAACAAGCATGCAAAAGCATCAATCATGCTAGTGTTATTTTTCAAGAATAATTTTACTTCAGCTTGCCACTATTATTTTTCAAGAATAATTTTACTTCAGTTTGCTAGTGTCATTCTTCAAGAATAATTTTACATATGTTCATGAAGTAAATAACTAGTTAGTTGATTATCAAAATAATGAACAGTTAGTAGAAGTAATGGTGATTTTCATGTCTCCTTCAAAAGGCGTTTGATTTAGCTAATTTATGTTACATGTAAACTTTGATTTCATTGACACACAGACGATCAACGCATTATCCATCCCTGCTTCCTTCTTTAGTTGAATGTTCAAATCAGGAGAAAAATCCTATTCCAAGCACTAATCATTTTTTAATCAAGTGTATGTCTATCTTCGGTGAAGATGAGTGCAATCTGTTCAGCTATAAGCTCAAGCATTTCAGACCTGGAAATAATTAAAGGGAGCAAATATTTTCTCCACGTTTCCTTAACTTCACATTAGAATATCTATAATCAAAAATTTGAAAGGAAACTTGGAAAGAAGTGCCTCCCCCTTTTGCTGGTGTATTCGACATGCTGATAATATCAACTGTAGTAAAGAATCATATAAGGTACGAATAATAAAATTAAAATAAGAGGATCAAATCACACTCTTACATGAGTAAGGTAAATATAATTTTTCCAATACATTTTTGCCACAATCTTCTTCCTCAATTGCCATACGCATTTGAACTTAAAAGCGGAAAAGGCCTCTATATTTTTTTACATACTATACAAAATCTGTCATCGACATGTTAAAATATTTTTTGTAAATGCTGCAAATATAAGCAGACATCACGATTGAGCAGTGAAAATGCGCATTATGGATATTCTCACTAGTGTTATAAACAAATTTGTGATGATTTCAGAAACACCTTTACCAATGCCGTTAACAATGAAAACAAGATTCATGCAAGATACATTTGAATACTCGTGATATTATCAAGCTTTAAACAGAAACTATATCATCAAGCTTTAAAGAGAAACTACGTTACAAAATGGTTATAAATCATTAAATGAACTTAAACCTGGCAATAGGATTGAACTTTTTGGTACATTGTAAGATGTTTTACCATGACCTGCCATAGAATCATCTATGGATTTGATTGACCTGAAAGCTTGAAGAGCCATCTCTGAATGGAGTTGGACACATGCTGTAGCCATCTGCAAAACGCATACCTTTAGAAAAAATCTATTTAATTGGGAAAACTATTTCAGGAAGTCCAGGTGAAACCATCTGAATTGTAGCCAATACCAACAATCTCCTAAAACATAAAACTGCATTGATGAATGCAATTGCAAACAGTGCCATAAGAAATCTGTGATAGGTTTTTAATAATGAAAAAATTAACACATAATTATTTGGGCATGAGTTTTAAAATTCAATGAAAAATCTACTTTAGAAACTACACCGAATTTGAATTTTTAGCACCACGTAGTTCAGTGCATAAATGTGAATATTATGTAGAAGGAATAACATGCGGTAATGAAAAATGAAATTTCACAATCATATCCAAAGATGTACCTGCACTGCACTAAAGTCAATCCATTGTCTCATTGTCAATTACCACATCTCTTACAATTGATTTATTCTGCAATTTCGTTTGCTAAAAAGGGAGAAAAAGAGCGAATGCACAAAATAGTGGGGTAAGCAATCAGTCGATCTTCTTCCAGTAAAAGACAACATATCTACCTACACAGTTATTGTTGATGTAAATAAGATACTAACTAGTTCAAACAAAATCTTTGGAAGAAAAATACAGTGGATTTACATGTTATGAGGAACTCGTAAATGATATAAATGCTTTTGAAATACAAAAACAAATACTATGACCAATAAAAGAAATGTTGATCCATAGACAAAATTATATCAACAGCTGTTATTTCCAACTACATCGTATAACGCAAAGAATTCATACATACACACATTGGAATTGATAGAATGCTACACACATTGGAATTGATAGAATGCCAATAAAGGTTGTCAATTAACAACCTTATTTGACCTATGAAGCTCCAAAGGCTCGAAGCTGTTTTTAAAGAGTCAACAAAAATCAGTATTTTATTTCTGTAGTTTTATCTTCTGAAGCGACAGAGTCAAAGGGAAACAAGTGAAAAGTGGCAGCATAAAAGATTACATCTTTAAAGGACAAAAAGAAGTCAGCCAGAAATGTAAAACGGTGCTAGGGATCAACTTACCACAGTAACCAATACTTTTTGATGGGGAAAAATGTTATACTTAATAAGATCTAAGCCCCAAAGAATTACTTAATTTACAAAATGGCCAATTGTTGGCCTTGCAGTACCTAACCTAAAGTCAACTCACTCAATGAATAGAGAGAATGTATGCAACAATCAACTAAGCATTCGGTTATGCACAAAAGACATCACATTATCTACATCTTGTTACAAGATTGCACAAAACTCTTCAGACTCCCCACTATTAATAGTAATGTATGTAATGAGCATAATGGAGTATCCAAGGGGTTAAATATCTACGCTACGGTTACCTCATATACCATTGACATTACATCCACATAGGGCCACACACCAACAAATGGACCTCCAAATTCTTTCTTTATTCCACACAAAAGATATTACAATACAAAGTTCCAGAGCTTTGGCAGGACTTATGTACTCTCACCATCCAATAGAATGGGCTAAGCACTTGCTTAAATAGATGAAGAAGAGAGGGAGAGGCACACTTCCCAAGGAGAAGTGATCTTGAGTGAAGGAGAGTTCGCTTGAGAGAAGTTAGGAGCTTGATTGATAGAAGTTGCACTTAGTTCAATTTCAAGTGAGCCTGCAAAGATTGAGCAAGTATGCTTGTTCATATTCAGAAGATCAGAAGTCCTAGCAGGCCAACTTGGCCCTTTTTAAAGATTTTTGCATGTCCATACCTGCAGGGAATTGTAATAAGTTGACGTAGCATGATGACCTTTTGTAAAAAGCTTGGCCTTCCTAGGACTTAGTCATCAATGCAGTACTCTAAAGTGTTTTTTCCTTGTTAACTATGCATTGCTCTTCAGCGACGTATAGTTTTCTAGTTTTTCACTCACACCTCCAAAGCTGGAGTATTCGCCTTGGTGGCTAAACCTTAGGAGGTTATCAGAGTCTAGGTGTCTATGTATATTTCCTGTAAAACAAGTCATTTTGTTAATGTTTTAATTATAAAAAATAAAAATAAAGTCATAAAATAGTGGTTAGGAGGTGAAATTTGCCATGAGTGCTCATTTTCTAACCTGGAGCACCCACTATACCCGTAAACCCTGTTTGAGAGTGAAATTAATAATTTTTAATAACTTAACGTCATTTATTTTGAAAAAGTAAATAAAAATGCCAAAAAATAGAAAATAAAGGCAAAAATCAGCCCCCTTAATTTTTGGAAACATGTCTAAGACATGTTTTAGTTAGCAAGCAATGGTGGCATTTGAGGTTGAATTCAAGTTGAGTTAAGAAGGCATTCCCCACAGACTCATGAGCCTCCCTCAAGGTGTCTTGAAGCCATTTTGGCTTCCTCTTCCCTGAAGTAGTCTCATGTGGGGGGTACTGCTCATGTTCATCCTCATCTAATGACGGTCCTACTGAAGAAGTAGCACCTGTGGTTTATGACACTATGATTGGTGAACCTAAACCTCATGAATCTAAAACTGGGGAACCAGTAACCTGTGACCCTGTACCAGTACTTAGGGAACTTGTGACATGTATCCCTATAACTGAAGCACCTGAAACCTGTGGACCTATCACCCCCGATACTTGTGAACCTGTACTCTGTGAAGTTGGTGTTGAAATATTGTAACTTCTAAGAATATTATATTTGTACTTTATTATTCCGGAGATGTTTCATTCCTCCGCCGAGATTTTATTTTATATCCGGAGATGTTTATTCCTCGTCGAAATGTGGTAACTAGGGTTATTAGACCTCCCTAGAGGGGTCGGACCTGAGTTAGTTGTTTAGGGGTTATTAGCCTCTCCTAGGAGAAGTCGGCCCTATTAGGGTGAAAAGTCAAGTCGGAGTAGTGTATAAATAGAGGAGGTGTGTTCCTCATTTAATACACACTCACTCACTTGCGATTGGCGCATAAGAGAAAGAGAGATCTGCATAGGAGGAGAAGGAGATCTTGTTTGGGGACTACATATTTGTATTTGTTGATCATCAATATTGAGGAAGCTTTGCTGGGTTTTCTACCCCATGAGGGTTTCCCAGGATAAATCTGTGTCTCTTGTGTTTATGTTGTGCTTGTTGTTCTTTCAGTGATCCTGTATATGCTATTTGTGTGAAATTGAATGTAATACTGTTGTTATCTATCTAAGCATATTGAATCTTAACACGGTATCAGAGCTAGCCTGAAGGAAGGCAATGTATGGCACTTACGACACTTGTTTCACTTGCGACAATTTCAAAGTTAGGGTTTTGTATAGTAAAACCTAGTCATTGTGACACTTTCGCTATAAATCCATTTTGGCGAAGGTTCAGGATCTGAAACTTTTACAGGCTGAAGATGAAATTTTCCTGTACCTTGTGTCCAAAGCTCGGCCTCAGATTCGTTGTACTTTCTGAGATATGATCCGTACAAGTTAGGGTTTCTGCCTCTTCCAAAATGCAGTCCTAAACAGGTGACCTAGGGAAAAAGGTCATATCTCGGGCTAGGAAGCTCCAAATGAAATTTCGTAAAAAGTGACAGTTAGGGCGCGGACTGTAGTTTGACAGGTCTACTTTTCAGAGGCCAAAGTTGAAACAGTGACACGTGGCACTCCGTACAAGTTCGCTATGTTGTTTCATCCCATAAACAGGTCATGTTGCGACACTTAGCATATCTCTCTCATGGACAATCCATTGAAGCTCAAACCTGTGGGGTTGGAAAGATGACAGGTCAGGCTACCACAAACCGATGTTTCAGACACTGCGGATCTGAAATTTCAGAGATACACCAAAAACAATACGGCACATCTGAAATGGCTCAACAGAGGAAATCAAGGAAGAGGAAGAAGAAGCTCTCACTTAGGGTTTTCAGTTTTTAGGTATGGAAGGACCTGATACAATGTTGGAGTCACCTAATGCAACAATGGAAACTTTGATAATAGATTTGGAATCCATTCATCATAGATATTAATCCTCCATCAAAATGTTGTGGGAGGAAGGAGATTGAAGATTAGGGTTTCCAAGTAAGAAGAAACCCTAGCAAAGTTGGGAGACTCATGGGGCAGCGATGAAGAAGGTTTAAATGGCACTAATATTCTATCATCCTAGCACCATGAACATACATAAGATGTTTACAAGTGATCTACCTTGGATGGTTAGGGTTTTACCCTTACAGAGAAGACTACTCGACATGTAGGACTTGAGAAGATACAGGTATGTTTTGAAATTTGTTTCATGATTAAGTTTATAATATGTTTGTCTTCATATTATTGAGGTTGGTACAATCATGATTAATTCTAGATTGACTGATCACCTTAGTAAAAGTATGAATACATGTGAATGATAGAAGACATTCATTGATTAGGGTTATGACACTTATGATTGTACTAATGCACTTGTGGTGTTGTATGAGGATGATGTTGTCTGCTAACATTAAAGGTACATCAAGAAAGACAAATCAAGTTCTATGACCATGATGACATGAAGACAAAGACTCATCCATAGTCTTTGATCACATAGAAGCTCTACTTACGAGGTAGGTATGACTTTGTTCTACTATGCTTGACTTATGAGATATGCAGGTTCTAGCACAAGGTCTCTAAATCATTGAAGAGAACAAAGAAGATATTGTTTGGGTATGTTAGAAATAACCAAGCATGATAATCCAGGTATGTTTTCCTATATCAAGTTAAAATCCTACTTTGTCTTAGGATCTTAGGTAAGTATACCTGTGTATGAAATGATCATGACCATACATACTTAAGATTATTTAGAATCATAATGTTTTGATAGTATTGAGATTATACTAATGAATTTATGATTATGTATGAGATCATGAGGATGACACTAGTGCACACTTAAGCATGCATAGTGGTACAGAATGGATAGAAGTTCAAAGACATATAATGATGCTACAATAAAATAGAGATCAAGCGGGAGGCAACCACACAAACATAAAAGATAAGTATTTGAGTTGTTATTTGAATCTCTGAATAGTTAATGATATTGCTCGTAATAGTTGTATGCATATTTGTATTCCTAGAATATATCATGCATAATGTAAACATTCATATAGCATTGAACAGTATACTACTAATATGCATATGATGGATAAGTTGGACAAACATTCCATTGTTGTTTATCTAGAATGAAACCTCTTTGCTGACATGCTGAGAGCTGTGCACGCTCGTGATAGTATGTTGTGGTAGAGATGGAAGGCATCTAGATAACCACCGTATGCATACAAGATATGGAAAAGTGTTGTGCCAAAGTATTGGTCAAGATAGTTGCATAACTATGTGAATCATATCTGTATGCATAATAGGTTATCATGTCAACATGATTTGATGATTATGAAGTATTACTAATCATGTCTGCATGGGTTCAACGGGTACCCAGGATCGATAGTTATTTGATGAGCTTAATGATCACCACGGGTGATGCGGATTCAACCTTTGCTACAAGGTTGAATATGGTTTCTATATACATATGACATTGTTCTCTTAGATGGATGCAAGAAGGAACTCACCATAAAGTTTGAATGATCTTGAGGCTCATATCAGTAGACCCATCTGACGGGAGATGGCACGGATAGATATGCAGAAGATTACTCAATGCAGAGTGTGAATGATGTTCAGTCACAGAGGGAGAATTGATAGCTTCTTGACAAGCTTGGGCTTTACCAAAAGTAAAGTTGATCCTAACCTTTACCTTAAGGTTATGGATGATGAACCTGTCATACTATTATTGTATGTGGATGATCTCTTTCTGACAGAAAATGAGAAACAGATCATGGAAAGCAAGAAGAAGCTAGCTACAGAATTTGAGATGAAAGATCTCGGATTGATGCATTACTTCCTAGGTCTGGAGGTATAGCAAGGCCCAAAAGGAATCTTTCTCAACCAGGGAAAGTATGTTGTGGAAATCTTGAAAAGATTTGATATGTTGGAATGCAAAGTCATGGCCACTCCCATGGATTCCAACTTGAAGCTGTTAGTTGATGACTCGTCAGAGTTAGTGGATGTGACTCTGTACAGACAGATTATTGGGTCATTGATGTATCTGACGAATACCAGGCCAGATATATGCTTTGCTGTGAACACCTTGAGCCAGTATCTAGTGGAACCTAGACATGTTCACATGATAGCTACAAAGCATGTGATGAGGTACCTGAAGGGTACAATAGACTTTGGTCTATACTATCTTGGAGATCATGACTTTAGATTGTATGGCTACACAGATGTTGACTGGGCAGGAAGTGTATCAGACAGGAAAAGCACATCGGGCAGATGTTATTGTTTAGGATCTGCCATGATCTCATGGTTTAGCAGGAAGGAGTATAGTGTGGCTCTCAGCACAGCTGAAGCGGAATATATATAGCTACTTGCTCCGCTAGTTGTGAAGCGATATGGCTTCAGAAGTTGTTATCAGGATTGTTTGACTTAGAGATGGACCCCACTATGATCCTGTGTGACAACCAGAGTTGTATCAAGATGACAGAGAATGCAGTGTTCCATGATAAGTCAAAGCACATAGAGATCCGATATTTCTATATACGAGATATGGTGCAGAAAGGAGCTATAAAGCTCGAGTATATGAGCATTGACGAACAAGTTGTTGATGTATTGACCAAACCTTTGTCTTGAGTATTTCCGAGACAAGCTTGGTGTAGTTCAGAAGGACCCTCCTCGAAAGGGGGAGTGATATGGTTGCTGATGATGAAATTGCCTGCATCGACGATAAGGTCGATGATGAGGATACCTGTATCGATGATGTGGATACTTGTATCGATGATGTGGATACTTGTGTTCGATGATGAGGATACCTGATAATTGACGATGAGGTCAATGATATTAACGATCAGGTCAATGATACCGACGATGAGGTCGATGATTTTGACGATGAGGTCAATGATACCGATGATGAGGTCGATGATACTGACGATGAGATCATTATGTGGTCCTTAGGCTTTTGTCTAAGTAGACGTGATAGGACTGCGTCGTCCCTGAACAGTTGGTTCAAAATGTACGTGATAGGACTGCATTGTCCCTGAACGGTTGGTTCAAAATGTACGTGATAGGACTGCATCGTCCCTAAACGGTTGGTTCAAAATGTACGTGATAGGATTGCATCGTCCCTGAACAGTTGGTTCAAAATGTACGTGATAGGACTGCATCGTCCCTGACGGTTGGTTCAAAATGTACGTGATAGGACTGCATCGTCCCTGAACAGTTGGTTCAAAATGTACGTGATAGGATTGCATCGTCCATAGACATGAGAGGTGTCTTAAATTGATAAGGATTTATCAACCTGTAAGTAGATATGGATTGCATCTTCCATAGACATGAGAGGTGTCTTAAATTGATAAGGATTGATCATCCTGTAAGTAGATCTGGATTGCATCGTCCATAGACATGAGAGGTGTCTTAAATGGATAAGGATTGATCATCCTGTAAATAGATCTGGATTGCATCGTCCATAGACATGAGAGGTGTCTTAAATTGATAAGGATTGATCATCCTGTAAGTAGATCTAGATTGCATCGTCCATAGACATGAGAGGTTTCTTAAATTGATAAGGATTGATCATCCTGTAAGTAGATCTGGATTGCATCGTCCATAGACATGAGAGGTGTCTTATAGTGAGAATGATTGATCATCCTGTAAGTAGATCTGGATTGCATCATCCATAGACATGTGAGGTGTCTTAAATTGAGAGGGATTGATCATCCCGTAAGTGGATCAGGATTGTATCATCCTTGGACCTATGTCCTAAAGTGAGAGGGATTGATCATCCCATAATTGGGTCATGTGTGTTGCAGGGTATGTTGATATGATGATGTTGATCTAGAGATCCAGATGATGTTGTTGATAGAGAGATCCAGACGATGAGGTTGTTGATCTAGAGATCCAGATGATGCTGTTGATAGAGAGATCCAGACGATGAGGCTGTTGATCTAGAGATCCAGATGATACTGTTGATAGAGAGATCCAGACGATGAGGCTGTTGATCGAGAGATCCAGATGATGTTGTTGATCGAGAGATCCAGATGATGATGTTGTTGATCGACAGATCCAGATGATGATGTTGATCGAGAGATCCAGATGATGTTGTTGATCGAGAGATCCAAATGATGTTGTTGATCGAGAGATCCAGATCAGTGTTATCGGAACCGGACCGGAACCGGCAAAACCGGCCGGTCTGACCGGTTTACAGAGTTAACCGGTCCGGTTAGTGACCAAAACCGGTTGAACCGGATTTTTTTCTGAACCGGGTACTGAACCGGCCAGAACCGGTCAAAACCGGCCGAACCGGCCGGAACCGGACAAAACCGGCCCGAACCGGCCGGTCCGTACAATGGACCCACAAAACTGAAATTTAAAAAAAAAAACACAAAAAACAAGTTTTCTATGCTTCTATGATCAGTTTATTTTTATTCATTAGTACTATGGTTGCCATTTTGAGCCTCTTTGTTGATGTACTTTGGTTCAGAATCTCGGAGATGTATTGCACTAGGTGTTGTTTTGGTTATTTGCATCCATACTTGCTATATATATGAGAAACTTTGCATATTTGTGTATTAATGGTTTGGATTCATATGTATGCACATGAATATATATGTTTTTTTACAAAATATGAATATTTTATGTATGTTTTAGTCGACCGGTTTTTTTCCCGGTTTTTTTCCGGTTCCGATCCGGTTTCCGGTCCGGTTCACATTTTGGGCTTCGCCGGTTCGATGACCGGTCCGGTTCCGATAACATTGATCCAGATGATGTTGTTGATCGAGAGATCCAGATGATGATGTTGATCAGAAGATCCAGAAGTTGATGCTGTGGCTGATCAAGTGCTGCAGAAGATGAAGACTCAATACTGAAGATGTTGATATTCCAGTATTGAAGATCTTGAAGATGTTCCAGTAACTGCTTGAGTTACTGATGAATAAAGCTTCAAATGATTTATAGATGTATCATGTATCATGTATCATGTATCATGTATCATGTATCATGTAGTTGATGACTCCTTGCTCCTGCAGATGTTGCTATAATATCCTTTTCGTTAAGGGGGAGTGTTGAAATATTGTAACTTCTAAGAATATTATATTTGTACTTTATTATTCCGGAGATGTTTCATTCCTCCGCCGGGATTTTATTGTATATCCGGAGATGTTTATTCCTCCGTCGGAATGTGATAACTAGGGTTATTAGACCTCCCTAGTGGGGTCGGCCCTGAGTTAGTTGTTTAGGGGTTATTAGACTCTCCTAGGAGAAGTCGGCCCTGTTAGGGTGAAAAGTCAAGTCGGAGTAGTGTATAAATAGAGGAGGTGTGTTCCTCATTTAATACACACTCACTCACTTGTGATTGACACATAGGAGAGAGAGAGAGATCTGCATAGGAGGAGAAGGAGCTCTTCTTTGAGGACTACATATTTGTATTTGTTGATCATCTATATTGAGGAAGCTTTGTTGGGTTTTCTACCCCATGAGGGTTTCCCAGGATAAATCTGTGTCTCTTGTGTTTATGTTGTGCTTGTTGTTCTTTCAGTGATCCTGTATATGTTATTGTTGTGAAATTGAATGTAATACTGTTCTTATCTATCTAAGCATATTGAATCTTAACAGCTGGACTCTGTGAAGTACTCACCTGAGGTGTGGGAGCCTGTTTCTCTCCCTGCTCTAACTCACGAGACTTCTTGAAGGCCCTCTCCTCCTCAAATCTCACCTCCCGCCTCACAACAACTCTCCTCTACGCATGAATATATATGCGAAATGCCTTCGAAGTCTCATCATACCCAACAAAAATGCCATTTCCTGCTATAGGCTCCAACTTTGTCCTCTTCTCTAAAGGGACATGTGAGTAAGTCAAGCAACCAAAAATCCTAAGATGACCAACCTCAGGCTTCTTCCGTCTAAAAGCCTCGAGAATTTTACACCCCAAAGCCCTATGGGGACTCCTATTTTGAATGTATAGAGTTGTGCTGCAAGCCTTGGCCCAAACAAAGAAAGGAAAACTTTGATCATGAAGCATCACTCTCGCTGCTCTAGCAAAGGCCCGATTCTTTCTCTCTGCAACCCCATTCTATTGTAGGGTATATGGAATTGTCAACTATCTCATGATCCCCTCCTGTGCCCAAAACTCATTAAATGCCTTGGAGGTATACTCACCCCATTGTCTGAACGCAACACCTAGATTTTCCTTCATGTTTGATTCTCCATAAGAGCTTTAAACTCTTGGAACCTTTGCAAGACTTCTTTCAACTCCTTGCTCTTCAGAAAGTAAATCCAGGTCTTCCTGTAGAAGTCATCAATGAATGTCACATAGTACTCATAACCTATCAATGACAAAGAAGACATCGAACCACATAAATCGGAATGAACCAAATCAAGTATCCCTGTCGATTTATTGTCACTACTCAGAAAGACAGTCTTGGTGTACTTTCCAAGAGCACACCCCCTGCACACATCACTACGCTCCATGCTAAACTCTAGCAAGCCTGTCACCATATCTCTCAACATCCTCAGAGTTGGATAATGCAAGTGGGCCATCCGCCTATGCCATAACTTGCATAGATCACAACTGCTACTGTTGTTGTGCGCCAAGGCATGAGGGGGATGAAACAAGAGCTTGTACAGTTTTCCACATCTAACAATAATCAAAATAAATGTAGTGTCACTATCATGGACTCCCTGGAATCCCTCTGAAAGGTAACAGTCCCCCGTCCAACTACCTTGACAGTAGTGTCATCTCCAAGCACCACCTCAAGATCCAAGCCAATCCCTATGAACTCTGTGAAAAGATTACAAACACCTATCATATGGCTAGAAGCCCCACTATAAATATACCAAGTGCAGGTGGTAGATGCACTCAACAAATGGGAAACAAACAGGGAATACTCCTCATACTATCCCTCTATGTTGGTAATAGATGCACTCAATGAATGACCAACAAACAGGAAAAACTCATTTTCGAACTTCGTTGCATACTCATCAACCTCCGCCGAAGTTGTTGTCTGTCGCTTCTTCTTCTTATTCGGACAATGTCCAGCATAGTGCCCAAACTTCTGACAAGCAAAGCACTTGACTTTGTTCATATCTTTCTTCTTCTCACCTTTCTGCATAATCCCACACTTGGGACCCTTCTTTGACTTCTTCTTGTCTTTAGTTGTGAGTGCTACATTCTCCTCATCTTCCTTTCTATTGGATGAACTCCCCTGCACATATCCTCTCTGAGTCTCCTCCTCAATGAAATCATCCCAAAGACGATCCCAAGAACGCAAGTTTTCTCTTGCTACAACCGCCTCAACAAAAACAGCCCATGGCTTGGTCACACCATTCAAGGCTATCCACACAAGTTTGTTGCCTACAACAACCTCCCCAACTGCACCTAGTTCATCCTTCACCTGAGTTATCCTAGTAAGGTAAGAGGCAACATTTTTAGATTTGGTCATTTTAATGTTGAGTATGTAAGAATTCTGGAATTTCACTGTGTAGATGTTTAGAAAGACCGACGCGTTTCGGGTGGACACTCCACCCATCTTCAGGATCACAAGAAGCTTTAGCAAGGTAGAAAAGATTGTGGCTGAATATATACAGATGGAGAGAACTATCTATTAGGTTAAGATGTGAGGGATAGGTTATTGAGAGAAGATTAGGGAGGTTAAGACCCCAAAAAAAATTCTCTCAATACCATCTTCTGATTCTCATTGGGACTGGTAAATCCTGGTTAAGGAATCCCACATCTGATAAACATGATCCTTACCAGTCACATTTGGAATCACATGGTCCTTAATTGCATCAAGTATGATTCTTTTGGCCTTGATGTTCTTTTTGTTGTAGGCTGCAAAGGCCATTGCATCTGTAGGCACTGTCACAGGATGTGCTTGTGTGCTATCCACTATGTCCCACAACTCACACTTCTGCAGAAGCAAAACAATCCTCTCTTTCCACGGACTAAAATTGACAGCCCTGTCCAATCTGTCATTAACCCTCAAACCTGTAGCCATATGACCTTCTCATTGAAAACAAGTCCAAAATTCTACCTGGTGAACTAAACAGTCCCTCTCCAATTTTGCAAGGTGTCCTGGTGGATTTTGCTCTAATATTTCTGCCAGCTCTAATACCATGTAAAAATCAAACCCCAACCTGGTTTCAAGTCTCGATAAAATCATATGGTTTAATGCCCAAACCCCATTTTCATGTCTGCTGAAAACTAACTTTTGCATAACCCAAAATTTTATAACTAAAAACACATGAAGTCACTTACAGCCATAGAGTAGAAATTAACAGTCACACACAAGAAAATTTGCATAGTGATTTTTGGGCAAATAGCACCTAGAAAAACCCCCTAAGGGGAAAACCAAAGAGAGAGAGAGAGAGAGATTTTTATTTCTTTTCGGGAATAATTTACGGCAGAATACAAATCAACAGTAAATGTCAACTTATCTCAACCACAATGACCAAACTCAGCCTCAAAAACAGTGCCACAGTCTGCCTCAACTTTTGTGCTCAAAAACTACCTAAAAATTCATGCTCGAATTTATGTGCAGTGGTTGTACTACACAGTACGGAATCTCTCAAATTTTGTGCCATAGCAACAAATGCTCTCGAAATTCATGCTCTGCTCATCCTCAAAATTTGTGCCCCTCTGCTATAGGAAAACGCTGTACGGAATACTGCATTTATGACAGTATGGCCTCATTTAATGTTGCTCCCTACTCCTCGATTTATGTGCCATAATTCTTGGAAATCATGCCCTTCTTCCTGTTGTACCGACTGCTTGGGAATTCGTGCCTCTCACTCTCCTCGTTGTCTTCTTGATCTCTTCTCAAAAACTCTTGAAGAATGAATGGAATGTGCCTCTTTTCTTGCCTTGGCCTTTTTGTTCATTAATGAGGATAGATGAACCAACTCCTCGATCCAAGGGCCCAGATTGGATCTTGAGTCTCTTAAATCTATGGTTGAGAAAATATCACTTTTTCTCCACTTAAAAATTAATTTAAGTCACATTCTCATTAAATGTCCAAAAAGTCACTTTATATCTCATAATGTGAAAATCAACTTTATATCTCATAAAATTAATGCCAAGGGTCATGTTAGACATTTCCCCTTTTTGACTAGGCACAAGTCACCTAGGAGAACACTTGTCCAAGGTACAAATTTCAACATATATATATATGTATGTGTGTGTGTGTGTGTGTGTGTGTGTGTTTTGAAAATTGTATATAGACGAACCTAATGCCGAACCTCATTGAAAAAATTGAACTAGAATCGAACTTAATCATTGCCGAACCCAAACCATGTGACATAGGCTAGATGGGGAATGGCATCCTCCTTCCAAGCTCAACACTTCATCATGTTGAAGCCATATCATTAATTTTAATCATTAATTTATGTTTTATGAGGTTTAGTCCCCGAATTGTGGGTGACAAACCCTAAAAGGTCAATTTAAACTCAAATTACTTAGGTCGGCCTAAAGGAGAGATAAAATGAGCGTTTTTTCTTGTAAATAAGGCATCCCCCTCTCATTTGTAAGCAAGATCATAGGATCAAATATGATTGAATCTTATTTTTACTTGTGTATATGAGCAATTAAATGGTGCGCACCTCTCTCCTTGGTTGTTCTAGGGTTTCTAAGGATCAAATCTTGATGTTTTGAGGTTTCTTTACAATCTTTCAAGGCTACTCTAAGGTGAAAGGAATCTTAAAGCGCTTTCTCTTCTCCTTCCTCTCTCATTTTTGGTAAGATCTTGAACCTCTTGTCTTGCACTACCGGAGGCATCCAAAGCAGGAGCAATTTAGGGTTTTATGCATGATAGTCTAGTTTTCTTAGGTGAGATATTTCACTGGAAGGATCCCTCTTGTTTGGGCCTCGGCATCTTGTTTTCCCTAATTAGTTCAAGTGCTAACATAACCTAGAGTTTCTTAGCCTTGCCGTAATTCATTCAAATATTGAATTGTTGATTCTTGGGAGAAATGCTAGCCACAATTTCTCATTGCCCGGTGGAATAAGACCTAGATCTATTTTCCTCATCTTCACCATCTCAATTTTACAAAATTCCTTGTACTATATTCGAAAAATACAAAAAAATAATATAAAAAACTATAAAAATTGAATATTTTTCAAAAAAATACAAAACATATTTGTTTTGTCATTGTACTTTAATTAGTATCAATTTTACTGGCAAAAATCCAAAGTTTACCATGGTTATTTATTTCTGAATTATTTATCTTACTTGAAAATCCATAAAAAGTCAAAAAATTCCAAAAAAATTGTGTTTTGCAACTTGAAGAGGCCTTTAACTAGGGTGACATCAGCCCTAGGAGAGTGACATCAGATCCCAATGCAGGTCTGGTTGACTGTTTTGCAGGCTCATTTTTTACAAAGGACAAACCCGAGGGGGTTGGAAAAGGTTCAATCATCATCTCCAAACATTGTTGGGTGCCCTAGAGGGGTTTTGAAGTGCTAAATCAGACATCTACAAAAATTGCAGGCTGGTACAGATCTGAAGTGTCTTAACAGCTGTAAGTTGCAGTATCACCAATCCTGAAGTACAACAAAGGTACAAGTCATGTCATTGTTTGGTATGAAGGTAAGAGGTATCTGTCAGGGACTTTTTCAAGGGTTCGATTAAAGTTTCATATAAGTTATTGGTGTTGGTTTGAACTGCAGTTTCATTGATATATCCTAGTGATAAAAAAGTACCAAGTTGCATTGCTCATAACCTCCTAGCCATTGAATATTTATCGAATATCTCATTGACTCCATTAAGGCACTGGTTGAATAATTTAGTAGGAGGGTTTTGTTAGAGGTAGAATTGTTCTCGTGGTTATACTTTACAAAACTACTGCCATCGGCATTTGGGAAACCTCCCATGGCCAAAGGAGCAGGCCTAAAGAGAGAGAAGAATGCATTGTGGTGACTGTGGGTACATCTCCTGAGAAGTTGCAAATCTTAGCACCAACCCTCATGACCTATCGAAAGGGTACTAATTTGTGTGGTAACAGGTCCAACTCCAAAAACATGGAGAAGCACTCCAATTTTAGATTGTCAATGATGACATCACCACAACAGGACACTAGTAGTGTTGAGTAATCACCAATAACCATTTTCTCCTCCGTGTGTTGTTGTCTATAAATAGAGAGAAGGTATCAGTCATTAGTCATTTGCATAGTTGCTCCAGAATCAAAAATCCATTCCTTCAAAGAAGAGGACCAATATGCAGAGTGCACGTCCAAATGTGCATTATGAGGAGATCCAGCATTCTCTTCAAAGCAATCCTTGTTGCCAATAGCTTGCCTTGCAATAACTTTGATTTTTTGAAGATGAATGAGGCATAACCCAACTTATGACAATAAGAGGCAGAGCATATGAGTTTCTTCTTCGTAGAGGATTTTGAGTGCTCCCCTTTAACCTCATGCTTACATGGCATCAAGATAGCCCTAGAATGGGTGGTTGATCTCGAGGGGGTAATTCTCCCATACTCCTCAAAGTTACTAGATGTTGGATGGCAAAGGACTTGAAAGTTGGAGAAAGATGGTTCAAGATAGGTGGCATGAACTAATCACAAATAAATCCAACTCCCAAATAATATAATTCACACGAGAAAATGTTTGTCATCGATAAATCAGATGGCTAAGGTTGACGTGAGACATACCACTGAACACTCATAGTCAGAATCAACTTCAGCGACATGAAGAGCCCAATTGCGAATCCAGTCCAGCTGCCTTGAAATCTCATGATCACCTCCACTTAAAGCTGTTGCAATAAATGATGGATGAAGAGCTATCAATATGCGAGATGCTGCAAAAATGGCAGATCTTCTAACGTATGCTTCTGGGTGATTAGATATTTCTCTGCACATATATACAAAACAAAATCTTAATCCAATTATCATAGCACTTATCTCCAACAATGTTTGTAAGAACACTAAAACTCTAAATGCAAACAGAGTCCAAAGGTTGTTTAACTGATAAAGGTACCATCAAATGCAGATGTCATCATTTTATTACCGAGAACTCAGCATATCTAGAAGAGCAGGGGCCAATGCCGATGCTTCTGGATGCAATGACATACACTCCATACAGACTCCTAGCATGTATATCAATTTTCCAAGAACCACAAAGTCTCTTCCAAGCAAATCTACACCATGTCTCCGCTTGTCATATCCATGCATGACAGGAAACATGAAAGCTGCAGCATAAGGAGGGAATCTATTCATTGACCAACTCTCAAACTGATTTAATTGCTTTTCTCTATGTTGTAATGAATGGTGTCCCCATCTACGAGATTTTCCCAGTTTATTATCTCCAGATCTTGAGGGTAGTTCTCTTTCATAACTATTAGACCAACTTAGCATTGTTCTTGAATCGGAAACTTTTCTCCAAGGGCTAGCTCCTGGCGGTGATATCTTACTACATGGTAAGTACCATGGGTTGCTGCTAGATTCAGTCAGTTCTGTAATGGCAGACTCTACTCCCCTTTTCCCATAATTTGATTTGTTCATGACTCTACTGTTGGCAAGTTCCTGTGCTGCATCTGCCATCACATCAAGTGTCAAAAGGCGTTGACTGACATCTACATTAGGTGAATACAGTTCTGTTGTAAGTACATCCGCAGACTTCAAAGGACATGACACAAGCAATGCAACAAGCGAGCGATGTCTCTTTTCTTCTGCAGAGTCTTCTTCCCCTTCAACAGTTATAGCACTGCATCGAACATGGACAAGTGCTCTGACAAGGTCAACCGCAAGCATGTTAAGTTCGTCCGGCATTGCTCTCACAAGCTTTTCAGTCACCTCAAGTGCCCCCAACACCTGTAGATTCAGAAGTCACTGCAATAAGCAAGCTGCCTAAATAGCACTGCTTTATGTCAAAAAGGAAAGAAACAAAATAAAGTGAACATCCACTACAAGGGAGCTTTTTCTGGTGCCTCCTTCCAAATAAACATCCTTTGTTTTGTTTTTTGAAAAATACTTCTTATATTCACATAATCAAATAAACATCCTTGGGAAAAAATGAACATAAAAATTTAAGAATTGATCCTTTCCCTTCTAAAAATATTACTACAACAAAAGAGCAGGAAGCATTTCCAATAGCCAAATTGGAAAAACAAAGTTTCAAGGTCATAATAACTCACTGCATCAGGGTCATCCGTTTTTCTTAATGCTGCCACACAGTCACTTAACTGTGATGGAATTTTCTCTCTTTTCAGGTCCAATTCATCATCTTCCATATCATAAGGCTGTAAAGATGACTCACTTGGATTTTCAGATATCACACTTTCATTATCATCTTCATCAGACCAGCCTTCTGAATTTAGGGTTGCTGGATCAATAACTTCATCAGGGTCATCTACCTTAAGTTCAAAAGTTTTCTTCCTCTGCCTTCTCAGCTTGGAGGTATTTGTTCCCCTAATATCTTCACTCACGTCAATTGGTTTCATACTCTCATTGCTGGTATGATCACCACTCTGCTCTACCATAAGGATTGGCTTCCTAGTGTCATCACGATCACCAACTGAATGGTGACCATTGATCTTTGCTGTCTCTTTTCTTTTTCCAGTTACTCCAAAATCCCAGTGAATGATTTCTTCTTCACAGTTGTCATCATCCAGAAACAGAGGGTTATTCACATCAATTACTTTAGAAAATACAAGAGCCACGCAACTGGCCATCTTACGGACTGGGGTAATTGGGCTATCTAGCCTGCCTGCAATTATTTCCACCGGTAAACTATGAAAAATCAACATATATTTCTTTATATACAAGTTTTAGGAATCAAACAACTGAATGCATCTCATACTAATTCAGGTGTACAAAAAATCATACAACTAACTCCTTGAAGAAGTGAATGCAACAGGTCTCCACAAGATTCCAAATCTTTTTTAGCCATTTTTTGTACTGAAAGACCAACAGCTGCCGTAATATCTGTGAAAGCGTTCAAGGAAAACCAAATCTTTGACATGGAGTCATATACAGCAGTAATATTGCCTACAATCAAAAGCTCAAATAATAATGCACCGAAGGATACATGCTTGTTGATTCATGGAAGCCTGTTGAACAAAGTCCTTTTTGGCCCATACCTCAACCAGGTGCCTCACCACTTCAAACTGAATTTTATCTGTTTGCTCTTGCAAGCACCCTGTTGATACAGGTGAGGAGCGAAAGACAGCAAATTGCAATATCCATCTCAAGCAGGGTACAGGAAAAATTTTCCAAAGTAGAAACTTCTCAGTAAATAATGTCCTGGATGATAGAATATAATACTAGATTAGAAAGATTTATTCTCTCAACAAATAAAGATTCAGAAATAAACTACAAGATGAGGCAGATAAATGCAGAGAAATGTTAATAAGAGAGAATGTCCTCCAAGAAAGGCATCACACAAGGAAGCACAAGGCCTTAGAGGAAAGAGATAAAATGAAATTAAGATTGTAACTCGGAGAAAGATAGCGATATGAACCTGATACTTGCTTGATTATTGAATATGGTGTCGAATAATGTCCAAATTATCCAATAAGCTTCTACATCATTAATATTTGTGACAGCCATCTGATGTAGCAAAGCTTCAGTCCACCTCTGCATTGCATGGGAATCCTTGATGGTTGCTGTGATGGCTTGCCAAAAGCTCAACCCGCAATTTTTTTCAACTTCCATATAAGTATTACTTGTAACTTCTCTTGAATTTAAACATATTCTGATATGTTGAAGAAGTCTTGGAACCATTTCAGATGCAACGACATCTATGAAAAAAATAAGAAAAATACCAATGTCAGAATCTCCCACTTATTCAAACATAGCAGACAAATTTAGGAGGATGGAGCAAGCATGACACCCAAATATATTGTAAAATATTTGAAGCTCAAGTTTATTATTTAATAAGAATGATAGGGACTGCCAAAAAACTAGTAAGGGGTCATCCTCACTTCAGAGATACTTATGTTGTAACTTGTACCACTAAAACTGCAGAGCTTCACAATAAGTTCATGTTTCGACAACATCTTATAATTAAGATCCTCTATAAGAATACACCTTTTTGAGCTGGTGAGGTTTAGGGATCAACCATAACTCCACACTTTAAGGGACCCACACTCTCACCATGGCTTGGGAGGTGGGCACCATCCATTGTGAGAAATTTGTATCTGGTCTTATTGATCGGAAGCATGACCGACATCACCCTCTCTTTTAAAATTGAAATTGAATTCCTTGACAAAAAGAGTGGACAGTAAAAGCCCATCGGCTCATCCTTTGTGTGCCCTGACGAGAGGGAAAACCCTACTCATAAGCATTAAATCATTCAATTAACACAAAATGAGACACAATATTGTAAGGCTACAACTATCAAACTATCACAACTGAAACATAGCAAGAAAAATATATTGATCTTTAAGTTGATCCACTGTGTCACACAAAATTTATGGGCATGGAAAAAATCTAGGAATAGTGAGAAAATAAAATAATATGTTTATCCACGACTCACAAAAGTGTTTTGCAGGAATCCATTAAGTCCATTAGCATTTCACTTCGTTGTGACAGTAATTACACTTTAGAGTTGACCTAACAATGTGCTGAATCAGTTAGATATACTAAATTGCTCATAGGAGCTGAACATTTTGGTATTTTCTCATGTATAGAAAGTTAGAAACATTTAACTAGGATGAAGCGATCATGTGAATAAGTCCTTTACAGCTTGTTACGTGGTACCAGTACCAACGCACCTGCAGAGGTCCCCCAAGGAGAGGGGGTCATTTTTCTGACCAGGAAGGGTGTTTAGCCAGCTTTTTCTGAGTAGGGGTTGTTACCCCTCAAAAATGCATCTGCATTTTGAGTATCCAGGGCAGCTTTTCCAGAGGCAAGTTGGGTTTTTATCGAGCTATTTGTATCTTGGGGACTGTGCTGTCTGGTTTGGCAGGAGTTTATCCCTTTCAAGTCAGAGAAAATCGGGACTGCGACAGGCATGAAATTGCTCCAATTCCAGAATTTGCTTTCATTGAGAAAGGATTTTTATAGTAATTTGTGCATGCCAACTCCTCAGTCAGCATGTGGATGATATTATAGTGGTAAGACTAACTGGTTCTTTTGGGGCTGGAAGGAGTATCTTTGCAGAAAAGGATGCTAGGTTTTATGCCCAGCATTATTGAAATTTCAATAGATACCTTACAGTTTGAGTATTCACGATATGCACCAAGTGATACTTATTGTGCAAAGTCGAATAAACACTACAGGGAGGAGAATTCTACCAAAACGTCAGGGATCACTGCTTTGTACATGACAATGTTAGTGGATGATTCAGGGAATTTGAGTCCTGTTTGGATGATGACTTCATGGATGAATATAATCTCATTCCAGTCGAGTCCTCTGTTACTGCTAGTGATGGACACGTACAGGATAGAAAGCCTTCAAACATTGAAGACAAGTTTGACAAGATAGAGAGCTGAATGGATCCCATATCCCCCTTCACAAGCATATGTTTCAGAAGAAGAGGCATTGGTATTAGGTTGTCATGTTGGACTAAAAAATGATGGCAAAGATGCCCGTCGGGGCCTTGCTGAATGTATTGCTACAGACCAATGGTCGGCTCTAGATGGTCTGACCAGAGTAAATTCTTTTTCAAACTTACCCAGATTTACGATTTGGCTGTCATTTGTGCTCAAAGACAATCGCAACGTCAGAAATATCACTTTTGCAAATACCGGGAGCATTCACGAACTTCCCTATCTCAACATACCACGCACTTCATCTACAGAAATTTTTTGCAGGGTGACATTCAATACAAAGCCGGGTCATCAGCTCACCGAATTTATTAGCAGCCGATTCCTTTTGTGCAGAGTTACATTTAATTCAGAGTTTGGGTTCAACGAAATTATCACCAGAAGTTATGACCCACATGTCATTGGCAGCCAGTACAATTTTCTTTTATCAAAATGAAGAAGAAGAGCTCGAGTCTTTCTACAGTCCTGTCCTCCATCGGAGCAATTAAACGAGCAGTTCCTCACGTAATTTCCGGATCCATTGTTTCATAGCATTATAAGCTCAGAGGAATATATCAACGTTGCACCATGTGTCAACAGGCCTTCAGCAAATCATTGGTTGGCAAACACGCGGTAATCCTGAGATAGCACCGGTTCATCTACCACACAACTTCTAGCTACATCAAGCAATTGATGCCCCCTTTGGGATGGATTCACCGCGACTCCAGCCTCGGCACACCTAAACGCATGGAAAGTTTAAACTACGAGTTTCAGTAATCATCACTTAGTCGAGCTCGATGTTTAGCAATTTAGTTAACACAGTGAAAGTTTGAACTCAATCGGGGGTCTCACACATTTGTTGACAGCCGAGGGCTATGATAAATCGGAACTCCAGCACGTTCAGTGATCAATGGCAGCGGATTCAGCATTGACAGACAGTGTGAAGTTAGAGACGCCTCAACCAACTAAGAGTGGAACACCACTTAAAATTTCCACTTAGTATATCTCAGCTAGGCGATGCAGCCAGCTCTTCACTTTTCTCGGAGCATGCTACTTCTGTTACGCTATGCTTGTCAAATAAAACCAGAAACAAATGACGTGTTGGCATTGAAAATTTGCCAGGTGGGGTTTTGTTTGGGCATCATGTGGACGGGCTTCAAGAATGGCACACAGGCCATTGGGTTTTTAAGAGATCTTTGTGCAAGGGCGACAAGTTTTTTGAAGTTCCATTTAATAATTGGAGTGGTCAGATATGCGTTGGGAGAAAAAAAAGTGGATCTGGGATTCACTTTTTTCTCCATTATTTTATTCTTTTATTTTTCCTTTATTTTTGTGAGAGGCTTTTTTGGTCTTTTTAAAGGGCCAGCCTCCTTCACTGTAAATATGGAAAAAACTTGGGATTTTTCTTCTCCTTGATCTTAATGAAAAATACCATGGGATTCTTTGGATAAACTGGGCGTTTTTTGTGGCGTGAGCTTGTGATATTTTAATTGAGTGTGAGCATTTCCAGATTCTGCATTTTCTTTTCATTGTGTAAGAGGCCATAGAAGGGTGACAATCCACCACGTTGGAAGGTGAAGGACTCTTAGCAGCCAGCTTTCTTCTTCCCTTTGGTGAAGAACTCTTAGCATCTGCTTTCTCTTTCCCTTTGTGAGCGTGTAAATTTAGGTATTGATCTTTGCATTTAATTTGATTGTGCAATATTGATGTTTGGTTTGCATAGTGCACCTCTCGCACTTAGAGAGGAAGAAGTATTCTTTCCGATCTGTCAAACACTAGACTGAGCAGTGCTTGCTCAATAATGCGATCTTTCCCCCTCAGTCACATATGACACAAGGCCCCTTTGAGCCCTCTTTTGACTCCATTCGCCCCTCTGATATACTGGCACTAGCCTTCCCTTGAGGACAGATCCTCCCGTCTTTCCATCACTCAAGTAAAAAAATCATTTTTTGTTACAGTCGTTTCCCTAAGGCACCCTCTTCATTTCACCTTGCCCTTCGTTGCATCTGCCATAGCGATCCTATCTCAGGGATACCCCCCTAGAGTTGGAGAAGAGCCAACCTGAAGCGAGAGGAGAGGAGTGTGGTGACATTGGCCTCTCTCCTGAGAGTTGTCAATCGTGCTGGTGTGTTACATTTTGGGCTTCAACACACGCATGCCAGTTTTGAGAGACAACAGGGGTTATGACCAGACCCTCTGGTTTCTCCTTTGGAAGTACTATGGCTTAGTGGCATTGTTGAGTGCCTCATGAAAGGGCTTGAAGCCCTGAGGTTGGTGTCCAAGGCTTCTAGGTCACCTCCCACACCCTCCTAGCCTTCCATCTCACAAGCGCCCTCTCTCCTTGGGCTCCTCTTGATGATGACGCCATCCTCCAGGCCAGGTTGCAGTACTTGATTACATGGATTTTCACTACTGTTGGGGTTAGATGTGGCACGACGACCCCCCCCTCCGCGGTCTGGCCTTCAGAACGGACTGAACGGACTGATATGCTCAGTTTTAGCCATTTTAGTCATGTGGGTAAATTTTGCGGAAAATGCCCCAAATTACCCAACAGATTTTATTACTTTATATTATTATTGTTTTAATTTTAAGTTGACATTTATAATTTCAAATTGACATTTTAAAAGGCATGTCGACCTGGATATTTTTTTATTTTTGGTAAGTGAGTGTGAGAAAAGTATAAATACACTTCTCCTCACTTCATTTTAACATAACAACGTATGGGATAAAACACTATGCTACCTTTTTTACCCTTCTTAGGGCTTTTGGATTGATACGCACCTCTTGAGGATGGATGTACTTTATGGTTTGGAGGCAATCTTTTGAAGTATCTTTTATTCTTGCTCTTTGCTAAGGTGATGCTAGAGTTGTTTGCTTAACACATGCACAATGAGGTATCTAAGTTCTTCTCTTGATTTATCTTTGTTAAATGTTGAATGATGATGCTTGTTCTTGGTTGAATGATAGTCATTATTGCTGCATTTTGTCCTAGCAAGGCAATTTTCAGCCTTTAATCACCATAGCATTGTGAGGCTTGAGCTTTAGGTCTCCAAGGTTTTGCCCTAACTAGGGCCCCTTTAACCGACTTTTATGGTTGTTGAAGAAGGCCCTAGTTTTCCAAACTTGACAAGTACCATCTCAAGAGGAAAGCCATCTTCCTTGATGCCCTAGGGTTAGGATAAAACCTTTAAAACCCTAGGTTGACATTTTCTACATTTTTCAAACCCTAGTTTGTATTTTTGTTGATATTATTGCTAAGTTAAATTTGCATTTTCATGGTAGAATTAGGGTTAGATTTAGGTCTACAACTTTATGACGAAAACCCTAAAAATTAAAAAATTATTTTTTTTGCAATTTTTGGCCTCCCTAAAATTTCGGCCTGCCTTTCTTGTTCCTAAAAAGGCTAGGGCGAATTTTTAGGAGCCCTAAAAATCCCAAAATTACCAAAAAATCCCTAAAAGCCCTAATTTTACATGTAAATGTTATTTTGGGTTAAATGTGTGATTTAGGTCTGATTTTTACATTTTTTGTATATAATTTTCATAAAATTAAATGCTAAAAAGCCCTATTTTCTGTACCTAAGCCCTAGCTGCAAAAGTCTCACTGCCCTAACACCTGTACATACACACAGTAAAAAGGTCTAACAGTTAGTATTAAATTGGGGACGTTTGATTATAAATTTCTATACAATTCATGTGTTAATTCGTAGTCAAAAATCTGCTTGGAGGAAGTTTGAAATTCACTTGTTACAAGATCTGAAAATTGCTTTTCTGGAAGTATCATTACAGTGTTAATTTTCTGATATATAAATGGTTAATCGTTGGTGTCTTTCGTTGCCATATTTCAAAGCCATAGTGCAAATAAAAGTCTGAATTTTACTTGAAAAGAGGTATGATTTTAGCTTGAAGGATGTCTGAAAAATACATTTATACATAGTCTGAAATTTGCCTTGGTTGACAGACATCTATGTATGAAACTTGAAGAGAATCAGCAACTAATTGTGTTTTCCATTTATCATTTGGTCTGCTTCCCATTTGGCAAATTTACAAAGTCTGAGAGTACTCATTTACGGCTGTCATACAAGTCTGAAACTTACTGACAGTTCAGTATTAAAATTCTGATGCATAAAGTGGCCATCTTTTGAAGTATTTTGGCTTGCATAAGATTTGTGTAATTGATGCAAAAATTTCACTACCACATACTTGTTACGGGACTGTGATAAAGGTTGAAATTTGATATTGTTTAGGTAAGTACTAATGTTAAGTAGCAGTTATTGGAAAGTCATCAACTGATTGCCCCTTTTGACACACGCTTACATGATAAATGGTGGTGAATGATTTGTTGTGTACTAATCGTGTAAGTGTGGTTGGTTTGGATATTTGGATAGATTCTCTTGCATTTCATTGGATATTGGATGATTGATATTTATGTTATTGATGAATGAATGATCTTCTTCATGAACTAAAGCACGATTGATTACTTCTATTTATGATCATACTTGCGCCTTATTTTCACGTCTACAAAACACTAAATCTATGTAGTATGTTTTCTTCATTCGCTTAAAAATCATTGTCGAAGGCATTGGTCACTAATATCCTTGTCAAAGAAGACATAGCTTTCCTTGTGCTAAGACATTTTGCAAATCACATAAGGGCTCTTCCCCTTGAAGGTTTCAACTCTTCGAAGAAGTTAGGGAATTGGCTAAGGTGACAGTGGTTACTTCCCTCATATTTGTCATCGGAGGCTACCCGCACGTGCTAGTTCAGCCGGTAACATTTTTGGCGTCGTTGCCGGGGACATTTCAAAGATTGAAACAGTTTATATGGAGTCATTTACACCCTTGGCAAAACAACATTTGGTAAGAACTCAAAGGTGAGTCCTTCTTCCTTATATTTTGAAAATATCAATAAAGGACTAATCCTGCAGGTCTTATCTAGCGACTCCACTCATCAAGAAGCAATTCAGAACTCAATCACCATTATCTCAGTTACGTCCTTGTTTTTTTGGTACTTTGGTGAAATTTGTTGAGCTAACTTGGCAGGTTTCTCCCGGCAACTCCAACTGAAGAAAAATAACATAAGTACTTTATAAAGACAAGGAATCCAGATGATATGGCATCTTCTTACGAATTGTGGATGGATATATTGGATTTTTCATACATTCCGGGATATCCACATCAGTACATTGTCAAAGATGATGGGAAGGCACTTTTTCCATTATTTCATGAATATAAGTATCAAGCAGCAACACATATTTGGGCATTCATGCAATTTCTCCAAAGAAGCAATATCATACATGAGGATACAAGAATGAAGCTTTTTCTACTGTCTCTCAACTTAGAGGACAACTCGAATGTCAGAAATTGGTATGAAGGATTTCCTCGTAACAAATTTTCTTCACTTGGGCAGTTGATCGGTGCATTCAGTAAGGAATGGGATCATGATATAGAGGAACATGAAATAAAGGTCGTGATCAACCATATATGGGAAGAGACCTTGGGAAACAGCCAGAAACAAGATGGTCCTAGCAAAAAAGTCAAAGAGGATATTCCATTTGAATTTAAAGATCCCGATAATCCGACAGATGCAGAAATGGAAATAAGTTTTACTCCTCTTGATTTGTCAAACTTTCCAGGACGTTTAGATGAATTACCAGAGATATTTTGGCACGCATTCAAGGGTGATCATGGTAATGCCTTGCACCATGTTGAATGGTTCGTGACATTAGCTACATAATACAACATTAAAGAGGAAGAAGACGTTTATATGAGATCATTCGTTCTTCACCTGGGAGGAAATGACCTCGCTTGATTTGTGGACCTAAAAAAAGCAACAATATCGTGCTTTGTAGAATTGGTAGAAACTTTTTGTAGCTACTGGGATCCAAAGCAGCGTGACAAATGGAAGCCTCATGTCGAACATGCAAGGAACTTGTTCAGTAAAGAAACCCATAACGAAAATCAAATTGAAGAAGTTGTGGTCAAAGACCCATTCAATAATATCTCAAGCAGAGTGTCTAGAGACGAAGTTCCTCGTGAAGATGAATATGATCCTACATATGAAGGCCAAGAGATCCTAGTTGAAGAGATGAGCAAAAGGGTGAGTTTTCCTTGCCACCACACAACAAATTCTTATGACATCTCGAATCTCTTGGGAGCATGATGACAGAATTGATGAGGACGATGATTATTGGAAATTTATGGGTCCTCCACTTTACGATTCTTCAAGACCTGGTAGTGTGGTTTCCAAACTTTGTAGTAACAGAAAAGATGCAAATTATCCCATCTCCTCATGATGTTGATAATGAACAGTGGGTCAACCCTTTTTGCCTTACATTTGATGATGAAGTACTCCGAGATGTGGGTATTATTGCCAGTGTAGATGAGTGCCATATGCAGATGTCTTACTATGGTTTGGAGTCCCGTGTCTCTGGTGATATCTCTGTGGATTCAACTCAGACATACTTATCCAACATGGAGGATAGTGAGGCAGGTTATATAGGGGGTTATCTTGCAGCTATTCAGAGACCAACTGATCATTGCCAGCTTTGTTCCTCAGGCAGTATTCAAGGAAATGCTCAACCTTTTTTGTCTAGTATTGGTAAGTTTCTAACAATGCATTTCAACAAAGCCAATACAGGTACATGGACAGGTATGGCATTCTTTTTACATTGTCACGATTTCTATTGTTTATCTTTTTGGTTGATAGTTTCAAAATTTTAAAGATCATTGGGAGTACTAGCATGGTAATTAAAAAGATGAACAATATGCTCGTATCTCCAAAGAAATGTTTAAACAGGCTGCAGCTCACGTACCAATATTTGCAAGGTCCAACTCCATGGATGGTCTCTCAAATTGATAATCAGGCAACAATTTTGAGCAAAATTTTTTCTCAATGCCAGTGTATGATGAAGATGGTCCATACCTTAACCCGATGGAAGCCTGGATAAATAGAGCTTGCGAAAGAAACCCTTCTCTGTGGCAGCAATATCAAAGCTTCCAGGCCCTTGCAGTCACCCACCATTCATCTCCTATCTTGAGGAAGGCCTTGGTAGATATTTGCTTTGTGATCAATGAGGTCTTGTCATGGATTCATTCTAAAGACAAAGGTAAAGGATCAGGTCTATAGGTACCCACATGATTCATGGATTCTCGAGCACCCTCAAGAGGAATACTCGTTCCGCAGTTGGAGCCAGTGTTACGTGGTACCAGTACCAACGCACCTGTAGAGGTCCCTCGGGGAGAGGGGGTCATTTTTCTAACCAGGAGGGGTGTTTAGCCATCTTTTTCTGAGTAGGGGTTATGACTAGACACTCTGGTTTCTCCTTTGGAAGTACTATGGCTCAGTGGCACTACTGACTGCCTCATGAAAGAGCTTGAAGCCCTGAGGTTGGTGTTCGGGGCTTCCAGGGGTGGATCAGTGGGTCACATGACCCCGACCTTGATTTATCATTCCGGTTAAATATTTTTCAGTATTGAGGCACATGTCTCTCCTCCAGGTCACCTCCCACACCCTCCTGTCCCTCCAGCTCACCAGTGCCCTCTCTCCTTGGGCTCCTCTTGATGATGACGCCATCCTCCAGACCAGGCTACAATGCTTGATTAGGGGGGGCGTTGAGGGATTTTCACTACTGTTGGGGTTAGATGGGGCATGACGACCCCCCCCCCCCTCCGCGGTCTAGCCTTCAGAACGGACTGATATGCTCATTTGTAGCCATTTTAGTCATGTCTGGGTAAATTCTGGGGAAAATGCTCCAAATTACCCACAGGTTTGATTATTCTATATTATTATTGTTTTAATTTTAAGTTGACATTTATAATTTCAAATTGACATTTTAAAAGGCACGTCGGCCTGGATATTTTTTTATTTTTGTAAAGTGAGTGTGAGGAAAGTATAAATACACTTCTCCTCACTTCATTTTAAAATAACAACTTATGGGATAAAACGCTATGCTACTTTTTTACCCTTATTAAGGTTTTTGGATTGATGCGCACCTCTTGAAGATGGATGTACTTTCTGGTTTGGAGGCAATCTTTTGAAGTATCTTTTGTTCTTGCTCTTTGCTAAGGTGATGCTAGAGTTGTTTGCTTAACACATGCACAAGGAGGTATCTAAGTTCTTCTCTTGATTTCTCTTTGTTAAATGTTGAATGATGATGCTTGTTCTTCGTTGAATGGTAGTCATTTTGTCCTAGCTAGGTCATTTTCAGCCTTTAGTCACCATAGCATTGTGAGGCTTGAGCTTTAGGCCTTCAAGGTTCGCCCTAACTAGGGCCCCTTTAACCAACTTTTATGGTTGTTGAAGAAGGCCCTAGTTTTCCAAACTTGGCAAGTACTATCTCAACAGGAAGGCCATCTTCCTTGATACCTTAGGGTTAGAATAAAACCTTTAAAACCCTAGATTGGCATTTTCTACCTTTTCCAAACCCTAGTTTGTATTTTTGTAAATATTATTGCTAGGTCAAATTTGTATTTTCATGGTAGAATTAGGGTTAGAATTAGAGTTAGATTTAGGTCTACAATTTTATGACAAAAACCCTATTAATTAAAAAAAAAATTGCAATTTTTGGCCTCCCTAAAATTTTGGCCCTTCCTCCTATAATTTCGGCTTGTCTTTCTTGTTCCTAAAAACTCTAGGGGAATTTTTAGGAGCAATCCCAAAATTACCAAAGAATCCCTAAAAGCCCTAATTTTACGTGTAAATGTTATTTTGGGTTAAATTTGTGTGATTTAGGTCTTATTTTTACATTTTTTGTATATAATTTTCATAAAATTAAATGCTAAAAAGCCCTTTTTTTGGTACCTAAGCCCTAGCTACAGAAGTCTCACTGCCCTAACACCTGTACATACACACAGTAAAAAGGTCAAACAGTTAGTATTAAATTGGAGACGTTTGATTATAAATTTATGTACAATTCATGTGCTACTTCGTGGTCAAAAATCTGCTTGGAGGAAGTTTGAAATTCACTTGCTACCAAGGTTACACGAACCGTGGATGCAATCAGAATTGGATGAAGAATCTGATACGGGTGAGGCACTCATCCCAAAATTATTAGGAATCGGGGATTCGGAACCCTAACCCTAATTATCCTATAGTTATCCTACGTAAACAGAATCTGATTCGGGTGCAGTTAGGCCTAGGGCCGAATCCGGTAACTATGCTTGTTAAAAAATCTGAAAATTGCTTTTCTGGAAATATCATTACAGTGTTAATTTTCTGATATATAAGTGGTTAATCGTTGGTGTCTTTCGTTGCCATATTTCAAAGCCATAGTGCAAATAAAAGTCTGAATTTTACTCAAAATGAGGTCTGATTTTGGCTTGAAGGATGTCTGAAAAATACATTTATACAGTTTGAAATTTGCTTTGGTTGACAGACATCTATGCATGAAACTTGAAGAGAATCAGCAACTAATTGTGTTTTCCATTTATCATTTGGTCTGCTGCCCATTTGGCACATTTACAAAGTCTGAGAGTACTCATTTACGGCTGCCATACAAATCTGAAACTTACTGACAGCACAGTATTAAAATTCTGATGCATAAAGTGGTCGTCTTTTGAAGTATTTTGGCTTGCATAAGATTTGTGTAATTGATGCATAATTCACTACCACATAGTACATACTTGTTACAGGACTAATAAATGTTGGAATTTGATATTATTTAGGTAAGTACTAATCTTAAGTAGTAGTTATTGGAAAGTCATCAACTGATTGCCCCTTTTGACACACGCTTACATGATAAATGGTGGTGAATGATCTGTTGTGTACTAATGGTGTAAGTGTGGTTGGTTTGGATATTTGGATAGATGCTCTTACATTTCATTGGATATTGATGATTGATATTTATGTTATTGATGAATGAATGATCTTCTTCATGAACTAAAGCACGATTGATTACTTCTATTTATGATCATACTTGCGCCTTATTTTCACGTCTACAAAACACTAAATCTAAGTAGTATGTCTTCTTCATTCGCTTGAAAATCATTGTCTAAGGCATTGGTCACTAATATCCTTGTCAAAGAAGACATAGCTTTCCTTGTGCTAAGGCGTTTTGCAGATCACATAAGGGCTCTTCCCCTTGGAGGCTCCGACTCTCCGAAGAAGTTAGGGAATTGGCTAAGGTGACAGTGGTTACTTCCCTCATATTTGTCATCGGAGGCTAGCCCTGCTAGTTCAGCCGGTAACAAAGCTCTTATTAGGCTAAAGGATGGACCTAGGGCCCTAGATGGAGAGAATGTCATTCAAAATTATAAACATCTAAATTAACAGAAATCATATTCACACACATCAGTAAGAACATTACATGCTAATCCATGGGATTGCAAGCAATAACTTGTTTTGTATAACTGTCAGTACATTTCCACAAAAATTCATACTCTGCAACCATTTTTACTTCAATCAACGAGGTCCTTCATGTCAAGTCAAAACTAATATTAATCATGGTTCTTGATGCAAAAATTGTAACACTCAGTTCTCATTTATTCTTGCAATTATCAATACCAAGAATGATGGATCATACCAGAAAGTAATAGATAAGACACTGACATAAAGAAATGTGAGGGGAAGAAAGAGTTTGAGGGGAATATACATAAAGGGGCAGGACCTTACCTGAGCATCATGATTTGAGGGGAATAAAGGGCCTTTCCTTCTAGCATAGGTTAGGTTATCACTTAACTGAGCGCAGCAATTTGAGGGGAAGAAATCAAGGGTGAGAAACGAATGCTCGACTATAAAGGCTGATGTTGATTTATCACTCACCTGACCTTGGAGGGTGAGGGCTAGGACCTTAAGCAGACCTAAGGCAAGTCAACTAGTGCAGAGTGCTTTGAAGTAGCATGGAATGACATTAGTAAGGAAAATCACTATAAACTAGCAGATTTAAGGCAAGTCAACTAGTGCAGAGTGCTTTGAAGTAGCATGGAATGACATTAGTAAGGAAAATCACTATAAACGACGGCATAGGATTCACAAAAAAACTATAATCCATAAAGGAAATTGAATGGATCTACTTAATTTCTTGTGAGTTCTAACCTATGTTCCACCAAGTTTCTTGGACGTGGGAGTGCTGGAGCAAAGAAACGCACAAGGGGGACGTGTGGATACCACCCAAAACTTTTAGGAAAATTCATGGGAGACGGGGGCACATCTGGGTCCCTAACATAAGGGGGCACCAAAAACTATAATCCTTAAAGGAAATTGAATGGATCTACCTAATTTCCTATGAGTTCTAACCTATGTTCCACAACATTTCTGGGACGTGGGAGTGTTGGAGCAAGGAAACGCACATGGGGGACATGTGGATACCACCCACAAATTTTAGGAAAATTCATGGGAGACAGGGGCCGTCGGGGTCCCTAAGTATTTACAGGTGTTCTATAAGGGCTACCCCCTTGGAGGTCAAACTCTCCGAAGTAGTCAAAGGAACGTGACTGAGGTGACATTGGGTCACATTCCTTCATATGTGCTTATCGGACACTAGCCTACAAGTTTGTTCGGTAACAGACCCAATTGCAACACCTAGTGAGATGTCCAGCTTATCTTTGATAGAAAAACCTTATAGCACTTGCATGCTCTGCTGCATTCCCAACGATTGGTAGAAGAATCACACTTATAAAATCAACTGGCATATTCCAAGACAGATGCCCCCTCTATGGCATTTACAAGATATCCTGAGAGAAAGAAATCCAAGCAGTCAGGATAGCAGGCCAAGATATTTGCTTCCCAGTGGGTTATCACAGCAACTTCCTCTGTATCTGTAACTCCTCCATTCTGTCCCTGAGTCTGATCTACAGGGTCATAAAGATTTCTGTGACTCTTCAGCTGTAAGACAAGGTAGAATACATATGCTACAAGCAGCTGCTAAGCCTTCAAAGGGCTATTTCTGATCGTCCTTTATTCAACCCTGTGTGTGTAAAGTGCAGTACAGCTGGGAAAGTATGCCCATAACAGCCATCAATAATAATATTGAGTTTACAACTGCAGCGGCCTTGTTAAAGACTTGTTATTTCTTATGATGAATAACACCACCCATGAAAAAGGCACATCCAAGCACAAGCAACATGTTTGACAAGATAGAACCAAGTAAAGATTGTTGCATGATACGAATCATTCCATTTTTAAGATCATGTACTGTGGCATTCGAAAGGCCTCCAAACTTGTCTTCAGTCCTTTCAGACTTGTCAAATTCTGTTCTCTGGGATGAACCCTGTCGTGCTATAATTCACAGATTTTCACTTTGTTGTTCTGTATCCTCGGCAGTAGGGAGATCCTCCCTGGTGGACTCATATTCATCGGAGATGTTTGAACCGTTGTCTTTCATAAGGTTGTCTCTGTAGTTACCTTTTAACATGCTTTCCTTTTCAATAACGATAATTCCACTTAGGTCTAGGATATTTCTCAAGCATTTTGTCATGCTTATCCAACATACCCAGCTCCTTGAATATCTTTGCAACTCTCAGGACAGTTGAATAGGCTGGTTTGATGCCTAACTCTTCATGTCAGCAAAAGCCTCAAGCAACTTTTCAGCCATGTTGTTTCTTTCATGTGTGTCACTAATATGACCAGCCCAAATGGAATTTTCGCTCGTCCTTAACCCTCTTAGATTGCTATGGAGCAATTTCAGGGGTTAACAGGTAGATACCCCTCACTAATTCACCTCTATCAAGAAAAACTCTCTTTTAGTATCCACCAAAAAGCAAGCTGAAAATGGCCTCTTCTAGAGCGCTCCTCTTCCAACAGTATTGCTGTTTTCTTAATAATAATAGGCAGCGCATACATAAAGATAGACCCACATCGAAAAAGGTATGCTAAACCCAGTCAAGGGGGTGAACTAACTGCCTACAGTTTCTAGCCCAGGCCCCAAATAGCATTTAGGCACAAAAACCACCCAAGATCAAAAATTCATTATGAATAGACATGAACAAACACCTATATCGAAAAATCATGTGGTAATCCACACCCCCATTCAGTAACTGTAACTGTAACATTAACCCTAACTGGTAGACTGTTAGACCTGTAGCCTACTTGACTACAAATTTCTTATGCAAATAAGAAGAACTTGAATTTTAGAACCCATCCATAAAAATAAAGATAGACAATATACAATCTATAAGAGAAATAGGAGAAATTACCTGCATGTCCACGTCTACAAATCCTGGCAAATGCTTCACCAACAAATGTGAAAGTACCATCATCTCTATCACCCTTGGTACTTTCAGAGTTTTGGGAAACTTGTTTAAATCTTTCTTCTGCTGCACCAAGGAGTTGACTTGTGACCTCTTGCAAGAACTGGCTGCAGGCTCATTGTCAAGAACAAACATGCTTGCAAGTACACATTAACAAGTACTTCATTTATTAAGATATGGAGAGAATAGAAAGAAGAAACAATGTTAATGTCCACTTATGACCAAGACATGTTGATGAGAGTCAAAAATGTTTAAAATTAATAATAGCAAAATAAGGAGTACCGGGGACATCTCCTCCCTGTAACAAAAAGAAAGTAGATAAATAGCATAATATTATAACAAAATGGGGTTAGATTCTCAAACAATGAATTCTCTACAATAGAGGAGAATCATCATTTGTGCACTTCTCTTTGAACCTAGCCAGAAGAAAGAGAGCTAGTTCAAAGAGAAGTGTACATTCACCCCTTGCTGAAAGAGGCGTAACACTCCACACACCCTATCTTTTCAAGGGATGTTGTGATCTGTCTTGATTTGTAACTGGCTAGAGCACACTCAACTAGCCTAAGGGGAATCATAAGGTCATGCCACTAACATTGTCAATTGTCAAGGGTAATTTGGACAAGAGAGACCCAGGTAACCTAGATAATTTCCAATAGATGTCATCTCTAATCACCTTATTAATCTCACCTTCAAGAAAGAGAAGGTGAGGTAGGGCATCCAAAGACTACCTATATGAGGGAGGCAATTAATGACTATAGGAGTAGAGATACCTCCAAATACCAACACAATTTTCACCCCAAAGGACAGAGAAGCAATCTCCACAAAGGAACAAAAATCCAAGGTTATCTCTCCTGCCGTGAGACTGAATACAGAAAATATCAGTCTATGAAGATAGGAAATGAGCTTGAAGTTACTCTCAAAGTGAAGGCAACGGGTTCTAAACTCAGCTTGGATGATGTTGTGACCAACAGTCCATTTGCATTTGATTATACAGTGGAGTGTAAAGGTTTGTAACCTTTCCATACAGGCCCCATCCAGAGGTTGGAGGCTAGGCATCCTAATATCTGAGCCATAAAGAACAGTGGGATAAATAATAGTACCAAAAAGTTGCATCATCAAAGGGTCTGGAAGTACTGCATTTGAGCATAAACAAGGATGCAAATCAGTTACACAGTCATGACCAAGATGAGGTTCTGACACAATGTGGGACCAGTAAACTGTACTCCATAAGTGTAACTCAAAGTGATATCGAATGGCTACAGCTTGAAAAAGTAATGAAGCTTGGATGAAGCATCCCGGTAAAAGGGATTAGGGTTGTAACCTAATTTCGGGTAAACGAATTAGGGTTTTAGATGCTGCGGAATACCATTTATTGTATTGTACATGGTTAAATAAAACATATAATGAAAAAGGAGCTATGCGGCTCTAAGTTTTGCTGGTTTTTTCCCGGTTAAGGGTTTCCAGGTGAAAATCTCTGTGTAATGTGTGTGCCATTGTGTATTTTCTGTTAATGCTTAAGAATCATATAAGTTTGTACTTCACTGTTAAGGTTTAAAACTTACACCCTAGAGGTCTTTGTTAGAATGCAATGGCTATTGTTAAGTTTATGTAATAACATAAGTGCAAGTCAAAAGTAAAAGTAAAATGTAACTTACGTACAGTGAATAGTTATTATATGTTGAAAATGACTCAAACTCAGAAAACTCAGAATTCTCAGAATACCCAGAAAACTCAGAATTCTGCCCACTTAGCAGCCAACTGAATTTGATGTCGAATGCTTCAGGAAATACTCTGATATTGACCTTAACAGTAAAAAATAATTACACACTTTTATCAAGCTTAAATTTCAAAAACACTGTAGGTGAATATACTACTCATGAAGCATCTTAGCAGCGGAAATAAACTTAAATCAGCAGACTGTAATGAAAGATTCATACACAGGAATTAAATATCAGATCACTGTAACTACTCATGAACACAGTATTTTTGGTCAAATGTTGACCCTGGAAAAACCCCACACTTCGGGGAAAAAACCAGTAGGAGAGAGTTGTATTAATGGAGCAGCAATATTACAGCAGTATGGTTCAGTCATAAAAGCAATAGTACAGACAGAAAACTTCTTGAAATCTGTGCACAAAAATGTCACCTGGAAAAACTGTGTATCAGCAGTCTAGGAAAAAACGCATCCTACAGGAATAGACTGTACACAACAGTACAGAGTCTGCGACAGCAGTCTTCTCTTTATTTTTGTGCCCAACCTCTTCAATAGTACGGCCTCCACTCAGCTGTCATGAAGCTGCCTCAAAACTCGTGTCACAGCCCCTTCTTTCTGCTGTACGGACTGCTCTCTTAATGGCTGCACAAAGCACAGGAAAACGTGCCCCACCTTGGGATTCGAGTCCCCCACTTAGGAATTCGAGCCCCCACCTCTGCTGCTGCCTTGCTTCACTTCTGCTGCTCACAACCTCTCTCTCCTAGGGATTTGAGCTGCTCCCTTTTCCCTCCAAGACTCTCTTGGAAATCGTGCTACTCTCCTTGTACAAAAGGAATGCGTGCCTCTCTTGGATATCTCACCAAAACTCTCTCTTGGATATCTCAAAATGAAGTCTCATACACTTTTTATTTACCCTATTAGGGTTACCCTCGTGACTTTTCAACTTCAATGGATGAGATTAGATCTTGGCCAAGAGATCTATGGCTGGGATCTAATCTCTCACTCACTTAAATCTCCTAAGTGAACTTTACAATAAATTTTCTTTTTAAAAAGTCACATTACCCTAAACATATAAAAAGTACACATTATGACTTAAAGTCACTTTAGAAACATAATAAAGTGCAACTCACTTTTAAATCATAAAGTCACATCAAAAAGGTACTTTAATAAAAACACATTAATAAAGTCACTTTAAGAATATAAGTGAGACTCCACATTATTGACCCCTGCACCTAGGCACCTGATGCAGGAGTGCCACCGAGCTATCAAATGCTAACATTATATAGTTAAGAATTCAGACATGCTCTTGTAACTTCAGGGAGCTAAGTCCATTGTGTCCAAACATTGTATTTGATACCTTTCTCCACAATGAATAATATCACTTAGCCTCCATCATTCTCCCACTTTCTTTCTCAATATTAAGTCATTATTTTATCATGATATTTTGAGGCATTCTGAACCTTGCCACCTGTGAAGACGGAGACCATGACCAGTTGGAGACCAGAAGCAAAACAAAATTTGTGTTTGCTTCTAAGACAGAAGAGCTGAGATCCGAGCAAGAAATGCATACAGGGGTGTAGGGAATTAAATCAGTAAAGTTGAAGCTTTGAATTGAATCAAAGGAAAAAAGGGTTTCAATATGTTTTTATTTTCCTAAAGCTAGAACTTAGGAAAAGAAAAATATCGAAACAAAAGAAAAGAAAAATCATTTTCTAAGAGCATCGTCAGGAGGGGAATCATAACATCTATTGATGAGGAAAGTTCAGGTGAGAGGAGTGTCATCAGGATCCCAAGACAAAAACAGAGTCAAATGGTCAGACTGAAGATTGCACCACTAGCAGATAAAAATAATAATAGATAAGATAATAGTATAAATGTCTGACAACTGACCACAAATAGGTCAATGGGACTGCCAAGTACATCAGTGACAACACAATGTGGGAACACAAGAACAGCTCTGAAAAATCATGATATAAGCAAATCTAACCTATGCAGAGCATGATCCAAAGTCTACGACCTAACAACATGGAGAAGTGAAACAAAAGGGATGATGCAGATACATGAAAGTGTGGCAGAGAAACAAAGGCCAAGAACCATCATACCCTGAAGGGAGTGGTGAATATCTCACCTAGGGGGCGATCAACATTCCCTGAAGCCCTCTCTCCTAACAACTGAGAGCTGAAGGGAAGAAACTCCTGATAGATGACTGGTCAGATGATCAGAGAAACTAATAACTCAAGGGAGAAGCCTGCAGGCTGTCGAGTATACAAGAAAAGTACCTGCATAAGACACCTACCAATGACCACACAGAAAAGAGGCTCATCCCCAACCACACGGAAGAGACCTGACTGTGTCTAAAATCTGTATCCAGAAAACCACGTGAGGACATATCAGACTGTAACTTGACCTGCATGGTTAGAAAAATGAGTAAAAAAGCTAAACAAAGCATGAGTGTGACACAGGCTCATACTTCAGTTTTTGCAAGGAGTAAAAGGTTTTGCCCCAGGGTCACAGGCTCATACCCTTCTGAATCCTGAAGACCTCCTTACAAGATGGCAGCCATGTTGCTTTCCATGCTCTACAGGAAGAGAGATGCAACACAATTCAAGGAGTCCTGGGTGCCCATCCTACAGCAGGTAACTTCACTTGGTACCATCTTCAATTGGGGAGCCATCCTCTCAGCTAATATCAAGCAAGCTGTCATAAATGCAAGAGACACAACCTCAAGACAAGACTCTTAGTTCTATATGTCCTCTTATCTTGGATTTTGTATGTGCCAGTAACACCTTGCCGGGAATGGGATGGCAGTGGCTCCTGGAGGAACCCCCAGTCCACATTTACTTTAAAGATTTTTGGGAACACTAATATTCTAGTTATTATGTGAAGATATGCCAGGAATTCTTGATGCAATTGTATACCATCATCCACGAAGAACCAGCTAAGTGCATGTCTGATAAGGCCATGGAAGCACTGGCTACATTAGGAGATTGGTAAATCTCGGAATGGGACTTACTTGCGTATTTATGGTGGCACTAAGCCTCCCCATCTCCTCCCTCATTTCGTCACTGAAAAAGTGATCCTAAAGGAGGTGGCCTACCAAGTCTTTTTGAATGGCATTGGAGCAATGTTAACAAATGCAAAGAAGATTGTTTGGCCCCCATTGCCTCTGACCATTGGAGGATACTGCCCAAAGGATATCAATAAAGCTAAGGAGCAAGCTCAGGCTATCAGTGTATTTCAATTTGGCAATAAAGTTTTCCGGAGGAATGATTCTAGGAAAATAGTGGAATAATGTTAGTTTTTGTACCTTGATATGTGTTCCCCCTAGTGATTTTAGCCTAAGACACTAAGAAGGGGGTAATGGGACCCTCACATTGATTAAACACATTAATGAGACTTTATGTTTTTAAAGTCACTTTTTGTCTAAAGTTAATGTGGGTGAGCATTTAATTAATTAAGTGATTTAATTAATGTGACTTTTGCTCACATCTAATCTTAGCCATCGATTTGATTTCATCTCCACCATTGGATTAAGATTCCCATTTAGGGATTGGACAAAAAGGAGGGAGGCTCCAATACCTAGCTCATTGTGATGTGAATGAGTGAAGAAGAGAGAGCACGAGAGTCTGAAGGAGGTCAAGCTAGGGCGTAGGTACTGAAATCGTGACTCCACTGGCACGAGTTTCTAGGCACAGGTTTCCAGTATTAGCTCAGATTCAAGGCATTCATTCTGGCAGTTTATTAATCAGCAAAGGGAACAGTGAAATCTGCTATCATCTCAAGCACAAATCATGGAGAGAACGTACAGCAGGACCATTCAAATAGCACGCAGTTCGAGGTAATTTCTGGGCTTAGTTTTCGTGGTGGCTTCATAGTGTTAAGACTCAGACATTGTGATAAAACCCAGGCACTATTCCCGTGTATCTCTGTCATGCTGTTGATGATATCAGTCTGCACGATTCTATAGCAGTGACTGGTACAGTGGTCCACACTGCAGTCACCTACAGCCACGGTTTTGAGGTTGGGAACAACACTAATTTGTGTAACAGCAGCAGCAGCAAGTTCATGGGGTGTTGCACCAAAATCGAGGAGGATACAGCAGTCAAACCCAGCCCTTAATTGCACAGAAATCGAGAGGCCTCAGCACGTATTTCTAGGGAGCTGTCATGCACAGAAATCGAGGCATTCTGGGGTGCATTTAAAGTGGAGATAAGTTGTATTTGATTTTGTACTGCTGTTACATTGCTTTGCTGAAGGAATAATAAATCTCTCTCTCTCTCAACTGGTTTTCCCCGTGGGGGTTTTTCCAGGGCTCGATTTGGCCAAAAATCTCCGAGTCATTTTATGTGTGAATGTTGTTAAATTAATTTGCAGCCTGTTAGTAGCTTTCAGCGTGTGTTTACTGTTAAAGCACTTTTGTAATAAGTAACCTATAGCCTATGCAAAACCGGCTGTAGGTGAAAACCACCTAAACTTGACATAAACCAACAGACACTTGAAGGCAGAAAAATTCTTCAAATAAAACATTGTCATGTTTGTAAATTTACTTGGACATATACAAATTAATTTTGGGCAACGAAGAAGTGTACTGACTGACCAAGTCCCTTGATGAGGTCTCAAGGCAGCTAGGAAACAGAATGCAGAAATCCGCTACACAGACAGGACCTCAAGAGAGTACACAAGTGAACAACAACATGAGGCCTCTAAAAGAGTTGAGGAAGAAAGAATCAGAAAAGAAGCTGAACTCAAGGAAGCTGAAGAGAAGAAGCTAAAGGAAGCAAAAGAACAAAAGAAAAGAGGAAATTAAAGAACAAAATAAAAGGGAAGAAGATGAAGCAAGGAGAAAAGCAGGGGAGGAGAGAAGAAGCCAAGTTGAGCTAGGGACACAAACAATTCCAGGAGAAAGTCCTTCTATGACTCCCACAACTGCTTCCATAACCGAGGGGCACTTCCTCCTCGCAAAACTTGGCCTGGGTTGTTTTACCCCTTCAAAAGAGGAGGTTGCTGCTTCCTTAAACTCCTTCATCTATGACAAAAGGAAGAAGCAAATTGTTAAACAAAGACAAAAAAGACTCAAGCTTGTCGAGAGACCTCCATTAGTAATCACTATTAAGACTCCCATGTTTACTAATATTGATCAAGACCATGTCACTGCAACTTCAGCAAATGTAGCCCTCTCCATGGGAAACCAAGCAAATGTGGAAGAGATGGTAGGTAAAATAAAAACTTGCAAGCAAAGGATAGGGTACCTAAAAAGGGAAATGGCTGAACTGAGGCAAAAAAATAGGAGCCTATTGGAGTTGAGATCTTGTTCATTCTCAATGCACGAGGAGTTTGCAGAAGTTCATGACCAAATGTACAGCCTTTTGCATGAACTAGAAGGACAACATGCCCAATTAAGTGAGCTCCTCGAGAATATCAAAGAACATGAATGCATCTTAGATGGCATAAGAATCGGTTTAAACAAACTCGCACAACGGCAGTGAGATCCAGCACAAACGTCAAAAGATCCACCAAGAATGACGCCACAAGAGCTTCACCAGAAGCATGCCTCCATCACTCAGAGCAAGCAGGCAGAAACAGCAATGCAACAAAGCATGACTAACACCATCAACAAATGTAAAAAGTTGTACCAAGCAACCACCAGCGTTAGGCAAAGAAGTAATTTGCCTCCACTCCCTAACATAGATCAGCCCCAACCAATCGAGGACAGGAAGAACGATATCAAAGAAATCATCAACTCCAGAGAGATTACAGTAGGAGCTCTTAATGAAGTAACCAATGCAACACATATCAGCACCAACAAGGGACATCAATCTACTCAAGACCTCTATCGTATCTCTCAAGAAGGGAATGGGCATCATTTCTAATGAAGTATCCAACCATGATGTCACCTTTGAGACTGTTAAACACACCGAGTTCAATTCCATATCAGAACAATATAAAGCCTAGAGGGCATATATGGCACGCAAGGGCCCATACCCCACATAACATACCTTTTTATTGTGTTAAGTAATGACTTTATAAAGGGACATGGGAAGCTTCTTTTATTTTAATGTTGTGATAAAGTATATGGTCAAGTGACCCCTCTTTATTAAGTCTCATTTTGTAAAGTCACACTTAGGTGGGTAACTAAAGAGTCAAGGAAAGTGAAAGGTTGAGCAACCCAATAGACAGGAAAGTGAAAGGTTGAGCAACCCAATAGACAGGAAAGTGTTAGTTTTTGTACCTAGGGAAGTGTTCCCCTAGTGACTTTTGCCTAAGTCACTTAGAAAGGGGGAAAATGTGACCCTCACATAAATGACTTATGAAAAGCATTTAATGAGACTTTATAAACATAAAGTCACTTTTTGATAAATTTAAGTGGGTAAGGAAAATTAATATTTATGAGAAATAAATGGAGCATTTAATTTCCACCGTCGATCTAATCTAATCTCACCCATTGGATTTAGAAAACCCTAGGGTTTGAACAAAAGCATGAGGGAGGCATTTTACTTTCACTTTTGCTGATTAGATTAAAGAGAAGAGAAGAGAGAGAGCTGGGAGAGGGCTCAAAAATCGAGGCAGCCAGTTTGGAAGTTTTTCTTTGATTGGCACGAATATCGAGGCACTAGTACAGCAGCACAATTTCCAAGGAAGATTCTAGCACAGAAATCGAGGAAGATTCCAGCATTAATTGCAGGCACATTTTTCTAGACAGCCGTACTGTACGGATTCTCCAGCACGAGTTTCAAGGTTGTTCTTGGCACATATTTCGAGAAAAATTCTAGGCACATTTCCCAAGACTGTTAGCATAAATTTCTGGCATGAATTTCAAGGCCGTACAGGTGTGATAAATACACAGTCCGTACAGCATGCAGTTCGAGACTGTTCTGGGCACTTTTCTCGAGGTTCTGGGCACAAGTTTTGAGGACTGTACTTCAGCATTAAATTGCTGCACGGTACAGCATTTTGAGCACAGTTTTCGAGGCAGATTGGGCACAGGTTTCGAGGGCAGAACTGACCTGGTTTTTGGCACAAATTTCGAGAAGGAATTGCACGGAAATCGAGGCAGCATTAGCACAGAAATCGAGGCAGTCAGTTGGGTGCATTTTCTGGTTGAGATAAGTTGTATTTTTGACTGAAAATTACTGCTCTGATTTTTCTCAGAAGAAATAATAAAATCTCTCTCTCTCTCTAACTGGTTTTCCCCGTGGGGGTTTTTCCAGGGCTATTGGCCGAAAATTCTGAGTATAATTTTAATGGTGTGCATGTTAAAATTAAATTTCTGCCTGTTAATGTGATTTTTCAGCATGTTTAATTGTCTCAGAATTTTTCATAAGTAATTTCTAGCCTATGCAAAACCGGCTGGGGATGAAAACCACTGAAATGTTGACATAAACCAGCAAGCTGAAAACACAGAAAAATTTACAGAAAGATTGTATAAATACAAGGAGAGAAAAGGAGAAGAGGATGTTTTTGGAGCTTTGAGATGTTTGAAGGCAATTGTGAACTCTTGTGTGAATTAATCTGAAGAATCTCTCAACTAGGCCTGTGAATACTAGCAAATGCTTGGATTGTTTCAGTGTATGAATGATTTTAATCTGTTTTGTTGTCCATGCTATATTGTTATGTGAAAATGCTTGTCCTACGTATGACTATTCTGAAATTGTTCATTACATTTTCTTATCCTTGTATGTCTGAAAATCACTTGCTTGGTCAATAATTACTGATTTTAAATAGATGAAAGTGAGAGTAATCTTATTTAATTCATGGTTAATGTTTTATGTGCACATCTTTGCTTGTACTAAGGTAACTCTTTTTCTCAGATACTTACAACTCTGCGTGTACACATTTAGTAATTGAGTTGTCTAAATGATCTATGATTTCGCCCGGAAATCCTTTCTACGGCGAAATCGTAGATCATTATTGCGGTCGAATTTGTGAACAATTTCCATCAACTGACAAACATGCAATAGGTGAGGACCGCACGCAACAGGGAGGATGTCGGTTCTGTGGTCTGATCTTCTTTTACAGGGATCGATGATAAATTGTTCACAAATTCGACCGCAATAAGGATCTACGATTTCACTAGAGAAAGGATTTCCGGGCGAAATCGTAGATCATTTAGACAACTTCTTTAGTAATTGATAGTCCTTTTAATCACAGCTCCTAGCTAGGATAGGATTCCCTTTCAGCACTCTACATTTAGAATAGGAGCATACTACATTGTGCATAGCATCCCCCAATCCAAAAAACAATAGTAGCGGTTCTCGGGCTAGAATCTAGATGGGTTCTATTATCACATATATAGTAGCTGGGCTACCATATTTTTCAGATCAGATTCCAGTTCTTTTTTCAGCCAATCCTTTACATTGAGATGCTTGAGATGAGCATCTATATCAGGATCACTCATATTTAATGAGCAGCCAGTATATCCTTGTGCCATGACTGAGTCTCAGGAAACTCAGATTTGTTGACCAATGTAACCATTTTTGCCATATAGAGCAGTATGCAGTGCCCAGATGTGCAGCAGCAATTTCCAGTTGACAGTTGATGATTCAGATGTTTGGTACAGGTATATGATCAAGCAGGTATATGATTAGTGTATTGGTTTATTAGTGCTTTATTGGTCATTCTTGTAGCTTGATTTAGCATTCAATGGTCATGACCTGGTGGTCTATTTATATATTATGGACATGGTTGTTAATGTATATCTATATAGTCTTGCTTGCTCAGAATTATGAAGTTCATGTGTATACTCATTGGTTTTACCCTCCTTAGGAGAATGGAGGTGATCATTCCCACCATTATACGGCTTGCTAGTCTTGGCATCATTTTCACTATCTCCATCCATTTGCTACCTTCCATTTTTAGTTTATCTTGACTTACATATTAACCTGTGATATGGAGGACTTCCCCACTCTAGCCTCTCTGTTGGATAAGCTTCCCTGTTTACTTTGTGTCTCGGCTCTGAGTTGCCTAAGTTGTGTTGGATAGACCTGAAACAGATAGTACTACCATCATTACATGTATCTAGAAAGTATTGTATATCTTATGTGAAAGCCCATTGAAATGAAACTGTGTTTTTAAACACAATGGAAGAAGGGCTATGGAAATGAATGAAATGTAAATCCCCTCGAAGGGATATCTAAAAGGCCAAATAAAAGCAGTGGATAAATAAATGCCAAATCTAAAGATTGTTGGCCATGGAAATGAAATGAAAAGGTCCAAATAAAGCAATGGTTTAATAAATGCTAAATCCAATGATTGCTGACCTTATTTGAATGTAATGATTTATTCCCCATTAGCCTGCGGGTTGTGATATAAAATGGAGTAAGGGACAGCTAATTCTAAGTGTCCCCTAGAGTCTCAAGTTACAGTTAGTCGGACACCTAGTCATGGCGGCTCTAGAAAAGATCCTCATGGAGCTGAGTCAACTTGGATGTGAGTTGTAGAGACATCTGTCAAGGTTGAATAGGCACTTCCCAAACAGCTTATCCATTTGTGAGACACTACCATCCCCTGTGTTATTGCTTGTCCAGCATATGCTTTAGTGTGTATCCCCTTTCCTACATCCAAAGTATCATAGTGTGAAGTTTGTACAGTCATCCCTTATTCACCCTCACCCATTACTAGCAAATTGATCACAGCCATGAAGTGAGTATATCCTTGAGGTTCTGTTATGAGCTATAATTATTAATGAAGCTCACATTAATTATCTTGTTTTGAACCGCCAGTCAAGTACTACTTATGTTTACAATCTTGCTACTTGAATGATTAATGAAGCATGTCATAACCAGTTACACTTGCAGCATTTTGATGTTTCAACTTGGGTCATATTATTGGTCAGTTTGACCAAGTCAACCACAGGACATGTGATGCATTAGACCATTGATGTTAGAGATTGATGTTATATGATCTTACAATACCCACCAGGTGGTTCCATGCAGCAGCTACAGGTTTCAGATGATGATTTGGTATATTTTTGTGATTTTGATCATTTACAGATTATTATTTTTTATCTGTCCGGGCATGGTTATGGTATTATATGATTATACAGTTATCCACATGGTGTATGAGTACACATTCTTAGTACATTTGGATCTTCTGAGTCCGTTGGGATGCTCAGTTTGCAATTCCGGGCAATTTTAGTTGAGGTATATGTCAGTTTATCATTCTGGTGCAGATTTGCCATTAAAAATGGCTTGGCAGAGCAGTTTGACTTTTTATTCTTTTCACCCAAGCGCTACATAGAGAGTATGGGGTCCAGCCACTTGTTTTTACTATTTAGCCATACTTTCGAACATATTGGTGTAGTCAGTTTTGGCCCCGAGTGACCAGGCAGTGAGTTACAGGCATTTCTATCTTCTACAGGTGATTTACAGAGGCATAAAAAATGGTAAAATGGCTACAGAGGAATTCGATTTGGGCTACTGAGGCAAGGAAATGGCAATAGGATGATTTTGATGATGTGTGTGACATCTCCCACAACTTCCAGAGCACTTACATCATTCAGTGGGGCCCACACACCTCTCAGGTTCAGTTTCACTTTCTATGGCTTTATTGTATCTTTGAAGGCACACGACTTTGCCACATGGGCACATTATTGTACTTTGATGAGTTATTTCATGTTATTGTGCCATGGGGACACACTAATGGGGAATTATATCACCCCCTAGACCCACCATGAGCTTCATGTTATATTTTCCTAGTCACTTTATGTGGATGTCCTCCCAAGGGCGATTTGACTAGTGTGTTTTCTTATGTTTTGGAGTTGATCTATGTACTTTAATGTTGACCTCATCTCAACCGTTGATTAGAACATTATACCTTTTAATCTTAGGCACTCATTAAAAAGGTGGTTAGAGTTTTGGTCTCTCCCATTGCTATTTAAAGGAGAGACCCTCTCATTGTAAAGGGACTTTTGGCTCTTGACTTCTGGAATAAAATATATTCTTGCAAATACTTGTGCTCTGGTTTTGGATGTTGGTGATGTTGATTGAAACTGTTCTTCCTTTGCACTGAGGGTCTTGGTGATTATTTTGCACATCTATTTTTCCACATTTATCTACAGGTGAAGAAGTCGATTTGGAAGAGTGGCGCATTGACTGAGGAGACTCTCCTTGCCTCTCTCTTTTCTCTTCGTCCGGTTCAGTGAGTATCATTGTCTTCGTACCTTTTACTTCTTGTGATCATTTTCGTCATTTGTATTTACCTTCATTCTTGCTCAACTGATTGATTTTGTTTCCTTGGTTTGGCAGGAAGAGGAGGGCGCATCAGTGGAACTGGGTAAACTCGTGTGGGCAAGATAAAGCACCAAATCTTCATTTGATCTCTGCGGGAACAATCCTCGACATCCTAGCAATCTTCTCCATGACTCAGGTACGCTTGCAAGGTATGTAAATTATTCTTCTATCCTACCCATCTATCATTTACTTTCAAACCCTAACTATAAATCTTTCATAAAATTCTCTGGCTCAAATAATTTGGTTTACCGCAAAACCATTTCTGGGTTTAGGCTTTGGCATATCCCTAGGTGGGTTCTCCTAGACGTCATGGTTGGTGGACTCCATGTGGCCCAAATCCCAAGGCACTAGTCTCTTAACCAATGCGCATTCCCTTGATTGACTGGTTTTCCTGTCGTTTGATCTCTGTTCGTATGCTTGCATGCTTTGACACTGTCGGGTCCTTCATCCAAGCTGTGCTAGAAAGCCTAAGCTTTCAGATCTACTCTTTGGGACACTTTCCTTGTTTTAAGGGTCACGTTTCCCAAGGCAGTTGAATTTGATCATTTGTACTAGCATTTGAATCTTGGAATCATCTTTTATTGAGTCACTGTGCCTAAACACTATCGGTCCAATCTTATCTTTCTTTCTTAAGCCTCCATAGTGACCTTATTTCCTTAAATCTAGGGTTCTTTACCTATCACCTTACGTACCCTATTAACATAGCTTGATCTGGTGATCTGGTTAGATCTCTCCTGTCGGGAGTAGATCAGGGTCTCCCCCTTTGTTATCTTTGGCTTTGATAGTATAAAGTGAAGGGTGCCTCGATTGGAGTGACAACCAATCCTTTTGGGAATCGAGGCTCTCGTGGTTCACCTCTTTGGTTTCCTATCCCCTCTACCATCCTATATAGGATCCATAATTAGGGGCAACTACAAGATTGGTGATAACAAGTTCCCTATTCAAACAGTGTGGGGTCTAATTGGGACCTTACATTGGGGTGAACCTCTTACTATTGACACTAGGGCATTTTGCCCTGTCAACAATCCCAAATAATTTCGATGAGAGGGAACACCCTTGTTTGACACCAATAGTAAATAGCAAGAACAATAAGTTGGGGTCCAAGATGTAGGAAAGCTTCAACAAACTTCCTCGTTAAAGAGATTTACAATAGGATAAACAAGGCAGTCGATGCCATGCTTGAGGAACTTAACTTGAAGCCAATCCCAATCCATTGTTTTACTAGTACTCTATTTCTAAATAGCCCTCTTGATGCCTCTGGGGTTAAAAAAATTACAACAAAATCCAACACCCCCAATGATGTAAGGTAGTCTTGCACAACCTTAAGAAGGCTACCCACAGTATCCTATTGACGAGTAGTAGGCTCTTATAGTACATGTTATGTATATGTTGAGTAAGTAGCCTATAGTGTTGCACAACATTCCATGAACCCTAGAAGGAACTAGTCTAGGATGAAACCTCTTTGATAACATACTGGAGCAGTGCACAGTCCTAACAGTATGTTCTGGTGGAGATGGAAAGCATCCAGATAGTCACCAAGTAAGTTTGGGATATGGATGGATGTTGTGCTGGAGCATTGGCTAAGATGCTTACATGACTGTGTAAACTATTGTCCTTGCATTGAAATATAATTTGATTTTTGTCATTATGCAATGTTGCTGACTATTTGACAAAATCTGAATTTCAGGGAAAGACCATATGCTATGACCTACAAGAGAAGGATGGTGGGACTTGTTCTGAAGAGCAAGAGATGGATGTGTAGTCAGCCAGATTAAGATTCTACTGATATTCAGTATTTGAGAGGGAGCAGGATGCTCAGAAATGACTCTCAAGATCAATTAATGACTATATATTCATCCTTCCGACAAATATAAGGAGTTGCAGTTAGTAGCAGCAGATAAGTTCTCTGAAGTTCATCACTTGCTACAATATGCTACCTGAAATGTGGGGACTATATGAATAGCAGTTGGATTCTAGTAGAACATTACTTGTGCCTGAGTGAAGAATTAGCATGCTCTAGGACAAGAACCACTCAGTTGACCTCAGAGGAGGTAAAATATACATCCAGTTAGAACAGTGGCCCGGGATTCAACATGTGCAAATAACACAGGTTGATGATGATGATTTCTTGATCGGATTTTGTATACTAATGATCAGTTCCCCACCGAGACAAAGAGATCTATTGACAAGTACAGAGGGAGTTGTCCTCTGAGTCCATGATGAAGAGTCTTAACCTGATGCATTACTTCTTGAGATTGGAAGTATGGCCGAGACCATAGGAGATATCCCTCAGTCAGAGGGAATACACAGTTGAGAGATTCGAGATGATGGACCATAATTTCATGGCTACACAAATTTGAAGAAGTTAAGTATGCTTCCGATTCAGATTTGGTAACAGTTGATTGAATCTATGATACTGTCATTTCCTCTATGAGAGTTGATGTTTAGGATGCAGATAGCATCAGATGAGCAGCTCCAAAAGGAGACTATGATGCAAAGTTGCAGAAGTAATCTGCAGCAGAGATTGAGAGGGAGGCTAGATTGTCATCCAGTATTATTGAGAGAACAGGAAGTTCATCTCAGTAGACTAACTTGATGAGACATGACACTAATGGATGAGCAATAGTGTCTAGTAATATAGCTTGTAGTGGTATGCTCTAGTGCAAAGGGAGCGGAAGATTCCAGCACAGAGGGAGCAGTTGCAGCATGTGGAGATCAAGTACCACTATATTAAAGACATGGTACAGAGAGGAGCAGTTCAACTCTTGTATATTCCGTCTGGTGATCAGATTGCTAACATTCTCACCAAACCTCTTTCCAAAGTGAAGTTTGCATACTTCCGTGAAAGACTTGGAGTATTGGAGAATGCTTCCCTTAGTAAGAGGGAGTGCTCTTAGTCCAGGTAGGACAAGTGATCCATGTAGACCAAGAAGATCTCAGTCCAGGTAGGACAAGCGGTCCATGTAGACCGAGAAGAGCTCAGTCCAAGTAGGACAAGCGGTCCATGTAGACCGAGAAGAGCTCAATCCAAGTAGGATAGGCAGTCCATGTAGACCGAGAAGAGCTCAGTCCAGGTAGGACAGGCGGTCCTGTGTAGACCGAGATGAGTTAGACCAGTTAGGACAGGCGGTCCTATGTAGACCGAGATGAGCTTAGTCCAATTAGGACAGGCGGTCCTGTGTAGACCGAGATGAGCTTAGTCCAGTTAGTGTTAGACACAATCGCACACTGAGAGGGGGGGGTGAATCAGTGTAGCACTATTTACTTATATTTTTACTTTCAATTCACTAGTTATATCAGCATTCATATCAGTCTACTTAACATCCAAGTATAGTGTACACAAATGAACAAAGATATATATAAATAAGCTTTTTAGATTGTGATAGGAGACTCCAATCTCCTAAATGGGCTACAACCCAAGGTGGCACCACCGACCAGATGATTCTGTCAACTGCAACTGACTGGGATGCACCACCACCCCAAAAATACAGATTTACAAATGATATATCATACTTTTCTTAAATCTGTAATTTCGTAATCAAACCCCAATACAATAAAACAACAAACCCAATATCATAACCAATCACTAGGTTAGATTGTCTTACCAACTGACCAAACTTTTCTCTGCTGATACACTTCTGCTACACTATGTTATGCTCCTCTTCTTCACTGATCCTTCACTGCTGCACTTCTCCCTTCGTACTGTCTTTGCCTCAGATCAGCTTCAGACACGCATCAAAATGCATATCTCAGTGGTTGTCTCACTTCCATCTGTGGTTGCCTCTTCTTCACCCGAAAATCAGAGATTAAACCTTTTTATCTTCATGTTGCAACTGCCTCACTGTGTACCCGAAAATCTCCTCAATATTTCTGAAAATCAAAGCTCCCTTCACTCACACACCTCTCACCCAAAAATCAGAGATTAAACTACATGATGTTGCCTTTCTTCATGTTCTGTAAACCCTAGATCAAAGAGAGGAGACAAATCACAACTTCATTTCCTTCCTTGTTGTCTGACTCCTTCCTGACTGCGGATCTGCAACTTCCTCAGAAACACTCGAAATCAAAGCACTTTTTCACACCATCACTCACGTCTAAAAAGAGGCGGATTGCCCTTTATTTATACACATTCTTCCATTAATTTTATGAGCCGACCTGCTAAATGTATATATATTTCTTTTATATTTTTCAAGGATCAATTTAAAACTTGTTTTACTGGGCCGACCCATCATTTATTTATTAAATAACTTGATAAATGTTTCTTTAGTAGGCTGACTTGCAAATCATGGGAGTAAGAGCTTCAATTGCCATGTCATCAATTAGTTCAAGGTATAATGAGTTTGCCACATCATTATTTAAATTCCAAGTGTTATGTGATTGTCCTCATTCAATCCAAGATTTGCGGACATTTTCTTTGACCCAACTGCATGCATTTAAAATTAAGGTGGCGGGCATCTTTCTTCCAAGTGGCGGGCATAATGCCTAAGAGCCTGCGGGCATTTTCTTATTGCACATGTGGGCATTTTTTCATGAGGCCTGCGGGCATTTTTCCTTGGGCCTGCGGGCATTTTTCTTGGTCATTTGCGGGAATTTCTTCTATAAGCCTGCGGGCATTTTTATTTCATGCTGCGGTCATTTCTTGTATAAGCCTGCGGGCATTTTTTTTAATGCTACGGCCATTTCTTCTATAAGCTCATGCTGCCATTTTTCATTGGAATTGCGGGCTTAATTTTCATCCTTGGCATGCATTTCAATTAGAAGTTCTGCAGGCATATTGTTGAGACCTGTGGGCATATTGTATCTGCCTTGTGGGCATGGGCTTCATTCAAAAGATCAACAAGCCACTTAGTAAAAGATCAAATCTTCTTCACCATAACCTCATCAATTCACAAATGACCATAGAATGGGTCATTTGGACCACTTAGTGTTCCAATGCCCATATTATCCATATCATGCTTGCCATGTCATCAACCTTTATTACTCCTTTGTCATTAATGGCTTGTCCCTCTTGCCATGTTATCAACCTTGTTACTCCTTTGTCATTAATGGCTTGTCATCAATGACAACCATGCTCAATAGTTAGGACAGGCGGTCCTATATAGACTGAGATGAGCTTAGTCTAGTGAGGACTATTGTTCCTATGAGGAACATTCTCCTGTGTGGAGAGGACTCTTGTGTAGAGTATACTTGGATCCTTGTATGGGATGTTGTCCTGTATGGACGATGTTGACCCTTTCTTACTATGACGAGATGTACGAGTCCAGACGTGACGATCAAATGATGCCCACATGTACGAGTCTGTGACGACCAGATGATGCTTAGATGTGTTCCAGCGTGATGATACCTCTCTAGCTAAAAGGGAGTGTTGTTAATGTAGCTATGTTAGGCATCCTCACTAGCCCAACCGACCTGCAAAAATAAAATAAACAATAAATGTATTTTTATATTCCAAAATGACAAGTCGGCCCAGTAAAGAAGACAGGTCGGCCCAGTTGGAAAAATCACTCAAAAGTACTATATAAATAGAGGAGTCGCCCTCCTCATTTGTGACTCAACTCAAGCAAGTTCGCTCAAGCAAAAGGAGGACCGATTTCGAGTCGCAGAAGACTTTTGGAGTTGTTTTCTTTGGCATCTATTCTTCTTATGATTTTTATCTTTATTGCACTAAATCTCTGAGTAAGAAAGGCTTGCTGGGTTTTTCCCGAGTTTGGGTTTTCCCAGGATAAACTCTTGTGTCTCTATTGCTTCTATGCATAGTTATTCCTTCAATGATCCTATATTGTTTACAAGTTGAAAGAGATGAAAATTATACTGCTATAATTAAAATCTAACACATTCTCCATCCTTGAAGTTCCTACCTAAGTTCAATAATAAAAGAGGCATTAAAGGAAAAGGTAACAATGTTATCGAGGAAAAGGTAAAAAAATTCTCAAATTGATCTTAATATAAGAAATAATTATATAGGTGAGGTCCTATATAAACATATCAAGGCACATAAACAAATTACAAGGGGTGTACATATTAAGTGAAGCCCAATATAGTCATGTGAATATTACCACTTATTAGGGGGGCCTCGAACCTTGTGCACCCACTAAATGTCAAGATAACGAGGCAAGTAGTTACTATTAAAAGGGTATACATGTAGTCAGCATGGTATAAATTGTTAGATTATGGTAACTTCGGAATGTCCTCCATGATTCAGATGCCTTGCATGGAGGTACATTAACTGTGTTCAATATGGAGTAGAGGGTGAGATGCACTCTACTTAGTGGCATGAGTCCAGTGGTGGTTGCATGTGGACCTTCCGGAGTGTTTTGACCTTTGCATGCATGAGTTTTGCATGACCTGTCAACGATCATTGGATGCATGCAAAAGTGACTTTTGCATGCACTGAGAATTAGGGTTTTGGTAAACCTAATTCATCGGTGAGATTATATATAGAGGCAGGGGGTCACCGGATGAGGTCGCTCAGTTGCTTTATCAGAGAGTGATAGACCAGGAGTGAGGAGGGCACACTTGTGCATGCAGGGCGCCTTTTCTGAGAGAGAGAAGAGCTGCTGCAAGAGCTAGGGTGGTCAGATCTGAGCTGGATCAGTGACCATTAGCTCCAGAGTCACTAGGCACTCAGTACTGTGAGTTGAGATAGCTCATCAGTGAGACTTCTGCTCAGTTTAGAGGAGGGCGTTTTCACTTGGAGGAGGGCGCATTTCCCAAGGAGGGAGGAGCTCATTTGGAGCTTGGTCAAGCGATTCAGAGTCTGAGACTTCCAGGATAGCCTTGCCTCAACATTTGAGGAAGGTTAGGGACGATCAGAGCTCAGATCTGTTGAGATCCGGTCCGGTACGAGCATCAGCCATCTAGAGGGGAGGGCGCACTTCTGCATGCAGTGGAGGTCGCATTCTTTAGAGGGCAATCTTCAAAGAGAGCAGATCAGAGCAGTGTGATACAGAGAGAGGCAGATCAGTCAGAGGCACCTGCAGAGATACTCAGATCCAGTTTACTAGTTAGGGCTTACTCTTCCAATGCATGCATCAGCTGGCAGAACTAGGGTCTGCCCAGTTCAGGGATTGAGTTACCTTTGAGGTAATATTGTATTGCACTTGTCCATTTATATATATGCTCTGGGCTCAAGAGAGAATATAGCCCCACAGTTTGTTGGTTTTCCCCGGTTGGGGTTTCCAGGGTATATTTGGTGTTTATGTATGATTGCATGTGTTTCAATATGGTAAAGAGATCTAGCTGTTGAGTTTATATTTATATGAGCATGTATTGATATCGAGACTCAAATTGATTGAGATCTCAGGGTGATTCAGAGGGAGTAGTGATCTCTGAATCTAAGATTTACATAAATGACATATCACATCATGGCATCAATATTTTCCACATGCACCTACTTTAAAATGCAATGCGTAGATTTATAAACAAGTTACAAGAATGCAGACGACAAAACTTGCAACTCAATAATGAAGTTCATCATTTAAAAAGATAGGTACCAAAATATCAACAAAGTGAGCAGGTTTCACAAATTCAAGATCTCAAGAAGAAATTCGAGAACTTACTAGAAAAAGATGATGAAGTCTCTCACCTAAAGAATCATATTCATAACCTACATGTACAAATCAAGCTGTCAAAGGATAAGAAGCAATGCAATCAGTAATTAAAACAGGTGAATCAAGATCTTGAAATTAAATTCAACAAGAACCGATCAAAAAAAGATGAAGAAAATTCTCACCTAACGAACCTCAATCAGGGGTTGCTTGAACAAACCAAAAGTTAAACAATGAGAAGCTGTATAATCAAGATCTCAAAAAGAAATTCAAAAGACAGAAAATGATGAAGAACTTTCTTTCCTAGTGAACAATAATCACAGTTTGCTTGCACAAATTAAGAAGTTAAAGAATGAGAAAGAGTTGCAACAGGAAAAGATTGAGCAACGTAACAGCGAGGAAGCATTGATTTTGAAAGAAACAATAACCAATCCACTTGAATTAGAGAAGTCATTAGCTGTAAAAATCCAAACAGTGGGGAAAAGAACCAATATAGATCTAGTCAACCTCAAAAATCAAAAAGATGATTATATTGAAATGTTATCAACCAATAAATTGCCAGAAGTATCAAAAAGGAAATGTTCCAAAAACAAGACACAAGATACACAGATGCCTTATCATCATCCTAATTATAATAATCATCGTATTATTCAACAAACTAACCAAGGATGATATCAATATGAAAAATGAAGTGACTGATCTTGCAACCATGAACAAACACATTGTTTTAACTTTTGATGGTCATGGTCATAAACTGAAAATTTACTTTCTAGGAAACCTAATAAGAATCTCTATTTACAACTTCTTCACAAAAAGAATGGAGCGTATAAATATGATGATCTTTAGAAAAAATAGTACTAATAAATGAAAATCCCACTTTCTTATTTCTTTGGTAGCAATTTTTAAAACTAGTATCTGTTGCTGAATTTTTCCACTGCTTACTAAATAAACTAAACCGGTCACAATATCTTTGGTTTTACTACAGCCTGGTCCAGCAATAACACAACCACAAAGGTTCCTTATAAAAACTGATAATATTCCAAAGTACAAGAATGTATACCGTGAGAAATTCTTTAAGTCAACTATTACTTGTAAAGTAGTTTCTCAAGAAAGATTCCTAGAAGCTCGTTCTTTCAAGAAAAAATCCTTCATGCATGGGAATTTAAAATTTTGCATGCATATATTATAAATTGATTTACATGGAAATCAAGATAGAATGGATAGAATGGATAGTGTGACCCTATACACTTTAATATTTTAAAGCTTGATAGATGCAGACCATTTCTCAATGTAGAGGTAGAAATGATTTAACTTATCTTTAGGATTGAATATATTTTTACCACACAACAGCAAACCATTCCTGAAATACAACTATACAATGAAGAATAGCTTTCAGGTCTCAACCAAGGTCTTCTCTCCCTATAACAAAATTCCTGAATTTCAAAGGCAACCACCTGATGTTTACTGGAGTAAATGATCTCTTCTTCTTTACTTATACTATCATCTATGTATTAGTCCAAGCAGCTATAGTAAAATTCAAGTTTTCCTTTTAATTTTAGGCTTGCAATGATTACCTTTTCAGCACCACATATTTTGGATTCTAGTTCCTATTTCTCATTATAAGGCCCTTCCGTGAGCACTTCCTACATTTTGTGGTATTTCAGTAGAAAATTATTTCAAGAGAAACAGAAAATATCATTTACCTAAACATGTCTCAAGTAAAACATAATTACAGCGTTAAACTGGAGGATACTGGGCAGACAATGCCTTTGGGGCTTCCAATCTTGCTTTGTCGGGAATGGACACTAAAAACTGTGCAATCCTTGAAAGACTTTCCATAGTCTGCACCCTCTGCATATTCTGTCGTGTTTTCACCTCAGATGAAATGCCAAATTCTAAAGCAATTTTCTTTATTCCCTTATTCTCAACCAAGCAGAGAATCAAAACCCTGTTGCAAAAAGAGGAAATATATAAGGATATTCTCTATGTAGCATATATAATATAATAATCCTCTTGACATCATATAGTGTCAGTAAAGCAACATCAACTGTTCAGAAATAAAAGATGCTTCTTGAATTGCTCAAAGTGACTCGTAAAAGGTATCAGATAAAATGGAAAGACAAAATTCCACATAACAGAGAACACTACCCAATTTTAAAGAAATAAAAAGAATGTGAATAATGGATTTGACACTTCTATAGCATTCGTTTAAGTTACTTTAAAACTATCAAGTTTAATGGAAAATTAAAGAAACCTTGTTTATTCATGTCGAAATAAGAACTATAGCTTGTTAGAGACCATCTTCCACATTTAGAAAACATGAACACCAAAAAACTCAACTTTATAGGGTTATAACATCTTCACACACCTAGAACACCTAAGGAACTATTCAAGCACTCTGGGTTTGTAATGATCGGATCTATTATCATATAGAGTGTACTATTCCACATCTACAACAAAGTCTATGTCAGTAACCAAACCCAGAAGTGGCCATTGAGTCCCTACTGCAACGGTCATGCCACATGGTCATCACTATCCCCTATTATTGGGAAGCTAGTCCATATGTGACACAACGCCATATACCACATAACTATGGTCCCTGTTAGCGAACAGATTCTTATGTAAAAAAAGAAAGAGAAAATAATGAATGAACATGTAAGTTAGGTATTTGAAATCGTTAATGATAATTTAATGAAAGGAATTGCCATTTTGCATCCCAGCGCTCAGATCCACTCCCTTTACATATTTTCCTCTATTGGATCAGCTCTCTTCATATCTCTCTTTGTATATTGTCTTCAAGACCGGCTCTAGATTTATGCAGTTAGTATAGCGTGTACTATTCCACACCAATAGCAAAGTCTATGTCACTAACCAAACCTAGCAGTGGCCATTGAGTCCCCACTGCAAAGGTCATGCCACATGGTCATCATTATTCCCCATTATTGGGAAGCTAGTTCATGTGTGACACAACGCCATATACCACATAACTATGGACCCTGTTAGGGAACAGATTTTTATGTAAAAAAAGAAAGAGAAAATAATTAATGAGCATGTAAGTTAGATATTTAAACTCGTTAATGATAATTTAATGAAAAGAATCGTCATTTTTGCATCACAATGGTCGGATCCACTCCCTTTACACATTTTCCACTCTTGGATCAGCTCTCTTCATATCTCTCTTTGTATATTTTCTTCAAGACCAGCTCTCGATTTATGCAATTAGGGTTAGGTTTGAGTTCTGTTTTTAGCTTTTTATAGGAGCTACCTTTTGAGCTCCCACTTTGTATTGTTATCATGGTACCGCATGGTCGCTTTGACCTACTTTTATGGTCATTTGTTGGACATTAATAAAATTATCTTATCTCCACTAAACAACAACAAATGACAAATGAGAAGTGAGTTCCTTTTATAGGAGGACTCACCTTCTTTTAAAATAGAATAAAAATAAAAATGCTAAAACCCTAGATCTATCTTAGGGACTCTCCAATATAAAGTCAAAACATATAAAATATGCTCAACTCCCTAACAAACTCCCAAGAGAGGGAGTGCACATGTAGTCAAGGTAAAATGGTACAACATATGCTCAAAAAGGGTGGAGCGCTCCTCTAGAAATGGTCCAACAATGACCAAAGATAACAACCAAGAACCAAGAGGCAAGGCGCTCCAAGAGAAATGGTCCATAATCCAAATAAGTGTAACAACCAAGACCCAAAACCTAGGGCACTCCAACAAGAATGGACCAAAACATAACGAAGAGTAACAAACAACTCCCTAAAGCTAGGGCACTCTCCTCATATGATCCAAATGTGATGTAGCAATGGTCCAAATGGTAAACAAATGGGACGTCAATGTTAGAATTTTAAATGCAGTTACATAAAGGATCGCTGAAGGATAAACAAGCACAACATAGACAATAGTACACAATAATTTATCCTGGGAAAACCCTCTGGCGCAGAAAAACCTAGCAAACTTCTTCAATATAGATTCGTCAGAAATTACAATAGTAATCCTCATGCAATAACCCAAAACAAGAAGTCTCCAAAAGCAGCTACTCTTCTTGAATCTATCTCTCTACTTATGCGAACTTGATGAGTGAGTGAGGTGACAAAATGAGGAGGGCAAGCCTCCTATTTATACTAAACATTGACTTGACCTTCTTCACTAACAGGGCCGACTTGACTCTCCTAACAGGGCCGACTTGCCCAGTTTACAATAAAATATTCTTTTCTGGATTCTTCTAGGTCGACCTAACTATTAGGGTTTACATTGACTCTTTCAATGACTTTTACATGATCAAATATTACATTAATAATTCCCGAAGGAAGTACAATACAAATAATACGCATGATACAAATAAGAATATCTTCTGAAGTTACATTCTTCAACAGTCAACCCTCAAGAATGGTCCAAATGTGATGAAAGAGTCTAGAAGCATCTCGAAGCTCCCACATGCCAAAAGAATGTGTCTCCATCTCCAACATGTACAAGGGGGACTACTACATCTCTAGCTAGGAAAAGTGATTTAGAACCCTCGACAATGTGTAGCACTCCATGAAATAGTGCCTAATAGCCATCCAACACACCATAACAAGTCATTGCATGTGTGTACATAAATCATTCTAGTGTATATAAATTAACCCATCATTAAAACTGATGCAATGTTAGTCTAACTTGAGAATAATGCATAAGACATACATTACAAATACGCCTTTTCTAATAACTCAATGATTAATAATTTGTACACATCTAATCTAATATCAATGTAATCCTTAGAACCTAAGAAACCGGATTCGCTGGAACCCCCCCCCCATGTCCTGTGGGGATCGAATCGGACACGATTCGATCTCAATTCGTGTCCGATTCGATCTTCAGGCGAATCCGAAATCGGGACACAATGCAAATGCGAATCAGACTCGATCTGAGATCGTGTCCCCGACTGTCGGACACAAATCCCGAAAACAGGACACGTAAAGTGCGCTAAAGTCCGGAAAAGTGCAGTCAGTTTTGTTTTAAAAGCAAAATTTGAGTTTCTTTTTGTCATTTGCAAGGAAGGAGTTGGCTGAGAGTGAGTTGTATGTGCAGGTGAAGGAGATTTGAAGGCTATCCATTGTTTCCAAGCGATTCCAAGTGCATTCCGGTGGATTTGCGGAGAGGATTGCAAGCTCAACCATCACACAAGAAAAGGAATGTCTCAATCAGCTAGGGCAGGAGGTAGGGGGCAAAGGAGAGGGAGAAATGCACCATCTAGTGCCTCCGCTCCTATTCCACCAAGCACAAGCGATTCTTCTCCTCCGTCAAGTGCTCCATCGGCTACTAGTGGAGCTCATTCTATGGCTCCATTTAACCCTGTTTTAGCAAGACAACAAGCCCAAGAAAAAAAATACCCTTCGTGGAAGTATGTGACAAGGAAAGATGGGCCCGAGGCAAAGCTTGGTGGGGGAAGCAATGTGTCTTGGAGATACAATTTTTGCAAGCATGAGTTCAAGAGCACATATTTCCGCGTTAAGGGCCATTTGTTGGCCCTTCCTTCTTGTGGGATTTCTTCATGCAAAGCGGTGACTATTAACCAAAGGAGGGATATGGAAAGAGAGGATCATTTGGCTTAGGGAAGGTGGCAGCAGCAAGCAAGAAAAAAGAGGATGATCCTCTTCCATTTTTGAGGAAGTCTTCTAGCACCAAGCTTCCATTTCCACCTAGCATTCATGGGCGTGGGCATGGGGATACTTATCAAACAAGAAAGAGGCAATCTACAGGTGGTCCAATGGATAGGATTTTCCAACAAGAGGCGCGAGAAGAGGTAGACCTTACCATTGCATTTTTCTTCTACCTCAACTTCATCTCATTCAATGTTGCACGGTCACCATTGTATTTTGAGACGGTTAAAACTATCTTGGAACGAGCTCCAAATGATTATGTGCCTCCTGGTTCAAAGAAGCTTAGAACCACATTGTTGGTTAAAGCAAAGAAGGAGGTAGATAAAATCCTTCAACCAATTAGAACAACATGGCCCTCATGCGGTGTGAGTATTGTTTTTGATGGATGGACGGATCTCGCACGCCATCCACTCATCAATTTCATGGTATCTTCCCAAAATGGAACATTGTTCTTGAAAGCGGTGGATGCTCTTGGGCAATACAAGGATGCACAATTTATGGGTGATTTATTCATCAAAACCATTGAAGAAGTAGGTGTTGAGTCGTGTGTACAAATCATCACGGACAATGCACCTGTTTGCAAGGCTGCTGGCATGATTGTGGAAGCTAAATATCCACAGGTATGTTCATTTTGGACACCTTTCATTTCTAATTTGCTCATTGTTTGAATTTGGTCATTGCAATGTTAGTGTTGTAGTGTCATTGATACATGCTTTTATTGCTCTTACAGGTTTTTTGGACACCTTGCATTGTCCATTCCTTGAATTTAGCACTGAAAGCCATTGCTTCGGATGTGGCATGGATTGACAACCTTATTGAGGATGCACGCCATATCCGTAACTTTGTACAAAACCACACAAATGCCCTCACCATCTACAAACAGTACACACAGCTTTCATTGTTGAAGATTGCAGATACTTAGTTTGCTTCCTCATTCATCATGCTCAAGAGGTTGAGGGAGGTCAAAACCGCTCTTGGGTCCATGGTGATTTCAAAGTTTTGGGCTTTTTGGAGAAAGACGGATCAGGCTACTTCACAAAAGGTGAAGGACATGGTGTTAAATGATGGTTGGTGGGACACGGTGGATCTTACCATTAAGATCATGGAGCCAATCATTTCTTTCTTGCGGTTTGCAAACACGGACCAGCCCATCCTAGCAGAGGTTTATGAGGGGTGGGATTCCATGATTGAGTCCATGAGGTCCATTGTCATGGAGAATGAGTGTCCCGAGTATGGGACATCGGCAGAGAACTTATGGACCATTATTCGAGATATTCTTATCTCCAGGTGGGATAAGAATTGCACACCTTTGCATTGCTTGGCCCACTCCTTGAACCCCAAGTTCTACACTCAGGAGTGGCTCACTGGTGGATCGGGGCCTCACACAGAGTCCCTCCTCACATGGATGCAGAGATTGCAAATGGGAGGAAGATAGCACTTAGACGGCTATTTCAGGATAGAGACATGCTTGAGGAGGCGGAGGAGGACTTTGTAGATTTTTCCACTGGCACTGGCAGATTTGGAGGCTATGATGTGCTTAGAGATAGGGAGGGTAAGAAACCCTATGCTTGGTGGGCAACTCATGGGGCAACATCCCCTATTCTACAGAAGTTAGCCTTCAGGGTCATCTCTCAAATTACATCATCCTCTTGTTGTGAGAGGAATTGGAGTACATATGGGAGCTTGTACAGTGTGAAGAAGAGCAGGCTTGAGCAGTCCAGGGCAGAGTCGATGGTGTATGTGCACTCCAACCTTCGTCTTATTTACAGGAAGAGGGAGGAGTGGGTGAAGGAAAAGACAAAGATGTGGGATGTCTTTCCTGATGATATGGGTTTGGACAGCAGTACTGAGTTGGCATTAGCCAACATGGATCTTAATGATCCAGTGCTAGAGCCGGTCACTTTTGATGATAGTAATCGTATAGAGGGGTCATCCTCCACAGCAGCAGATGCAGGTCGTCAGATGGGCAGAGAGGAGGAGGAGGGGGAGGAGGAGGGGGAGGAGGATGAGGACGATGAGGATCAGGGCAGTGGCAGTGATGAGCATGTTGATTCAAGCATGGAGGAGGACTACTGACATATGGGATTCTCCCATCTTGATCCACCCGTTTTTGTATTTACTATTAGTCTATTTGGCATTTTCCAATGCCCAGTGGCATTCCGACATATATGTATACATTTTGATTTTGACGACTTAATGAGAAATATGGTTCCGACATGCATCTATGTGTCTCATAATTCATTGTGATTTTTGAATGACAAATGTGAAATGTGTTGTGATTCGTGAATACTGAATACTGAATTGTGATTTGTGAATGACAATGTGTAATCTACTAATCATTAATGTGTTTTTATTCTAATTTCTATTGAATATTTCATATTTGTAAATTGTAAATGTTCTAGTTTCTAAAGATTTTTGGATCTATATGTCTATATTTTTAAATATTAATATATTTTTAAAAAATACATATATGTATATAAAACGTGTCCTACGTGTCCTGATTCCGGGGGTCACTGTGTCTGTGTCGGACTCTCGTATTTTCGTGTCCTACGTGTCCCGTGTCCCCATGTCAGGTGACTTAGCTTAGAACCTATTATCACATATTCTTCAGATGGGACCTACATCTCATTTTGCTAGAGCAGACTACAGTTTTGAGCCAATACTTACAATGGATGCAGTTTCATATCAGTTAGTAACAGAGGATTTGAGGATTATCTCACTTTTCAGTAGCTAGATCAGATATAGTGGCAAAGCATCAAAGGGGCTACCTTTGTCATCATTAAGCCCTCTTCATGTCATCCATTTTCATACATTTTAGACATTGGTGCAGTGGACCTTCATCCTTATCCTTATGCAGTTGGGATCTCATTTTCCTTGGCCCTCCAAAGTCAACAGGTGGATCCTTTGCAGCTGCAATTCAAATCAGGTATATGGATTTCATGGGTTTTATTGAAGGAATGACTTATGTTAGACTTTGTTATGCATCAGTGATCATATGATTTTCTTGGTTGACTGTCAATAGGAATTGTGCTTGGTGTGGTTTAGGTGCATTAGTGGTAGTTTCAAGCACATATTTTTGTTGAAGTTGATTACCTGTGTCATATATAGATCCACCCCTCTTGTTTCCATACTTGGCCTTCTCCCTGTTGATTTCTTGATATATTTCACAACAGATAAATTCTTCCTTATGATAATTTTTCAGATTTCCATCATAGAGCAATTTATACAGTGAAATATTCAACCATAAATATGCAATAAAACAAGAGGATCCAGTAAAGATAACCATGCACAAGAGACGCAAAGATTTATCCTGAGAAAACCCTTCTCGCAAGGGAGAAAAACCCAGAAACCTTTCCTTAGCATAGATGATTCAAAAGTACAAGTAAAATGCCAACATATAGGCCCTAATCACTAGGGTTTTGTAGCAAGAAGAATATCAGTCCCAAAAAAGTAGTAGTATGACTGTCCAGCAGTCAGTGAAATAGCACCATAATACACAGAAGAATGACAGCTGCAAAACCTGCAATATAACAGTAGAAGCATAGTCCAAGAGTGCCTTCGTTGTCACAAGAAAGGGGCAGCGAATTACAGTGAATCCAAAAAAGGAGGAAGCATCCTAGAATAATAGAACCCTAAACAGCTGCGAAATTCAGAGGGTGGAGACGAGTTGTTGTGATAATAAGCAAAATGAGAGCAAAAATCTCATATTTATACGCTATAGCATCCTCCAAAAAAAATGTTGGGCTGACCTCATTTTACCTTTAAACATTAACTGGGCCGACCTCTTTTGAGGGTGACTTCACGTCAAAAAAATTTAGGGTAAACTGAGCCAACTAGAAGGGGAAGTCTTCACTTCTAGTGTAGGAGCTGATGTGGGCCGTCATGAATACATCTCGGCGCTAAAAGCATCAACACTCCAACCTATCCATCTCATCCATTTCTTGTAGAAAAACCCTTGACTTGGACATTACTGATGAACTTGATACCTCCCCGTTTGTGACCTCTTTGTCTGGATGGCCTCCATGCTTAACCCTGGTGTCTCAACTCTGATCTATGTGGAAAAAGCTTACTGACACCGTTGATCTCTTTCTGCTTGTAGATCCAAGTGGATTAAGTGCAAGTAAGGTAGGCCTAGTAACCGGAAGAGTACCCACTAAATTTGAAACAAGTGCTTGTCAACCTTGAAATTAGTTAGCGGCTGGAAGGGTTAAGCCTACTTGCCCCTAAAAAGGCATTACTATGGCAACTCTGTCGCACCTATGGACAGCGGCTAGCAGCAGAGCTAAGGCCGTGTCATAACTGGGGCCCAAAAGGCTATCCAAGGCAGGTACCTTTCAACCATTAGCTAATCAAAGGATTGCAAAATAAAAAGTCCTCAAAAGAAGAAAGAAAAGCATTAAAAGAAAAATCAAAAGAAAAAGTTATGAAATGAATAAAGGGGAGGCTTGCTAGAGTCAAAGGGGTTCCTTCTAAAGCACGTTATCCATTTGTGAGACACCTTGCTTCCCTAATGTTCGCCACTCCAACAAATGTCACAGAGTGTCTTGTATCCCTATCTCTCCAAAAGTAAATCAAGTCTATCCTATGGTCAACTCCATACATCGACTAAGCCCGTGATTGTCACTCATTCCACTTCACCCAAGGGAGAGGTTTGATCTATGCATTACACTTATGATTAAGTCTAGGTAGGGATAAGTATATGAAACTAGTTACTCGTCCTTTACTATACATAGTACTTGTCATCACTATGTATGGCATGGCTTAGCATGTAGTTGTTCATTAATTTCGCTCATGATAAAGGCACTAAAACCTCTTGCAGGCATCCTATATGATTATTCCATCATCCTGAGTCTTGGTCAAATTTTGACTTTTTGACTTGGTCAATCCCCGATTTGACCTAGTCAAAGGGTCAAGTCAACGACGAGACTTCACTATTGTTCATCATTGGTCATATCTTTGCCATTGAAGGCAAATTGGACCCCTCCAATTATCACCAAGATTCTTCTTGCTCTTGCATCATTCTTTCTCCACTAAGACTTGTCATCTTCTTCTTCTGGTTTTGAATCCTTCTCGTTGACGAACTTCAAAAGATCATTTTCTTCTAACATAAGAAGAACCCTAGACTTCCAAGAGATGAAATTAGAAGCCCCGTCAAGTCGATCTTCAACCTTCATTCCAATCATCTTGACTGCAGATCTAGACCAGAAACCCTAGCAGGAGCTAGGTCAAAAATGAAGTTTGGATTCTTGCAAAACTGACTCCACAGATAGATGCACCCTATCAAGGTGAGTTGAGAGAAGATAAGATCGAGCCAAATATGTGGACAGACAACCCAAAACTTGAAACCCTAATTTCTGCAATAACTGTCGCAACTGCAGAATTATGTCAAAAATTAAACTTCTCAAAACTGGATTTTTCCTTCACCAAAAGATGAGCCTTCCCTAGGGCGATATTTCCAATGCTCTTTTCAAGCCAAACTAATAAGGGAAGACCTTGAAAATGAAACCCTAGTTTCCGGCAATGGCTTCTTCTAGTACTACTCTGATACCATGTTAGTTTTTATATAATTATAGCAGTATAATCAAATGCAGATATTAAACAGGATCACTAAAAGACTAACCAAGCACAGAAACAATAAACAAAGTTTGTATCTTGGGAAACCCAACGGGGACAAAACCTAGCAACCTTCATATAGAGATAATCAGTCTCGAGAACAAAGTACAAATACAAGAGAGAGAAAAAGAAAATTTCTCCAAGTGAAAACCCCAAAAATCACTTCTCCTAGCTGCAGATGTGAACTTCTCTCTCACTAGTGCGAACTTGCTTTTCATGAGTGGATGACCAAATGAGGCACACGACCTCACTATTTATACACATGAAAAACGAACTTTTTCCCTTACTGGACGACCTGACTGGGGCAGTTCTTCCCATTGTTTGGGGTAGATTGCCCATTGTTTTGGAGCAATTTACCCACTAGGTCGACTTGTCTTGGGGGAAGATAAAATAACATTTAAAAATTATTTTCTTTGTGTGTTTTCACCCCAAGGTTTACATTTATTATTTCAAGGGTTTACATGATCAAATACAACAATCTCTTCTGTCGTAGGAGGTACAACAATAATATAATAAAATACAATAAGAATAGCTTCTGAAGTTGCATTATTTCCAACACTCCCTCTCAACAAGGAAGGTATTCTTCGGACACGATCATCATCAGCATCACGATCATCTGGATCTTATCTATACATCACATATGCCACGATCATCTCTATACATATTGAAGGTTGTCGACACAGTCTCAGTCCATCGAGAAGTGCCATCATGCATCTGCTCCACACAGTCCATCAGTGGATCCATACATCAACTCAGCAACTCTACACAGTCCATCGGAGAGTCCAACGTGCATCATCTCAACCTAGTCTATCGGGGATCAATATAATGTGCCTCAACTCAACCCAGTCCATCAAGGACATGCACAAGGACAACGTGCCTCAACTCAACCCAATCCTTCGGGGAACATGCACCAACTCAACCAGTCCTTCGGAGAGTCCAAGAGTACCAGTGTGCGCCAATGTGCACCAGCCTCTCCATCCCATCTCAAGATGTCTGAGAGATCTCCTCACTCTTTTCAGAATGATCTGGAGAATGCACTAAATCTCTCCATCATGTCCCATGGTGATGTCCGAGAGATCTCCCCACTCTACAGAGTGTCCGGAAGTGTGCGTTGGCCTCTCCATCCCAACAGGATGTTCAAGAGATCTCCTCACTCTATCCCAGAGTGATCTGGAGAATGCAGTGGCCTCTCCATCCTATCAGGATGTCCGAGAGATCTCCTCACTCTATCCCAGAGTGATCGGGAGAATGTAGTGGCCTCTCCATCCTATCAGGATGTCCGAGAGATCTCCTCACTCTATCCCAGAGTGATCCGGAGAATGCTTGGTCTCTGTATCATCTTTCCATCTCAAGGAGGGGCACGTTCACTTCCACACCAAGTCTTCCATGAAAGTATACAAACTTTATCCTGGGAAGAGGCTTAATAAGAACAACTGCAGTCTGGTCATCTGTCCGAACATACTGTAGCTCAACCGCAAATTTCTGCACCATATCACGGATGTAGTGATACCGAATTTCTATATGCTTCGACTTGTCGTGGAATACGGGATTCACTGACATCTACACACAGCTCTGGTTATCACAGTGAATCACAGTTGGCTCTGGAATCTGGCCAAACAATCCTGCAAGGAGTTTTCGAAGCCATGCAGCTTCTCAAGCTGCAGTACTAGCAGCCATGTACTTGGCCTCTGTAGTACTAAGTGCTACTAACGATTGCTTCCTGCTGCACCAGGAAATCACTGTAGAACCCAGGCTAAAGCCACACTCGGAGGTGCTCTTCCTATTTGCAGCACTTCCAGCCCAATCTGAAAATCCCTACAATCACATTCTGAAGCATATCTTAGGCCATATCCCACAGTGCCACGCAAGTACCTCAGCACATGTTTTGCAGCAACCCAATGAATCTGTCTTGGCTCGCACATGAACTGGTTGAGGACATTCACTGCAAAACATATATCATAATCAACTCCTTTTGTGTTGGAGTGTCATGCTCCCTCTGCATCTTAGCATCATGCTCCCTCTCTGGAGCTATCCACAAAGCGTCCTACTCTCTCTCGCTTTGGGTGCCAATCTGAGCACCAGCTTTCACAGAGCAGAAAAGCATAGTTTCTTACTAAAATGTAAGTATCCATCCTGGTGACAACTAGGTACATCAAGGATCCTCTCAACTGTCAGTCTGAATCTACCAGCAACGATATCAGTGTAGCCAAGTACTTGCAGTCATCATGTTGGATTTGCTCAGGATCTCAACTGTGTTCTTCTTATCCTAGGAAGATCTCAACACATCATCAACAGGCCAAGATCCTCAACTCAAGGGCTAACTCCCTCCGAACTGCTGGAGGGGGAGATGATCTCATCTCCTTAGGATTTATCCCCACTTACTCAAATGATTATCAAATATAGTTGGATGTGTTAGGTCCTCGTTTGTTTGCATGACTTCCATCTAACTACTTTGTCTAGGAGTCATCCTTCTAGGCTGAGAGTCATGCTCCTAGAAGCTTCCTGCTTTTGATTAATCTGAACATCGACGAGATTCATGTGTCCATCACTTGTTCATCAAAACAAGTCTCATCATCCTTCTCTTGTAGGCCATATCATGTGGTCTTTTCCCTACAAGTCAAATCACGTCAGATGATTAGTGACATTGCATAATCAAATTTAACCAATTTCTATTTCAACGCAATGGCAATAGTTTACACAGGTACCTAGGCATCTTGGCTAATGCTTCAACACAACAAACATAAACATGTCTCCCAAACACATATGGTAATTATCTAGATGTTTGCTATCTCCACTAGAACATGCCATCAAGAGTGTGCACTACTCTAAGCATGTAAGAAGGAGATATCATCTAAACTACCTCCATCAGGTGTTCATGGAATGTTGTGCAACTCATATGTATAAAAAAAATAACAAGAGCCTGTGGTACATCAATAAGTAAATTATATCAAATGCTCAACACAATTCTTGATAGATCTGCAAATAATTTGATATGTATAAGACAAAACAGATCTATGTGAGAAATAAAACCAAATACTTATCTTTTATTGTTTTTGTGGGTGGGCTCCCACTGCCTTCTTATGGGAACAACCATAAGAGACCTCTGATCTTCATTTTCTTGCTAGGAGCCCATCGCAGTCTGGATCTTCATATCATCACCTCAACATGGGGAGCATTAGAAGAAGAACTCCGAACGATCATCATTCATTGACTTCTTGTGAGGAGTGTCTTCATCAACATTGCAGTTGAGGTTTCATGCTTCCTTTTGTTTGAACTTTGACAATTACTGGCATAATGGCCATATGTCTTGCACTTGAAGCATTGAATATGCGAGAGATCCTTCTTCTTCTCCTTCTGATATGGAGAAGGACTTGATCTCCTCTCTTGATTCTTATGGTTATGAAACTTTCTTCCTTCTCCTCTGTCTTTCTTGACATGAGATGCAAATGCTTGATTTTCTTCAGATTGAGAGCCATGAAGTTTCTCCCTTGTTGCAATCCTTGTCTCTTCTTGAGTACAATCTGCCCATAGCCTATCAAATTTGGGCAACTTCGTTCATCCACTTATTCTTTGGATAAATGATTCCCAAAAGGGTGGGAGACCATTTAAAGTGGTTAGACAAGCTCCTTATCATCAAGGGATTCTCCACTACAGCTTAGCTTGTCCCTTAGTTCTAAGATCCTCATGAAGTACTCAACAATTGATTATGACTTTGACATCTTCAGATTTGATAGTTGGTTCCTCAATGTGAGAGTGACATTGATGCTACTATGTTCAAATAACTTCTTTAGAGTTTTGAACATCTTCCTAGCTGTCTTCTTTTGTGAGATCCGAGGAACGAAATGATCTTTACTGAATCCGCCAATATTCTTCTTGCTCTTGCATCATTCTTTCTCCACTAAGACTTGTCATCTTCTGCTTCTGGTTTTGGATCCTTCTCATTGACGAACTTCAAAAGATCATTTTCTTCTAACATAAGAAGAACCCTAGACTTCCAAGAGATGAAATTGGAAGCCCCATCAAGTCGATCTTCAACCTTCATTCCAATCATCTTGACTGCAAATCTGGACCAGAAACCCTAGCAGGAGCTAGGTCAAAAATGAAGTTTGGATTATTGCAACATTGACTCCACCAATAGATGCACCCTATCAAGGAGAGTTGAGAGAAGATAAGATCAAGCCAAATATGTGGACCCGACAGCCCAAAACCTGAAACCCTAATTTCTGTTGTAAATGTCCCAGCTGCAGAATTAGGTCAAAAATGAAACTTCTCAAAACTGGATTTTTCATTCACCAAAAGATGTGCCTTCCCTAGGGCAAGATTTCCAATGCTCTTTTCAAGCCAAACTGATAAGGGAAGGCCCCAAAAAATGAAACCCTGGTTTCCAGCAATAGCTTCTTCTAGTACTGCTCTGATACCATGTTAGTTTTTATATAATTCTAGCAGTATAATTAAAAGCAGATAATAAACAGGATCACTAAAAGAATAACCAAGCACATAAACAATAGACACAGTTTTTATCCTGGGAAACCCAACAAGGAGAAAACCCAGCAACCTTCGTATAGAGATAATCAATCCCGAGAACAGAGTATGGATACAAGAGAGAAAAAGAAAATTTATCCAAGTGAAAACCCCAAAAATCACTTCTCCTAGCTGCAGATGCGAACTTCTCTCTCACTAGTGCGAACTTGCTTCTCTTGAGTGGATGAGGCACACGACCTCATTATACACATGAAAAACTGACTTTCTCCCTTACTGGGCCGACCTGACTGGGGCAGTTCTGCCCATTGTTTGGGGCAGGCTGCCCACTGGTTTGGGGCAGGCTGCCCACTGGTTTGGGGCAGTTTACCCACTGGGCTGACTTGTCTTGGGGGAAGATAAAATAACATTTAAAAATTATTTTCTTTGTGTGTTTTCACCCAAAGGTTTACATTGATTCTTTCAAGGGTTTACATGATTAAATACATCAATATCTTCTCCCGTAGGAGGTACAACAATAATATAATAAAATACAATAAGAATAGCTTCCGAAGTTGCACTATTTCCAACAATGATGACCCCCTAGACACATTTGAACCACTTTCCTAGCATCACAACTTGTTATCACTTAGCATGATGCGTTCATCTTCATGATGGGGCGCCTTCTCTCCCTAGGGGGGGCGAATTCTTCATGTGGTGACATAGTTCTTGAGCTTGGCATTGTAATAAAAGTGTGTTGTGATCAAGGGGACAACTTAATTCCCCTAGCATTTTATTTGACATATCATTCATGTGTTGTGATGTTGTACTTGGGAATTTGGAGGTAATTCACCCCCTCCATTAGACAATCATTTCCAGCTTTGTTAAAAGGATAAAATGGGATAAAATCTCAACTATTGATCATGTATTGGCATCTTTTAATCTCAACCATCCATATATAAGGATGAGTTAGGGATTTTTCCACTCAATCTTTAAAAGAGAGTGAGCTCCTCATTTGTAAGGGACTTATTTCATGATTTTGCTTGCAGGAGAGAGGGTGAATTTCCTTATTGCATGTATCTGTTTGAATGACTTGAAGATGGTGATGTTGTGAGGTGGACTGTTGGTTATATTGGGCTGCCATTGAGTTTATACTTATGCTATATGCTTCTTAAAGTAACAGTTTGGTGAATGCAACTAAACATTGCTATGGCAATTTTGTGATATGATTACCTTTGTTTGCTTATACTACATTATTCACACACTGAAAATAGCACTTATTAAACCTGACCCTTCATTATTATATATCTTGCATCTTCTATTAGACTCCATTAAAGGACCGATTTGGCCATAGAGGTTGTTGGAAGTTGTGTTTTTGTTTCAATATACGAGCTCTCCCCTTGGAGGTCAAGGCTTTCCCAAAAAGTTAAAGGGGTGTGACTGAGGTAACATTGGGTCACAACTCCTTACATGTGCTTACTAGGCACTAACCCTGCTAATTTACCCGATAACACTCCCTTCGCCCACAACCATCCTAGTGCCTCTATGCAGCTCCTAGCCCTGGTGTCTCCCATGCAGCTCCAAGTCTCAATGGCTACTACAACATGTCAGGCTTAATTTTTCACTGCAGCACGAGCCCGACACTTCCGCCGTCAACCACAGCACCCAACTCGACGTCGATGCTGCTGTTCATGCTTACCTCTATCGCCGTTCTCCACACGTCCCTATGGCTCTCACCCGATCTCAACTCCTGATGCAAATCTATACGACATACGAGACTATACGCCTCTCTACGGCGACTGTACGGGACCGTATGGCTCTCTTTTTTTTGTAAACCCCCGCCAAGCGATTTCCCACTCAGAGTCTTAGCTAGCGTCTGATACCATGTTGGATTTTACAAATCTAGGACTGATTTAATAGTTCTAATAATTTATGCAATTATTACTAAAAAATACGCTAGATCTCAATAAAACAACGCAACGGAAATACTCATGAAATCATTTTACACATTTGACACAATTTTACCCTCGAAAACCCCAACTGGGGAAAAACCAGCAAACTAATCAATGAGATTCCACTCACTCTGTGTGTCTGACTTGTGTCTCCTCCTCTCACCTAGGTTGTCTTTTATAACATTACAATATGCAAATACCTTGGGCCAATACCATGGACCACCAAATACCATGGGCCCAATCACTTTACATAAAGTAATTATAAAGGTACATTCACTTTAATAGTTCACTTTATTAAAGCGAATCCCCAAGTCTGAGAGTCAATAATGACAACTTCCACCTGTAGACACTATCCACGTGGAAGTACTTGTCCGATGATACAAAAATCAATATCAGATCTTAGCAAAGAACAGCCTCTTCCAAGAAGCACGTTGTATCCAAATCTTCCAATACTTCCACTTCGTCCAATTCATCAAGACAATCCTCCATCAAGAGTTTCTTTCCTTCAGTCTAGGATGACAGGGGAGGTTTATCTTACTATCAATACAAATTTAGAGGTTAGCAACTTCTGCTCTTCCTCTTCCGCAGGTGAGGGCTGCTCCAAGGTTGGAGCACATACTCCAGGGGCCTCCAACCAAGCAATTTCTCTAGGATTCCTGAGAGGGATACTCTCTTCTCTGAGACTCACAACTTTATCTCTTCTTTTGTTTCTTTGATGATATATTGTAAATTCTAAGTCTTTGACCTCTAAGGATAGATATGTTTTTATTTAGAAGCTGCGCTCACACTCCTACTATGTATTTTTCCGATGTACCTAGCAGTCCCTTTTACCTATTTATGGTCACTTGTTGGACATTAATAAAATCATCTTATCTTATCATATCTCCAAACTTTTTTCTTGTGCAGAAAAACATATCATGCTCACAAGGTGCCTAACAAACAATAATAAATCATTGTAATGTTTAAATTACCAACCAAAACTCTCAAGGATTGTACCAAAGGAGACATTCTAGGAAAGGCCTACAACATGGCTCATATGCATGAAGCTGCCATGTATCCATCTCCAAGTCCTCATTATTGTCTTCTTCCTAGATTCTTCAGCAAAATATTTTATATCCACCTGTCGATGGAAAACAAAAAGGAAGGTCTGCCATTTGAGTAATTTATTTGAACAAATAAAAATAAAAATTAGAAGTTGCTTCAAAAAACACGCCCCGAGATACAGGGCTGCACCGCATAACATGGACCCTCACTAATTTCAATACATTGTACAATCATAGTTTGAAAAATCGGTCCGATCGGTTTCGGAATCGATCGATTCAACGATTTGATGCCGGATCGGTTCGGATCGGGTGACAAATCAGTTCAGTAGACCGGTTCAGTACCGAACCGGTCTGATCGACCGAACTCCGTCAAAAATCGGTCCGATTTTTTACATGGGCCTGCAGGTGGTTTAACCTCTTTTTAAAATATGGTTTAAACTTTAAACTGGGACCTAGTTTCTAGCCTAGCACTAGAACCTACCTTGGTATGTTTTCATTTGAGTGTGGACCCGTGGAGTTTTGGCATTGTTCATTTGAGTGTGGACTGTGGAGTTTATGGACTATCGACTGCCGAGTGGAGAGTGGAGTCCCTGTAGAGTGGACTGTGCAGTGTGGCCGTGAAGTGGAGTCGTGGACTGTGGCCTGTGGACTGTGCAGTGTGGTCATGGAGTAGACAGGTAGTCGAGACTGTTGTAGTGTGGCTTATGTATTTTGTTCTAGTTCCAGTCTCCTAGATATGTATTGCACAATACACTTTGTGCCATTTTGATATATTGACTCTTATATGGTATATACATGAGCAGACTTTGGATAGTTTGTCTCTAATGCTATGGAATCATGGATTAGAATCTTGAAAATGTTGTTTTTCTTACAAATTTAAATATTTTATGTATTTTTGAGCAAACCAATTCATTAAATTCAAATCGACCGATTCCGATACCGATTCTGATTTGGAGTTGACCCTTGACCGATTCTGACTCCGATTTCAATTTTTCAAACTATGTGTTCAATAGGAAGACAAAGTATTGCTTTATGTTACCATTCAGGCTATACCTTAAGTATCAATTTGCCAAGGCCCTACAGCAGAGCTGGTTTCAATATAGAGGCAAATGAAGTGCCTACAAAGTCATGTTCTTTGCACAAAATAGAATAAGATTGTGAACATAACAAAATCATGGCTGAGATTATTTCTAAACATTTAACCTTTAACAGAAGTAGTACATTTCCTAAATTGAAAGAAACAGGAAAGACAAAGATTATATTTATGTCCATTGGTCAAATGGGGTCAACAGGACTGCTAAATAGAAAATATACAGCACATGTGAGAAGTACCTATGGCATCTTTGAGCTACACACGATGTTTACAAACAGGCATGAAGCCAAAATGCAGTATAACTGGATAATAGAAAGCATTGCTAACTTCTTTATGACAGCAAATGAACAAGAGTATCATCACTTATTTCATATCAGCATAAAGCTTCCCAAAACCTGTCTAATGTAAAAAGATTTATAAGCTAATCTATGAATCATTTCTGTTACTCATAATCCTTGAATTTGCAAAAGGAAACCAAAAAGATTCATGATTTGAACTTCACCCCAAGTCATCTATTGTACCATTCTGGTTAATCGACCATAAAAGTGTAGTCTTTAACTTCAAGATATGTGAGTTCCAGTTAAAAATTATTAAACAAAAAAAGCATATGTCTAAATTCTTCCAAGCATAACCCCAGGTTTGAGAAACCCAGGCCTCTATTCTCAGTTTACATGTACTGCAATAATCTAATCCTGGCTCTCAAAAGCCTTCTTGTCATTATTGAAGATATGGCATATCATATAGGCACTTAGGAACTTAGCCAATGATTTTTTTATTATTATCATTTTATCCTATCTGCTGGAGTCAGGCTACACAAACTTAAATTGGCATTATGCCAATACATGAATATATTGTTTGTTCCTCCCACAAGGATAATAACATTTTACGAGTCTCCAGTGCTGAACATTTTGTATTAAAAATCATTTACTGTATAAAAACCTTTATTACCAAAAGATGATTAGTTAAAGGAAATAGTCTTTAGCTTATAGAATTCCATCACATACCTTTCAGCATTTGAACAGACAGCACGGACATCAATCTCTTCATGTTTGGCATAAGTGTTACTATAAGCTAGACCATGCATCAATGCTTGCAAAGCCTCACTTGCAGGTGCATTTAGAAAAAACTTATCAAATACTGAGGTTCTAGCTGAAAAGGTGAAACAAGCTAACCAATTTGAAGCCACCTCTGCAATTTTGAAAAATACCAACATGAGTAATCAAAGTGACAAGAAGCCATACATTATGCCAGAAATAAACTTATACGTCTTCCTGTACAATATAGAATTAAGTTATTAACATCATAACAGGATATCTCAACTTGGAAGGTGTACCAAAAAGGTGTCAGTTATCATCAAATTGTGAGAGCTGCAACTATCTATGACATTCTCCAGGGCAGCCTCCTCTGGCTCCATAGAATATTATAAAAACAAGAACTTTAAATAGAAATCAAAAAGGCAAAGCACCATAATTCTCCAGGATCTTTATGATCTTTGACCTCAAAGGTTAGTTGTGATTTTTTTGAAACTGCACTAGCACCCCCACTATGTTCCTTTGACCTGTTTATGTTCATTCATCGAACACTAATAAAATTATCTTATCTTACCCCAACGCTGCACTCAATATTGGCCATCCAAAAACACAGAAAGCCTATTTTTTGACCTAGATTTGACCAATGTTTACCAACTTTGACCAAGACCTAAACCATGTCAGAATTTCACAAAAACGGAACCACAAGCTCATTTCTGCAAAGTGTATCCAAATCTACTTTCAGATTTTAAGAAAGATAAAATTTCAAAAAATAGAAATTTTTAAGATTGTGAATCTTGAAAATCTGAAAGTGCCATCTGAAGAACTCAATACTCAGTGCCCAAAACTGTCATCTCCTACCGAAAAAGATCAAGTTTCTAATAATAGAAACTGCTAAAAATAAGTAATAACCCAATCAAGATTTTAAACGTCCCCGAAGATAAAATTTCTCATCCTGAATTTGGTAGAGTTTGTTTGATGTTCAATTTAAATTGAAAAGTAGAACTAGGGTAATAAATGATGAATAATTTAACAGTTTTGCGTTAAGCTTGCGGATTCGCTAGGATTCCTACGTACTGTGCCATCTAGCCGTCGGCGATTGGGCTCCCCTCGACACCTTCGAGGGTGCTGCCTTGATGGATCCTCCTTCGGAACCTAGCTAGGAGGATCGCCGGTGTCTTTTGGATGAAGCATTCAGCGCTCTGGTTGCTTCAACTCCGTCACCGCCTTCCTCCTTACCGGTTTCCAGTGATGCCTTTGTCAAACGAATGACCACTCCTCGGATCCAGATCACGTCCGCAGCTTCAAGATTGAAAACCCTTGCCCTAAGTGAATGAGGTTTAATCGGTCAGTTTACTGGTATCTGGCCCTCCCCCAAGACCATGGACAGCTGGATTAATAAAAATTGGATGCCCCTGATCTCCGGAGGTCTGCAATGTTGCTTTTGTGGTAAGGGTTTCTTCACCTTCTTTTTTGAACTTAACGCTGATAGAGATCTCATTTTCAGAAGCGAACCTTACTTCTTGGGTTCACGAGGCCTTTACTTAAACCGATGGAGTCTTTCCCTTGATCCAGAAAAAGACATTCCCTCTGCAGTCCTGGTATGGGCTCGCCTTCCCCATCTACCGTTACATTGTTGGAGCGACGAAACTTTGCAGGCTATCGGGAATGCCCTTGGCATCTATATCGACAAAGCAGAGCCAAAAGGACCGTTGTTCTCATGCGCTAGAATCTGTGTTGAAGTTGACCTAAAAAAGGCCTGCAAGAGGTGGTAAATCTACAAATGGACGAATGGGAGCACATTCAAAAAGTAGATTATGAGCAGTTGCCCTTCAAGTGTAAGAAATGTCACGAATACGGTCACTTCGTTAAAAATTGTCCAAAAGCAGCACAAGAAATCCCTAAGCAGAATCCCAAGGAAGGATGGAAGCAAGCAAAAAGAGGGTGGAAAGCTTCCCAGCCAAATCCCCCAACAAATGGACCTCAAGCTGAGAAAAATAAAGACAAGGTGCAGGAAGTGAAAGAAGCAACTACCAGTAATCAATTTCAATCTTTGCCTTTGGAGAATGGGGAAATCCCAGTGACAGAACTTGAGGCGAATGCAATTTCATTCCCTCTGGTTCTCCCATCCCTACTCCTCGAATTGAAAGTATAGACACGGTTTTGGCAGAAGTTACAACCCCTGGAGGTTCTTGGGCGAACATGGTAAAACAAAGCACTGTTGCCCCTCAGATCTTCTCTCCAGAACACTCGTCGTCGCAGGATTCACTGGAAACACAGGATGCAACCTTGATCCCAAACACAAGAGGAAGGAAATCGCTAAGATACCACCGTGAGAAAGAAGCAGAGAGGGAGCTAGAGCTGGGAAGGAAAAAAAGTATAGAGGAAACAAAGCTTCTCCAAAATGTCAGAAACCAAGGCGGGGCAAAACCGGAAGGTAGATCTCGAGCAGGATCTCAATCAACTAAGAAATGATGAAAGTTGTCTCCTGGAATTGCAGGGGTCTGGGGGCGTAAGCAAAGTTGAAGCACTCAAAGATATGATAAAAACTGAAAGACCTGACTTGTTACTTCAGGAGACAAAAATGATAAACGTGGAGACTTTGGCGCTCTCACGTCTCTTTTGGAAGGGCTGCCATGGCCAAGCCCAAAGCTCTAATGGAGCCTCTGAGGGCATTGCTACTTTTCTCTCAAGCAAATACTCGATAACTTCTTCAAAAAAAGCCATCATTGGCTTCTCATTGAAATCCAGGAAAATTACAGTCAACATTCAACTTATATCTGCAATGTTTATGGCCCAACGCACTATAGGGATAAGGACATTTTTGGGGAGGACCTATTTAAACTAAAAGACGATCTGCGAGGTAAAGATGTGATCATTGCGGGGGATTTCAACGCCACCAAATCGCAGCAAGAGAAACGCGGCAGTTCAAGGGTTCAGGATCCTTTTGGTGAAAAAATGGAGGACTTAATCTCAAAAATGGACATGCTGGACATTAAGATGAAAAATGAGAGGTTCACTTGGAGCAATAGAAGATTTGGTATTGGCCATATCGCGGCAAGGCTGGACCGTTTCCTGGTAAGCTCCTCCTTTCTCCAAAAGGATCTTCTCCCTACAGCTTATGCCCTTCCTTCTGCTGCTTCTAATCATAAGCCCATTTGCTTGACCCTTTCCGCTCCGGGTAACATTGGGCCTATTCCGTTTCATTTCAATCCTCTTTGGCTACATGATGGGAATCTCTTGAACCTAATTCAAAATGCTTGGAGCTCCTGTCATTATGGCTCTCCTAGTTTCATCTGGGAAAGCAGGCTAAGAGATGTGCGTGCTGCATTAAAACTTTGGATCAAAACGACGTATATAAATCCAGGCTCGCTTAAGCGGAAGCTCCAATCCGATCTCGCATCCCTACATCACAGTATGGAGGTCGGAGAGATCACTATTTCCACTCTAAATAATGAAAAGGATTTGAATTTGAGAATTCTAAACGTTGCAAGGCTTGAAGAAGAGGCATGGAGATTAAAGTCTAGGCAGCTGTGGCTAAAAAGGAGGGGACAGCAATACAAAATATTTTCACAACCAAACAAAAGTCTAGCTCAGTCATAATACTATAAAGGAGCTGAAAGACATTAATGGGAATCGAGTAATAAGACAGGAGGAGATAAAGATGCATGCTCTGGAGCATTTTCGGGAACTCTACACATACAAGGAAGAGGCTGACCCGGAAGCACAAGCTGATCTGCTCTCATGTATTCCCTTGCTTATTTCTAAAAACGAAAATCGTGAGCTTGATAAACCTATCCTGGAATATGAAATAAGGGATGTTATCTGGTCTCATCATATGGACAAAGCCCTCGGGCCAGATGGATTTACCATAAATTTCTACAAAGTTGCTTGGGGTATTATAAAAGAGGATTTGAAGAGAATGCTAAATTGGACTAGGAAAAAGGATAAAATTGGTGGAGCCACCAATACCTCCTTTTTGGCCCTTATCCCCAAAGAGACCAACCCTCTTTCTCTCGACAGATTCGGGCCTATCTCCCTCTGCAACACCTCTTATAAGATTCTCTCGAAAATCATTGCCACAAGAATGAAAAAACTTATGTGTCGGCTCATCTCGGACTCCCAATGAGGCTTTATTGCAGGTCGGCAAATTTTAGATAATATCATCATAGTTCAGGAGGCCATTCACTCTAGTTTGGAAAGAAAACGGCAAGGAATGGCCATCAAATTGGATATGGCAAACGCGTTTGACAGGGTTAATCACTTTTTTTCTGTTCGAAATAATGATAAAATTTGGATTCTCCAACAGATCTGTAAGATGGGTGAAAGCTTGCATCAGCAGACCCTGGATTGCCCCTCTTGTAAATGGCAGGCCTACCAACTTCTTCCAAGCCACCAGAGGACTTCGACAAGGTTGCCCCATGTCACCTTTCCTCTATCTGTTGATGGCAAAATCTTTGAGCAGGAGGCTTCAACTCTTACAAAGGTCGGGTGAGATAAAAGGTCTGAAGATCACGAGAGGTGTAAAAGCAGTCAACCACGCCCAGTTTGTTGATGACACCATTTTGCTTGGAGGAGCTTCTACAATCATTGTTGAGAGATTTTAAAAAGCATTGACAACCTTCCTCATAGCCTCTGATGGTAAAGTGAACTCAGCCAAATCCAAAGTCTACGGCTGGAATTGCCCAGCAGGTACTTTGGTCAGAATTGCTCGGATTTTCGAATTTGAAGGCTGCTCTTCCTAGAACTCTTTCAACTATATGGGGATCCCAATCTTCAAAGGAAACAAAAAGGCTGCCGATTGGCAGGACCTTGTTGATAAAATCAAAATCAAAATTTCTTCGTGGGGTTCTAGGTGGCTCAACCCAACAAGTTGGTTTTGATCAACTCGGTCCTTTCTGCCTACCCACTCTATGTCAGCTCGATTTGTTTAGCTCCCAAGATTATCATAAAGGAAATCACGAGAGAAATCAAAAGATTTCTGTGGCAAGGAGGGAAATCGAATGGCACAAAGAAATTCCATTTGATGAATTGGGAGAAAGTCTGTAGGCCTAAAATCTTTGGAGGAGCTGGGATAAAAGACCCCTCAATAATGAACCTCACCTTAGGAGTCAAAATTCTTTGGAGAGTGGTCTCAGGGAAAAAAGCGTGTGTTATCACACCATAGTAGCAGGGCTATTATTCTTGTTTAGCAGATATCTAACATTCCAGAGCTTCCATTATTCAGAGCATGGCTATGATGATTGTATATTTTGAGATCACTCATGATCAAAACAGTGTATTATTCAGACTTATGTTAGACCTTATGTCAAGGCTGGGCCTTGAGAGTTTAAATTTGATGACCGATGTGACCTTTTATCCCATACAATTTCAGTTCAGTGCCTTGAGATGTATTGTAGTAGTGTTTCAGATGATATATGATGATTACTCTTGTGATGATGTTGTATGACCTATGGATGTTTTATCATTGACTGTGGATTATTATCTTGTTGATTTAGTCATGTTCACAGCATCTGCTTGGTATATTATTCCTGATGTGGCAAACTATTTAAAATGAACTATAAATTTTAAAATGGACATTTACTTGCACATTTAGGTTGTTTGACAAAACTCACTGGTTTACCACCTTACATAGATATGGTCTTTCTTGACACCAGTTGTCTGCTAGTTTAGGCTCCAAATTCACTTGACTCCATCCATACATGACCTTCCTTATTTGACATTAAACCTTGACCTGTCTTATTTGACTTTCTAGTACTGAGGACTTCCCCATTTTCTACCTCTGTGTTTGGACCGCATCCCTGTATGTTTAGTGTCTCGGCTCTCAGTTGGTGACAAAACTTACCCTTGGTGAGTTGGATTGTAGGCCTAAATCATTCTAGTCGGTTGTCCCGATGTTTGGCATTGGCTCGAACTCCCCCTAGTCACTTGAGATGTTGTTGGCTAAAACTGAAAGCTCATGTACTACTTATGGAAACTTATGTAAATTCGCCCATGGAAACTAAAAAGGGCAAGAGCGATGAACTGTTAAAAATACTCCTCGAAGAGTATAAGAAAGGTCCAAAAAAAAGCAATGGTTATTAAAAGCTATATCTAAACAATTGCTGACCTTATATGTATATGAAAACATGCCCTGGATGCAAGCTGCAACTACTTGTGCTTATCAGCACACCTGAGATCCGAAGGGTTATGTAGGCCAAAAAGGCCATGAAATGAAATTGAATGATCCTAATGAACCTGGATCAACTTGATGTAGACATGATGCCTAAGTTGAATAAGCACTCTCTAAGCAACTTATCCATTTGTGAGGCACAGCCATTCCCCGTGTTATTTTGTCCAGCACAGAATTTGTAGTTTTCCCCTTCTCCCAGTCCAAAGTATTTTTGAGTTGAGTTAGACAAGTCAACCCCTTGGCCCAACTTTGTTTCTAGCCTTCATCCTTCACTAGCAGTTTGACCATGTCCAATGGGTGAGTTTGTCATTTAAACTTCTGTGCAAGTAATTTAATATAATAAAGGATATACTAACTTGATTAATGCCACTGAATGGATGTTATACTATGAGCTAAGCTGTGAGAATGATTAGAGGAACATGTCTTAGTCTACTGATATGATTTTTCCTTGGTTATATATGGACCTAGTCAAACCTAGTTTGACTATGGTCATTTTTTGGGATCCGTGATGATGTGGGCCACATATGCTTATAGATGTTGGTTGATGGTCCCACATACTCTTTATGATGATGCCATATGATGGACATATGGTTCAGACGATGATTGATGCATTTCAGCAGGTTTTATCATTACTTCAGATCATCAGATCATGCACTGTTCATATATGGTGGACCCTACAGCTGGCCCATTAGGGCAACCCACGATGTATGAGTACACATTCCTAATGGACTTGGGTTTTCTAGATCCAATGAGACACTTATCTTTCAGTTCCGGGCACTTCTGACAGTGATAGATGCAGTTTTACACTAGTTGACCAGATTTGGGGCTGATTTCCCATCCTGAACAGCAGGGGCCATGAGAGGCCAGTTCACCTAAGGCGTTGTATGAGGAGGGGGTGGTCCAGCCACTTGTTATTACCATTTACCCCCCCTTCTGGAGAGCTTGGTGGGCTCAGTTGGACAGCGCAAATGCCCTAGGAGGCAGTTTTGGCACTTTCAGAGTTACCGAGGCAGTTATAAAATGGGATAAAGTGGTCACTAAGGAATTCAATTTGGGCAATTGAGGCAAGGTTTTGGCACTTGGTTTTCACAAAGGTCTTCCAGGGTGATCCCACTATCTTCTAGCCAATTTTCACCATGTGGGTAGGCCCACAAAGATCACAGGAGGTCTTTTACTGCTTATCTGTCACAGATTTTGAGGACAGATTGGGTCATTTATATTATCTTGGACATATTTTATTATTTTATTGTGCCTTGGGGATAAGCTAGTAAGGATTGATGCCTCCTAGCCCCACCATGTGCTCCATATGTCATGTCCTAGTCATTATGAGGTGGGCTTTGGTACTTTTACCCCCTCTAGTGGATGACGTCACCCTCCATGAGTATTTTTAGACTATGACGTCATCACTTTTTGAGTGATCCATGTGTTATGTTATTATGGTTCATCTTAGCCATTGATTGTATGTTGAGATCTTTTAATCTCAACCACTCATTTGATATTGTATTGTAAAGTGGTATAGGGTTTTGGTCTTTATTATCCTATATAAGGAGGAGACCCCCTATTGTATAGCTCACCTTTGGAGCTCTGGAATATTGGAATAGAACATTTCTTTGTGAAGCATATCTCTCTTGTCTTGTGGATTCTCTTGCATCTTGAGTATACAGTATCTCTTCTATGTATCATTGTGGATTTTGGTGCTACAACTAGTTTTCTTGCAGGAAAGTCGAATTGGTGGAGAGGAGGGCGATTTCTTGAGGATTATTGTTGGAGGGATCCACATAGTCTCTCTTGGGTTGATCTTGGTGAAAGGGAGTATCATTATTGTATCTTAGCGACATAGTTGATGCTTTCTATTACATCTTTCCATCATTTTCATAATCATCTTACTTGGCTTGTTTCACTTGATCTTGTCTTTAGGAGGAGGACGATTTGGCAATCTTGGAGGACGTTTTGGTTGGAGCTCTTGGATCTCACTCTTGAATATACACATAGGAGAATGCTATCAATTTGTAAGGTGGCCATAAGCAATTGAGGTAAGATCTACAAGGTATGTGTCTATTTCCATCCATTCTTCTTCATTGGTCACAAACCCTAATAAATTAAAACCCTCATTTTGGTTTTCAAAACAACTACCTTAGTTACCTGTCCTTAGAGCTTATCTCTTCAAGCCCATCTCCGTTAGATTAGTTCCATCCACTCATTCGTTTTTGCTTCTTTTCTCCTCCATCCACCCATTCGTTTTGCTCATTTCTCCTCCATTTGTCCCTCCTCTCCTTGCCATTTCTCCTCCTCTCTTCCCTTTCGTCCCCCATCATCTTTCCTCCCTCCATTCCTCTCGTTTTTCCCCTCATTAGCTCCTCTCGTCCATATCCAAAAAGTGCCCTAAAACACATCAAAACACACAAAACAAGTTAATTGGTTAGTAATAGTTAGTTTCCATTGTTTATAAGTTAGCATTGTTAGCCTTTAGTTTAGTTTACTTCACAATATTTTCACTTAGATCTCATCATTGGATAGTTTGTTTACTTGAGACCCAATTGGCATATAGGATAGTGAAGTTTGCATACAAAAGTTTTTTCATTTTTTTTTATATAGTTTAGAGCTCTTTCCTACCATTTTTAGAAATAGTTTGTTTGCTGGTCCGTTTCATCATTTTAATAAATTCAAAACAAAATCTCATGCTTTTCACATTTCAGATCTTATTTTTCAAGTCTAGACTTACTTAGTTTCAAGTTTATTTGATTTTTATTAACATTTAATGGGTGCATGTTGAGTGTTTGCTAAGCTTGTGTAGGTCTCTTTGAAAGAGAAGATAAACTTGTGGAACAATTTTCAAAGAAGAGCAAAGTGCATTCAAGGAGAAGATCCAAACCAAGCAGCAGAACCAAAATCAATCTCCTTTTGTACTAGCCTTCAAGGGCTTTCAGGTTTTATTGCACTAAGTTGTTTTTACTTTTCTCAAAAAGACCTTTCAAGGGTTTAACTCCCAAAGGCAAATTGTAATCTGTTTAATAAAAGGTTAAGTGGAGGAATCATCCACTTTTGGGTTTTTCTTCTCCATTTGGGGAAGAGTCTTGTGTTTTTTCTAGTTTAGATCTCTTATTTCATGCTTTAGATTAACCTGTTTACTTTCATCATTTTCCATTTCCAAGTTTTTACTACAGTAAGCTAACTTTGGGATCACATCCCAAAGGCCACATAGTTTTGTGGTAGCTTCTCATTCCCCATTAGCCTCCTTGTCGAAGTTACAGCTAGCTGGAAAGTCTCAAGGACTAGTGGTTCTTAGTGATCGACCTTGTTCAGAGGTAGATCCAACTTTAGATCAACATTGTTTGGTAGAATACTAAGTCTACTTTTAGTTATTTTTAGCATCTTGTCATATATTATTATCATTTCTTTACTTTCAGTAAATTCAGCTTCATTTATTTCTTCAAGTTTTACAACTGCTCCCATTTTCATAAAATAAACAAAGCCTCTTGAACTTGGCCAAATCCAAGTCAAGAGCACTCTTTGTCGGAGAGCATTTAGTTATTGCATTTCCCTTGCATTAAGCATTTCGATTAATTAAAGTCTCTTGAACTTTGGTCTTAAGACTAAGTCAAGAGCGTTCTCTATCAGAGAGTTGAATGGTGCTCTAATAATAAAATATTCCAACTCACACCCCCATTAATTAATTTATCTTGGTTGTTATCTGACACCCATATACTCTGCCAACCTGAAAGGATTGGGCTAGTACTCAGAAAGGTGTTAGATCTGTTAATCTCATAAGTGATAACCTAATAAAACTTTACCCCAACCAAGCAAACCGGCGTTAAATACTAAGGTTGCTTCCTGAAACAGGTGGTGCCGAGAATCCACTGGTTAGACTCGTGGGCGGTTCAAACATTGGACACCTATCCTCTTGAATCTAGGTGCTCTCGACTTATCATTTAAGAGGTTGCCAGTATCTTTCCCGATTGCTCTTTTCCTTTTTATCCTTGTATTCTTGACAGCCTAATAAACAAGATCACTAAAACATTCAATAAACCAAGATTAATTCGCAGGGCGATCTCACGAACATCACCACTTTGAACTCTTGTATCAAGCAACCCAAGCACTCAAGACTATTTTTTGACTCCATAAGGCACTGGTCCTTGACATCATTTTATTTGCTTATTATCTATCTGGAGCATTTATATTTCCATGGTTGTCTTGCTTTAATTCACCAAAGTGTTTGTTTCTCAAACCTCTTGTCTTATATCGCAACGTGGATTGCTTCATTATCTTATGTTTATTTCAATTGTTAAAATTGTGGTCATCATCAATCAAAAAACTCCTAAAAAACACCCATTCGTATCACCATACACTTAAACTCTAAAAAACATTTAAGAGCCTTAGTGAAACTCTTTGTAGGGACTACCCCCCTTGGCTTCGTTAGGAGTTAGCCTAAACGGAGGAGTTGGGATTCAGGTGACAGTGCCTGGCTCATTGTTTGCCCCCAAGGCCACACTTCTCCCCACTTCCAGTGAGGGAGACAGCTTTCGAAAGATTTATGCTGCTGGTGTGCAATTTGGCGGACAACAGGGCCAACTCGGGGAATTTCGAATGAAAGTGGTGGAGACGTTTGCAGGAAGCGAATTCGCAATACGTCCGGGGAAAATGAAGGCGTGGCTACAGGTTCATTCAAGGAGCAGTCTCAGGGCTTTGGCCCATATAAATTGCAGGGTAATGCGTGTTCCCTCAGCATCATGGACGACCTCCTGGCAATTTTGGATGCACAGGTCCACATTTTAAAAATTGAGGTTTCAAAATTGAAAAAAACTCTTTTTCACATGTCCATTTCGGAGCAGGTAGCAAAATTGGAGATCCATGAGCTAAAAGAGAAAGTGGAATTATTGACAGCGGCAATGGAGAAAGGTGAGATTCGGGGAACGGCTCAACTCAGGGAGATTCGGGGCATCGCTAAACAAATTGACAAGAACGTCAAAGGAACCTGCGATGAGAGCCTGGAACTGAAGCAAATTCTGCTGAACAAATGTGGCAAAGACGATTAGCTCTGAAGTTGTTTTTGGGGTCCTGCCTCCTTTCAAACACTTGGTAGAATTTTTGTTTGCTATGTGTAAACAAAGTTTTTATGTATGTAATTTCTGTTTTAAGTGTCGGATAGATGTATTTTAGTCCGGTCAATGAACTTCTTGGTAGCCACAGTAGTAGCTCTGTAAGGTTGAAAGTCTTAAGTATTTTGGACAAAGATGACGGTAGAGTCATGGCCACCCAACACTGTTGGAGTGCAGGCCTGCTCATACACTATGTAACCTAGTTTCATTCCTCTTTTTATATATAAAAAAAAATCTCAACCGTTTATGTTAAAAATATATATATATATATCAGGTATATATATATATATAATATGTTATGTATAAAACTAATAACATTTAATAAAAAATCATAATTTATATTTTGAATAATAAAAAGTTGATAAATTATATTACACAATATAAAGTTTACAAATTATATTATGCATACTTTGGAAAATACCCGTACCACCATTGAATAAAATTAACCGTCGAATAAAATTTATAAGAGAATACCGCCGTCAACAAGGGAATTCACGAAGGAATAAGGAATACAGGCCGAACTATATCATACCACCATCAGGCAACGGAATACAGTTTGTCGATCAGCAAAAGAATACAACTACCTGTAATACCGTCGGGGGGAGGAATCTCATGGTGGAAATACAGTCGTGGATTTTTAATAAAATAAGTCTTACAGCATTCCATTAAAACTTGCAACAAGTTGCCAAGGCCCGTTTCGCATCGGCTCCAAAAATATAATATAAGCCATGATTGAAGAACCGGGAAAATACATTGGCCAAATTTATAGGCAAACTATAATGAATTAGAATTTTCGGTTGAGATTTGCCGAATTTCTAACCTGAAGGTTCAAATTCAGCAAACCTTGTGACATAGAAAGAGGCTTCTTATTCATCTCTTTTCTTCATTATTAAGACATTGGATTACTCCCTCTTCCTTATTTTATGATCTTTTGGGGAATTTGGTGCATAACAGTCAATTACAAAATAGAATTATTACCCACTTTTCCTAAGTGGTTCTTTTGAAATATCTCAAACCACTCCTTGCAAATTCACGCTTAAACCTGTGCGAGAAGTTCATGTCCGAGCTACATTTCTCAACAAAAGTAGGGTGTTAAAATGGTAAGACTCAATAACAATTATGTTAGTATTCACTAATAGTTATGTCACTTTGTTTTAGTCACTTGTGACCAATGTAATGCTTTATTATTATATAGATGTCAAAGGTTGTTGACTAATCCTTCCGAATCTTTGTAACATTATTGTAACCATAATTTAGTTTGTTTTGCTGGTATTTTTCTAGTGGTTTAACTGCCAAGACATATAACTGTAAGAACTGTCTCGTAGGCATCTAAAACAGCTATTTTGTACTCTATATAATCCTCTGCTTTCATATAATAAAAAGTAAGTCATGGAGTTTTCTTCACAGGCCTGTTTCAATGAGTTTTCTTCACAGGCATATTTCAGTGGTATCAGAGCTCACCAAGATTGAGAGGTTCTATATTTAAACTCCATGTGTGCAGAAGAGTCTTCCTTTTTTATCATTTGACTGTCTATTGTTGATTGGGATTTTTGCGCTTTATCTCTGCAAGTTTGCTATAGATTTAAGGGTTTAAATCTGGATTCCTCGACTATCGTTTGCATGTCGAAAAACCCTTTGTGAAAAAAACCTTCGTGTTTTTTCAGCCTGCAACTTCTGAATTCAATAGAACAATAAAAAAGGATCAACAACAATTATATTATTTTTATTCAGAAATTAAAATGAATTCGTTAATTTCGATTGTGGGAGTTGTACTTTCTGGTAAAGAGAATTATCAAGAATGGTTTCGCAAGTTAAAAACACTCTTATTTTTAATGACATGTGGGATGATATTTGTGAAAGCAAAGATGACAATGAGCCAGAGGAGCCTACAAATGACAAAGAGCATGCAATCTGGAAAAGTAAAGACAAAAAGGCTTATCCTCTGATTGCTGCCTCTGCCAGTGAAGAGGTAAGCAGGCATATAATTCCCTGTAAGACTGCTTTTACAGCTTTAAAGAAACTAAATATCTTTATGATTCTCATTCAGAGCTTGAAATCATTCAACTGTTAATGAAGTTATTCAATTTAGAAATGAAGGATAATGATCCGATGAAGTTAGCTTCTAAAATCAGAGCTTTTTTTCATAATATTGAAGCTACTAGTGTAAAGTTGATCTACAGCTCACTGCTTTTATTAAAGCTCTCTACCCTACCTATTCACACTATCTTGAATCCCTTCAAGCTAGTGAAAAGATGAAAGACATGACCTTTGATAAACTTGTAGAGAAAATTGCTAAGAGAGAAAAAGCCTTTGGGAAGGAGTCACTTCCCAATGCTGAGACTCTGTATCTTGCACAGCAGGGGCAGAAGTCTAAAGATGAATCTGCTAGACATGACACTAGCAGCAGAGGTCGTGGTAGAAATCAGTTTAGAGGAAGGGGGGGAAATATCATCAAGGTGACAGACAACATTCTCAGCAACAACACCAGAACAGTGACAAGCAAACTATACAGTGCTATAGATGTGGCAGAGCTGGTCATACTGCCAATCATTGCAGAATTCCTTGGGAGAAAATTAATATCATAAAAGAACAAACACAAAAGAAGAGTAAGCAAACACAAGACAAAAGTAACCCTCCTGAATCTGCACATTTTGTTGTAGCACATTGTAATCTTGGCATTGAAGAAGTTTTTAGTACTTCATTTTCTTCTTGAAATAACCCCTAGTTGTTAGATACTGGAGCCACATGCCATATGACATTTAGAAAAGACTTCTTTGAGACTTCCAGTGATCAAGTTGATGGAGTAGTTTATTTTGCAGACAAATCTCAGTTAAAACTTTCAGGAATTGGATCTGTTAGACTTAAATTACCAGGACTTGTTGATTACATACTTTCTGTTGTTCTTTATCTTCCACAATTGAAGAGAAATTTGATTTCTCTTGTGCATATTAGACAACAAGGTCATTCAATACATGTGTTTGATGGCATTATTGAGATTAGAAGAGCGATCATGTGAATGTAATGACTAGAGTGGAAGATGGCAAGCTTTTAAAGTTGAGAGGTACCTCATCTAAGTCACAGAATTCTGCAAATTTGGTTCAGCATAGTGGTAATTTGTCTTCCAGCTTGTTATGGCATGCTCAATTTAGTCACATTAATTATGATAGTCTTAGACTTATGAAGCAGAAAGGAATTAAAGGGCTTCCTACAATTCCAAGAAATCTTGCACAATGTGATGCTTGTATTTTAGGCAAGCACAGTAAACAGCCTTTTCATGACTCTACCTCTAGAGCTTCTACAAAGTTAGGCCTTATTCATTCAGATTTGTGTGGGCCTCTACCTGTTCCATCAGCAAATGGCAATAAATATGTAATGACTTTTATTGATGACTATACAAGGATGTGCTGGGTTTATTTATTAAAAGCAAAATCTCAAGCTTTTGATACATTCAGAAAGTTTCATTTGTAGATTAAAAATGAAACTCAGTTCAATATTGGAACCCTTAATGTAAATTTTTCTGTGTTTGGCAGCTTGCTAGTTTATGTCAACATTTCAGTGGTTTTCATCCCCAGCCGGTTTTGCATAGGCTGGAAATTACTTACGAAAATTCTCAGACAATTAAACACGCTGTAAAATCACTTTAACAGGCAGACATTTAATTTTAACATGCACACCATTAAAAAATCAGACTCAGAATTTTCGGCCAATAGCCCTGGAAAAACCCCCACGGGGAAAACCAGTCAGAGAGAGAGAGAGATATTATTTCTTCAGCAATATTTCAGTACAATATTTTTCAGTCAAAAAGCTACTTATCTCAACCAGAAAAATACACCCAGAAAGTTGCCTCGATTTCTGTGCCTTGCTGCCTTGGTTTCTGTGCATCAAATCACCTCGATTTTTGTGCCTAAACACCACCTCAATTTTTGTGCATAACAGCACCTCAATTTCTATGCTAGGTGCCTTGAAAACCGTGCAGAAACTTGCCCCGAAATTTGTGCCAGAAAGTACAGTCTGTACCTACTATAAGGACTTCGAAATCTGTGCCTGTAATTTACTGAAAACCGTGCCCAAAGTTCTGCCTTGAATCCCATGCCCTTGCCTCGGGATTTGTGACCAGATTTCTCCTCGAAAACAGTGCTGTACGGACAGCAATTAATGTTGTGTACGGATTCTCGGGTTCTGTGCCTAAGGTACTGATCTGTCTTGGGAACTGTGCTGTACTGAAATTTGCATCACCTCGAAATGCGTGCAGCTCAGAAATCTCTCCTGGAGCTGCCTCGAAAATCGTGCCAATACTCTCTTGCTCTCACTTCTCTTCTCTTCACTTGAATCTCTCAAAAGTGAAAAATGAAATGCCTCCCTTTCCTTTTTGATCAAACCCTAGGGTTCTCTAAATCCAATGGGTGAGATTAGATTAGATCGACGGATTGTACTCTATATAATCCTCTGCTTTCATATAATAAAATGTAAGTCGAGGAGTTTTCTCCACGGGCCTGTTTCAAAGGTCAGGTAGTTAATCCACTGACCTACTAGGGGTGCCAAAAATATATCATGTATGGTAATTCGTGAGTATGAGAGATGTAACACCGCAGCATTTATAATAAAGGCTTATTTATTCTCTCTCTGTAAATGTATGCACCTTAATTTTCTACAGGGTAGGGTACTTCTAGGATAAGTGTGGGGTTGCTTTTTTAGTTTTGAAGGTCTGAAAAAAGAAAAAAACGTTGGAAACAGCCAGCAGTCTCAGACAGTTGCCCAAAACAGTTGAAAACTGCCAGAAACTTTTAGACAGTTTTCAGTGCTCCAGAAATACTTCCGAAATTATTTCTGGGATCCAAAAGCATTTCAGGAAACAGAAATGCATCTCTGGCCTGCCAGAAATCATTTCCAGGATTCATAGTCATTTACATCTTTTGGTGTGTTTTATGGGGGCATTCAAGACTCATTCCAACTCACTTAATCCCTGAAAATTTGAGCAATGTAGAGTGGGACTTTAAATCTGCCTTTTACATATGTTTTAACTGTTGACAAAATATAACGATATTCTGAAGAAGGCCTCAAGTAAGTTTTGTACAAACCGTGGTTAGTTTGTTAATTTAGCTCCATATCTGATGAAGACAAGTGATAGACCAAAACATCAAAAGAAACAGTCTACATGTGAAATGTTTTCTATTGTTAATAATATACCTTTTTTCCTTCTAAAATCTAAAGGTGTGTGATGGACAAGGTCAATTGTTTAGCTAGTTTTCTAGGACAAATTATATGAAACCATCAGTTGTGCTTTAACAATTGACACTAGTGATGCAATAGATAAGAGCAATTGTTTAACTAGCCTTCTATAACAAAACACAAGAAAACCATCAGCTGTATTTATCATTCTTTGTTGTTTAAAAAAGAATGAGAAGAAACATGGAAAAACAAAAACAAGAAAGTTTAAAGGGTAATCAACAAATAAAATTGAGTAATGACACTGATATACTAAAAAGATTTTTCTGATACCAAGAAATATAATAGTTATATTTCTGAAGCGTAAATGCATTCTAACATTTCTCTTCTCGCTGTCAAAAAGAAAAACGAGATTTTCATTACAATAGAAAAATTCATAGCAACTTTCTCGTGAAAATCAATTACATTAGATAGTTTTCTACCTATATGTTTACTTACTAAAAAGCAGAATGTTAGCCAAAATTGGAAATGAAATTCCTCTATAGAAGGCATGCCTGAAGGCTTCCTGACCAATATTTTTCCATCTTTGAATTTCAACCACCTGAAACCATCAGACACTTGCTTAAGTTTGTGCCAGAATTCATCAAAGACGCAAATAACCATCATTACCACTTCCATAATTGCACAACAAACAAACAAAAAATTATCTAAAACAAATTAAATACTATAGAATTTAGCTTTTACATGATCATTGCAAATCTAGATCTACTAAATAAAAAAAAGCAGGAAAAGAGACAGACTGTAAAAAAATTTAACCAATAACCAACCTTGCATTGGTATCAGGTCAAACTTGTGTTAAACCTCATTAAAAGCAGCAAAAAACAATCTCAAAAGTACCAAGGTTCAGAGGAAAATATTCAACCCAACCTAATTCTGAAGCTAAGACATCTTTTACAATGAGATAGAGTGAATAATGGATGAGGAAATGGAACCTGCTCTGGATTGGCTCCATCAGCATCACCTACACATTCAAAAAATACATCAAATGAACATATTAGTTTAATATACACAGATGTTAAACACTGCCTCTCAAGGCAACAGTAATAAGATTATTATTTTCCTGTTGAATAGATCTTCCATAGAAAAAAATCATACAGTTCCAACAAAAAGTGAGCGGCACAGTGACTTAAAGCCAGCATCATGACACTATCATCTCTGTCAAAAGATGGTGAACCAAGTCTCAAGTCTTATCCCAAGCTTTTTAAAGTTTAAGAGGTGTTCAACATAAACTATAGTATCACAGCCCACAAGCACCAACAAACAACCAAATTTTGAGACATTATAGTCATTATAGGCAATGTAACAATCCACCCTGTACATTCTCTCCCATCTTGCTAACTACTAGAATCTCTTGCATCATGATCATCTATAGTTATTAGCCCTCACCCATCGAATGAGTATTACTAAGCCCCTGATGACAGGTCAATAACAAATGAAACACAGAGGAATGCTGACATCCTAAATGTCTGTTATTTTAACTAATGGTGAATACTAATCATCCATGTTCCTTCCTTTGTGTCCACATCTCTCCTAATTTTTAGAATCGTCTTTCCTATGAGCGTGTTGAGGACAGATAAGTGGTCATCCAGCACTGAGCAGGGGAATTATCATTTCACTAAAGTGATTAAAGGAGACCATCAATGACCTGAAAATTCAGATAGACTCACAACTTACAAGCACGGTGGCACGGGAGAGTGCAAGTCATGGAAGTGAAACAAACCTGAAGAAAATACAGAAAGACATCTGATCATGTAAGAAAAAGCAGTCATCAGTGAAGGAATCAATAAGTAATATCAAAAAAATATTTGGTAAGAATGGGCAAGTATCAATGGATTCAAGATGGGGCAGAAATACAGGACTGACAACATTCAAGTAAACGATGCATCTCCAAACGACATACAAATGTCTAAGCTACTGTCTGGCTAAGGCAAACACAGCAGTATATATGAAGAATATTAAAGCCTTCTGTTCACTTACTCAAGATAAGCGTTTATTGAAAATAACAGTATTGGACGTTTTTGTATCTTTTTGCCCAGAATTTTTGTATGTGTTTGATCTATTTACAGGCAAGGGAAAGGATAAATTGGTCACTACAATGTTACTGTCAGATGTAAAGCAGAATGTTTTAGGATGCATGGCAGGCTTTCTCAATATATGTCTCTTGGTGGCAATTTGGCACCTACAAGTATAGCTGGGGTGCCATTGTAAAATTGTGTACTCTTAATAGAAGTTGAGAAAATTTTAAGTTATCGGCAGTGAGCACTAGGAAATGCTAAGATATAAGGCTGCACGTAATAAAGTCACTTCAGTGACTTAGGTCAAAAGTTAGGTTTTATAGGCACCTTAGGGTTGTGTATTAGGGTTAGGGTTTTGGTCACTTAGACTCTTTAGAAGAGCAAGAACCCTCATTATAATGTTGTACCATACCGTCTCATAATAATATCATCATTCATTGTGTTGTGTCATTCAAACTTGGAGTTGCCAAAGGCCTGCCAGTGGTATCAAAGCCCTGGCCTTTTTCATAACTCCATAATTGCCTTCAGTACTTCTGTCCTCCGTCAGTCTGCTCCCTGGCATACTGTGTGCTCCCTGCTCCGCTCAATCTGGTCCATGGCGTTCAAGAAAAAAACCCTAAACCTCCCACAACCTAAGTCTGTACTATGCTATCTCTTGTGGTAATCTACATGTTTTAGTTTTCATCTTTGCATGCTATCGTGGAGATGACCTGTGTTTTAACCCACGACTTGTATCTATGTTGGTATTCAACTACATACATCCTCCATTGAAACCCTAATACATGTCTGCTATTCCACCTGATTTTGTTTGAAATCTATTCAATGTGGTTTTTGTTTGAAGTTCTATATCTATTTGACGTGGTCCATTGTTGGTTTGAAGATTGGTATCTGTTCGAACCTACAAACACAACCTTATCTTCGTGCATATACCCTCTCTCTCTACAAACTGGGGCGGCCTTTGCACATACTGCATTATCTTCCTGAAACTTTCGTTCCACAAAGCTTGAATGGACGTGAGGGAAAAAGTGGTACTAGACCAAACTCAAGATCATGTCGGAGATGAGAAGGATAAGAAACCCGATTGGGAGCTTGAATGCATGACTCCCGGAGGTTGAAGTTGCATGATGAGAGCTCACATCTGTATCTAAAACCACAACTATATGATTAGCAATCGTTGCATCTGTATTCGGAAAAATCACTCAAATAGAATAGAGTGTGCTCATGGCTATGATGTTCAATATCATCGAAATAAAAAACCACACCTCATGTACCATGCTCCAATTTCTAGGCAACATGAAACTAACTAGCAATATGGACAATAAACCCATTGAATCTTCATAAAAAATATAATAAAAAAAATTATGGCGTTGTAATGGCATCAAGGTTGTAGTGATGTGGTGAATATCCCAACGCTATTTTAGTTTTTCTCTATAAATGCATTTCTCATTCCTGAGTAATAAAATCATATTGTTTATATATATTGTGTACTTTGAAGGTTGCAGCGCTCTAGTCTCCGGTGGGTTGTTGATAAATATACTTTCATAGTTGCATGGTGTATCCCCATTTCATTCTCTAGAGTTGTGTGTAACACTTTGAGAGATGTATGTAATGGAATGAATAAGTGAAGAAGGGAGGTGTTGATAATACCTCCCTTTCCTTGAGATTTGGGTGCATCCAACGATTGCCTGTAACCCTCGATTTTTTAGCATACTCTCCTTAAAAATAGCATTGTATTGTTGCAGAGATTGTATTGTTGAAGAAGATTGTATTGTAACATTATTGCAGAGATTGCTATTGTATTGCTTGTATCACAGAGATCGCATTGGCTTGCAGTGTAAAGTTTGAAGATTGTATTGCAATAAACTGTATCATGTATTGCAATAGAGTGTATTGCAGACTGTATTACAGAGACTGCATTGAAAAGCTTGTATTGTTAAACTTGTTGAAGATGCATTCTCTAGTTTCAATTGTTGGAGTGGTGCTCAATGGCAAGGACAACTACCTAGAATGGTCAACGAAGATCAAGCATACCCTCATCTTCAACGATATGTGGGATGACATTTTAAAGGAGAGGGTGCTGCTGCACTTGAAGAACCTACAACAGACAAAGAGCTTGCAATATGCAAAAACGGAGATAAGGCATATGCACCCATCACTACTACAGTGAATGACGAGGTGAGTCAGCATATCTTATATGCTAAGAATTCTTATGATGCTTTGAAGAAGTTGAAATATTTATATGACTCACAATCAAAATTGGAGTTAATTCAATTGTTGTTCAAGCTCTGCAACCTAGAGTTGAAAGATAATGATCCCATGGTTGTGGCATCTGAGATTAAAGCCATCCTGCATGACATTGATGCTACTGGTGTGAAGATGGACCTTGCTCTCACTGCCCCCGTCAAGGTCCTCTACACCACATATTCCCCAATATCTTGAGTCACTTCAAGCTAGTGGCCAACTAAAAGATCTCAAATTTGACACTCTAGTGGAGAAAATTGCAGAACAAGATAAAGTCTTTGAAAAGAAGACAGTTCAACCCACTATAGAGACAACGTGCCTTGCTCGGAAAGGGAAGAATCAATCATATGATTCTTCCTAGAGGAGATCGCGATAAAAGAGGACATGGAAGAAAGAATTTCAAAGGCAGGGGAGTAAACACAACCACAGTGAGAGATCTAATCTTCAATGTGTCCGTTGTGGCAAGAAGGGACATGAGGCAAAGATATGCAGAATTCCTTGGGAAAAGATATCAGAGAAGAAAGAGAAGAAAGAAGAAAGAGGTCAAGCTCATGAATCTGTTAAACACAATGATTCACTGAGAGGGGGGGGGGTGAATCAATGAGCCTACACTTAATCAAATTTTACTTCTTCAATCACCAACTCTTATATCATCATTTCACATTCACATCAAAATCACATTCATCAATGAACTATCAACCAATCACATGTCATTTATCAAATAAAATACATCAACACATCGCACAAGAGACACAAGATGTAATTGTAATCTTTTTGTATTTATTTCAAACGGCTACAACCGTGAAGTCAATCAGCACCTACTGATATAGAAGCACCAACTTCCAAACCAAGACACTGCTTGGTCTTTTTCTTAGATCCTACTAAGAAAAACAATTACAAGACCCAGCTTGCAATTACATAAGGATTCCTGTCACATCACAATTCTCTTGTCACTTGTCTTGCCAATCTAATCATCCCTGTCAATACATCTTCTGCACAACAGCCTGTCACCTTGTCATCTCTGCTCATAAACTTATCACAGTCATGTCTTCTACTTGTCCACAGTCTATCCTCAGGTTTGTCATTTGTCAAATAGTTCTGTCATTTCAATAAGGTTTGCTCATCAACTGAATGTGCACATATCTTCAAGGTCTTCCCATATTTCCAAGGTCTGCATATTCCTTCAACTTCTGCTCATTACTGTCAACTGTTGTCAACTGCTCAAACAACTGTTCATATGACCAATCTCTCATTATCTGCTTCTAATTATAAATTCATGCCCAAACAATCATCTGCTCAAGTCAGGTTCTGTTCATAGGCTGCTCAAGCCAATCATCAAAAGGTCTTCTCCAAGAATTAGCACATATACATCATGTCTAACATCAAGGTGTCCGATGTCTAACATTTGCTGTGATGCATATGCCATATGTTAGTCATTAAACTCAGTCAATACATTATAGTCACCTTGTCCAGTCCACTGGGTCAAAGAACACCATCGAACTAGTCAACTTCATACTCCCACTATGAGATCATGATCTTGACTATGTCTTCAAGAAATCAAGTACTTCTTGACTATGTAATGATATGCAAAGAGATAAGGATCTTGAGGTGACTTACCCACCCTTCTGGATAGTCAACTTGCTTTCTGATGTTATATGAACACCAAAGTTCCTACACACAGGCTGCCTCCAAAATACAGACCAGGTAGGTGTCCTCCATTCACAAGCTGCCCCAATTTCTTGTCATGTGTCTGGTCACTTGAAGTTACACTGTGCATACCTGAGTAGAGTTACAATCAGCCTGAAATCAACATGGAACAGCCCTAAAATCTTAAAGGAGACCAGACCATCCTAGCGGCAGCCCGAATTTGTCTCTGTTGTAGCCTGAATTTTATCTCTGCTGTAGCCTGAATTTTATCTCTGCTGTAGCCCGAAATTTTACAGAGGAGACAGTCCAAAATTTGCAGAGAGGTTAGCTGCTGCTCCTGTGGACAGTATACCCGAATTTCTGAGCTGAAAATGACCTTTACTATGGCTGCATTAATGAACTGTATACAAATATCAGACCACCGAATTTCAGTCCACTGTAGCCGCTACAGTACCCGAAAATCAGAGCTAAATCGATCTTCTAACTTTTTCATCTAAAAGAAAACGTTGACTGGGTATTTATACTGGTTTTTCATTTAATTTTCTGAGCCGACATCTAAAAAAAAATTAATTACTTATTAAATACTTTATTTAAATTAATCTGAGCCGACTTCTCATAAAATAGATGTAATATTATTATATTTGTTTTAATTTTATTTGGAGCCGACCTCCAACAAGTTTATTTAAAACATTTCTCTTCAATGTGTCAAGGTAAGTCCATGAGCTCCATCTTCATCAACATTTCAATAGACCTCTGTCAATAGCCATCTTACCATACGAATGACCATTCATCACCATCAACAAGCTACAAGTATGTGGGTTCAAGAGTTTCAAGAATTCTTCCAAGGCTATCATTTAGTATTTAATCAAAATGCTTTCCATGGACATCAAGGGCTTCATTAAGTCAAAAAGACTTCTTCAACAGGGTTATCATCATTATGTGTGTGAGTCCCAAGCCTTTTCAAGCAAGAGGATCATCATGACCACCTCCAAGGGCTCCATGACCCCATTAAGACACAAATGACCACAAAATGGGTCATTTGGCCCATTAGGTGTTCCAGTGGCTTCAATGCCCACATCCAAGGTTCTTCATGACATGTCATCATTATTTGTGACTTTTTTGTCATCCAAGCTGCCATGTCATCAACCTTCTTTTGTCCATATCATCAACCTTCATTATGCCTTTGTCATTAATGGTTTGTCATCAATGACAATCATAGACAACCATATTCATCAGAATCTAGTAAAGCTCTTGAATCTACTCATTTAATTATTGCACATTGTAATGTTGGTATAAACAAAGTTCTATTCAATACTTCATTTGCATCTTGGAGAGATACTTGGCTGCTTGACACAAGTGCAACCTACCACATGACATTTAGAAGAGACTTTTTTGAAGATTTGAATGATAATGTAGATGGTATAGTGTACTTTGCAGATAAGTCCAGCCTCAAACCTAAAGGAATTGGCACCATTAGGCTTAAACTACCTGGATTCCTGACTTTATGCTGCAGAATGTTCTCTATCTTCCAAAGCTGCAAAGAAACTTGTTGTCTCTTGTGTACATTCAACTGCAAGGCCATTCCATCCACATATTTGATGATAAAGTTGAGATAAGGAAATCCTATGACAACCAAGTCGTCATGACTAGATGGGAAGATAAGAGACTGTTAAAGTTGAAAGAGACATCTTCAAGAGCTCAGAATTTTGCATACAACTCTCAGCATGAAGAAGGTACTGTCATCCAATCTCTTGTGGCATGCTAGATATGGACATATTAATTATCATAGTCATAGATTGTTGAAGAATGGTGTTTCTAGTTTTCCCACCATTCCAAAGAAGTTGAAGCAATGTGATACTTGTATCCTTGCCAAGCATAGTAAGCATCCTTTCAATGATTCAAATTCCAAAGAATATAGAAAATTAAAGTTGATACACTCTGATTTGTGTGGCCCCATGCCTGTTGCTTCTACTAATGGTAATAAATATCTCATAACTTTTATTGATGATTACACCAAGATGTGTTGGGCTTATTTATTGAAGCATAAATCTAAGGCATTTGAAATTTTGAAACATTTAAAAAATTGCATGTATGGATTGAAAATGAATCACAATCTCATATTGGCACTCTTCGTAGTGATAATGGAAAAGAATATACTTCTAGTGATTTTGAAAACTATCTTCGTCAACATAGGATTATGCATCGAACCACTATTCCATATAATCCTCAGCATAGTGTTGTAGCAAAAAGAATGAACAAGACAATCTTGAATATGGTATGCTCCATGTTATTTTTCAAGAATGTTAAATTGATGTTTTGGGGTGATGAAATTATGTGTGCAATCTATTTGAGAAACTTAAGTCCATCTGACTCTCTTGCCAACAAGACACCATATGAAATGTGGTATGGTTGCATTCCTTCAATGAGGCATCTCAGGGCCTTGGGTTCCACCTATTATGCCTTAATTCCTAAGGAATGGAGAAACAAACTTGGTGCAAAGAGTCAAAAGTGCATCTTTTTGTGTTATTCAAACACCACCAAGGCATATCGTCTTTACGATGAAGTAAATAAAAAATTTATTCTTTCTAGAGATGTGTTTTTTCTTGAAATGAATAAAAATGGCGAGATTGTGAAGAGGCAGCTTGATCGTATGGACCAATTTATCCATGTAAAGACATTTCATGAATCTAACAATGAGATTCCACATCATGAAGAGGGGATACCTATCTTGTATCAATCTTTGAAATCTCCTTTTGCAACACCATCCCCCCCTCATGAAGAAGTTCCTGCCACTTCACCAAAATAGGAAGTTCAATTGGATGATGTGATTGAGAAGATTGGAAGATTGAATCTTGAAGAGAATGAAGCACCACCAGACTCCAATTGAGCAACATGGACCCTCACAAAAACTTCTAAAGTGGGTCATGAAGATACTTGAAGTGTTCATCTTGATGAGCTTGGAAAGACAGGAACCAAAAGCTCAACAAGACAAGAAAATGGAGGTGATGGAGATGATTCAAATTCAAGTGATGTAATTCATATGGATATTTCATATGATTGTGAATTGAATTTATCTACTAACCATGAACCAACTTCCTTTGAAGAAGTTGCTTCTTATGATGAGTGGAAAGAAACTATACAAACAATATATGAGGCTCTCATCAAGAATGGGACATAGAAGTTGGTGGACCCTCCATATGGAACCAAACCAATTGGCTACAAGTGGGTCTACAAGAAAAAGTACGAATCAGATGGCTCATTTAACAAGCATAAGACGAGGCTTGTGGCAAAAGGACTTACACAGAAAGAAGGCATTGACTATGAGGAGACATTTTCCCCCAAAGAAAAATGGGCTACCATTCGTATTCTATTGGATTTGGCTACACAAAATGGGTGGAAAGTTCATCAAATGGATGTTCACACTGCTTTCTTGAATGGAGACTTGAAAGAGCATGTCTTCATGTCTCAGCCAAAAGGTTTTGTTGTGAAGGGACAAGAACAAAAGGTATGCAAGCTCATCAATTATTTCATGGCTTCAAACAAGCACCTCTTGCATGATATGAAAAGCTAACCAAGCATCTTCTGAAATTGAATTTCAAACACTTTAATCTTGATGATGCGATTATGTTTGTCAAGAAAGTTGGAAGATCTGTTGTATATCTTGTAGTGTATGTGGATGATCTATTGATGACAAGGAACAATGAAAGTTTCATTGCATCTATAAAGAAAGAAATGAAGAAAGGATTTGAGATGATAAATTTGGGACATCTTCACTACTACTTGAGTATTGAAGTGACTCAAAATCCAAACAAAATCCAAAGTATATATTCATCTCCCAAAGGAATTACATCGAAGAGTTGTTAAACAGGTTTGGCATGACAAAATGTAACCCTCTCTCTACTCCAATGGAACCGAATTTGAAGCTCACATCAAAAAAAGGAAATGAATTTGAGGATGCAACCAAGTACATATAGCTTGTGGGGAGTCTTATCTACCTTACCACCACCAAACCAGATATTTCATTTGTTGTTGGGATCATTTTCAGGTTCATGTAAAAACCTTATGAAGGACATCGGTGTGCTACAAAGAGAGTTTTAAGATACTTGAAGGGGGCTCAAGACCTTGGACTCAAATATTCTAAAGTGGATGACTTCAAACTGATTGGATATTCTAATTAAAACCGATGGCGATAAAGAGAATGTAGTGTCTACTTCATGCTATCTCGTGAGTCTTGGATCAGCAACTGCCTCTTGGATATCACGAAAACAATCTGTTCCAGTAGATTCCACAACAAAGACAAAATATGTGGCTACAATAGAAGCAACAAAGGAAATTGTGCTGCTCGGGAAGATACTTGAAGATTTGCAGGAGAAACGGGTGAATTCTACTGCTCTTTTGGTTGACAATACTTCTGCAATCAAGTTGGCCAATAATCCCAAATTCCATGATCAAACTAAGCACATCAACACAAAGTACCATCTGATTCAAAATCATGTAGAAACCAAGACTATTCAGTTGAGACATTGTTCCACAAGTGAGCAAATTGCAGAAATATTCACCAAACCTGTTGGAAAAAAAAAACTTGAGAAATTCAAAAGGATGCCTTGACTCACAAGCACCCCTTTGGATTAAGGTGGGGAATGCTGGATACCTAATCCTACAAGATTATGGTTCTTTGTACATAATAGATTATTAGATCATTTCAATTATTTACGAATAATATGAAAAGTCATAGAGAATATGAACAGACCTCTTGGATGTGGAAACCAAAGGCCATATTCTCTTGTATATATATGAGATTCGCGTTAATACAACATTGTTCCACAAGTGAGCAAATTGCATAAATATTCACCAAAGCTCTTGGAAGAAAAAAACTTGAGAAATTCAAAAGGATGCTTGGACTCACAAGCACCCCTTTGGATTAAGGTGGGGAATGTTGGATACCTAATCCTACGAGATTATGGTTCTTTGTACACAATAGATTATTAGATCATTTCAGTTATTTACAAATAATATGAGCAGTCATAGAGAATATGAACAAACCTCTTGGATGTGGAAACCAAAGGTCATATTCTCTTGCATGTATATGAGATTCATGTTAATACAATCTCATTCCAACTTGGAGCTACCCAAGACCTCATGCTCATGAAGATGACATTCTTTCTCACAATAGATGCCTTTGCATTGTTATCGAAGTATGGTAGAAATTTAAAAAATTGTATAAAACCTCTAATGAACTTCGAATTTTATTTTGGAAAATAAATTACCAAATTTGAAGATAATTAAATCCCATTATGTGACAAACCATGTTTAGAAATTGCAAGTTGAATAACAAGTTATTGGCAATTGATACTGAAATTAAAGACAAAATTGATTACTATTTTGTTCAATAGTTTTCTTGATTTGTACCAAAAGTACATAACATCATTTTGCACATCTTCTCAAAAAGAAACTTCAACTTTCGAAAGGTTTGTTGATCTAGGAAGACAAAGGTTAAAGAAGAATAAGAGTGAACATCCACACAAATTATTCATAAGAGGGGCAAAGGAAGAGGCCGAGTAGAGGTCAGGTCAGAGGCAAGCATAATTGGGAATCAAGTTGGACATAATTCATATATTTTCAAAGGTAATTCCAAAATACCAAATTCAAATTTTGCAATAATTGTGGCAGAAATAATAACAATGGGTATATTAAACTAAGTTCAACTCAGATGGTTCAACTTATAAATACAAAGCCAAGTTGGTTGCAAAAGGATATGCAGAAAGAGAAGGTATAGAGTACAAGGTAACATTTTTGCAGAATAGTTTGGATAGTGGGTACACCAAATGCAAGTCAAAAGTGCATGTTAGAGATAGTGGTATCTCGGGATGTCCTCCATAATTCAGATGCCTTGCATGGAGGTACATCAGCAGTATAGGCATCAGTATGGAGTAGAGGGTGAGATGCACCCTACTCAGTGGCATGAATCCATTGGCGAATGCATACGGACCTTCCGGGGTGTTTTGCCTCATGCATGCATGAGTTTTGCATATACAGTTGTTAATTAAAATATGCATGCAAAAGTGACTTTTTGCATGCACAAATATTAGGTTTTTGGTAAACCTAATTGATCAGTGAGATTATATAAGGAGTCAAGAGGTCCCCGGATGAAGTTGCTCAGTTGACTTATCAAAGAGAGATCAGTCAGAGTGAGGAGGGCGCATTGTGCATGCAGAGGGCGACTTTCTGAGAGAGAGAGAGGAGCTTCTGCAGTAGGGGGAGTGAGGTGATCTAAGCTGGATCAGACCTCACTTGATCAGAGGCACTTGGTTCCCAATTACTGAGGACAGAGAGAATTCATCAATGTGGTTTCTGCAGAGATTGAGGAGAGCGACTTCCAAAGGAGAGAGGGGCGCATTACAAGAGGAGAGAGGAGCTCGTTCTAGATCCGATTGACCGATTGAGCAGCTGAGACTTTCGTAGTATCTTTGCCTCAGTGTTTGAGGAAAGACTGCGACAATCAAAACTCAGATCTGTTAAGATCTAATTCCGTACAAGCATCTGACATCTTGAGGGAGGGTGTACTTTTCCATGCAGAGGAGGGGCGCACTCATCAGATCTAGAAGTTGGCCTTCTTCATTGGCTGAGCAGATCAGAGCAGTGTTGTGAGAGAGACAGTACCGACAAATAGTTACCTACAAACATATCCGGATCCAGTTGACAGTTAGGGCACATTTCCTCTATGCATGCATCAGGTGTTGCATGCAGATCTAGGGTTTTGACCCTGTCAGGTTCGGTTGTTCCTTTTGAGCTAAATTGTATGTACTTGTATTCTACTTACTTTGCTCTGGGCTCGAGATAGAAGAAAGCCCCACAGATAGTTGGTTTTCCTTGTTTGGGGTTTCCAGGGTACATCCGGAGTTGTGTGATTGTTGTGTTTTCATTGTAAAAGTGTTAAGAGATCTATAGTGTTTGTATCTTAAGTCTTTATTGCATTATTGATTCATAGAGACTCAAACCGCTTGAGATCTCAAGGCTATCCAAAGGGAGTAGTGATCTCTGGATAAAATTAACAGTGCATTATTAAAATTGCATTATTAAATGGAGATTTGCAACAAGAAGTGTAGATGGAGCAGCCCAAAATATTTGTTGTTGAATGAGAAGAAAAGTTGGTATGTGAGTTGGTAAAGGCCTTCTATGGATTAAAGCAAACCCTCCAAGCTTGGTATGAAAAGATTGATTAGTGTCTTAGATCAAGTGGTTTCAAGAAAAGCCATTATGATCCTAACTCATATATCAAAGAAAAAATAGAATAAATTATTATTATGGTTATGTATGTTGATCATTTATTAATAATAGTTCTTAGTTGAATAAAGAAGAAAAAGAACTTTCTTCCAATCATTTTTGTTAAGCTTATGGCTTCAGTTTCGTTTTTGGATCCCCATAATTTAGGCTCATTCCATATGTTGGGGTTTAATCCTGTGATGTACATTTTTAGTAGTTGTTTTCTGTAAGACTAGGGACTCTAGTTGCCAAGTCTTCCCATTCATTGATATATTTGTTTATTGTCCCAATTTGATATAAATGGGTGAACTTGGTAAAAATGTCGTCGTCTTCATCAACGTCAAATCTTTTAAAGAGATCCTTTGAGAACATTTTCCAATTCATTGAGAGACCACTAGTTTTTTGTGTCCACCACATGAACCAATCATATGCATCACCTTCTAAGTATAAGGAAGCCAGCCATCAATATCAAGTGGGTTCATAGCAAAAATTCCCTCAATATTATTAACCCACATGATAGCCTTCTTATTGTCATTGAGTTGTTGGTTCTAGAAGGCTCAACATTCCAAAATGCATTAGAATGACCTGAATCCTTGCGGGGCATATAGTCTAAGTTCGAATGTAAAAGTCATAGAGCCATATTTTTATTAAATGTAAAAGGGAACATGATGAACATGTAATTTATGGAGCCACATAATCAAAGTTGACATGGTCAAAAAGACACCTTAGAAAAAGGTAGTAGAGAAATAGTTTAGATCATGAAGAACAAGTCCTCAAATTGGCCTCATTGCATGTAATGGTTCATATGAAAAGAATCCTTCTCTAAACCTCTCTTGTATTTTCATGGTGTATTTCATTTATTTTTTTGTCAATGTTCCTTCTTTGAATTTCTTGGTAGATTTGCATGTTTCCTCTCTTCTTCTCTCAGCATTCAAGCCTTCTGGATCTCAGTGCTTAAGATTTGGATCATTGGTATCAAAGCAAGTAACCACTCCATGGGAACGAGGGTTTGAAGCATGGTTCGGGTTCAAAGATCTACAGCAATCTCCAACCTCCTTTCGACACTCTCAAAGTTCATTTGTTGGGCCATACACTATAAGCATCACAGTTGGTCCACAGGCACTACTAGGTTTTTCTACCCTCGGATCTCCGACACCATTACAAGAGCATCATACATGGATTTCACTACATCCATTAATTTGCAACATTTTCAAAAATTTTGCAAGGGTTTCTTTGTTGCAAATGGAGATTCGATGATCTCTACAGTAGCCCATGTTATTCTAAAAACCATCCTTTGTGGCCCTCTGCACTCAACACTCTCACATCGAGCATTATTTCATCTTCATGCGGTCATGGCACAGCTTAAAATATTTTTGCATGCATATTGAAGCTTAGGCGACCTCATTCCAGTCCTTTCTCAACCTACCCACGGTTGTACAACCGCCATAGAAGCACAATGATAGACGGAGTGGAGGTCAACCCACCTTTGCAAATTTTAGACGGATGTTCCAATGTTGCAACCTCTACAAAGCGTTTCAAAGGGTCTACCATAGCTCATTGAAAAATCTTCATACCATGCAGCTTCAACACCTATAGTAACATTCTTCAGGTTGAGTTCCTTCCTTTTTTCACCACTATTTCATCTTCAACATTTATGTAAATTTACTCACTAAGAGAAAGTGGTAATTAAACCCTAGTTGGCTTGTCTTTCTTTGTTAATTTGTTGTTACTTCTATTTGTTGTTGATACCTAGTCGAATTACACTAATTAATCTATAGAACTAGGTCACATAATTAACCACAAAACCCTAATTAACCAAGTGGCCTTCCCTCCTCTTTTCTTCCTCTCTTTTTCTCTCCTAGGGTTTTCCCAATTTTGCCCTAAAACCGAGTGGTCACTCTTCTCTCCTTCCTTCTCCTAGTAGTGTGGTGCCTCACTCTAATCATCATGCTACATGTCCACGTGGATGAATGGCACTATGATTGTTGAAAATTTACCTAGGAAGTGTTTGTTCACCTAGTGATGCCTTGGGGTGGACAAGGACACTTTAATTGGTGGCCCCTAGTCATGTTTTAATTAATGAAGTGAGATGCACTTTATAATTTTAAAGTGACTTCATTAAAAGTTAAATTCATGGTTATCCTAAGTTCATATTTAATACAGGTCAAGTGAGTGATTAATTAAAAGGGGGGGGTGTTCATACTTTATTAAATGACATGAAGTGCACTAAATGTCATTTATTAATTATTAAATGAGCATTTAATAAAAACCCCACATCTAATCTAATCTGGGCCATTAGATTGAAAGAGGAAGTTATCATGAACAAAAAGGGCTAGGGCAAGGCATTCATCATTCATTATTCACTTTTCAAGAGAGGAATTTTGGAGAGGAGAAGGAAGAGAGAAGACAACTCGATTTTGGGAGGAAGAGGTGAAACCCTAGCACAGAAATCGAGGAGGATTCTGCTGGGCACATTTCCCAAGATTTTCAGCATGCATTTCTAAAATCCGTACAGCAGAGATTGGGCACAGTTTTCGAGGAGGTATAGGCAGGCCATACAGCAATTAATGCTGGCCGTACAGCACAGTTTCCAAGACAGGCCGTACAGCACAAGTTTCTAGACAGTCTGTACAGTATTTAAATCAGGCCATACAGCACAAATTTCAAGGTAGATTTCTGGGCACATTTTTCGAGGCATTCAGCAGCAATCATTCTCACACGTGTGGGCCGTACTGCTGGAAAACAGGTTCTGATTTTCTGTTGTGTTTGGCACGTTTTTCGAGAAGAAAAACTGAGATAATTACTGCTGTGACGCTGTCCTGTTTTGTAAATTGTTGAAGAAATAAAACCTCTCTCTCAGAAACAGGTTTTCCCTTGGGGGTTTTATCCTGGACCATTGGTCAAAAATTCCTGTGTTATTTTTTATGTGTGGATCGCTGTCATAAATTTCTGAGTTTGAAATTATTGGCTGAAAATTAAATTTCTGAGTTGTAAAATTTAAAAAATTATCTCATGTGTTCCAAGTTGAAGTTATTTTTATAAATCAAAATGTGCACACTGGGGTTTGGGCATTAAACCATGCAGAGAAACTTCTAAGCTTGAAACCGGGTTGGGGTAACAAAAACTTTCAATGATTAGCTCATATCTAGGGTAATTTATATCATTAGGAAAGTGATCTTCAAAGACAATTGCCTGGAGTTAAGGAAAGGATGTGTTTCAAGATAGAAGCAGAGCAGGCCTAGTGCAAGTTGGTGGCTAATAGAAACTAGATGAAGATGCAAGGCAAAACCCTTACAGCTCTTGCACAAGAAATTCAAACTTCCCGACAAAGTCTTAACCCCATTAAAAAATGGTGGCCACCAACAATGATGCCACCTATTGGGTCGAATTGCAGCTGCAGAAAGCTATACAAGCTTTAGAGAGTGCAGGTCAGGCTCCCCCTTCCAGTGATTCTGAGACCCAGTCAAACTCCATGCCCCCATCCTCAATGGACCAAAGTTCCCCTTCGAAGGAGCGAAACCTCCCTTGGTGAGCAAAAACTGTCCCTGCAGGGCAACACTCTGATGTAGCAATTAGCTCCAGGGTGGGTGGAAATGGAGGAAGTATTAATATAGATTAGTTTTCTGCTGTCTTCGCTCGATGACTGAATTCTTCGCTGTACATATTGGTATGCTTTGGTTTTAGTTTTTTGTATTACATTTTGGTTTTTGGTTTGAATGTATGTAGTAGGTTTGGAAGAATGTCTGCTTCGAGTTGTACCCTGATTACGGGTAGAGCCGGCTAGCTTTTCCAGAAATGCTAAAATGATCCTTTTTGTTTCCGCAACAAATATAGAGAGAGTTGTTTGAACTTTATAATTTAATATAGTTGGAAAATGTGCAATTTCATAAAAATAAATATGGCTTGAAAAAAAATTGTAAAATTATGGGAGGTTTTCCGGCTTCAATTTGTCAGACCCTTGCCGACTAAATACCTAGTCATAGTTTTGCAACACTGACAGACACCCATCAGAGCTGGGACCTAACATGAAGGAAGCCCGCTTTTTGCAGTGTAGACCCTTGGCCCTCGGGGCATGTTTCTTGAAGCATCTAATGGAAATTGTTAGGTGTTGATAATGCAGATTCAAGGAAAATTTCTGGACAGCAGGGCACACCAGTCAATTAACATGACGGCGGTTCTCATTTAATAACCAGCGCACCAGTCCCCGATAATGGAAGATAATCATTTCAGCTGCCGTTTTAGTAGGTAAAATTCAGGGCCGGAATCGCATGAATAATAATTAACAAGCAGAAAAACGTACCTGGTGCAAACTCTTTTTGAACATCAAATAGTTTGGATGCCAAGGGCTGGAGAGCAGATATAACTTGATTAACGTGAGTTGCAGAATCTATGGTGGCGTCCAGAGTTTCGATGAATCCTACAATTTCTGCTTCGAGTTCCTTTGCGTTTTCCCCTTCCATGGTTGACAACAGATTTGAATTCAAATCGGTTCTATTAAACCTGTCTTCCTTAAAGTACGTTTAAGTCATGAGCGAATTGGCCTCGGCTTTCGATAAATCTCATCCATATATCGAAGGATAGTTGGACGCATCATATGTTTATTTTTTTTTCACAGAAAAATATAACTTACTATTAATATACGAAATAGTAAATGTTGCCAACTGTCAGAACAAACATACATCTCATCACTGCCCTGCAGTGCATATGTGTCATGTCAAAACATTTGACCACAGTGCCAACAACCACAACCATGAAATGTACCATATGTTCACACATAAAAAACATGAACACATATGCACTATAAAATGTACCATAAAAGTAAAGGATGCCGTATATATATAAAAAGGATGCCGTATTTTTTTAATAGAAGGATGCTTTATTTATATTTATTATTATTTAGATTTATTGTATATATAGAGAGATGGTATAATGATGTAAATGGAGTGAAATTTGGGTAGTTGAAAGGTATGATTGTTATCCTCCTCACTTAGGATCAATTTTGATAAGTGACATGCTCAGCTCTTAAATGAGCATCTACTACCCTAAGGTGCCATCCTCAAAATCAAGGATGGTTAAAGTGAGCATCAAATAACTATAATAGTGTGGTTGAGACTAAGATTAAGAGTAGCTCATAAGTCGATATTGCTATGATTAATCTATTGATTGGTGCTTTCAAAGTAGACTAAATAAGACATATAGCTAGCTAAAGATGATGGTAACATGGTATTCAATTATGTCATTAATATCCAAAATTTGGGGGGCATTCCATTAAATTTACAAAGGCCTCTTTGAAATAAAGAGTGTTGTCCATTGGATATCATGGGTGGACCATTATGAACTCTAATAGAGTTCTAGGGGCAAATGTCATTGAAAAGACGTAAGCATTGGGGTTTTATTGCACAAAGGATCAATTGTTGTTGTGGGCTAGAGAATATGTGTGCAAAAGGGAGACAGATCTCTTGAACACAAAAGGAAAACTTTATCACAAAATGAGCTAAAGAAGTAAGATTTGTTTTTATTTGTAGGATCTCAATTGACAAAACCATACCACTAAGGAGGATTCCCTATAACTAGGTTCCCAACGAGCTAAATCTAAATGAGGAAAGAAGATAAGATGAACTTCAAATACCAAATGGATCGAACACAAGGCAACGAGTTAAGAATCAAATCAAGGGACTAGTGAGTCCCCGTGACCTTGTGAGGTGTATCTAAATTTGTATAAAAAATTATCAAAAGAAGCTATATCATAACCCTTCGATGATTCATTAGACAAACCCTGTAACCATCAAAGAAGAAGATAAAGGGAGCATAAACATAGGAATGATGGAAGAAGATATAAAGATATCTTAGAGGATGGCAAGAACTACATGAGAAGCAAATTTAAGCATCAAACATATCTTTCTTAGGAACCAACACATAATGGAATGACCATATGTTTACTCTAGATGCATTATGGCAAGTAGTAAGAGATATGGATCTAAGAATGAAATGGGCAACATTCAAGGGACCTCTAAGGGGAACATCTCTAACACAGTATTGAAAAGTAGAGAAATAAAAATCATTCAAAAAATAGAAGAGTGATGTGGAGAAATTCCAATAGTCATTGTGTATCTCAATGATAAACCATTAGAGTTTACATTGTTGAGAAGTACGAAGTAGTGGAAAGGAGAACATGTAACTAGGTGCGATTTACAAGCTTTAATGCCTCCTTCCTTCTCCTTTTGTCACTTTGTAAATCCTTCAATCATATCCCAAGTTGTTTTCAAGGGGGGATGTTAGGATATTTCAACAAAAGAGTTAGTTAAGGTCAACTTTATCTAATGTAATGTTAGTTTAAACTATGCTTTTGGCGTGTTTTTTTACTTTACTAATCCAAACTGTCACAATCATGTCCTGCGCATGGGCAATTTAATGGTTCAAACTTCCCCTTGATATTAACGACACTATATATATCGCTTAGCAGCTTATTAGTCCATGATCTCTATTTGAAGAGCATGGAGGGTCATTTATCAATAATTAGTTGTTCACGTTGGCTAGGGTCGTACACTATTTATGTCTTCAAGGGTTTTAACCAAGTAAACATTGGTGTACTAGTGTTTGATATGTCTGTGAGAGTTTATCTCAAAGTGTTCAGCATGTTGGATATACCCTAGTTTTCAAAAATGGTATTAGAGCTCCTATGAATATTTGCTTCCATAGTTTATTGAGATGCCAATCTAGCGCCATTACTTGCAACAAATACATTTTGTTTCTATAGTTTTTGAATATTTATGGGCAAAGTGGACCACTCCATTGCATCCATTACAACCTTGCTCTCATGATAGAGAGAAATATACACTTTATAGATTATCTCATCTGGCCTAAAATATCGATAGGAGAGAGAATGCCCATAGGGTATTCCTTATTGGAGAAATCTACCAATATATGAGTTTATACCAATAATAGAGATAAATACCCTTTCCCTTGAGAGGGTAGATTGAAATTCAATATACTTGAGTTGCCAATGCAAATGGGACCAACCAAGAAATACCTATTTTCCACTTTGTTTAGTATGCCCCGTGAAAAACCTACATGCATATCATTTGAGTGAGTGAGCATGCTTCATTTTTCTAGGAGGCAGGGATTCCTCTAGCCCTTCTACCCCCACATGGATGAATGGGGAAGAAAGCCACATTTTACTTGCATGTTTCATTCTCCAACTTTCCCTGCCCTCAAACTAAAAACTAAGAGCACCTTTATTTAATAAAAAATGCTTTCATTTTCCCAAGATATGGTCATTTATCCCTTATGATTCGATAAAAGGATAAACATTTATTTTATAAGTTTATTTTTAATGTTTTTACCACTCCAAAATCGAATTTATTTATCAATTTGATTATGAGTTTAGTTTCAAAGTGTTATACCATTAGTATGTTTATGCTCTACACTCTATCCTTTTATGATGCAAGGATTTCCGTGGGCTGACATTTAAGAGAGAGAGAGAGAGAGAGAAATAATGCAGGGATTTCTGAGGGTCATAACTTTTGACTCGTTTATCTGTTTGGGCTCAAATTTAACAGGAAGTTTTGTTTCAAAGAGGTCAATCCAGTGATTGATAAGATTGTTTTGGTCGGGCCTTTTTTCGACACTTTTTCGGGGCCAAATTATTTCATATAGTGCCACAAATTGGGGTTTTAGTGTTTTTGCGAGAACTTTTAAATTTGTAATTATCAATTAAATGTTAGTTTATGCACCTAATCAAAAAAGCGAGTTGACAACTAGTGTCGCTCTAGTTAGCTTTAAGTTAGTGGTCAATTTTAGAGTCATGCGAGAATTTTCTAAAATTAGCAATTTTTGAAAATCTCATATAGTAGTTATAAGGGGTTGAACCTTCATTGTAATAGTTAGGATGGAGAAGGAATAAAATATTGTTACACTCTCTTGCATGTTGTTTGGATCTCGTGAGTGAATTAAAGTTTATTGGCTACATCATCTAGTATCAAAGCAGGAAGATGGTTGGGAGAGGAAGGGGAAGAGTAGGTCTTGCTCAAATGCGTAGAGATATGCAAAACCACCAAAGGCAAGTAACGGATCTTACAAACATGTTGTCTAATCAAAGAATAATATGAAGAGAAGTGTTTGATGAGGAGACAGACAAAGGAGATGTGAATCAACATATAGAACATGAAGAAGAACAATTAGAGCATATGCCTTTTGAAGAGAGGATGCTCAAGGCTCTAGAAGGAGAAATGATGGGATCAAAATGGAAGTTTCATAATATGCAAGGAGTCTTAAACCTTAGGAGTTAATATATTTGCTAAACACCATGGATTTTTTTTTTGAATGGAAGCCTATGATAGAGGAAAAGAAGGTGAAATTTGCATACACCAAGTTGAAGGGTCACACCATGATCTGGTGGGATCGTGTGCAGAAGGATAGAACAAAAAAGGGAAAAGTCAAAATTAAGACTTGGAATAAGATGGAGAAAAAATTACAAGAATTTTTTTTGCCTTTAGACTATGCACTTCCAACTCTTTTCAGGTCTTGGAAGATTCTCAGGATGAGAAGGAGTCTAACAAAACCAAAGGCAAAGAAAAGTCGGATCATATGGAAGGCGTTCTTGAAGAAGTTGAGCAACACCAGAATGGGGATAACCAAGTGATGTCTATGGTTGAAGATGAGTAAGAGGAGATGGAGCTAGGATAATTAAATCTTGATGAGATCAAGAGAGAATGTCATAAGAAAGGGAAAGTCTATGTTACGCGGCAGCAGCTGGAACTTCTCCAGGCGGCTATCATCAATGCCAAAGTTCCCAGACAATTAGGTATAGCCTTTGAAGCGCAAAAAGGGAGCAAGAGGAAATCTCCTGAAGAAGACCTGAAAAGAGGCAGGAAGACGAATAAACAAAGAATTGCAGAGATAGGTGTGAAGTTAATTGAGTATGGTCAGTATACCACGATATTAGCTACCTTCTCTGAAGTCAATAAGGTTACTCCATGAAGCTGATATCTTGGAATATCAGAGGGTGTAATCACCCCAGGAAAATTAAGACCCTAGCTAGAAAGATCAAACAGGAGAAACCTAACATCATTTTCATTCAAGAAACTAAATGCAACTCCCATTTTCTTGAGCAATCTAAACAGAAAATATGGCGAGGCAGTGAAGTTATGGCTATTGACGCTGCTGGGCTGCCGGAGGAATGGCGATCTTTTGGCAGTCGGACTCTCTATGTCTCTCTGATTGGTGGGCTAACCGCTTCTCTCTGAGTGATCAGTTTACAGATCGGGTGACAGGATCCACTGGCAGGCTTGTTAATGTTTATGGACCAAGTGCTTTCCCTCAGAAAAATGCTTTCCTTCAACACCTAGAATGGCTGAGAACCCAAGCGACTGTAGGATCTTGGATTTTAGGGGGAGACTTCAATCTGATCTCGTCCCTTGAGGAAAAAAATGGAGGCAGGAGGGTCCTGGATAAATTCCAGGAAGCCTTTGGAGACTCATCTGCCATAGCCCCTTCATTAATATTGAGACTGGCAGTGGTTTATATACTTGGAACAACAAAAGGGGGGGAACCCATTTGGTTGCCTCAAGGATTGATCGTTTCCTGACTACGGAGGATTTGGTTAGAGATGGTGGAGAGGCCTACGCTGTCGTCCTTCCATCGGTTGGCTCTAACCATTGGCCCATTTGCCTCCAATGGGAATGGTCTAATGCTTCTCTGTTCAAACCTTTCAGGTTCGAACAATTTTGGCTGGAACATAAGGATTTCAAAGAGCTGGTGGGCCAATGGTGGCAGGAAATAGTCCCTCCTAGAGGGACAAGGATGTTTCAGTTCCAACAGAAATTAAAAGCTCTCAAAGTCAGGATAAAAGCTTGGAACAAGTCTGACTTTGGGCACATTTTTCAGGATAAAGCTAAGGTGGTGGCTGAACTGGAACTGCTGAACAGAAAGGGGATGGATGAAGGCTGGACGGATGAACTCAAAGAGACCAAATATAATCTGAAGAATCAATTGGAATCCATAGAAAAACAGGAAGAGATTTTCTGGAGGCAAAAATCCAGAAATCAGCGGCTCCAGGAAGGGAATAGGAACACCAAATTCTTCCACAATGCGGTGGTCCATAATCGGCATAAATACAAGATCTTTAAGATCCGCAAGGCTGATGGTTGTCAAGCAGAGTCCCGGCGGGACATTGAAGATGAACTTGTACATCACTTTGAAGAAATTTTCAAGGAGGATCAAGTGGATTATAGCAATGCCATAGCTCGGATAACCAGACACATCCCGAGATTGGTCACTGAGGAGCATAATACTCTTCTGAACAAACCTGTCACTCTCCAGGAGGTTGAAGAAGCCATGCAGCATATGACTTTGGGTAAAGCCCCTGGCCCTGATGGCTTCACTACTAATTTTTTCCATTTTTTTGGGGACCTTATTAAACTTGAGGTGGCTGACATTGTGGAAGAATCCAAAAGAAGTGGTGGTGTTCTACGAGCCTTTAATGCCACTTTTTTTACCTTAATTCCCAAGGAGGAGGGGGCCTAGGAGCCCAACAAGTTTCGACCTATTGCTTCATGTAATGTCATCTACAAGATTATCACAAAAGTGATCGCGAATCGCCTGAAACCTTTGCTCCCGATTTTGATTAGCCCTGAACAATCAGGCTTTGTGGAGGGCACGCAGATCCTTGATGGAATCATCTTAGCTCATGAACCATTCATTCTTTGAAAACCACCAAGAAACCTGGTATGATGATCAAGCTTGACATTGAAAAATCCTACGACAAATTAAATTGGCAATACATGCGGAGTATGTTGGAGGCCTTTGGCTTTAGAGAAGAATGGGTTAATTGGGTTATGAATCTGGTTACGACACCCTTCTTTTCTATTCTTCTTAATGGGTCTCCAACCAGACTTCTTCACTCTTCTCTTGGCATCAGACAAGGTGATCCCCTCTCCCCCTTTCTCTTCATTCTCATGGCGGAAGGGATTAGCCGACTGATTCAGGATTTCTCTGTGGAAGGGAAAATCTGAGGCCTGAACCTCCATGAGGGTATGTCTAAACATACCCACTGGCAATTTGTTGATGACACCATGCTAATGGGGCACCCTTCAATCCAAGAAGCCCATGCTTTTAACAAAAGTTTGAAGCTTTTTTCCAAAGCATCGGGGCTCGAAGTCAACCCGGATAAATCTCGGATCTTCTTTTTCAATACTCCTAGTATAACTCAACGTAATATCATTCGCATCCTGAATTTTTCCAAAGGTTCCCTTCGTGCTAAATTTCTGGGGCATCGCTTTCGGAGGGCACTCTTCGGGGGATCTCGTGGCAAGACCTGTTGAACCGCATCAAGGGTAGACTCAATAACTGGATAAATAGACCTTTAAACTTCCCTAGCCAGTTAACGTTGGTCAAATCCGTCCTGCAGGCTATGCCTATCTACCTTTTTTCAGTTCTGTCTGTGCCTAAAATAGTTCTTCGTGAGATCAAAAGCATCCAACGTAATTTCTTATGGGGTGGCAGGGAGTCCAAATCTAAATTTGCTCTGATTAGATGGGACTCCTTATGTTGGCCTAAGTTTCAGGGTGGTCTTAGGCTCAGAGATTCGAAAGTGGTCAATGATATACAGGGTTCTAAACTGTGGTGAAGGTGGTGTAACCATAACAATGAACCTTGGGCCAAGATTTGGCATATTAAATATGCTAGGAACCATCACACCAACTAGTTAATCCGCTTCAATTCTGAAATTAGGGGCTCTCACATTTGGTCGAAAGCTCTAAAAGGGAGAAAACTAGTCTAGGATCATAGCTTCTAAGAGATTGGTGATGGGGAGATGGCTAATTTATGGGATGATTCTTGGAATCAACTCCCTAAAATTGAGAGTGATCCTAGGTGGCGGATTCTCAGAGACCATGGGATGTCTGAAGGGAGAATTAAGGTATGCCACTTCCGGTCCAATCAGTGGTCAAAGTTGTGCAGATCTTGGTTAGACCAGCAATGGTGGACAAGGATTCTTAACGAAGATGGCAGAGCCTTTGGGGATCTACTCCAAGGGCGATATATTAGCAGAAAAACTGGTCCGGATAAGCTACGATGGGGATATAAGCAGAAAGGCACTTTTAGCATAAAGGAAGCTTATGATCTTCACTCATTCAGGGAGGATGCTCATGATACCACCCCTTGGGAAAAACTTTGGAAAATGAACCCGTGGCCAAAAACTGCAAATTTTTGTTGGTTAATCATCTGGCAAAGAATTCTTACCGGTGAAAACCTTAAGAAACGGGGAATTCAAGGTCCCTCTTGCTGCTACTTATGCAAGAACAATGAGGAAACTGCTAACCATCTGCTCGATGAGTGTGAGTTTTCTTCTTTCCTTTGGGACAGAGGAGCCATTACTTTTCGTAGAAGCGACCGGGTTCACGATCGTCTTGATCTTACGCTAAAAAACTTGAATGTTCAAACTTTTAGTAACCCCATAATTGCCCTCATCTGGCAGATGTTTCCTGGAATGCTCTGCTGGAATCTCTGGAAAGAATGAAATGGAAGAATTTTCAGGGACAAAATTCGCTGGAAGGAGGAAGTGTGGAAAATTCTTGTCCGCAACATTCAGGAAACAGTCCGGAGTCGTCAATGGACTGATGAAGACAAAAATCTCTCTCAGGAAGACATGTTAATTGCAAAAGCCTGGGGTCTTGGCAGGGAGGATATGCTTGGCCTGAGAAAATGCGACAAAATCTGTAAACCCACTAGCCCTAATTTCTGGTCTCCGCCGGGGCAGAAGGAATTCAAGATTAATTTTGACGGGGCTTCACGGGGCAATCCGGGGGTAGCTGGTTATGCCGGGGTTCGCAGAAATGCGTACGGGGCTATTCTTCATGTGTTCTTCGGCTATCTTGGCCATGACACGAATAATTCTGCAGAGCTCGATGGCCTTATCCATGGTCTGCAGATGATTATTCATGGTGGTCTTTTTCTGGCTACCATCGAGGGTGACTCGAGAATCATCATCCACATGGCCAAAGGAATGGCGCAGGGTAAGTTAACTGATTAAGTGACCTCCAGCTAGCGGCTTTCCCATCGCCTAGATCTCCTTCGTCATCTTATTCATTCCAACAATCAGCTGTCTTTTCGACATGTCAAACGTGAAGCGAACAAAGTGGCCGATTATTTGGCAAATTTGGGTGTGGATGGGGGAGGTGTCCATAATTCTGGCCTAATGGAGGATCTACAGAACACGGCCTGGGCCCCTAAATGTCTACAGTTGGCAGAAGAGGATGTTGGTAGAAGCCACATGGAGGAGAGTACGCTACACCTGTCCCATGGTAATGACAGGCGTAATGCGGTGGTCACTCCACTGACATACTATTGAAAGGGCCTTTTATATCAAGCCCATTTAATTTCCACAAGTTGGTTATGATGGGAAGGCAGATGAAGTACGGTTTTTGGCTTTTCGCAATCTAGGTGAAAGATTTGTACAGACTTCAATCCTTTCTCTTTATGGCCACAATTATTCTCTGTAATGGCGATGGTACGCACTTGGGTCGGCTCAAATCTTCAAAGGACTTAGCCATTTATGGCACGGTTGGCGTCATCATGAGCAGGAGGTCCTTATATGGAGGCTCATCTAATCTAAGGATTATGTCCTGGTCCGAGGGTGGTATTCCTTGTCTCTGTGCCTTTCTTGCAGATTTCGCCACAATTCCTCACAGAGTGTAGTTAGCGCATACGCGGCCGCCTGATTTCAGTTTATCTTCTGTATTACGTGCCGCCATGGCTCCTAAGCGTGATACTCGTTCCTCCTCGGGGTTGGGCTCTAGTCGCACCAATCTGAAAGGTAAAGAGAAGATTCATGTTAAGGGATGGGGCTCGGGAAGGGTCATGAGGGCCCAAATCAGGGCGCAGTCTGCGACGTCTTTTTTCCATGAGCGTCTTCCTGATCCCATCGGGGATGATATTGCGAGCATTGAGAAGAAACTCTCGATCGATGTTTATGGCCTTCCTATCGAGGATGTCAGGATGGAGGTAGAGGAGTGGGTCACGGACCCTGGTACTATTGCTAGGTGAGCCTCGACCTACAATAGAATGGTGCTGACATACTGGGTCGCCAAGAACTTGCTTGCTCAAGTGCTGATGGAGTGTAATGTGAAGAGACAGGGTGACGAAGAACCGGTTAAAGCTTGGAAATCCCATAATGCGGATAACAGGCTTATGCACTGTAAAATCGATGCCATTGCAAAGAAGTTGGACCTCTCGTTCTCATACCCGGGCCCGGACGCCAATGGAAATCGAGTTTCCAGTACCCATTCTCCAAAGGATGCTTCGCCTCATCTGACTGTTGTTGTTATTCCAGGTGACAATATCCCTCAGAAGAAGACGGCGGATGAAAAGATGCCCAGGAAAAGTCCTACTGAACCATTTGCTCTGCCTGGGAAAGGTCTGGGGATTTAGCTGGTTCCTGTTGTTTCTTTCATTTTTTGTGGTGTCCTCTTTCAGTATGTTATGGAAAATAGGTAGTTTGGTTAGGTATGATGTATTTTTAGCTGGTCGGGTGTTATGTTTTTGGCACTCTGCAAACTTATGGAGGTGTATTGAGGAGGTCCGACCCCATGGACGCTCGCTCTGATTTTTTTTTTATCTTTGATGTTATGTTTTGGCACTCTGGAAACTTATGGATGTGTATTGAGGAGGTTCGGCCCCATGGACGCTCGCTCTGCATTTTGTAGCTCTGTATTTGTAAAGGTCAATAGTGGTCTAGTCTTTGATCTGATAACTTTGCTCTGCTATAAGCGTGATATGTACTCTTTGTATCTTAAGACTCGGTAGTAACATAATGTTTATATTTACCAAAAAAAAACAACAAAGAGATCACTTATAGCATTTAAAGATTATATTGGATACATTGAGAAAACATCAACTTTATGCAAACCTAAAGAAACGTAGTTGCTATGGAAAAAATTGCACAAGTGCACTCTTCCACTTGGTGAGGGGCTAAGAATTGTAGTTTGTTGCAAGGCCTCTATCCTTGGAGCTCCTTTTTGGTTGGTTGGTATTCCTCCAAGTGATCCTGCAAGAGATTGTTAGTGTAGTTTACATTCAAACATGAAAATATTGATGAAAATAAAATAAAAGAGATGGGGGGAAGATGAAAACTCCAAAAACAACCAAAGGTATGTTAAACCACTCTTGTATTACCCAATGGAATAATTGTACAACACCTAGGAGGTGAAGGCTTCAAGGGAAGCCAACAATATCCCTTAGGGAGGCCTTTCTTGTCCAAAATAAATGCTAAGTAGGTGGAAGAACAATGGAGAGAAACACTTGCCCCTTGATGGTAGGTGGCAAGCAAGCTTGGAAATGCTTCCAATGGTAGGAAATGGTGGGCTACGAGGAAGCTCGAACTCAAATCCAGTAGCATAACCTTTCTCTAATTTCTCTCTACAAAATGCATGCTAATGGATTTCTTTTATAGGCCAAGAGGTGTCCAACAAACAACTAGATCCAAATGTGAACTCTCCTCCTTCATGAACTGGTTCCAAGGTACACAAGGGGGGCTGATTAATGCCACCAAGTTTGTGAGGAGTCGAATTGGGATCCTTGGGGAGGATTGAGCCCTAAATGCACCGCTGGAAGTAAGTGGTCCTGTCATTTTGATATTAGCGCGACTATCGAAGGAAAAGCCACGCTAGTGTAGCATGGGCATTGTTCAGGTAACCTCCGCTATAGCGTGGGTAACCTGTGTAATACCCGCGCTACCCTTTGTTTTGACTGTTTCTGGGCACTTGTGGACTCATACTTTGCTTTGGATCTGTTGAGGATGCCTGTGGTGAGATGTATTATTTATGTTGATGATGCTTTACTCGGTAAATCGCCAAAATGTTGCATATCTGCGACTTTTATGCATTAACAGATGCCCCCTGATGTATGAGGTTCGGAGGGTACTGTAGAGCCGATAATGCATCATGTTTTCTGTTGTTTCTCTCCTGATCGATAGGATGAAGCATATGTGGACAAGATAAGGTCTCCCACGGGGGAAGATTGTTATGGACAACCATTGAAGCTGTAATAAAGAATGGCTTTTATACAAACGAGGCGGGTATACCCATGCTCGTGAAATGTTGTCAAAGTGATTACAATGAGAGAGGAAAAATGTGTCAACTCGATGATACTGCGGGGATATGGATGAAGTTGGATTCGATCCATACAAGAGTAAATGACCCAGGAACTACTGGGAAATATTAAAGAAGTGGGCCTGCTAGTGACCATGAAAAACCCACTATGGTGGGGAACCAAACTGGTATGTAAATTTTCCTAAGGGAGTTACCATACCAAATAGACTTCTATCATGATTTCCAAATGTGAACATTGCTACCTTCAAAAAGTATGTCTCTCCCCGATGTGATGATGTGTTGACGTCGAGCATAGGGGAAACAACCTCGTTAGGGAGCACTAATTACTCTCCCTACCAAGTTCGAGGTGATCCCTTATAGTGATTGAAAGGGATCCCAAGGTACAATATGCAACTACTGCAACTCTTGAAATATAGTGTTTTGATGTCGACGAGAACTGAAGTACATGGTAGGACGTGAGCCCTACCCTGAGAACTGGGATCATATTGTAACCAACTAATGGACAACCAAAATTGACACAAGACTGGTTGATAAGCATGGGGCTCATAACTTACTTTGATCAATGTAAACATGGGGAGTGGGGACGAAAGTTTTTTCTTTCAAGACGACACTGATTGGTACGGACTGTAAGTGAAAGGGCGTTGATGGAGGCATAAAATGAATGGTAATGGTAACCGAAAAAATAAATGATGTTGAACAAATGGAGACTCAAATACATCGATCAAAGGCGACCAAGGGTTGTTGCCAAAATAAGATGGTGTTATCGCAATGTTAGGTGATGCAGGAATTGTTTGTACATAATGAATGTTGGTGGGGTCCCCACAGTTTTGTATGTGTCGGGGGACGAACTTGATGATGGGTGGAGTCCCCACGGTTTTGAGTGGATCGGGGGACACTTTCCAATGATGAAGTGAGGGTTAACTTGCAAACGCAAAGATGGGTGCCCCAAGAAATAATGTTATGCAGTGTAGTCCTGTGGGATAACTAAATAGAACTGATTGCTTTTTAGGGTGGGGGACCCATAGGTGTTTTTGCGGGGGTGATGATACGAGGGGGATTGCGAATGGTAAAGTGCTCATGGAGGTATGAGGGAGCTTTGCGAATTGGTTTGGTAACTTATGTCGGGGAATCTGACGTGTATATATTTGATGGAGTAAATGCGCAATTATGAGGTGATGCCCTAAGGGAGGGTTATTTCAAGTTTGGTTAGATTCCTCGGACTTGTGAGGGGTCGACATCATGGGTGTCAATTGATGATGGGAATGAAAGTGGTGCACACACCCATGGGGGAACCTCCTATTCATGGGGATGTTTTTGATGGCACAACAAGGCCATGAAGGGGGACCCTATGGTTATCAGTGGGAATACTGGGATATGCATTATCAACGGAGGGTAAATAGAGTCTATATGCCAGTTTCAGAGTGATACCTGTGGTGGGGTGTGTTACCCTTAAGAGATTCAGATTCGTATTCATATAATGGGTAAACAAGAGGCTCCATTTTGTTTTGATCACGGTCCTGCACACACGGCACACATACCCAAGTGTAATAAAGGACATAATCGAGGTATTGGCAATGCGGAAATCATATAACCAAAGCATTGCGTACCTGTGGGGTACTTGGTGGTCAAGGATAGAACCTTTTGAGGTACAACCCATTAACCTGGTTGTTGAGGGTATTACCTTCATGGTCGGTTAAGATATAGGCTCATTTTGGGAGACAATGCTTAACGACATAAGGGCATGTCCATTTAGATACAAACTTCCTAGGTCCTGGTTTACAGTCTTTCTTGGCATTAAACAAAAGGACAAAGTCACCTTTGGTGAAGGTGCGTGGTCGCACTTGTCGAGTAGTGTGCTTTGGAGCGGACCTTCATGGCTTCATTCTGTTGAAGAGAGTCACACCTTTCCTCGTCAAGGTGTTCGAAAGTAAATAAGCGTTGTTCCAGAGTAGGGGCATATGGTAGCAACTCAATGGCAGATTGGAGGGTAGGGATTTGACACTCGATTGGGAGGATGAATTCTACTCCATGTACAAGGTGAAATGGGGTAAAACCTATCGTAGTCTTGACAGAAGTGAGGTAGGCCCACACGGCTGGAAAGAGTATGTGGTGCCAGTTGGTTTTATTTTTATCCATTGTGCGTTGGAGCATAGTTTTGAGGATTTTGTTAACGACTTCAACTTGATCGTTTTCCTGAGGGTAGTAAGCGGTCGAAAATTTGTGTTTAAATCCTAATAGCCGTGATAGTTCCTCAAACGTTTCGTCGCGGAAGTGTCTTCTGTTGTTGGAGACAAGTTGATTAGGAACGTCGAAGCGGGAGATGGCGTGGTTGAAGAAGAACCATGCAATAATTATTGCTTTACAATCAAATGTTATCATTGCTTTGACCCATTTGGTGAAGTAATCCACAACGACGAAGATATGGTGGTGACCTTGGGTTGATGTCGGACGACATTCCATAAAATCAATTTCCCATTTGCAGAATGGGCCCGCAGTGATGACCAGATGGAGGGGTACAGGGGGAGAGTGCATTTTGCAGGAAAAGACCTGACAAATGGCACACCTTTTGACGACGTAAACACAATCTTTGAATACAGATGGACAAAAATATGTTGCTCGTAAGATTTTATGGGTGGTGGCTAATCCAGAGAGGTGGCCACCACACGCATCACTATGGAAATCATCGAGAACTTGTTCGGCTTCTTCATGCGTTAAACATCATCGAAGATTAGTGTCGATGCCATGATGATATAGGACATCTCCGATGATGAGGTATTGTGGTGCTTGGTGGCGGATTTTGTGGCGATTGTCGCAGGATAAGTGGGGAGAGAATATCTGGGTGCGGAGATAAAGGAGGATATCGTCGTACGAGGGACCTTCAATTGTAATGAGAAAGAGGTGCTCATCAGGGAGTTGGTCCTGGACGGATTCACTGGTGGTGGTGGAGGGAAGATCTGTAATGAGTTCGACTAAGGCCATGGATTTATTGCTTTTAGGAATCTCAAACTCGAGGTTGAATTCTTGTAAAATAACGATCCACCGTGCAAACTTACTATTGATAAGCCTACGACTAAGTATGAATTGCTTAGGGTTGGAATCAACGACGATGGTTGTTTTTCGAATCAAAATATAGTGGCAGAGTTTCTGTACAGAAAGGATGACTACAAGGGAGAGCTTCTCATCATGGGTGTAGTTGAGTGCAGGTTCGGTGAGGGTTTTGCTGACATAATATATGACATGTTCCTGATGGTTTGCGGTCGGTTGGACGAGTACACTGCCTACAGCAAAATATGACGCGGAGATATACAAGATGAAATATCTGTCAAAGTCTAGAGGAGAGATGAGGGGGGCTGATGACAATGCTTGTTTAAGGGAATCAAAGGCAATTTGGGCATAGTCATCCCACTTAAATGGTAGATCTTTTCTGAGAAGCCGTAAAAATCCATGGGCCTGAGTGGCATAGTCGAGAACAAAATGATGAAGAAAGTTGGACTTACCTTGGACACTCTGCAATTGGCGTCGTGTTCATGGTGCTGGTAATTCCAAGATGGCTTGGACCTTGGATGGGTCGATGGTGATACCATATTTGGAAACAATGAATCCTAAGAGGCTACCGACGGTGACGCAAAATACATACTTTATGGGGTTTAAGCGTATATTATACTTGCGACATCTTGTGAAGATGGTATGAAGGTCTTGAAGGTGCTCGCATCGTTTTTTGGACTTGTCTGTGAGGTCATCTAAAAAGGTGAGGATGATGTGAGCCAAGTCATTAAAAACATATGCCATTGCTCGCTGGAAAGTGGTGTCAGCGTTTTTCAAACCGAAGGGCATGACTTTATAAGAAAAGGTGCCCCATGGTGTAGTAAATGCAATTTTATATTGATCTTGGGGGCGGATGTGTATCTGGTTATATCCGGAGAACCCATCCATGAAGGACAACATTTCACTACCTGCACATGAGTCAATGATTTGGTCGATGAATGGCATGGGAAAATTATCCTTGGGGAAGGCTAAATTGAGGTCCCAGAAATCGATACATACACGAATAGTTCCATGCTTTTTGTTAACCGGGACGGGGTTAGATACCCATGATGTGTAAGTGATGGGAAAAATAAATCTAGCTTGCAAGATTTTTTCGACCTTGGATTTGATTGCGGGGGCCTTAGAAGAGTGGACTAGGCGCAGTTTCTGTTGGCCGGGAATGGCATCGGTCCAAGTGTCAATGTGATGTTCGACAATTGCTAGGTCGAGACCCAACATTTCTTCATAGGACCATGCAAAGACCTCGTGGAACTCTTTAAATAGAGCAACGAAATTAGTAATTTCCTATGGTGAGCAGGAAGCCCCGATAGAGATGTTTTTGACGACTCCTGGTGTGATGGAGATATCAACCTGTATGGTAGGGGCTATATTGGCAAGGTTACCATATTTGAACGCATTTGGTGGGGATAGGATTTTTGAACGAATCGATGTGACTTGGGGGTAAAAAGTCTTTTGACTCGATGGTGTATTGTTGTTCAGTGGGGAGTGTGTGTGGTTCTTTCCTGCTTGCTACTAAGGACCTATGATGGAAAGAGTCCCATGGGGGTTCAGTGCCGTTCATGGGCTCGATTATCTTCTCATCTATGGTGAAGATGTATTCTTCTAGTATATCTTCATCTGAAGACCCCGGGTCTTCATTATGGGAAGAAAGGGAAATTGAATCGAGATGCAGGATGTCAAGGTACTCAGGGATGGATGTTGTGGGTGCTAGGATTTCGTCTTGAGGGAAGATTAAGGGGTCTAGATATTCACAGGATATTGGTGATGGTGGATCAGGATCTTTTTCGGTATCCGAAGGATGCAATGTACTATTATCACCATTGGATTCTATAGGCTCAGTTTCCTCCTCGATGACCATGGGAAGGGTGGTTCCACAAGGGGTGAGGTTATCAGCCAACCGAATTTGGGTTACATGCAAAGTGTGAAATGTGGTGACAAGAGGACATTGGAATGAATGGTGAAACATTAAATTGCATAAGCGACATGGTCGGGTGGCATTAGTATGATTTAAAACAATGGTCAGGCTTTGTGGGCACTATGTGGTTGTTGGTTGGGTATGGAGTCAACCCACCATGGGAGGCACTCGTTGCTATCACCAAAAGTGTCTCTTCTGGGTATGAGGAAAAGGAGGTATCTTTGAAGGGTACGGTGAGGTGAATGGTTTCCAAAGCCTCCCGATAGCGAGGGATGTCAGGGAAATGATGTGTATAGTGCTCATACTGAGCATATATGGAACATGAGTGATTTGTACGTAATGTATTGGATATGTGCGAGGGTGATGTGCCCCCTTTTACCGTTGGTGGAGCATGTGTTGTACTTGCACGGGTGTTGAGAAAACTCCTTATCTCGGGTAGAGCATGACATAAATTGGTTGCATGGCCTTGCTGCCAACAAAGAGCACATGGCAGTGTGACTCTTTGATTTGGGGTATTGAACATGAATAGGGATTTTAACTATTGATGGTTGATGCCCCCTGCTTTAGGCTTAGTTGTTTATACTGAATTGGATGTAGGGTTTGGTAATAGGGACCTTTCAACTTTGGTTGTTTGGTTCCCCCATTGGCAGTCTTAGCGACGACCGATTATGGGGTAGTTGCGGTTGTCATAGGTTGGGCTGTCATAACTAGATGTGTTATGGGCCTTGTGGTCGTACTAGCGGAAACAGGGACAAATTCATAATGGGTGATTGGTTTGGAAGCCATCTCTGGGAAAGGTGGTGTAAGGTACCACACTGGGATTCCCAAGGTTAGCCCAGGCAGAGTTAACTGAGCCATAACCGATGTCCCTTGTACACCTGTGGGAGGATACAAGAAGGTGATTTGAAAAATTGGTGGCACTGATGGACTCAACGTTTGTTCAATGCCATGACTCAACAGTGGTGCTTATGACTGTGTTGAGGTGGAGGAGGCTCCATTTTCAGTGGTGAAAATTGTGCACATTAGGCCATCAGTAGATGTAGGGATCTTTGGTGGTGCTCCTGAATATGATCCTAACAAATTGGAGTCCTTATACATACCGGGGGCAATGTCAACATACGGTTGATCATCGCCAAGTATAGTTGGTAGGACATTTTCATGATTTCTTGTGGTATTAGGGTCATAATAGTTAAGCTGGTCGAGGGTAACTATCTTCCCATTTAAGGGAAACATCATGATACAGAAGACTGAGGAGGTTATTGCCTTCATGGAGTACATGTAACTACGCCCCAAGAGGATGTTATAGTCGATCTCAGTATCGATTACTTCAATATCAATCATAACCATCTTGCCCCCTATCTCTATGGGGACATTTTGGTACAATCCTCTTGGTTGGGATGGTTTCCCATCATACGCACGAAGAGCGATAGATGAGGGGACCAACTCGGGGGATCCTAATCGTTTCCAGAATTTTACAGACATGACGCAAGTGGATGCACCTTCTTCGATGATACATAGATGGATCATGATGTTTTTAACCATGATTGGAACTTGAAATACGACTAATGATGTTAGTCCCGGGTCACCTTTGTCAAGATCAAAGTTCATTATGTGCGAGTCGGATGGTTCAACCGCACCGAGTGCGTCAAGTAATGATTTTCGTAGTGTTGGTAAAGACTGTAACATTTCTAATGGGGACATAGCCGCAATGGATTGAGCCAAGTCGTCCACAATGTTGTAATTGTGGGCGGCTTTCATATGGGGGTTATTAGGGGTATGCCTGAGTGGTACTTTCGAAATCTGTGGGACTTGTTCAGTATTAGGGTGTGGTATCTGTAGAGGCCCCCTAGGGGATAGGAACGTCTTCCACTTGGGGGGTGGAAGGCCCATCATAACCCTTGGCTCGCGTTTGGAGGTTTATATCCAACGTATAGATATTTTGGAAAGAGCCATCACCAGGTGGACGAGGATCTTGTTCTTGTGTAACTACCCCTTGATTGGCGAAGGGTTGATGTAACACCGTTTTTTGTGATAGGGGAGGATTCGTTTCCTGAGGAGGGTTCATCACCATCTTATTTTTATCTTCCATCAACTGTTGGTAGTCGGGAATAAGAGGACAATCATTTATGTAGTGACCATAATCACTGCAAATGGAGCAACAATAATTGGTTCTCAGGGGAGGATTCTTCCCTTGTTTAGGGGGATTTTTAGTCCTTGAATTTGGATCACCCGTATTCTAGTTTTGCTAGGGAAGGGGATCGCCCCCTTGACCCGGATGCTGGTTTTTCATGTTCTTACCTTTTTTCTTCCCCTGAGTCTGTGGACTCTGGGGGTTTGCGGTGTTCAATTGCTCAAATTGTTGATCTTGCTGAACATAAGTAGGTTGAACTAGGTTAACCCCCATGTGGGGGGGAGGTTGTTGACCATTTGGGCATGGGAGAGGGTAATACGATTTATATCCATGCGGTGGAAAAATGTTGTTTGCGCTCCGTAAGAGGTGGACGTAGGAGCAAATAGTGCCAGTGGTGGTGTAGGAACCGTCATTGTTTCGCTAACCTTTGGGTATGTAGGACTATATGGTCCATATTGTAATTGAACAACTGATGGTGTTGGTATCAGTGTAGGGGGTACCGATGCAGGTGGCATAGATGGGTAATATGAAACCATGTTGAATGGTACCGATGTGGTGGGAGGAGCCTTTCCTAAATGGGAAATGGACCCAATAAGTCCATTCGCCAAATGTGACGAGGCAGAAGGTGTAGGATCCAACGATCGATGATGCAGGGCATCAGGGAGGATTGTGTAAAGATATCCAGACTATGCATATATGAGGTCAAAATGTTGTGCTTTCGGAATATCCTCTTCCTCTCTTTGTGCAATGGAGGTGGCGACATCTTTAGCTATTGCAGGTTGGAGAGATTTGATAAACCAATCCAACAAAAAGGGAGGTTGTATTTCGATCTTACATAGTGTGCGGCATCTACGCCACTCGTGGATGTGGTCCGCGATGTGGGTGGATGTATTTTGATGAAACTTAGTGAGAATTTCGAGGCCTAGATCATGTCAGATTGACAAATGAAAGTACATAAGAAATGCGGTGGCCAATGTCGCAAATGTGGAATGGGTGCCACTTTCTAGGTTTACATACCATTTTGTTGTTGTTTTAGTGGGGGTATGCTGGAATAGGCGAAGCCTCACGGGGTCATACACTATGCTGTTAGATGAACACCATAAGTGGAAATACATAACATGGTTGGCGGTATCATCTCTCTGTTTTCCTTCAAATTTGGGAATATCGGAAGGAAGCTTGTCTGGAATAGTCAGCCATGTCGCATCATGAGCAATGGGGTCATTTGTCAGTTTGGCCAAATCAGGTAGATTTAAACTATCCATAAATGGTAAGGTAGGGACGACGGGTCTTGCCATTCTGTTTGGGATGTGATTTTCACGAGGGGGACACCCAAGTGGTGTTATGAACAACGGGTTGCCTCCTATAAGAGAGGATGGGTCAAATGGATCCAAGGGATTTCCTTGGGGAGAAGCCAGTGGGGTACTACTTCCGATGGGGAAAGAAGTGGTGTAATTGATAGACTCTCCGAGGGGAGAAAATGTATCTAGCAAGGTTTGGCCTCGACCAAATGACCCTATCAATGCTGTCTGAGAATGACCCCAGCTTGAATTCCCTCCGCGTGGAATATGGGGGGAAGGTGTAAAAACACCCCTCAAGGGAGGGGATAGGCCTTGCAGTCTACGAGACTGGCTCAGGATGTTGTTTTGTTCCTCAATGGTGAAGGATTTGTGTCAATATGAGAGTGATAATGGAATAAACACAATTGAACAAATGCAAAAATATGCCAACCACAACAGATGCAAAATTGTGCGACAAGTGAGTTATATGTGTAATATTGGTTTGAGTGCATGAGTTCCCACATGTAGGTTCTTTTTATTACGAGTTAGTGAACTTGTAGTTAAAAAAGAAAATAAATGTAAATTCCCTAGCTGACCTAATTCCCTTCCTCTCAAATGTAATTGAGCCTCCCAAAAGCACAATTGATGGTGATAATGGTATCCATGCACCAATCGACTAGTGGAGGTAACAAAGAGCTAGTTCTACCAGCGATGGGGCCAATGATCCAATCAAGAAGATTTGGCAACACCTCCCAACAACAATAACTAACTTCAGGATTCAATTGCACTCACGATTGCTCCTTGGTGATATCCTAAGTTGGGCCACTAAGATACCTTGCGTCAAGTGTGGATCAATGTTTCGACCTGCACGGTATAGTGTCATATCCCTATAACAAGATGAGTGGCTTGTAGGGGAGAGCAGGACAGCTTTACCTCGGCGTTCACCTCCTTGGTCACGACACACTTCTGATCCAGGTTCTCTTTTAACACTTGGTTATAGCAGGATTTTGTAAGTACACTAAAGGACAACAATGGTATGTTGAAAAACATTCCTAATGAAACTAGATTGGTGGGCATTAATGGATTCCTATCCCAATCAATACTACCTAACTAAAATATTGTTTTGTGACCTCCTGTGGAGGGTTTTAGTTGGTTAAGACAATTACAATGTTGATTTTAAGGGTTTTGTATATTTCACTGATGGAGAATAAGAGGGGTATTTCACAATTCCTACCTTTTCGATTCACCAAGATCACATGAAGTGCGAGGTAAAGAGCATACTTTGGATTGGAAGAGTCTTTAGGCCTCTTATTGTGTGCTAGTGGAGCAAACACATGTGATAAAAGAAAAAATAAATGATTCCGTTGGAAAATTAATTAAAAGAGTATATCAAGCAATATGTGTTTTTAACTCTAAGAGATGCTCATGGCGCTTCGCAAAATCAAATTAATCTATCTAATAGACAAGTGTGCAATGGAGGTATTTCACACTTCTCACCCTTTTTGTGATTCACCAAGCTCACATGAAGTGCGAGGTGAAGAGCATACTTCAGACGACAAGTGTCTTTAGGTCCTTGCTTGTGTGCAAAAAGTGTTTTCTACACTAGCAATACTACTAAAAACAACATGTCAATTTGATGCATAAACAAGAAATGGTCTCGAATACTAGTGACCACAATGAGGTTCGTTGAAAGCCCAAAGTTGGTTACTATTGTAGTTAAGTGCATTGCATAGTTACCTCTGATAAATGATATATAATAAACAAACAATTAGATAGATAGGAACACAAGATAAGTAATGGTGGTAGAGCCAAAAATTCTTTCTATTACTCAGAACCTAGTACAATACAATGTCTCAGTGCCCCCTGTATCCGACTCTCCAACCTATATATATAGTTTATAGACACTTACATAATGACCCGTCGGTTCACTAACTGACGTGACTAACTGACTCGACGTATGGTGGTTGACACAACGGTTTGACATGTTCTCTGAAGTAGTCGAACGGAGGACCTAGTCAGGCATCCGACCTAGGCTCCTCCAACATCTCCCCCATGAACAAGACCTTTCTTCGTCCTGAAGAAATCAGAAAATAACTGGAGCTGGATGAACAAATGAACTTCACTACATTTTGTTTCGTAGACTAAGTGTAGACAGTTGATGACTTTGAGCTGGTACCAGTTACTACCTTGGTTGGAAATGGGTTGTCAAGTCTAGAAACGTGTCCATGCAGGTAGAGGAAGTTGACAGCATGGTCTGGTACTAAACAACATTCGACTACTGCTACAATTCTAGCGTTGACGACAACAACAATGCATGTTGTTTTAGAGAAGGAAGCGTCCAAGAAAATAGTTACTGGGACTACTAATCTTCCCACGGCTACTCTAGCTTGCACACCGATCAGTTATTAAAAGAAGAGTGATGAAAACGTGATTGGGGACAAGGAACATAATGACAAATCCTAGTCTTAGGGCTTCTAGAGTGCCCGAAATGCCCATATATCATGGAGTGGTGAGGATTTGTTAGGAAACTGATGTCGAAATGGTCATATATCACGAAAAGAACTAGGGAGTGACCAGACTCAAGCATTTCTGATAGAACAACAAAGGAAAGGGAACAAAGGCGGTAAAGAGGAATGTCATGGCTTCCCGAAGATTTCAGTGTGCTACGATATAGGGTATGGTTAGCCTCGATATAGTGAGTGGCTAGTGAATTGATGGATTGGATGGGATGGGATGGATGGAGAATGATAATTATCAAAGTATGGTGGGATGGTGGTCATAGATATCACCTGTAGCGACTGCAGATTTGTTGGAGCAATCGTACATGTATCAATCTGATCGATGCCTTGAGAATGGATTGTATGCTGACATGGCGGTGGTTTATACAATGAAACTCGGAAATGTCGGTGATCTTGACGACGCTAATGGTAAATGATGGCTTGTGTCATTCGTGTGAAGAAACTATCTCATCATGCTTCAGTCGACATTATGACTTGTCACAAACAATTGATCAGTCGATGTATTGTTGGTCGGATTTGTGTCGGTTTGGTCGAGCATCTTTGTTCAACATTTTCTTGTCGGTCTGTTCCACTTTGTCTATAATTAATTTTCTTTTTTCTTGCCCCCCCTTTTTTTTCATGCTTTGTAACGTTTTAGTTGGGTGTTGTTGACAAGTTTGCGGAAAATGCTCCCTTGTAGTGTTTTCAGTCAAACTGCTCCGTTGGAATGGATTTCTTCAATGACATAGGGGCCCAACCATGCAGTGTGTAGCTTTTTAGGTTTCCCTTTGATTCGGCTGTCATAAAGCATGGCTAGATCACCAACTAATATATTTTTTTTCATTATATTATGGTCGTGCCAAGCTTTTTGTTGTTGTTTTTGGATTTCTTGATGATGGATTGCTATCTGTCGTTGTTCTTCAAGTTTCGATAGTTGAGAGTACCTTTCTTCTCGCCTGTTCTATATCAATATGTAGTACTTCCACAATCGCTGATGCTTGTTGTAAAAACTGTAGAGGAATGACTGCTTCTTGTCCGTATACGAGGTTAAATGGTGTCTGACATGTCGATCTTTTGTATGTTGTTCTATACACCCATAGTACCGTAGGTATCTTGTCGTCCCAGTCATCCTTGTCGATATTGCACATTTTAGTCAATCATGTAGTTAGTGTTTTATTAAATGCTTCTATTGCGCCATTAAATTGCGGGTGATATGTTGTAGTCCGTCTATGCTTGATCAAAAATTCTTTCGTGAGTATGGCAATTGTTTTGTTGACAAAGTGGGTCCCTTGGTCGCTAATAAAGGTAAGTGGACAACCAGATATCGTAATAATGTTCTCATAGATGAATTTGGCATCTATTTCACTTGAGCAAGTCTCGACAAGTTCTACTTCTGCCCATTTAGTAACATATTCGACTGCAGTAATGATATATCTTGCTCTCGTTCGTCGACCAGGAGTTGGAAATGGACCTATGAAGTCGATTTCCCAAATTTCAAAAGTTAAGCTCGTATTTACTTATATTAATGACAGTTGAGTACTTGGAAATGGTCGGCCAAGTCGTTGACATCGATTGCATTTAGTCACAAATTCTTGACAATCTTTGTGGATCGTCGGCCACCATAATCCCGGCTGCTGAATTTTTTGGGCTGTCGTGTCAGCTTGAAAATGTTCGCCTGCTGGTCCATTATGTGCTTCAGTAATTATACTTTGTCGTTCATGGTTGAGAACACATCATCGTAGTATATCATATGATCCTAGTTTATAGAGAAATCCATTTATTATAGTATATGGTGCAACTTTCATTACTAAAATCTTCTTTTGCTTTTCATGCATTCCTTTTGGAGCTTGTCCTTCTTCGAGGAACTGAGAAATATCTGCTAAGTTGGATGGAACAGCTTCAATTCGAAATAAGTGAGCATCAGGGAAGTCATCCTCAATTCCAATTGGTTCTTCTCATGTGTCTATTCTCGACAAGTGGTCGGGTTTGACATTTGCTTGACCTAGTAGAACTATGTCTTCAAACTTGAATTCTTGGAATAACAGTAACCATCGACAGATCCTTCCACAGTGTAGGGGTTTTTTGACCAAGTATTTCAAGGTCTGATGATCTTTATAGAACACAAAAGGATTGGCGAGTAGATAATGTCGGTATTTCTGGAGTACAAATACCATCCCTAGTGCTTCTCTCTCAGTTTTTGAATAGTTCCTCTCTGCCTTATTTAATTTTCTACTACTATAGGCATTAGGGTAATCCATTCCATCATCTCTTGGTTGGGTGAGGATTGAGCCGACTGCTATACCAGATGCATCAATATATACATGAAATTTGATCGACCAGTTTGGAAATATTAAGATGGGAGCTTCGACTAATTTTCTTTTTAAGATGTCGGATGATGTAGCGCATTTGTATGTCCACTGATAGTCTTGATCTTCTTTCAACAATTCTTCTAACTGATATGTTATGTCGGAGTAGTGACGAATAAACTTTCTGTAGTACCCGGTGTTCCCTAGTAACACTCTGACTAGTTTGGATTTAACTGGAGGTTTTAAGTTGAGGATGACTTTAATTTTTGTGAAGTCGACTTTTATACCTTCTTTACATACGACATGTCCAAGTAGGATTCTTATTGGGGTGGCGAATATGTATTTCTTGATATTTAGTGACAATTGAATCTGATGACATCGTTCTAACATAAGTCTTAGCCTTTTGCAATGATCTCTCAACATAGAATAAATCGTCCAATCGTCAAAATAGACGGCCATAGTTTTGTAGATATATTCTTGGAAAGCTTTGACAACTGTTCTGGAGAACACAGCTGGTGCATTCTCCAATCCAAAGGGCATTACTTTATATGCAAATGATCCAAATTCACATACAAATGTGGTTTTATTTTGATCTTCTTTGGCAATATGTACTTGATTATACCTAGAGAAGCCGTCTGTGAATGAATAACATTCATGTCCGGCAACTTCATTAATAATTTTATTAGCGAAAGGTGTCGGAAATGGATCTGTAAGCGTAACCTTGTTGAGTTCTCTAAAGTCGACACAAATGCGTAGTCTTGATGGATCGTACTTTTTAGGCTGGGCGACCATTGGGATTTCCCACTATGATTGGTCAATGGGATAGATAATTCCAGGGTAAGTATGTTGTCGATTTCTTTCTTGACTATATCTTTGTATTTATGCGCAATCTTGTAGGGTCTCTTCTTGACCGGTTTTGCATCTGGTTTGATGTTGATCTTCATTTCTCCCATTTCTTGGACCAGTCCTTTCAAGTCTTTATAATCTCGTGCAAAGACATCTTCGAATTCTTTTAATAAGTTTGTAATTTCGGTTGTTTGTTCTTCATTGCAATAATCTCCTATCTTAGCCATTTTGGGTTTGTCATCGTTAGATATGTTTATTTCTTTTATCTTAATCTGTGCATCCATCCATTCAAGTGATTTGTTTTCATTGATATGTCACTCACCTTCTTTGATTTGTGTAAATTTTGGGGGAAAATCTGCTTCGGTCATCCTTTCGGGATCAATTTTTTCTAGAGATTCAACATTAAATACTGATCTAATCAATTTCGATGTTTTTGGATGTTCTCGTTTCCATTGGAAGCTTTTCCCTTTTGTTTTGTCCGTTTCCATTTGAATTCTTGTTGAGTATTGCAGTTTGGTCGATTTGACATTGTTACATGCAATGACTTGTCGGTCGAATCATGGCTGATTTTCTGATGATATTTGGCTATTTGCTGGCTACAAGAAATTTTTTACTTGATTGCTTACTTCTATTAATAGATTGTTTTGTGGGGAAAACATAAAATCTTTTATAAAATTTTCTCTTAATTCTTTCCAAATGAATGTTTCTCCTCTTGCTTCCTCCATTTTATACCATTTGTTTGGTAAATCGTCAAGTGTACTTGGGAAGAGGTGTGGCCAGGTTATTTCATCTCGGTAGCCCAATCTTTTCCATTCTTTCTCGCATATGTCTATATGTTTTTCAGGGTTTTGACCTTGTGTGAATGTTGGAATATTTACTTGTGCCGTGAGTTTTCGTCCTCCGAATATTTCAACAAAGTATGTCGATGCAGTAGTCCAGGTCTGGAGTCTCGACTGATGTGTATCCCACCATCTTGCATCTTGACTTGTGAATTTTTCGACTAAACTCTGAAGTCGAACTTGTTCTCCTATATTCTTTAATAATTTCTTGACATGGAATACAGGTGATTCTCGTTCTTTGTATCTTAACGGGGGAATACTTGACAACTCATTTCTCACTGGTGCGAGCGTCGGATATTCTCTGATTTTTCTTTTGAAAATCTTCGAAATAGTGGAGACAGAGAAACAATGTTGGATTTTCTTCTTGGGGACAACCTTAATCGTCCGACATTCTCGTGCTTGTAATTCATAATTCTCTATTTGCCAGTCGTAGAGTTCAACATCTGAATTATATCCGATTGATGTAGGGTTTCCGAGGTGGATCTCTCCTTGTAAGTTAGGTTCATTATAGTCTTCATTGTTCATTACTTGGTATAACTATCGAATTTCCATGTTGTAATCAATAGGATCTATCCAAGGCTGTCCTTGTGAAGGGTGAATGGGCACAATCATTTTCTTCCCATTTCCTTTAAGTTTTACTCTATCTTTATCAAGAGAAATTGAAGCTTTCATCTTCCTTCCCCATGGTCATCCAACTAAGGAAGGAAAGGAACTGGAGCCTTCTTTTGGGTTGATAATTTCAAAGTCAACTTGTGTAGTTATGCCCATGATGGATGTGTCAACATTTTTCCATACCCCAATTGGTTCGATCAATCCTTGGTCAGCTAGTTTGAGATAGATGCCCGATTCATGTAGTTGTGTTCGACCAAGATGTTCCCAGGTGTCTCTAGTCATGATATTTGCTTGTGATATGAAGTCAAGGATGACTTGTCGAACAGAGTATCCTTCGATTTCTAAATCGACAAGTGGGTCTGCATCATTTTTATTTTTCTGACTTAGTTGACAGATATTTCTAGTTTGTTTGCCTTTGACAGATTTACTTTTAATGTCGTGTAATAGGTCTATAAATTTTGCGACAACTTCTTCCTTGGTTATTAAATTGAGAAGTTCATTAACATGGATTTGTCGAAATTCATCATTGTTTTCTTGTGATGCTAACTCTTGAAATATTTTTGCAGCATTATTATATAAGTGCTTTTGTGCAATTCGATTAGGATAGTCATCTTTAATTTTGATTTTGCTAATTTGTTGATTATCAGCACCAATTCTAGTTCCTTAACGAGTGACAATTTGAATATTTTTAATAATATCACACTTTGGAACACTAGACAAGATGTTAACGTTCTTCTTTTTATTAGTAATTTTCTAAAGTATGGTGGGGAAATCCTCCAAGAAGTGATCACCCACCCCACACTTGGTACAAAATTTCAGATCTGTCCGACCTTTGAAGGGACAATCTGCAAAAAGGTGGTATTCACTCGGACATGTAAAGCATTGTAGTCGTCGACGTGGTCGAGGATCTCGATTTCTGGTGTTTCATCCACGAACTTGAAATCGTATTCATCGATGGAAGTTGTCATTTCTTCTATTGTATCGTTGGCCGTCATTCTTGTTGTTTCAATCATTCCTCTGGTCGACAACATTGGTTTGATAGACTTCATGATAATTCTGTTTGTTCTTTAGATTTAAGCTACATTCTGCTGTAGAATGAGTTTTAACGTCGCATATGGCGCACCATCGAGCTTGATCATTTTTCATGTTGTAGGGATAGTCTTTTGTTGCGTGCGAGTCATGTTCCTGGAAGATGTCAAATAAAATTTTCGTTTGTAAAAACCTGACATCCTGTTGATGGTCATCTTGTTGGCAGTAATCTTTTGTATGGCCGGTTGTTTAACATTTTGTGCACCAAATATTAGCACCTCACAAACTGATTTCGCGAATAGATTTGTGCATACTTTCCAACTATTCTTCAATGCAGTGGTCAACAGGTGCGATAGGGTAGTCGTCATCCATTTCTATCTGCAATGATTTTGTCAAAGCATCTTCATATGTGTTAAAATATGTGAAACAAATGTGCACTCTGATTTTCTGTATCAGTTCGGCCACGAACCATTGGACCAATAAGGATTCTTCAATGTCGTGCTCGATCTGGCTCAACAGATCTTTAAATCGTTTATCATAGTACCTTACAGTCTCTATCGGTTTTTGCGTTGTGGTCTTCAATTACTTGGCAGCTAAATATTTTGCATCGGGTGTCTTGAAGAAAGACAGAAATTGCCATTTGATCTGAGCTTTTGATGCAGTGGGCGTCCTTTATTTAAAAGTAATGTATCATGTGAGTGCTCTTTTCCGAAGGGCACCCGGGAACTGTGCCATTTGTATGTCTTCATTAGAAATAGCATTAACTTCCCATAATGATTCACAAATGAACCAATGCCTTCTTGGATCTTCATCACCTTCATAGAAGGGAAGGTGTGTTGTTATGTGTGCCATATTCACTGCGACTTCGACTTCGAAGCTCACAGGTGGTAACGATGGATTGTTTCCAATGGAAGAACTGCTCGTATACTTGTTTTCGACAAGTACTATCTCTCGATGTGCACTGACAGGAGTTAATGCGCGTTCTTCACTTTCAACAAAAATATGAATGGTTCTGGTCGGTTCGTCGTCGACTGTCAGGGGCCGAATTTCTTCAACAGCTTTTGTCGAAACCCAGGTAAAGTTCTGTTTTATCTGGGTTTTACTTCGTTTCAGAGATCTCGACTTACTCAACGAATCACTTAATGTTGGAAGTGGATGGGGGGTTGCTCCCTCACGTTCTGAATAGAGCAGATGAAAACTTCGGTTGGAGAACTCGGGTTGAAAAGTAACCCAATTTCCTTCTTGCGGTCGATGAATCAATAATCTATTGAACTCATCACCTTCATTGTTCTGTTGACTCCAAATTCCAGTTTGGCCAGTGTGAATTCCTAATTCTTCTTTGACAATTTCATGTATTTGTTCACTCTGCGTTAGATGTAATGGGGAGTGTGGAGTGATAGCTTCGGGTATACTCACCTGGATAGCGTTGCTATGCTCCATCCATAGATCTCCGTCCATCAGCGACAGGTCTTCATCAACGCCCTCAGTTTGTTAAGCTCGACTCAACTCTGGAGGATTTCCTTTTGCATTTGTCACTATACCCGACTTGCGTCTTTTCTGGAGTGTACTATCTTGCTCCCTTAACTCCTACCACCTCTTCCTCCTCTTTTATCATTCAATATTTTGTATATCTGGAGTGCTTTTATGGATTATTGATCTATTTTTGTCGAATTTTTGGGATTTTTCACTGCTGTCCATCTTGTATTTTCTACTATCGACCGTTATTCATCTACTCAATCGAAGCGTGGTCGGTTAACCCCCCATTGCCGGCCCGAAGTTCTTTAGAGAACTCGGGTGGTGCAGTAGTTCATTTGCTAAGGAAGTATCCCCACTCTCGCTCTGTCACGAATTTTTCCCACTGTTTTTGCTTTTCTTCCTAGTTCGTGTTTCGGATCAACTGAAGTAGTTTTCTAACGTTCATTTTCGGATCAACAGGTAACCTATCTAATACCTGCGCTACCCTTTGTTTTGACTATTTATGGGCACTTGTGGACTCATACTGTGATTTGTATATGTTGAGGATGCTTGTGGTGAGATGCATTCTTTATGTTGATGATACTTTACTGGGTAAATCGCCGAAATGTCGCATATGTGCGACTTTTAAGCGTTAACAGTAGGTTCCTACAAGAAAGTTTGGTATTTCTGGGTTTTTTCATCTCAACAGGAGGAGTCAAGATGGATTCACAGAAGGTCAGAGCAATTTTGGAGTGGCCTAGTCCTAGGAGCATAACAGAGGTAAGAATTTTTCATGGTATGGCCACCTTCTATCAAAAATTTATTTGAAATTTTAGCAGTATTGTAGCACCCATAACAGATTGCACCAAAGGCATGCCAATCAAGTGGACCAATGAAGTTGAGGAAAGTTTTAAGTTTCGAAAGAAGAAGGTAGCTGAGGCACATATATTAGCCTTACTAGATTTTGATAACGTGTTTGAGGTAGATTGTGATCCCTCACATGTAGGCATTGGAGCTGTACCTAGCCAAGCGGGTAAACCAATTGCATTTTTTAGGGAAAAGTTGAATGAGGTAAGTGTTGGGTATGTTATATCTCTTCACATGGTCGCTGCGTGTACAACACGATCCCTACGGCACCTTCGATTCGCCTGCGCCGGGCGCGTCCGGAGGGGGGGGTTTAGAGGGGGGGGTAGCCCGACAGGGACCACCCCCTTCGTTTCGGACCGTTAGGCCCCCGGAGTCCGCGCGGAGCGCAAAATTTTTTTTTGGGTTGCTTTTTGCTTTTTCGCGTTTTTCGACCCATTGTAGTCTAATCTAATTCCGGTAAAAGGAATTAGGGTTGTAACCTAATTCGGGTAAACGAATTAGGGTTTTAGATGCTGCAGAATACCATTTATTGTATTGTACATGTAAAAATAAACATATAATGAAAAAGGAGCTATGCGGCTCTAAGTTTTGCTGGTTTTTCCCGGTTAAGGGTTTCCAGGTGAAAATCTCTGTGTAATGTGTGTGCCATTGTGTATTGTCTGTAAATGCTTAAGAATCGATATATGTTTGTACTTCACTGTTAAGGTTTAAAACTTACATTTGGTATCAGAGCATTTTTGGGTTCAGAGGGACGCCTTTGTTTCCAAGGGTTTGGCTCGATCTTGGATTTGTGATAAACCTGGTTTCAGTGGGAGCTTTGCAGCGGTGATTTATTTCTTTAAAGAATGGCAAGCAGTTCTAGATTCGAGATTGAGAAATTTAATGGTCAGAGCTTTGAGCTATGGAAGCTCAAGATGGAAGATCTTCTGGTAGATAGAGAACAGTGGATCGCAGTAGATCCAGGTACCATGCCCTCTGGTATGGTAAAAGAAGAATGGGAAAAGATGGAAAGAAAAGCAAGGAGCACCATTCGTCTTTGCCTCGCAGATTCGGTATTGGTGAACGTATCTGGAGAAGACAGTGCAAAGAAGCTATGGGACAAACTGGGAAATCTGTATCAGTCAAAGTCCCTGGTAAATAAGTTATTTCTGCGAAAGAAATTGTACCTTCTGAGGATGACTGATGGAGACTCTGTATCAGAGCATCTAAACGCCTTCAATACTCTGGTAAGTCAGTTGACATCTGTTGGTATTGCACTTGATGATGATGAAAAGTGTATTAGTCTGTTGTGCTCTTTGCCAGATTCATGGGATAATCTGGTCATAGCTATTGGGAGTAATGCAACCACGCTAAACTTCGAGAATGTGGTTGCATCCCTACTATCGGAGGAAATGAGGCGGAGATCCATAGACAGTTCAGCCAAGGATGCCTTATTTGTAAGAGGTCGCCCTGGAGACAGATCAAAAAATAAGTCTTCAGGTGGTAGATCTAAATCTAGAGGGAGATCTAAATCTCCAGGACCTTCTGTAAGAAAATGCTGGAAGTGCGGAAAAGCTGGGCATTACAAGAAGGATTGTAAATCGAAAATTACTGATAAAAGTAGAGGACCTAATGACGCTCCATCCGCAGATGGGAAAGAATCTACAGAGGAAGGAGGAGATGTGTATCTGGCATCTTCAAGTACACATGCAGAGCATGATTCGTGGTTGATTGACTCAGGTGCGTCTTATCATATGACTCCTCACAGGGAGTGGTTTTCTGAATACGAAAAGTATGATGGAGGAGATGTATTTCTGGGAGACAACTCGGTAGCGAAAATCATAGGTCGAGGAAAGGTCAAGCTACTGCTCAAAGATGGAAGGGTTAAAACTCTTCCCGGGGTTCTGCACATTCCAAAGTTGGCTAGAAACCTTATATCTGTAAGTAAAATGGATGATGCAGGTGTGAAAACTCTATTTGAAAAGAACACATGCAAGATGGTTCGAGAGTCATTGGTGCTGATGAGGGGAGTTTGGATTGGAACTCTATACAAGTTGTTGGGAAGCACCTTCAAAAATGGATGTAACAGCACTATTGTTTCTGAGGGTAAAAATGAAGGAGACGGAGTCCTTACTGTCTCTAGTGAGAAGACATCGCTATGGCATCGAAGGCTGGGACATATTGGAGAAAAGGGTCTTCGACTATTACAAGGTAAAAGTATGGCTGAAGGCATGTCTGATTTCACATTAGATTTTGATTTCTGTGAACATTGCTTATATGGTAAACAGAATCGAGTAAGATTCTCATCTGGTGTTGTAAGAGCTAAAGGAATCTTAGAGTTAATACACAGTGATGTTTTTGGACCTGTGCCTGTTCCATCACTTGGTAAATCTGTGTATTATGTTTCATTTATAGATGATTTCTCAAGGAAAACTTGGATTTATTTCCTGCGTAAGAAATCTGAGGTTTTTAATAGATTCAAAGAATTTAAGGCTCTTGTAGAGAATCAAACTGAGAAGAAAATAAAAGTACTCAGAACAGATAATGGTGGAGAATTCTGTGAAAGTGAATTTGAGGAGTTCTGTAAAACGTGTGGAATAGCAAGGCAAAAGACTACTCCATACACACCTCAACAGAATGGGGTTGCAGAAAGGATGAACAGGACATTGATGGAAAAGGCAAGGAGTATGCTCAGTGGTGCAGGGCTAGCACAACAATTCTGGGCAGAAGCTGTTGACACTGCGTGTTACCTAGTGAATAGGACACCCACATCAGCATTGGTTGACAAGACACCTCATGAGGTTTGGACTGGTAAGAAACCCTCTCTCTCTCATCTCAGAGTGTTTGGGTGTGATGCTTTTGTACATGTTCCAAAGGAGAAAAGGAGCAAGTTGGATAATAAAGCAGAAAAATGTATCTTCATTGGTTACAAGGATGGAGTGAAAGGTTACAAGCTGTGGAACCCAGTAAAAAGGCAAACAGTTTACAGTCGAGATGTGATCTTCAGAGAAGTTGAAAGCACTTCCAAGATTGAGGATGTACCAAAGGAAAAGGATTCAGAGAAGCTACACTTTGATATCAAGGATGAAAGAGGTGACTCTTTTGAGGAACCAGATTCGTCTGAATCAGATGAGGAGGCAGAATCGTCTGAATCAGATGAAGAGGCGGATCCACAGACTCCGGTATTGAGGAGATCTGACCGAGAAAGAAGGCAAGTTGAAAGGTACAGTCCCCCTGATTTTCGTTCTAATTTTGTGTTATCTATTACTGATGATGATCCTAGAACTGCTAAAGAGGCAATGGATTCAGAAGATAGTAAACTATGGAAGAAGGCCATGATAGAAGAAATGGATGCCTTGGACAAAAATGAGGCATGGGATCTGGTTGAGTTGCCAGAAGGAAGAAAGCCTATTGGAAGCAAATGGGTATTCAAGAAGAAGTTAAATGCAGCAGGTAAAGTGGAGAAGTACAAGGCTCGACTAGTTGCGAAAGGTTACTCCCAAATTGAGGGCATCGATTTTGGTGAGATTTTTTCACCTGTTGCAAAATTGACTTCTATTAGATTTCTTTTATCTATTTCTGCTGCTTTTGATCTTGAAGTAGAACAGATGGATGTAAAGACGGCTTTCCTACATGGAAATCTTAATGAAGAGATCTATATGAAGCAACCAGAACGGTTTGTGGTGAAAGAAAGAAAGGAGCTTGTCTGTAAGCTGAAAAAGTCTCTCTACGGTTTGAAACAATCTCCCAGAATGTGGTATCAAAAATTTGATACTTATATACTGGGACTTGGTTTCTCAAGAAGCAAAGCTGATCACTGTGTTTATTTTAAGCCAATTGGTGATCATTTTATTTATGTAATATTGTATGTTGATGATATGTTGCTAATTGGAAACAACAAAGAAATCATCAAGGATGTCAAGAATCAGCTGTCATCTGAATTTGACATGAAAGATCTTGGTGCTGCAAATTTCATTTTGGGCATGGAAATAAAAAGAGATCGTGAAAACAGGAAACTCTGGTTAAATCAGAGGAAATATGTTGAAACGATATTGAAGAGATTTAATATGCAGGAAAGCAAACCAGTGAAGGTGCCCATTCCTGTAGGTGTAAGGTTATCTGCAGAACAATGTCCCACTACACAAGAAGAGGTAGAGGACATGTCTCATGTTCCATATGCTAGTGCAGTTGGCAGTCTGATGTATGCCATGGTCTGTACTAGACCAGATATAGCCCATGCAGTGGGAGTTTTGAGTAGATACATGTCAAAACCAGGAAAGGAACATTGGACTGCAGTAAAAAGGGTCTTCAGGTATTTGCGTGGCACTACAGATTCTGCAATCTGCTACCAAGGAAGACCCGGTCTAAACAGAGAGATAGATATACAAGGATTTGCTGATGCTGACTGGGCTGGAGATCTTGATCACAGAAGATCTACAAGTGGCTACGTTTTTAATCTATTTGGAGGAGCAATCAGTTGGATGAGTAGAAGACAAGCTGTAGTTGCACTCTCAACTACAGAAGCTGAATACATGGCAGCTACCCATGCAAGTAAGGAAGCTGTATGGTTGCAAAGATTGTGTTCAGGTATTGGTTTTGTTCAGAATGCAGTAAAAATTGGTTGTGATAGCTCAAGTGCAATATTTCTGGCAAAGAACCCTGCTTATCACTCGAGGACAAAGCACATTGATGTGCAGTACCATTTCGTCAGAGACATGGTTGAACAGAACAAAGTGTTGCTGGAAAAGGTTGACACTTTGGTAAATGTTGCAGACTCTTTGACAAAGTCTGTGAGTACTCAGAAGTTCTCTTGGTGCAAAGAGAACATGGGCATTGTTGCCCTGAATTGTTGAAGTCATAAATTTCTCCTGTATGTGAAGAGAACAACAAGTGGGAGAATGTTGGGTATGTTATATCTCTTCACATGGTCGCTGCGTGTACAACACGATCCCTACGGCACCTTCGATTCGCCTGCGCCGGGCGCGTCCGGAGGGGGGGGTTTAGAGGGGGGGGTAGCCCGACAGGGACCACCCCCTTCGTTTCGGACCGTTAGGCCCCCGGAGTCCGCGCGGAGCGCAAAATTTTTTTTTGGGTTGCTTTTTGCTTTTTCGCGTTTTTCGACCCATTGTAGTCTAATCTAATTCCGGTAAAAGGAATTAGGGTTGTAACCTAATTCGGGTAAACGAATTAGGGTTTTAGATGCTGCAGAATACCATTTATTGTATTGTACATGTAAAAATAAACATATAATGAAAAAGGAGCTATGCGGCTCTAAGTTTTGCTGGTTTTTCCCGGTTAAGGGTTTCCAGGTGAAAATCTCTGTGTAATGTGTGTGCCATTGTGTATTGTCTGTAAATGCTTAAGAATCGATATATGTTTGTACTTCACTGTTAAGGTTTAAAACTTACAGTAAGAAATAACAACTCCACATATGATGTAGAATTTTATGCAATTGTGCAAGCATTGCGATATTAGAGGCATTATTTGGTGTCAAAAGAGTTTTTGTTATTTACCAATCACACTACATTAAAATATGTAAACAACCATAAAGTTGAACAATAGACATGCAAAATTGGTTTCTTTCTTACAAGGTTACACCTTTGTTTTGAAGCAAAAATTATGAAAGCATAATTAGGTTGCAGATGCTCTGAGTCGACACATTGTTCTTTTGACAACCATGGAAAATCAAGTAAACGGGTTTGCTGCATTGAAGGATATTTATGCATCTGATAACGATTTTTGGGAGATTGTAGAACAATTGAAGAATCTTGTCATCGAGAACATGGATCTTATTTAGGGTAAATATTTTATGCAATATGGCTACCTCTTCAAAGGAAAACAACTATGCATTCCAATTGGTTCTATGAGAGAAAATATTATTAGAGAACTTCATAGTAGTGGCTTGGAAGGACATTTTGGAAAGGATAAGATGCTAGCCTTAATCGAAGATAAGTATTATTGGCCGAAGATGAAAAATGATATAACTAGGTATGTAGCACGGTGTAGGATTTGTCAAATGGCTAAATGACATTCATAGAATATGGGGTTGTACATGCCACTACTAGTGCCCACAAGCCCATGGATAGATTTGCGCATGGCATTTATGTTGGGGTTCCCAAAGACATAGTGAGGTAATGATTATATTTTTGTGGTTGTTCATAGGTTCTCTAAAATGGCTCATTTCAATGCTTGCAAGAAAACTAGTGATGCATCAAAGGTGGCAGAATTGTTTTTTTTTTCCAGAAATTGTTAGATTGCATGGTGTTCCAAAAAATATTACCTCTAATAGAGATACTCGCTTCTTGGGTAATTTTTGGAGGACTTTATGGAAGAAAATGGGGACTAAATTCTAGTTTAGTAGTGCCTATCACCCGTAAATAGATGGGAAAACCGAGGTAGTAAATTAGAGTTTCGGCATCTTGTTATGGAGCACTGTTGGAGAGAATCCCAAACAGTGGTATTTGGCTTTACCTCAAGCAGAATTTGCCTACAATAGCTCAGTGAATAGATCTATAGGTAAATCTCTATTTCAGGCTGTTTTCGGTAGAAATCCTATGGGTGTCCTGTATTTGGTGCAACTACTGCTTGGATAGAACTAGCGGTGATGGAGAAGCATTTGCAGAACACATTCAATAGTTGCAACAATAAGTGAGACAAAAGCTACAGGTCAGTAACAAGCATAACAAAATTATAAAAGATGCTCACTGACAACATCAGGTATTCAATGAAGGTGATTTGGTGATGATTTATTTATGGAAAGAGTGGTTTCCTAGAGGAACCTACCTGTTAACACCTAAAAAGTGCTCACTAGCTCATTCCCTTATTCACATGACCCATTTGTCCACTTTTCCACCATCTGAGCCTCTGAAACCAACAAAAGGTCACCAAAAGACCTTAGTACACCCCTTTTTCCCACTCAAAAAGATTATTTTTCCTGAAAAGCATAAAAAACCCTAAAAAAGGGTCCAAATTCCCAAAAATATTAAAAAGGGAATTAAAATATTAATTTTATTCAAAAAAGGAAAAAGGAGGGAAAAGTACCTAAACCATGTTGGTCAATACCATTTGGTTTCCACAAAACCACAAATGGAAACCAAATGGTATTGACCAACATGGTTTAGGTACTTTTCCCTCCTTTTTTTTTTTTGAATAAAATTAATATTTTAATTCCCTTTTTAATATTTTTGGGAATTTGGACCATTTTTGAGGGTTTTTTTTTATGTTTTTCAGGAAAAATAATCTTTTTGAGTGGGAAAAAGGGGTGTACTAAGGTCTTTTGGTGACCTTTTGTTGGTTTCAGAGGCTCAGATGGTGGAAAAGTGGACAAATGGGTCATGTGAATAAGGGAATGAGCTAGTGAGCACTTTTTAGGTGTTAACACTACCACAAATAGAAGTATAAGAAAATTGGTCCTTGCAATATTCTCAAGAAAATTAATGACAATGCTTATAAGGTCGATTTACTAGCTGATCTTGATGTTTCCTCCATATTTAACGTTTATGATTTATATATATTCTATGGGGACGACCTGGGTGATGACAATGTGACGGAATTGGATTGGAAACAAGCCATTCCAAGCAAGAAAAAGGAAAATATTGCACATATTTTAGATAATAAGAGTCTTCATACTTGACAAGGCCAGCACAACCGATATCTAGTCCAGTGGGAAGGTTTAGCACCATTATAGAGTACATGGATTACAGAGGGGGACTTGCTGAATCTAGATCCCGTTAAGTGGAAGCAGTTTGAAGATAGTAACTTGCAGGAGCTACGTTCTTTTCAACCAGAGGTGAATGATGCAGGGATTTCTGTGGGCTTAAATTAAAAAATAGAGAGAGAAATATTGCAAGGATTTCTGAGGGTCATAAATTTTGACTCGTTTATCCGTTTGGGCTCAAATTTAACAAGAAGTTGCGTTTCAAAGAGCTCATTGTAGTGACTAATTACATTGTTTTGATCAGACCTTTTTTCTACACTTTTATGGGGCCAAATTCCTTCATATAGTGCCTCAAATTGGGGTTTTAGTGTTTCTGCAGGATTTATTATTATTATTTGTAATTATTAGTTATCTATTAGTTTATGCACCTAATCAGAAAAGCGAGTTAACAACTAATGTCACTCTAGTTAGATTTAAGTTAGTGATCAGTTTTAGAGTCATGTGAGATATTTCTAAAATTAGCAATTTTCAAAAATCTTAGATAGTAGTTATAAGGGGTTGAACCTTCATTGTAATAGTTAGGATGGAGAAGGAATAAAAGATAGTTATTTTTCCACTCTCATGTATTTGCATGCTTTTTAGATCTCGTGAATGAAGTAAATTTTATTGGCTACATTGTTTGGGTAAACTAATTAAATTAGAAACATCTCTAGTAGTTTGGAACTCATCTCGCCGCACTAATGAAATAATAATAATTCTAAAACTTTAAATCTCCAAATTTTTTCCATGGATGTTGTTCTCGGTTCATTTGTTGTTTAAATTCTTAGGTTCTCTACTTCATGATTCCTTGCCTTGCATTAGGTTGTAATGGAGTAGTTCTTTAGGATCCTATATCAAATTCATACACCCTTGAAAGCATTATTTGTACTGTTGGTGTAATAAACCTTGTTTGATGTGTTGTGTATAAGGGGTGTTTGAAAACTGGTTATTGTGTGGAGGCATTTTATTTGAATTTATCTTACCTCCTCCTTAGGGAGTACACCCTCTAAAATATGCTACTTAACATAATGGTCCACCCCTTCACATGTTTGAATCCACATGGTAAAAAATCATTCAACTTTTTAAAATGCCCATTCAACTCCGTACCAACTCTCATTTTGTTAAAGTTTGTGATCCGAATTTTTTTCGAGAACTTTCTCAAACAAAAATGTTCGATGAAAGATCTTTTACTAACAATTATTTGCATGTGAACATGAGCAAATTATGATTATGAGCATCTTTAAACAAAATCAACCATACAAAAATGCAATAGAAATTCAAGCACATAAATGAACACCCATGTATTAGCGGAGTTCACCAGACTATGTTGGCTACGTCTTTGGGCTCGTGCAATCATCGAACTGCTTGCATTAATTCTCCCATAATAGGGGTTGATTCTCTCTTTTACAAAGGGAAATGATGCATTTTTAAGCAAGTCTACAACTTGCCATCTCTCCTTTTGAAAGGGAAACCATGCATTGTCAAGCAAGTCTACAACTTGCCATCTCTTCTTTACAAAGGGAAAATATGCATACAAGCTTATTACATCCCAAATGGATTTTACCTGCAAGAAGTATTTACCAACTACTCACTATCTGGACTGCATAACAAGTGCCTCTTTGTAATGTCGGAAGAGCCTAAATTAGGCTCAAGGCCCTATGAGCTTAAGAAAACTGAAGCTTTATAAAATAAATGCACAACAGAACTCTTAAAGAAAATTTAATGAATTATAATTTGTGAAATTTTCAAATTTTCGACACTTAGATTTTTAGCAGAATATGCACACATAAAGTAATAATCAGATCCTAATTAATATCTAAATTTCATCTATCAAATCAGAAACCTTTCATCCAACTTTTAATCTCATAAAGTCATTAAGATTCAACATCTAAACAAGCATTCTACAACCTTTCTTGCTATGACTAGTTTTCAGTAAACTTAAGCAATTCTTGGAGTACAAGTCTTGGGTTGTTAATACAACATAAGAAAAACATATGGAGCTGATATCTAAGCCTTCGGATCAGATTATACATGTTTGATTAACATAATAAAATATTCATTCGCTACAACTAGCACATCTTGTTGAAAGGGGACTTTTCAACTATGTTTCCTTCTTTCAATCAAATTAAGAATTTAGCAGATGATCAGTGAATCCTTAATTCAGATTTATAATATGTATTTGATTTGAAAGATCATACCTGATCATATCTAAAGGTCTAATAAGAATCATATTTACAACTATCTCTATTCTTAAAAAAAATCAGAATTCAACTAGTAAATTAAAATCTACTTTCAAAGAAAATTGTAAATCAAGTCAGTGGATTGTCAAGGCCATGGATTGACCCGCAGAGATGATATACCAACAAAATATGTAATACAGATCCAAAATGTACATACCAAATCTGTAATATGGGGATATTAACTCAACCCCTAACTCATGAAATTGAAATTTCTTCAAACTAGGTGTTTTCTTCCAAACAAGGCACGTGGAGACTACTTGATTCCAACTGGATCCTAACACCTCTAGACCCCTTCAAATTATTCAAGGAAGGATGTTAGGGTCTGCTACAGTCTAATTACATCCTAAAACAACCTTATACAGACACCCAACTTCGATAGTTGCACATTTTTTGGGTGCATCACGCCTGGGTAGACTCCTTTGGTTAAACCAAAGGCTTCAATGCAATAGCCCCAAAACTTATGTGGAACCCATGGCTTCTGGTGCAAAGATGGAAGTGGTTGGTCTGTAACCTGCTATGAATCCTTATATACATCATATACTCATATAAATCAGATTTAAAAAAAGAGGTTTCTTAGATCCATTAGACAAAATGTAAAGAATGAGCCATTCCATGCATATTTAACTAGTTTAAGTTTGCAAAATTGATTAAGGAGAATAACATACCAGATCTGAAGATTTCCTTTACAAATTAGAAATAGCAACCTCTAGGGATCGAATCCATCATGACAGAGAATTTATTACATAAATATTTACTTATCTTGACAAGAAGAGCAATTGAAATCGATAGAGCAACATTCCACCCAACCATTGGAACTGTCAAGCTAGATCTTACTTTGACAGTCCACCCCCAAGCTAAGGACATGAATTCCATAGGAAAGCACTCGAATCCCTTCCCAAACTCTTCCTCCAATATGATATGTTCACAATGAATACCCCAACCTTCTACTTTCTTGTTTGTTTCTGCACTACCTATGGGAAGATGGACTAACTCGCCATACTCATTTCCTGGCTTCCTATGCAAGAAAACCTGGATTAGTAGGGCCAAAAGAAGGGGAGAAGAAGCATGAATAATATAGACTAATTCTCTAGATGGAGGAGCAGAGATAGAGAAGAGAGGACCTGCATTCAAACACTCAGTCTTCAACCCTGTCAAGAAAACCCTCAATCCTCTCTTGGAGCACTCAGAGCCAAAATGATGCATCAACACTTGTGAATTATTTCCTCAAATGGAGAAATCAAGGTTCAAGTATGAAAGAGTTGGAATTTCAACCACTCAATCCAACTAGGGTTAGAGAGAGGGGTTACACTCATCCTCAAGAAGGCAATTCGAATTCTAGAGAGAGGGACAAGTGGCCAACTTGAATACATGAGTGGTTAAGTAGGCCAAGTCAAATTCATGAAGGAGGACAAGTTACTAAAGGAGTCACTCTTCCTAGAATAACAAAAGCCAGCAATTGCAAAAATCATGGGGGAGAAAATCACGGGCCAAAAAAAAAAAAAAAACCTAGAAAAGTAGGGAGGGTGCACTTGCTAATTAATGAAGGCAAAAATTGAGGAGAGAAATCCAAGAAAAGCAAGGAGGGCGCACTTGTGATTTGTGGAGGAAAAAATCAAGGAGTGGAAGCACACATCAAGAATATGGAAGCAAAAATCAAGGATATGGAAGCACAAATCTAGCTCACAATCCCCATAAAATAGGAGGAGGGTGCCTTAGCTCATAAATTAGCCAAATAAAGCTCAAATTTAATCAAAATACTAAAAACATCATGCACTATGGTCTAACAAACTACTAGGAGTGAAAATAATAATAGTGCACTAGGAAAAACAACATTTTTTCATCCACAAAACTCCAAGGGGGGGTGTATTAGTGTAAGGGGTACATCTAACAATGAAGTAGGTCTAGTAGTATCTCCACATACCAAAATAAACATAATTAGGGTCCTCTAAGTAGTGTTAGGGTGAGCATAAACTCCTAATTCCAAACCCCCTCACCCCTGTAACCATGGGCCCCCATGCTCTTTTAGTTTCCTCTATCGATCCAGTTTATTTAATTAATTAATAACAAGTAATAATAATGTCCAAATCATGGTAGGAGGAACCTAGTGCCTTAATTTTTATGTCTAGGGGCTTAACACCAGGGGTGTTACACTCTGAAAAGCCACAGTCTCTTGAAGATCCTTCACCTTTGTTCTTCATACCACGAATATCGAAGGCCAACACCTGTATCAATATGAAAATATGTAGTTGCTTTTGTTGTAGAACAACTATTCCTTAAAGGCCACACCCTCCTTGAGATCCTTCACCTTTTTACTTCGGATCAAGAATGTTTAAAGATCGACACTTGCATCAATGTGCACAACTGTAGATGATGACCATAAATCTACAGGATCTACGCAAGTTCATACTTGCTTCACCATGTCCCAAAGAGCTTATGAAACTTGGGCAAGTTTACAAATTCACCAAATAGCCTTTAGGAAAACAACACCTCTCACAATAAGTGGCTACAATCCCATTACATAATGGAAATAATTATTTTCAAGTCACAATTAATGTGCACAAGTGGTAGACAATATGGTCTCAAAACCACTACAACATAATGTGCACCATTAAAATATTGCCAACAAAGCTTGGGCATAAAAAATAATGCCTCCCACTCCCATCATCACTTAAGAGTGGATAAACGAACCTTTTACAATTTTTAAGGCAACTTAGTTTCACAACAATAGGCTTCAATAGTTTAATGAGCAAAACTATAATATGAAAAGCTCATCAAATAAAGCACCATTCAATATATTGGGTTCCAATAGTTTAAACTATAATAAAATACCCATTAAAAGGTACATCATTTAAAAGGTAGGTTGAAATCTTTTACCAAAGCTTTCGACCTACTTCCATGAAAAGCGCTTTGGGCCCTTGATACTCTGGCTTCGACCTTTGCCTTGATATCTTACCCATGGCCTTGGATTTACCATAGGACTTTGTGGTTCCTTTCCTCCAAAGCACGACCCTCGCCCTAATTGGTGAGAGCATATGCTCCATAATTTTGGCCCTTGGCTTGATAGAACCCCGTGGTTCTTTCATGCATCAACACTACCCCTTGATTTGGTGCCCTTGAACTTCAACCATTGTCCTCGTTGCTTCTGCAACCAAGAACCCGCTTGCTTCGACCTCTGCATCCAATGGCCTGACGATTGACTCATTGGTGAGGCACTTAAATAGTGAAACAATATACATGGTGCATGGAAACAATATAACCGTGTTCAAAACCACCATCGAAATGTGTTGTAGAGATCGTTCTAACGCCTCGCTAACCAACTCTAAAACTTGACAACAATATAACCACTGCCAACAATCGGTCTAAATGCAGCACCAAGTTCAACTGTCACCCATGTTGGAGATAGTTCTTGACCATTTCAAAGTTCAACCAAAGTTTGGTGCCAACATAACCGTGGTCAAAAGATATAAACCACTATTAAAATATGGTATGGGAGTGCTCAACAATCTTGGCACAAGTTCCCAAAACCATCGTGGCAACAAGTTCAATGGCAACAAGTTCAATGTTCCAATGGAGTTTGTTTTACCGTCAACCATTGGTAACAACTTCTAAATATTGGTGTGGAACCATTCCAACCAATATAACCTCCGCCAAGTAGCTTTAATAATAGCTATCCCAAAAACTTAGTGTATGGCGCCCTTGGATTTAATATCCATACAACATAATCAAATGGCCGGGGTCAAGGGCTATGCACTTGGCCCCTTTGTAACCACCAAATGGAACTCCATCAAACTTCAAATAGTGGTTAAGTACCACTCTTATGGTGTGTTGGGCACATATACAAGAGGTATTGGGTTCGATTCCTACAACCTTCATAAATTTTTGATAAGTAGAGTTATGAGGCAGCCAACTGGACTGCCACTTGGCAGCCTTTAGTTGGTCTACTTAGCTTCCAATTGCACCATAAACTTGCCACGTGTCCAAAGATGATAGATCCACGTAACTGCCACTAGGATGGCAGCTCAACCGGACTACCACTTGGAAGCCTTCAGTTGGCCCACTTAGCGTCCAATTGCACCACAAACTTGCCATGTGTCCAAAGATGATAGATCCACGTAACTGCCACTGGAATGGTAGCTCAGTCGGACTACCACTTGGAAGCCTTCAATTGGCCCACTTAGCTTCCAATTGCACCACAAACTTGCCACGTGTCCAAAGATGATAGATCCACGTAAATGCCACTGGGATGCCAACTTAACACCTGCCAAGTCACCTACAACTTGCCACATGGTGCCATGTGGGGTTTCCATGTCAGTGTTGTACAGGCCACGTGGCACCCCTTTTGCATTTTCCCATTGTTTGCCAAAAACTTCACAAGAACATATATTTTGCATACAGATTCTGTTTGAACTCATTCAAACATTGCCAGAAATCTCTCATCAAGCTCTTCGCAATGTAGTCACTTTCATCAGAATCAGAGACAATTGATTTTTCTCGGTTACAGAGATCCATTTGGATTAGTTTGACATTTTAATTTTTTAAAACAAAGTTTGAACACCACATGAACCAATTGGTAACCACCCCATCGCACATAAATCAAGACAATGGCATCACCTTGCGCAAAAATTGAGATAACCACCTTAACTTGCACAATAGTTGAGGGCCTTGCACATAAATTGAGATAACCACCTTACCTTGCATGTAAATTAAGACAAGCAAGTGGCTTTGCACAAAAACAAAGACAACCACATTCGCATTTGCCACATCATTGTCGTGTCAACAAAGTAGTCACCTACCACTTGGCACTCTATCAAGATGCTGCGTATCACTTGTGGAGGACTCCCCTTCAATAGTAATTTCAATTTGATGTAGATTTTGAAACAAACATGATCCATTGTTCATTTTTAGTAAATTGTTTTTAATTTTCCACTATTTTTGATGATCTACACACTAGTGTGGTCCATTGTAACAAATTGCATTGTTTTTAACTTATTTATAATACATATTAAAAGGGGTTGGAGTATAAAACTTATCTAATATAATAAGGTCATAATTTATAAGTAATTATTCTAATAATAATTAGTTAATTACATTGTATCTATAACACAATTACCTAATTATTAAAAAAAGGACAACCCATTGTATTGAATGACTTAATGATAATAAAAAAATATTTATTAATCATGTATGTAGACTTTCTTATATATCTAGAAAATTAACATGAACTAGAATACCGTACTTAAATTTTGGGTTTTTTTTATGAATGAATTTGATTGATTTTTGAGAAGTGAAAGAGCACATTGCAATGGTTTCTCTTTATGCCTTAAGAAAATTCATCCTTACCAAGGAGAAGAATTAGCGCACACAAGACGGTCAACAATATTTGACCTAAACATATCAAACCATATCAAACATTATAATTTGTGGTTGTCTAGTCTTGTATATCCATCGACTAAAATATTGAAAAAATAAAACAGCACCATGCAACATAATGGATACCCATGTTTTTGTTAGCATTGGATCCATGACTCACATATTTATTTTCAACGGAGAGAGGAGGAAATTAAGAGGTTTACTATCAACGAAGAGACAAGCAAATAAAGAGGTGATCTATTAGGTTTTAAAATTGAAAAAGATTATGGATCTCGCAATTTAGAAGAGCTATCATATCAATGAATAGAGAACAACCATAAGATAAAGTCCTATTTTTAAGAAAAATAAATAGTTTGGCAAAATAATTTATTTTTTCAAATTCATATCAATATAGAAAAGCGAAAACTATAATCAATCAATTTTTTAAGACGTTTTATTATTATTATTTTTAACAATGTTATAAAGAAATTTTTAATTTTAGAAGTGTTGATTACAAAATCTTTATTTTAATAATATAAAGACAAAGTATAAAAGATGAAGCACAAACAATTATAAATACGAATAACATAAATTAATATAATAGAAGTAGAGGGAGCAAATAAACGAGTTTTATTTTTGTCCTTTGTTTTAGAGGGAATAATAAAAACAGATGTTTTCGGATTTTTTAGGTCAATCATGATTTTTCATCCTTACCAACCATAATCAACGATAGTAAAACATAGTTAATGTTACCTAACCAAAGTCAATCATACATAACCAATGTTCACTAAAGTAAACCATGGTCAACCAAAGTCAAACAATAATCAACCATGGTACATTAAAGTCAACCATGATTTTCTAGAAGTGGACCATCCACAAACAATAGTCAACCGTGTTTTATCATGGTTAAACTTGGTCAACTATCATTTAACACCCTTCATTAACAATGGTCAATGTTGGTCAAACACGGTCAACCTTAGTTAAGTAAAGTCAATCGTGGTTTCCTAATGTCAGCCATGGTTCACTAAAGTCAACCATAGTCAACCAATCTAGACTAAAATCACGGTAAGTTAAAGTTAATTAAACCATATTCAAACGTAATCAACCATGGTCAATTATAGTCAACAATAAAAAACTAAGTCATTGATAGTCAACTACAGTTCATTAAACTCAATCATAGTTAACTAAAGTCAACCATGGTTAACCAACATTAAATATAGTAAGTAATGGTTCACTAAAGTCAACTATGGTTAACTAAATTCAACCATGGTCAAACGATAATTAACCATGGTAAACTATGGTCTAACTTATTCAACCATCATTTATCACCCATCGTTAACCATGTACAATGATGGTTAGATATTCAAACAATGAATATCAAGATACATTTTTTTTCCAGGTGAAAAAAGAGTTAATGTCACCTAACCAAACTCAACCATACACAACCATACACAACCAAGGTTCATTAAAGTAAACCATGGTTAACCAAAGTCAAACAATACTAAACTATGGTGCATTGGAATCAACGATGGTTTGCTAAATTCGACCATGCGCAAACAATAGTCAACCATTGTTTACTATGGTCACACTTGGTCAACTATCATTTAACACCCTTTGTTAACCATGGTCAATGTTAGTCAAACATGGTGACCCTTAGCTAAGCAAATTCAACTATGGTTTACTAATTTCAACCATGTTCAAACATAGTTACCCATGGTTAACTAAAGTCAACTAGGTAAACCATAGTCAACCATTATCAACCATGGTCAATGACATTAAAAAATGGTCTCACATAATCAAACATGCACAACCATGGTCAATGAAGTAGTCCATAGTCGAAATTGGTTAGTGAACCATGGTGAAATAGAGTCAATGTTACCTAAACTGACATAGATCCATCTTAACTTTAGATCTACCATGCATAGAGAGGGATCAAGTCCCTTGAGTTAAAAACCTCTCAAGTTTTTCACTCTAAAAAAGGTTTGCACCTCAAGGGATTTGATCCCTCTTAGCACATGGTAGATCCAGTGTTAATATGGATCTATGCTGGTTCTAGTTGTGGGTGGTCACGTCAAATTTGTAGATGACCATCATTATGTATATGTATGTGTTTGAGATGAATCTGATTATTTGATAGATATCATCTATTTTTTTTTTTAATAGGACTATCATTTTCTTGAAGTTCTTCATCTGGTACTATGGTTTTACTGGTCAAATATTTTTTTCTCTATTGATATGCTCTTTGTCGTTCTATTTTTTTCCTATGTCCTGCTTGTTGTCTAATTGTCATTTGTTCCAATTTTCCTTTTCAATATGCTTTTGTCATCCATAATTTTGTCTTATTTGTTCTTCTTGTTGTTCAGTTGTCATTTGTTTCGACTTTCTTTCTCGATAATCTTTTTTTTATTCAATTTTTGTAAGCAACATCATGTCAATAATATAAGGGACACTGAAATCTATGCACGGAGATCAAAATGTAAACATTTATATTGTCATTAATGTAATGTACATTGAAATCAATGTACAAAGATAAAAATGTAAACAACATATTGTCATTAATGTAACAGACACTGAAATCAATGCATGAAGATTAAAATGTAAACAACATACTATTATTAATATAACAGACACTGAAACCTATGCACAAACAACAAAAAGTACCATGATTTCTAATGCTCATTGTTAAAAATCTTGTGTCATTTTTGTTTTTTGTTTTCAGCAGCTAAGTTAAGGTTAATGTACAACAATGACAATGATTTCGATCATGGATTTCCTCTCCAATAGATAAGAAATATTTGATCTGTAGTGCTTTATGAAAACTAGTTAGAACAATTAAGTAGTTATTCTGAGCCAAAAATAGTAGAGAGCCAAATGGATGAAAATACCGCAATCTCAATTTGTAGCGAAGTCATCGAAATGTATCATTAAAATAATAAGCTCTGGATGGATATGGAAAAAAAATTCGGGCAATTGTAGCGGGACGGCAATGCACCCCGTATCATAGGACATACAATGTGTTGTATGGGGGATATGTAGTAGATCCGAGTGGATCTTGCAGTGTATTGGATCTCGTGGTGTATTACTTGATCCAATACACCACCTTAGTTATTCATGGTAGATCCAGAGTTAAGATGGATCTGTTACTATTGTAATGGAGATTCATGCTAACCTATCCTTTTAATACGTAAAAAGATCCAAGTTATTGGTTTTCTAGGGTTTTTGAGTCTACGTTATATACATTTTTAGGTTTTTGATACCTTATAAGTAAGACTATGTTGAAGGCATACTTTTGTGAATAATCTATTATTAGGTTTGGACACAAAATAGCGTTTCAAGAATCATCTTGGGATTGTGTTGGACGATTATGATTAGCTCCATTTAGTGGGGTTTCATCATTTTCAGGTGAGTTTGAAGCTTCTCAGTTCAACTATGACGTAATCGTAGATATCTCAAAACTACAATTTATTGGACGATGGAATTTACATTGCATTCAACATTAGGTAAAATCTATAGTTTTATTTTGTAGTTTATAGTTCCAAATGTGAAATTGATTACTTCTTCTAGTTTTATTTTGTAGTTTATAGTTCCAAATGTGAAATTGATTACTTCTTCTATGAGGCCTATAGTCTACGATTTGATGTGAGTGTCTTCAATAAATCCCCATTTGGATGCGAGACTTCTCTTAGTTTTATTGTCTGACTATATATGATGTTTTCAAAGTGACGCAGTGTAGCTATTATTATTCATATTCTTGGGAAGATGTAGTAATCTGGATGGATCTTATGGTATATTGGATCTTGTGGCGTACTACTTGATCTAATACACCACCTTAATTTTGCATGGTAAATCCAGAGTTAAGATGGATCTTGCACTATTGCAATGGAGACTTCTAGCCTATCTGTTTAATGTGTAAAAAGGATCCATCTTATTGATTTTCTAGGGTTTTCGAGTCTACATAATAAAAAATTACTATAAATAATATATGCAATTCAATATATATATATAATTAAACATAAGTAACAAATACAAGAGAAGTAACAAATAATTAATATAATTATATATGCATACAATGACATAATGTATATAATTAATATAATAAGATGATCTAATATAAATATTATTAATAAATGTCATACTATGATACTAAAATTAATATTGAGTTTTTCAACAAAATAGCTACTTAAAGTTTATGAAATAAAATATACATATTATATGTAGAAAAAAATTCACTAATTGTATCTTTTTAAGCTAGTACCTGTGGAGTTTTAAACCGGTGACCTAATACAAGGAGTGTCTTAACAATACACCCATTCACCGTCTATTCTACTATGCCCCATGGGCTTCACTAACTGTATCTTTATTACTAATTTGTTTAAAAAAACATTTAATATTGATGTTATGGGAAACATAATATATATTTGAATATATTTTTGAGATAAATGTTGAGATATTGTAACTTCAAAGAATATTATATTTGTACTTTATTATTCCGGAGATGTTTCATTCCTCCGTGAAGATCTTATTGTATATCCGGAGATGTTTATTCCTCTGTCGGAATGTGGTAACTCGGGTTATTAGACTTCCCTAGTAGGGGTCGGCCCTGTATGTGTTATGTGGGTCAAAGGGTTATTAGACCACCCTAGAGGGGTCGGCCCAGTTAGTTGTAGTGGGGTATTTAACCTATTGGTTAAATACGAGCCTACGTGTACTTGTGTAAAATACATATCAGAGTAGTGTATAAATAGAGGAGGTGTGTTCCTCATTATACACACTCACTCACTTGAGAAAGGCGCATTTGTGGAGGAGAGGTCTGCTATGGAGGAGAAGGAGCTTATGCTCAGGGTTTGCATCTTTGTATATTGCTGGTCATCTATATTGAGGAAGCTTTGCTGGGTTTTCTACCCCATGAGGGTTTCCCAGGATAAATCTCTGTCTCTTGTGTTTATGCTATGCTTGTTGTTTCTTCAGTGATCCTGTATATGCTATTATTGTGAAATGGAATGTAATGCTGCTATTTTCTGTCTTAGCATATTGAATTTTAACAATAAAGACTTCCAAATTTTTATATATGAATAAGAAAATCAATACAAAACACACAACATTTTTTTTAAAGTGGAAAAAACAGTAATTTTATTATCGCCAAAGGAGTATTAAAATTATAGATTATCCATATATGCCGTGTGGCATATATTATGATAAAAACAAAAATAGAAAATGACCTTTTTAGGACTCCGACAGCCGACCAATGTCCATATACATATCGTTCATAACATATAATTTAGTAAATACAACCATTTCAATAGGAATTCTTGTAGCCATAAGGCTCAATAAAGACCACTTTCAACAAAAAATCATAGTGTCAAAAGCATGAAAACAAACCAATATATCGGCCCCCTCTAGGGTGAGGAGATTGCTCCTGCACATCTTGAAAGGGTCTATGAAAACACTGATAAAAAGAGGCATTTTTCCATTTTTGAAACCTTTATCTCCCCTTGAGCCAACTGTAAGCCCTCTTTAGAAAAGGAATCTGCAACTCTTTTTTTCCCCTGTAAATGTGTGAACAAGAGAAATAATCAAATCTTGAAATAATATGAAAGACTTCATTCAAAAGAGGTTCTAAGTGTGTGTTCTTCCAACTCTGAGCCCCTTTGATCCAATTAATAACAAGCATAGAATCTCCATAAACTTGAACAACCCGACAATTTCTTTCAACGACAAATCCAACATGGTTTTTTAATGCCAAGAGCTCAACATAATTGTTAGATCTAGAACTGAATCCCATTGTCATTTTGAAAAAACGCAAATCTGAGAGGTAAAGGACGGTGCCCCCACGACATCGAGTATTTTTGATCTAGGAGGCGCCACCGAAGAAGGCCCATGGAATGGTCTTGTTTACCTGAGGATCCTTGATAGCGCGAATTGGAGGGTTTTCTTTCACCCGTGGAAAGAAAGAGAGAATGTTGATACTATTTATTGCCACAATATCTGGATACACATAGCATTCCTGTAAAATGACATTGTTCAGTGCAATCCAGAGGCCCCAAATTATGAGCAGTGGAAGCACAAGGTACGACCTATTTAGTGGCGTAGCCACCCATCTCTAAAATGTGTTCTCAAGAGAATCACCTTTCTAGGAGGAAGGAACACCCAACAATCTCGTAGCCCCGGCCCACACCTGTTTAGAGAATGGACAAAAAAGAAACAAATGAACCTGAGATTCAGAGGCATTCTTGCACAAGACATACCATCTCGGACCTTCAAAACATCTACGTTGTAATTTGTCCGATGTCAAAGCTTTATTTTCTAAAAGGCACCAAATAAATAACCTAGACTTTGTTGGACACTTCATCTTCCATAGGTGTCTCCACCACCAACTGATGTCCCTATTGAAAAGCTCCTCATTTAGACAAATATACCCCAACTTAGGAGTGTAGGAACCTACTTTTTTGTGATCGCAAACCAATTCATCTTCTCAGTCTAATAATTAGATATGGGATGCTTTTAAAGCGTCAATATATGTGTTCCTAAAACACACAACATAATATAACATATATATTATTTTGAATAAAATTGTGACGTATAAAACACCCAACAATAGAGTAAGCTTTGTTTTTTTGTAAGTCATTAAATCATATAATAGTTAAGTTTGTGCTATGGCTCTTTTATTTTTAGAAAATGAATACAAAACACACAACATAATATATAATATATATTATTCTGAATAAAATTGTGAATATGAAACACCCAACAATATAGCAGGCTTTGTTAACTTTTGTAAGTCATTAAATCATATAATAGTTAAGTTTGTACTATGTCTCTTTTATTTTATATATATATTTTTGGAAGTATCTTAATTGAAAGTTGTTACAACTAATATGCTAGATTCTAAAACCATGCAAAGTCACATCCCATAAATATCACGTATATATTCTAATTTTTTTTTTTTATATATATATATATAAAATTTTTTTTCCATGAAAAAAAACTCGTAATATTTTTATTATACAAGATATTACATTTTTTCGGATGCTATAAAGTATGTCAATTGTAAACTCTTGAAGCTGTCTTTTAAAAAAAACATCAGTTTTACAGAAAATTCTACAGCTTAGACTTATAACCTATTACAATTATGAATTAAGTTTTCAAGATCACATGACATTCTCATTGCTCATTACAAAATGCTCTCAAATAAAAAGCCACAAGGCTTCACTTATGCAAATCTCTTTCTTTTGATGTTCCATGCATAATTCATAAGCTTGTCACAAGAAAATCTATTTCTGATGCCTTCATCCACCAGCAAGCTTCGCTTGATCTTGACAAAAGGCAGCGCAGTCATTTTCATCATCATATATTAAAAATTTAATTACCAAATATCCGAATTGTGTTGTTAGAATTTTCTTTGGATTGGCACTCCTTTTTATGGATTACCCATACTCTTTTTTGCATCGAAACCCCTTCTTTCGATAGTATGTCTGCCTTTGTGTTATATTCTCTGAACACATGCCTACAGCTGATTTCTTCAAAGGATTCACTTATCCTATTGACTTCCTTAAGGACGGTGCCTAAAATCATATTATCACAGAAGATTTATTTCCTTATCCAATTAATGATTACCTGGGAGTCACCGTAGATTTTCAATTTTGAAAATTTATGTTCCTTTGCTAACCTTAGAAGGAGCCACAGGGTTGAGATCCCCGCAAATTTGTTTGTTCCCAAGCCCAATCCCGCACTATAAGCCATTGAATCTTGATTCTTTTGAAAAAAAGATAATGCTTCTTGCCTCACAGAGTCCTCTCGGTCCCCCCGTAGCTCCATCAAAAAAAGTGTTGGGATAATCTTTAAATTCCTCTGGAAGTAAGCACCTTATTTTCTTCATTTTTATTGCTTGAGGGAAGAAGGATATATATTTTAAACTCTGCACTGTGCAAAAGAAAGTAGGAACTTCTTTATCCTCAATCAAAATTTTGTTTCTAGCTAACCATATACTCCAAATTATGATGACTGAAAGTGCTCTTAACCTTATGTTTCCTTTCTATCACACCATTTACAAAGGCAGTCTTCCACAGAGGGACCGTTCCAACAATTCTTTATACCTGTAGTGCTCTCACTTCTTTCCAAACTTGTTGTGTGAACCTGCAATCCACCACAAAATGCTTGTTACAATCTCATCTACTTCTTTACACAAGCAACATCTACCTGGGCCATATCACTTCCTATTTTGCATATGATCCTAAGTTAGAGCTTTGTTTAATATAACAAACTAGTGGAATATTTTTGCTTTCAATTGGTAATTAAATTGCCATATTATCTTCCATCATCATATATGATCTACATCCTGAAATACCTTCCTCATTAAGGATTTATAACCCTCTTTTGGAGCATATATGCCATTTTCTTCCCTACACCAAATTAAGGAATCATTGCAATTTTTTATTCTAACAAGACTGGATTTCAAGTTTCCAATATATTATCCCAAGTTCTGTTATCTTTATCTCTGAAACCTAGATTCTTAGCCTCCATCCATTCTTGCCTCCAACTCTCCCTTTCATTAGAATGATTTATGTGGTTGAGAGTGAAGAGGCCTTTTTCATGCAGTGACTGAATCATTCTTTGAGGAAGTAAGAGACCATCTCCGCTTCCTATCCAAGGGTCAATCCCCAATCTGGCTTTGAGGCCATTTCCTATCCTCCAAGATAGTCCTTCTCCAACTATGTTGTATGCCGAACTACTGCTTTCCATGTTATTTATATATTTCGACCTGTTTTTGTTGGTTTCCTTATCCATTCTAACAAAGAAAAGAGATAAATGTACTTTTGCTTGACCACTTCCACCCACATCCCATTACCTACTATTAGATTCCAAATGCTTTTCGATGCAAGGGATTCAGAGAAGGGCATCAAGCTTTTAACTCCCTAGCCTCCCCATTCCTTTGGTGTTGAGATAATTTTCCAATTAATCCATTCAAAACTCTTTCTATCTAACTTTCATAGCCAAAAAATCTCATGCCGAGAGATGACAATTTTCTTAGCACTCCCTTCAGTATCTAAGACAATGATCAGTAAACCAGAATTGTTGTCAAAAGAGACTTTATCATTGTTAATATGCCCGCTTTAGACAACCACCACATACACTAGTTGTTTATCCTCTTTTCTTTCACTTTTCTTAATCAACTAGAGTTCTAGTCTTTTGTTTCATAAGTTGTAGGTTTCAAATTAAAACTAAGGTACTTCAACCCATTATCTAGAATTGTTTCGCTGAATCCAAGCAGGGATTTGTATCCAGCAGATTCCTTTATTTTCATTTTAGAAACGAGGAAGATAGACATACTTGGATTAACTTTCATTCCTGAAGCTTTGCATAATTAATCGGGAACTTCGGTCAATTTTTAAGCATCCTTTCTTGAACCATCATATAATATCAGCACGTCATATACAAATAACATATATGAGAGTCTTAGTAACCCCCCTGTACAGATACCTTTGAATCTTCCTTTAGATTTGACATGTAGGATTGCTCTACTGAGGTCTTCTACAACTAAAATGAAGAGCATAGGGGATAATGGACATCCCTGTGAAAGAAATTGTCCAGCTCTAAAAAAGGAGAAGTTTTCCCATTGATTAAAACCAAGAATGAAACCGAGGAAAGATAGCCCATTATCCAACTAAAGAAAGAGGGATAGAAACCAACTTGAGAGAGAATCAATCTCATATAAATGCAACTAACACGATCATATGCTTTGGACAAATCGATTTTTACCACTACTGCTTGCATCCTTTTTACTTTTATCGAGTGGAGTCCTTCCTGTGCCACCCCTACTGCTTCATTTATTTGTCGGCCAGCTAAAATCCAAATTGCTCTCTTAAGATATGAGAATTACACTTCTCCCTTATATTGGTCTCTCTATTTAATTATTTAATGTTTGGTGATTTTTTTTCAAATATTTTATTTTTAGCTTTGTTTATATACATTTTGAAAATTTTATAAATGTATATAAAATTTATTTACTTTAAAAGGAACACTTCAACATTATCATTTTTGAGTGGAATCTCTCCTCTTCCCTCAAATATCTAAATCAAATTGAATTGGATTTAAAACTATTACATATGACCTCCAATTATCAACATGCCTTTAAGTAATAAATGACCATCAATTTCAATTTGTATTTATTTTATATTTTTAATTAAATATGTAAATTCTTATGCTCTTTTGCACTTAGAGTCAAATACACAAGTAGCGTTGGAATTTGTTTATTTTTAATTTTATTTATACATTTTAAATATTTTAAAAATGATTTACTTTAAAAACAACATTTCAACATGGTCATTCTTTATTCTTTCAAATATCTAAATCAAAATTAAATTGGATTTAAAACTATTAAATATGACCTCCAATTATCAACATGTATTTAAGTAATAAAATGATCCTTAATTTCAATATGTATTTATTTTAATTTTTTAATTAAATATGTAAATTTTCATTCTCTCTCTCTTTTTTTTTTCCATCAGAAAAAATCGTACTATTGCTATTCATTCCGAATCAAATAGTACAAAGATAGTCCCCAAATACTTAGAAGATCCAAGTCATCGTCTCATGAACTTGATCTCAAAAAAAGCTACCAACTTTGTCAACTCTACAAAAAAGAGGGTTTATCCAAAACATAACTTCTCATGCAGTCATACAAAAGTACATACATGATATCAAACTAGAAGAAAAATAAATTACCCCTGTCCATTAGACAGGATTCCATCCATTCTTCCCAAAACAAAACACCTTCAGAACCCACTAGAGCCTGTTTTGAAAGCTGATTAGCATGAGTATTGTGTTCTCGGAATATATGTTCAAAAAAAATATGATCAAAGTTTGATATCTCATGGCGAGTAAGAAGACACCAATGCCTAAGAGCAGTGATATTCAAATTGTATTCATTTGATGCCCACTTGATGGTCACCCGGGAATCACCAAAAACTTTGAGATTGACCAGGCCAAAGATGTTTGCAACTTTTAATCTCGTCCACAGAGCCAACAGTTCTGCCTTCATATTTGACCCCCTGCCGCCATTAAGTCGCAGAGTGAAATAATGATCTTCATTTAAAAATATGAAACCACCCGTAGCACACAATCCTGCTTGTGCTGCCCCATCGAAAAATAATGTAGGATGAGTTATCTGAAAAGAGGAAGAGCAATCTCTCTCGATATTCTTGGAATCTTCTTCCTCCGGAAATGAGTGAATCATCTTGATAACAGTCTTTACACAAGGAACCACAGCTGGTATCCTATTTTGAAAAATCATCTCATTCCTAGCAAACCAGGAAACCCATGCTACAAAAATAGGAAGGAACAAAGGTTTTTTGAAGTCCCTAACCCAACTGAGCATAGCAGAGACATAATCCGAACCTGTCCAATTCAAATTTAGTTGAAGTTCTTTACAACATAGCAACCATATTTCCTGCATAAAAGAACATTTCACAAACAAATGATTTATCGATTCAGTGCTTTGTTTGCATAAGCAACACCAGTTCGGACCATACCAGCCACGCCTGAGAAGATTGTCCCATGTCTTGAGGCTACCATATAAAGCATGCCATAAAAAGCATTTTACCTTTATTGGGAGAGGCCACTTCCATATCTTCTGATACCACTAGTGCCTAGGAAAAATACAAACTTCTTGCATTATTCTGTCATGTGCAGATTTTGCAGAAACAAAACCTTCTTTTGAATTAGCAGACCATAATAACTTATCAGAGCTCTCGGTAATTTTAATTCCTGCCTTCCTTATAGCCGAAATATAACAATCCCATTCACGTGAAAGATGGTCTGTGAGATTCAAATCCGAAGCTTTCAACCATGCACGCCCAAGACGCTGATTGTGGCAGGGAACGTGAATAGAATTTAGAGTAAAGAGCTCCAAGGAATTCAGCTGTGCAATCAACCCATCCGATAGCTTATAAGAGTCCTCCATCCCAAGAACAGGATCCACACCAATATAAATATTGCTGCCATCACCAACCTGCCAGCATAAATCATTGGCAATCCAATCATAAACTTTAAGAAACCCCCTCCAAATTGGAGAAATCACACCACTAACAAGCTTTGGTTTCTTCATCCACGATATTAAATCAGTCTTGATATACTTAAGATGAAGAACCTTCGACCAGAGAGTGTCACTAAAAAGACCACGCCACAGACTCTTTAGCCGAAGGGCTTTACTGAAAATGCTAATATCTTGTATTCCCCATCCACCAAACTTCTTAGGGCGAGCTAAAGTTTCCCAACGAACCATCACAAGATTCGATCCTTCAGTATTACCAGACCGAAGGAATCTGAAAATAAGCTTCCCGAGAGCATTTAAAATGAAGGCTGGGATCTCTAACAAAGATAACCAGAAAACATGAATACTTGAGAAGACTGTTTTTACCAAAACAAGACGCCCTCCAGCGGATAGAAGCCGAAAAGACCAATGATTTATTCTGTTTTCAAACTTACGGATGAGTGGAATTTGGAATTTTTAATTAAATATAGAAATTCTTTATTTTTTTATAGTTATGTTAAAAAAAAACATTTGTAGAAAAATATGAAATTGAAATTTGGAAAAGAGGAGGATATTGACGTAGAGGACATTGTCCTGCCCATAATCATAGGTCAATCCATAGCCACCTCAATGTAACGTTGTCATTGATCACAATTACAATTTGCCTCCTATCATCAATTGTTATTTCCTAACATCGTTATGATTTTTTAAGGGTGGGAAATATTTATGGTTATTTATGACGACTCAATTTGGTACAACTCACAAATAATCCCTTATGGTATGGATAACTGCAATCCATTCACTTCCTGTCCAATATTGTCTCATGTATCCATGTTCAAGATATTTGCAATGCTCACATATTTTTAGTCTCATGTATCCATGTTTAAGATATCTACAATGCTCACATATTTTTAATGGAGCACCTTGCTGTGGAGGAACGTTATCTTTGGTCTGGGCATACCACTATCATGTCAAAGTTTGCACATCTCTCCACAGTACAAACTATGCCAAGGTTCTCAAACTATGTATTAAATTAATTAATATTTTTTTAATGTTACATGTTAACTCCAGGTTGAATCTGCAATGCTCACATATTTTTAGTCTCATGTATCCATGTTTAAGATATCTACAATGCTCACATATTTTTAATGGAGCACCTTGCTGTGGAGGAACGTTATCTTTGGTCTGGGCATACCACTATCATGTCAAAGTTTGCACATCTCTCCACAGTACAAACTATGCCAAGGTTCTCAAACTATGTATTAAATTAATTAATATTTTTTTAATGTTACATGTTAACTCCAGGTTGATCTTAGAAGTACATTTCTCCCTCATTTTGGATGTAAAAAGTGTTTATAAGCACACTAAACTAAATTATATACAACTAAATTCACTAAAATAAATCATAGTTAACCAAAGTTAAATAATTATCATGATTGATATAAATCAATAGACTTCATTATATTGATGGAAAATAAGATTGTATATCGTCCACTTAAAAACATAAGACTGTGATATGAAAAACCTACAAAAAATGATCATAAAATCAGCTCAACCAGTAACACAATCCTCCTAAATGAGTTCAACTTTCTTCAGTTTCTCTGATTACAACTTCGTCCCTGCAGAGAGGGCAGATTTTGCTGGTCTTAAACCAAGGAGTCACGCAGTGGCCATGGAATATATGGGAGCATGGCAATTGGAGGACTCTCTCCCCATCTTTATAACTCTCCAAACATACTGTACACCTCTCTCCTCCTGTATCTCCTTCACGTTCATGTGATTGTTTTTGGAATTCAATGGCGGGCAACGCAGCCAGCGTTTGAGGAGGCAGCGCTAGTCTCACACAACCCATTCGCTGTTGCAATGCAGAGAGCTGCTCATAACTCATGTCGTCATCATCCAAGAAATCAAAATCATATAAACAGAGTAACTCAGGATCATGTTGAGGCCTCTGAACAACCCTATCGCTGACGTGTCGAAGCAGTCGTTGCCAAAATATTTCATTAATTCCTCTGCCCTCTGGAGTAGAGCGGCATGCTGGATGGCCTCCCAAGTCCATTCTTCTTTATCCTCCTGTGTTTTTGTTTTACTCTGTGGATTTTATTTCAGATTGACGTCTTCAACTTTTTCGTAGTATTCGAAGCAACTTATGTTTCTTCCTATGATTAAGAATCCATCAATATATACGCTATAATATTAATTGTAGATCAGCCGACACTTTAATTAATATTAAGGGTCACGTTTGTGGGAAACTCAAAGTTAGGGATCACGTTGGTTGCAAACATAATTCATTATCCATTAGACACCACTTTGCACCACGTAACCTTGCATGGAGTCACATAACTTTAAGTGATAAGCAACGTGAGGTGCTGGACTCCTTCACAAAGTAGTGACTAACAATTAGGAGCATAACCTTGTAGTGATATGCAAGGCATGTTGGAACCTTGTAGATCGAAAGTAACATAGGTTGGTTAGAGCATGGTAGAATGGGAGTAAGGTAGGGTTTATCACTTTTCTTGACAAAACCTTGTAGTAATAAGTGAGTTGGTTGGACCTTTACAAGTTGGAAGCAACTCAAGGTTTTGCATTGCAATGATAAGTAAGGGTGCCTTGCTTCCAATCTACTGTTGAAACAATGGCAACAAATTACCATGGATTAGGGGATGCGTTCAGGTTAGGTTAGAATGTTGTTGAGGCTAAAAGAATAAGATAGGATACGCCAATTTCATTATGTTTGTTGTTGTAACAAATCAACCTGGAATAGAATACAACTATCCTTGTAATTAATATAATCAGTTTCATGTAACTGTTGAAGTTGGGATATATATTGTTGTAGCCCCAAGGGGCAATTAAATAGAGTGATCAATCCCAAGGGGGCGGTGAGCCCGATTGGGTTGTTTGTAATATTATGTGTTTGAATAATAAGATACTGTTGCCATTTCCCCGTGGATGTTTTTCCTTCAAGGGGTTTTACCACGTAAATCACTGTGTTCATGTTTGATTATTGATTGCTATTGCATTATGCTATTCTCTAGCGTCTTTTTAGTTCTTTGTTGTTTAAGTTTATCTTTGTGGGATTCCACTGCCCAACACCTACTTTGCTTGTCGTTGCAAGGTTATGTTAATTATAGTTGGTAATCAAGTTTCACTATTCCATTTTCCCTTGTTTGTCATTACAGAGTTCTAGCAAACAAGATTTGCTAATTTTCATTTTTTTCTAGAATTATTTGACCAAATTTTATAGGGTAAAAGCATATTATTATAGAAATCCCCCCCAAAATTTAGAAACTATATAAAAATTCGAATATTTCTACATTAATATAGCCAAACAGTTTATGGTTGACATTTTAAGAATTAATAAGATTTGCTAAGGTTTCTACACTTTGAGATAAGTATGGATCCTTAAATTCCCTATAATGCTCTCCTAGGGAGTTAAACTCGCCTTTGATTCCAAACTATCTTATAGACTTGACTACTCGTCACTACAAGGTTCTATTAGGTAGTATGTAAACATGTCTTGCTTCCAACCTATAAGGTTCCAACATGCCTTGATTGTCATTGTAAGGCTCTGCCATGGGGGCTTCACTCAATGACTGCCTACCATAACACGTTCGTTCGTGGCATATGAAACAATACCCCTAATTTCAGTAAATATTGGAAAATACCTCCCAAAATCGTTTTTTTAAACCCCCTCCCAATATGCCTTCCCAATTTTTAAAAAACCCCTATTTTCCCTATATATTGTATGTATCCATTTTTTCATTTACATTTTTATACCCCTTTATATATCTACCTAGTATATTGGCATGATACCGTGGGCTTGACTAAACCTCCCAAGGCCTGTAATAGGCATGAGTGGTTGGGTATTCAAGCCCCCAAGGCCTATCGAGGGCCTATAATAGGCCCTGGAGGTTTAGAACCTCCCAAGGCACCCTAGGGGCTTGTATACCTTCATGGTATACAAACAAGTGAATACGGGATAAGTAAAATATAGCAATTTAGATATGTCTCAGATGTGGACCTCTACAACTCCAAGACACTAAATACAACTAAAGACACTAAATATCATCCCGAAAATTTCTAAAGCTCTTAAATCCTTCATTGGAATCCAAGAAGGAAGGGAAGAGTAGGGACAGTTGATCTAGCAAAGCCATATGATCTTTGGTGAGTGCACCCAATTAGTTAATATGCTTTCTACAAAATCGCTAGAAGCTTCAAGAAGTTGCAATTTCCTAATTCCCAATAGTTCAATATTGTTGTCCTCCCAACTGTACCCTAGGGGGATTCCGGTCATATTTATATCAATATTCATAGATGATATGTTATATCTATTATTCGTCATGCATATATGCCATTGGTTGGATGCTTGATGATCATAGTTGTTTCCATCTAGAATGCCAGATGGCTGTATTATAGAGCATGTCAAGTACTTCTGTCCGTAGAGATCTAAGCACCAACAATCACATAAAAGATACATTGTCTAGATTTATTATTTATTTACTCTCTACAAACAATAATTAGAATACAGAAAGGATTTTAGCTGGCATTTGGTATGTGCACACACAACAATCTGTGCGATTTAAAATAGTGGAAGAGAAGACAAGCGTTGATGCACATGAAGGAATGCATGAATACATACCTTCAAAGTGATTATATTACAATATGGCACGCATCAATCACTATTTTGCAAAGCTGCAGAAAGATTTTCGGGCTGAGCTACATATGGTACAAGAGATCTTAAATTTGCCTCCAATTAATTATTGTTCTTGGGGCATGTGACCATGCTAATGCCTACATTGATTCTAAGCATACATGTAGAATGCCACCTATTTCAAGGGTAGAGATAGAATGTTTCTTTGAGCCCAGGATCCCCATGTATCAGATTATCCACAAAGTCCACACTAGCCTTAATGTGGAACATTCCGTGGTAAAACCATGCAAAGAACTTAATCAAGCGTAAGCTGATAAAGGTATCTCACAAATGAGAAGTTATCTTAAGTCCGTCGAAGGCAATTTGACATTCATGTCCTACATCAATCACACCATCAAATATAATCAAATGATGGCATTCTTTCTGCCACGCCAGATGCAATAGGTGATTGAGGGTAAGGTAACATGAAATGAACTTATTCTAAGGATTCATTGGGCCACAACTGCTTCCAAGTTGAAATCTCCTCCTTTGTTAATAAATTTCGTATTCCTCCATAAAATCCTTCAGCCTCACTCCCCGATCACGATGACACTTCCTATTGATTGGCGCGTGCCTCCATCGAGAAGCAGGAGTATACTGATTGAATTCCAGCCATGCCATATCTTCAAAGAGAAGTTTTATCAAAACCCAGATAACTCAAAATCAAGGAAAAATCAATTAACTTAAAATCAATGGCAAGTGTTTTCATTTACATAATATACCAAAAATTAGAACTATAAGATTCAAAATTGGTCACCCATTTAATATTCATTTACATAATATAGCAAAAATTAGACCTATAAGATTCAAAACTGGTCACCCATTTAATATTCATTTACATAATATACCAAAAATTAGAACTATAAGATTCAAAACTGGTCACCCATTTAATATATATATATATATTCACCATGAGATTTATCAAATAGATTCCATGAATAAGGATGCATGTCATGGTATACAACCCAGGGCTTGACACTTCAATAGATCAAGATATACTAGTCTTGCCCATGTGTATGGCACTCCATTTTGTCTACTAGTTGTGAGTAAGACAAACATAATAGGACATAAATCTTCCTCAACCATTTATCTTTGGGATCACCAAACCAAATATGCAAGAAAACACCTACATTAAACATATTTAGTATCAAGCAATTCAATTCCTAAAGAGGTCAAAAGACTGTTTTTCTTTATGTCAAATATGTTATTCCATAATGTATGTGTAAAAACCAAATCAGTGAAAACATTCTTACCCTTGCTTTGCTTCAATGTCTTTGCTGACGTCAATGTTGGGCTCACAATCCAGCACTAAGGCTGGAACCTGAAGTTGACATGTTTGCATTAGAAGCAGTCAATTAGAATCATAAAGTATATAGCAGCGTTAGAACCCAAACTGGTTATGAATATTACATAGATCAGTATTTGGCTTACCTTCTGAATACTGGCATGTACATGTTCTCCTTGCAAAATAAATGTGCAGTCCTTGATCTCAGGGTGTAGAGACCTATCAATATCAAGAGGTAATTGGCTCACAGACAACAACCCATGATTTCCACATTGAGCAGGGAAGAGCCAGTTCCCATGCTTTTCATGCAAACCTCTCAAATAATCTTGTGACACGCTATTTTCTTTTGCTCTTTTTCGTAACTGCAAACGTCTATGGCATGTGTTTGGACTAGCCCTCAAGTAAATAAATCCATCAGGAACAAGCCCAGGTAAAACAGAAACAACTGGATCAAACCATGAATCATATATGCTAAGCTCCATTCCATTCATCCATTTTTCCTCATGTACAACTCTCACAAACACCTGGTATATTCAAGACCAATAAATTTGTTTCTAACTTCTTTTTTCCAGTGCTAAAATGTCAGCAACTGCACTAAAAGAAAACACTAGAACGTGACTAGAACACAAAGTAGAGTGCAAAAACAAAGAATGCAATTAGACTGACTCTTAACAGGGCAGATACTTCAACATCAATTTGATTATACATTTCATCGTCTATATTGGACAGTAATAAAAATTAGACCTGAACAAAGTATACAATGAAAACTAAGACTCTCAAGTTACTACACTGTCATAAATGCATGAAAGCCTATTGACCTTTCTACCAAAATGAACTTCAAAACATACCATCTGATCATTGAAAACACTTCTCTCCATAAGTCGTAGAGGCTTTATGCCACCTGCAGACTCTCACTCTTGCATCACCCTCGTTACAAAAACATAATTCTGAAATGTCAAACTAGTTAGTATGTGATGCATTATAGCAGCTTTTCATTTACACATAAATTATTGTGCTTTCCCTAGTTTCCTGTAAATTTGGAAGTGACATTTTTTAAACCTGTACCATTTCCTGAAATCGTATGCATGTCTTGGTTCCAGGTGGCAATTGATTTCATGACATGAATTGGCAATGTTTTGTTTTTGAATGGTTGTGTTTGTATAATGAAGAGCATAATTTAAAAGAGTATGGATGGTAGATTTCCAATCCTCCTAGCCCAAACTGGCTTGCACTAATGTTGTACGACAACTTAATTCTATGAAGAGCTACAATCAATCCAACACTGCAGAGATAACACCACAGTTCGTGGTTTTACCATATGGCAGAGGACACAACAACTCGTACTCTGACTGGCATTATATCAAATAACAGAACACACTCATATGTTGAAGTACTTTGTCCACTTAAAAAGCATCCAATATTGGCCAACGGGGTGGTAGTTCACTGGTGAGGTCGGCATAATGTTAAGCCGTCCACCGGGGTTTCATTCCTCTTCATGCTCATCATTAACCCACCTGCTTCATTGAAGTCAAATAGAAGACATATAATTTCTTATGTGTTGCATTAAGCTTTGAACTCTAGCTTTCAATCCCAATCACCCTCTTCCTCCACTTGACATAAAGGATATTTTTCATGATTAACCTCTGTTTTTTCATGATGGAATTGTCTTATGTTGAAATTCTGCATTTTTGTCACAACCAATTTGTGATTTTCCTCTTACCCTGAAACTATAAAACCTTTCTACCTCTCTGCTTATATTGGCACGTAGTTCTAAAATTACAAAGAATAACAATAAAAGCCATCTGAAAACTTGAAAACTCTATTTAACATTCACTGAAAGGGTATAGCATTTATGACATTCCTTCTGTCATCCAATTATGGAGAAGTTGCACTTTCTTGCCTCTCTTTTATGAAGCTTGATCTGCAGTTTCCATATGAACTTGTAAGTTTCCTTCACGTATCTCAGGGAGCCTATGACACTGTAAAATTAGACATCAGTTTGTTAACACAGTCCATCATAAAAATTTCTAGAGACATAATCAAACCAAAGGATTCTTCTGATTAAGGTCCTCCAAAATGTTCTAGGACAAATATTGTTGGCAACATCTGCTTCCAATTCTGATAAATATTAAAAAGACTGCTGAAATTATGCCTTCCAAACCTCAAACTTGATAATAGACTGCTCTCAGGCCTGTTCAATGAAAGTTACGATGAAAAATATTTTTTGTTCACAGTGCAAATAGTAATCAAGATTCAATGCTCAACCAATATTCAACAAGGATAGACATACTGCCCAAGCTTTTCAAGCAGTGAGCCATGCAAAACTGCACAAAGTGGACTTATCAATCCCTCTCAAGAAACACCCCTTCGATCTTTGCAGAAAAAATACCAATAACACTGGAATTACAAAGAGGTGCAATCACTAAAGATCACTCAACTTAAAAAATTCTATGCATTGAGCGACAGAATGTGACGCTTTGAAATTCAAGCCATGTTAAGCTATCCTAGGATGATTAAGCAAAGAAATATAAAAAATCAATACGAGGAAGTGTCAATGAAGTTGAACTTAGTTTTACCATCACCAAATCTTCTTTTAATTACACAAGAACCAGCTCTGAACTAAGTTTTCCTCGTATAAAAAATCAATACGAGGAAGTGTCAATGAAGTTGAACTTAGTTTTACCATCACCAAATCTTCTTTTAATTACACAAGAACCAGCTCTGAACTTTGAAGTCATTTCTTAGCTTTTAACTCCAACAGGAAATTGAAAAAGGGTAACTTACATCTTAAATCCAAGATTGGTCCTTATATTATTCACATATTATTTGACCAGTGTGAAATGGCATATATTTTGGGATTGAGAAGTGTGAAAGTTGCAACTTGCACAATAATAGTTTAAACTTGCAAAATGCTATGCTTGTACAAAATTAAGCAAAAGATCTACCATGCAAGAACTTTGTAATTAAATAACCACTACAATGGAAAACAATGCATAAGTTGATCGGTATCAGAGAATGCCATACTTACAGTGACAGTCTCAACCGAATAGTACAACTCAAAACCTACATAAGTGCCATATGGTAAACAAGTTATATTTGACATAAAAGAAAAAAACAACACTAATTCTTAGATCAGGGACATGAGAATTAGATGTGTCATTAAAGGCAAAGAGAAAATTATAAAGTAAGCTTCCTATACTTTTCAAGAAAACCAATACTTTTCAATAAAACCAAAGAAGGATAAAAAGGAAAGCCAAATAACAAAAACCGTAAAAACCAAGCATGGAATATGCCATGTACATGTCTCCAAAGTACTTGATGTTGAAGTTTAAGGGTTAGAGGAATTTTTTATTTAAGTAGTAAACTTTAATGCATGAACATATAAAATCAGATTCAGAACAATACTGCTCTAATAAAATTTGAACTGTAATAAACAAACATAATTTTCATCTCTTTCAACTTAACGCTCCATTATTCATTGCGTTAAAGTTGGTCCTCGAGAATAATCAAATGCCATGTACAGTAACAACATGATAAAATAATGTACAATAGATATCAACAGTAAATAATCATAACCAATATTTGAATCAGCCATATACTCAGATTTTTCAGATTTGATCTTGTCACCGAAGGGACAAGTCAATCTAGACAAACAATTTACGTACCTTGAGAGAGATCCAGAGAGGGTTAAAGAAGAAGAATACTAACCACATACTGACCTAGACTTCTTAGTCAATAGGCACATTCATACCCAGTACAATCATGTGGACAAAGGACACACAGTCATGTTGGGTAAGGATGCAGTCACATACTGCAGAGACACACATGCATACTTTGCACAGTCATGCTTGAAAAAACACAGTCCACCCATAAAGTGAAACTCACTGTCACGTTGGGGAAGACCCCACAGTCCACACAAGAAAACAGGCTCATGGTCACCTCATGGTCACACTAGGGAAGGACCCACAGTCCACCTGATAAAACAGATCATGGGCATGCTGGAGAAGGACACATAGTCCAGCTCTGAACTAAGAACCAGCTTTTCATTTACACATAAATTATTGTGCTTTCCCCAGTTTCCTGTAAATTTGGAAGTGACATTTTTTAAACCTGTACCATTTCCTGAAACTGTATGCATGTCTTGGTTCCAGGTGGCAATTGATTTCATGACATGAATTGGCAATGTTTTGTTGTTGAATGGTTGTGTTTGTATAATGAAGAGCATAATTTAAAAGAGTACGGATGGTAGATTTCCAATCCTCCTAGCCCAAACTGGCTTGCACTAATGTTGTACCACAGCTTAATTCTATGAAGAGCTACAATCAATCCAACACTGCAGAGATAACACCATAGTTTGTGGTTTTACCATATGGCAGAGGACACAAGAACTCATACTTTGACTGGAATTATATCAAATAACAGAACACACTCATATGTTGAAGTACTTTGTCCACTTAAAAAGCATCCGATATTGGCCAACAGGGTGGTAGTTCACTGGTGAGGTCAGCATAATGTTAAGCCGTCCACCGGGGTTTCATTTCTCTTCATGCTCATCATTAACCCACCTGCTCCATTGAAGTCAAATAGAAGACGTATAATTTCTTAAGTGTTTCATTAAGCTTTGAACTCTAGCTTTCAATCCCAGTCACCCTCTTCTTCCACTTGACATAAAGGATATTTTTCATGATTAACCTCTGTTTTTTCATGATGGAATTGTCTTATGTTGAAATTCTGCATTTCTGTCACAACCAATTGGTGATTTTCCTCTTACCCTGAAACTATAAAACCTTTCTACCTCTCTGCTTATATTGGCACGTAGTTCTAAAATTACAAAGAATAACAATAAAAGCCAGCTAAAAACTTGAAAACTCTATTTAACATTCACTGAAAGGGTATAGCATTTATGACATTCCTTCTGTCATCCAATTATGGAGAAGTTGCACTTTCTTGCCTCTCTTTTATGAAGCTTGATCTGCAGTTTCCATATGAACTTGTAAGTTTCCTTCACGTATCTCAGGGAGCCTATGATACTGTAAAATTAGACATCAGTTTGTTAACACAGTCCATCATAAAAATTTCTAGAGACATAATCAAACCAAAGGATTCTTCTGATTAAGGTCCTCCAAAATGTTCTAGGACAAATATTGTTGGCAACATCTACTTCCAATTCTGATAAATATTAAAAAGACTAGTAAAATTATGCCTTCCAAACCTCAAACTTGATAATAGACTGCTCTCAGGCTTGTTCAATGAAAGTTACGATGAAAAATATTTTTTGTTCATAGTGCAAATAGTAATCAAGATTTAATGCTCAACCAATATTCAACAAGGATAGACATACTACCCAAGCTTTTCAAGCAGTGAGCCATGCAAAACTGCACAAAGTGGACTTATCAATCCCTCTCAAGAAACACCCCTTCGATCTTTGCAGAAAAAATACCAATAACACTAGAATTACAAAGAGGTGCAATCACTAAAGATCACTCAACTTAAAAAATTCCGTGCATTGAGCGACATAATGTGACGCTTTGAAATTCAAGCCATGTTAAGCTATCCTAGGATGATCAAGCAAAGAAATATAAAAAATCAATACGAGGAAGTGTCAATGAAGTTGAACTTAGTTTTACCATCACCAAATCTTCTTTTAATCATACAAGAACCAGCTTTGAACTTTAAGTCATTTCTTAGCTTTTAACTCCAACAGGAAATTGAAAAAGGGTAACGTACATCTTAAATCCAAGATTGGTCCTTATATTATTCACATATTATTTGACCAGTGTGAAATGGCATATATTTTGGGATTGAGAAGTGTGAAAGTTGCAACTTGCACAATAATATTTTAAACTTGCAAAATGCTATGCTTGTACAAAATTAAGCAGAAGAGCTACCATGCAAGAACTTTGTAATTAAATAACCACTACAATGGAAAACAATGCATAAGTTGATCGGTATCAGAGAATGCCATACTTACAATGATAGTCGCAACCGAATAGTACAACTCAAAACCTACATAAGTGCCATATGGTAAACAAGTAATCTTTGACATAAAAGGAAAAAACAACACTAATTCTTAGATCAGGGACATGAAAATTAGATGTGTCATTAAAGGCAAAGAGAAAATTATAAAGTAAGCTTCTTATACTTTTCAAGAAAACCAATACTTTTCAATAAAACCAAAGAAAGATAAAAAGGAAAGCCAAATAACAAAAACCGTAAAAACCAAGCATGGAATATGCCATGTACATGTCTCCAAAGTACTTGATGTTGAAGTTTAAGGGTTAGAGGAATTTTTTATTTAAGTAGTAAACTTTAATGCATGAACATATAAAATCAGTTTCAGAACAATACTGCTCTAATAAAATTTGAACTGTAATAAACAAACATAATTTTCATCTCTTTCAACTTAACGCTCCATTATTCACTGCATTAAAGTTGGTCCTCGAGAATAATCAAATGCCATGTACAGCAACAACATGATAAAATAATGTACAATAGATATCAACAGTAAATAATCATAACCAATATTTGAATCAGCCATATACTCAGATTTTTCAGATTTGATCTTGTCACCGAAGGGAAAAGTCAATCTAGACAAACAATTTACGTACCTTGAGAGAGATCCAGAGAGGGTTAAAGAAGAAGCATACTGACCACATACTGACCCAGACTTCTTAGTCAATAGGAACATTCATACCCAGTACAATCATGTGGACAAAGGACACACAGTCATGCTGGGTAAGGATGCAATCACATACTGCAGAGACACACATGCATACTTTGCACAGTCATGCTTGAAAAAACACAGTCCACCCATAAATTGAAACTCACTGTCACGCTGGGGAAGACCCCACAGTCCACACAAGAAAACAGGCTCATGGTCACCTCATGGTCACACTAGGGAAGGACCCACAGTCCACCCGATAAAACAGATCATGGGCATGCTGGAGAAGGACACACAGTCCACCAAGAAAACAGATCACGATCACGCTGGGGAAGGATCCACAGTCCACTCAAGAAAACAGATCATAGTCATGCTGGTGAAGGATCCACAGTCCACCAAGAAATAGATCACGATCACACTAGTGAAGGACCCACATTCCACCCAAGAAAACAGATCACAGCCATGCTGGAGAAGGACCCATAGTCCACCAAGCAAACAAATCACGGTCACAGTGGGGAAGGACCCACAGTCCACTCAAGAAGACAAATCACGGTCATGCTGGTGAAGGACCCATAGTCCACCAAGCAAACAAATCACGGTCACAGTGGGGAAGGACCCACAATCCACTCAAGAAGACAAATCACGGTCATGCTGGTGAAGGACCCATAGTCCACCAAGAAAGTGCCAAGAAACAAATCACGGTCACGCTGGTGAAGGACCCACAGTCCACCAAGAAACAGACTCAAGGTTACACTGTGGAAGAAGCCACAGTCCACCCAAGAAACATGCCACAGTCACGTTGGGGAAGGACCCACAATCCAACATAATCACGGTCATGCTGGTGGAAAGTGACCACATGGAAGGTGTAACAAGGAAATCCCAGTCATGCAGGTGGTGCAACAAGAGATCACATGGAGCAGCAACAAATATCACGCAGAGGGAGAGAGCTTAGTCACGCTAGAGCAGCAGACCATGAACTGGATCCGTCTCTCATGTTAAATTAAAAAATTAATTTATAATCTAGATACTCCTTAAGATAGGGTATCAAAACATTAATAAACATAACCTATGGACCAAGTAAGATACACGTAAGATAAAGGATCATGAGTCAACCAAGGGGGTCACAACAAAACAAACCACAAACCCACAAGGTGAAGGTGAACTATATAAGGTGGACAAGCAACTCCTTTATAGGACCAACAAGACCAATAATCTTTTCTCTCTCTCAAGGTACACTGTTTTATATATTTTTGTCGTCACTGTATAAGATTCATTAGTTATAGAAAGTAGAACCAAATAAACAACTTATACAAGGAAGAGAAGTGAAATCCATAAAAAGTAGTTAGCTTGGAAACTGCAACTGCAACTGAAATACATAAATAGGCATCAAAGCAATTGCAAACCATCTCAAACAGACATAAACCATGACAAACGATGACAAAATAGTATCATTTTAACTAGACAAGATAAGTTTAAAGCATAATTTTCATCTCTTTCAACTTTAACACTCCCTAAGGTCCCTGTGTCAAAGTTGAAAATCATACAAAGACAATAAATAACAACAATAGTAAATCCAAGTAAATATAACTCAAAGTACAAAGAAAACTAATACGATAACCGACTATGAGAGTTGAAACCTTCCTTATACTCAGCTTAGCACACCCAGCAAGTGCAGCAAAGATACTAGTCCACACAAGTCCGAATGCATAGTGTTCATCTCTTTCAAATTTAACACTCCCAAAGGTCCACATTCAGGATTATTAAAGTTGAGAGAGATGAAAACTATGCTTTGAACTTATATTTTCTCACGCTTGTCTAGTTACAGTTGAAAAGCATACAAAGACAATAAATAACATCAGTAGTAAATCTAACTCGTGTCTAACTCAATTAAGTACAAATAAAACAAATAATATAACCCATTAGGAGAGTTGAAACGTGGTTGAAACCTTACTTATACTCAACAATATTTTCTTAGATAAGATCTTGTCTATTAAGAGACAAGTCACTACAGGAACAAAGGACATTCCTGAGAGAGAATAAATTCAGTTACCTAGTCGACAAACAAGGAATCCCTAATTACTAGAGCAGCAGAGCAAGGAATCCCCGTGGTTTAAGCAGGTTTAAGTGGACTAAGATCTCTGTTGCATTGTATGAGTGTTTGGGTTTGCTTAAAGTGAACCGTAAGGAAACCCCAATTACTGGAGCAGCAGACCCAGAAACAACAATCCATAAAATATCAGGTAATGATGAAATTTCACATACAAAACGTGCACAAACCATATCTCCGTTTGTATCCCATACAAAGCCTGTGGCTTTCTTATAACTTAGCACACTCAAACAGTGCAATGCATATATTAGACCACTCAAGTATGAAACCACGGGGGTGTCGCCGACGGACCAATACCATATCATGTCGGTTCATATTGGGGGCTTAATAATTATAAAAAAAACATTATATTGGGAAAGTTATAAATCAATTTAATATTGTTATATGTTTGACAAATTCATATAATTTGGGGCAAATTCAAACATATAACAACATTACATTGATTTATAACTTTCACAAACAATTTGCATTCACATCAAGATTTCGTCAACCACATTGGAAACATATGGGGGTATTAAATAAACATGAAAACCCAAAAATTATATTGCCTATATATTAAGGGGCAAATGGGTTTTTTTATTTAATATAACAATACACAAATACTTTGGGGTAATTTTTTATATGGGCGGGCTGAAAAATATCTGCGAAATGGCAATGAGGCAAGGTTCGGGCTTACCAGAGTCGCAGGGAAATCACGTCTTGAGGCGTGCTTGAGGCTAGGGTTTTGTGGTGAAGAGGCAAGGGCTGGAAAGGGCCCTTGGAGGTGTTGGAGGCGTGTTGGAGGCCCAATTCGCAGAGAAATCGCGCGAGGCCAAGGTTTTCCACGACATCCAGGTGAGAGGAGATCTCATTTGCATTTTGATTGAGCCGAAGGTTTTGTGGTGAAGAGCATGTCCTTTTCCCACAATGTGTTTTTTGAAAACATCTTCCTTCTTTACTACATTTTTGGACCTAGTAGCTTAGCCATGTTGGAGCATTGGGGTTCCAAGCTCAGACTGCGCTGTGGATCAACATAAGATCAAGAGTCAACACGAGGGTTCAAGAAGATGAAGGTGTCAAACTTGTGGTCAAACTGTTATATTCTCTCTCAAGGTATCACCAAGGTATATAGTCCATAACTTATAATTGTTCCAAACCACAGTAATACGTTTTATCATCACTGTATAAGGAAGGTCCATACCACGCCCATACCCACTCCATACCACAACAAGTGCACAACAGTGGGTTTTATAACAAGAGATTTCCACACCCTAGCCATCTTTCGAATCAACAACAATCACAATTTCCTAATGAGTTAATATGCACTCCACACAAACATGACGAAATTAAAGAACACTTGCACTGGAAAATTTTAAGATCTGAAACCATAGACATCGAATAGACTATCAAGATTTAAACTTGAAAATTTCTCTGATTTCTCAACTTTGTTGTCAACTGCTGAACTATTACCATCAACATTGTTGCCAATAATATCTGAAAATACATTTTTGCCAATTCCTGTATAGCATGAGACTGAAAAAGAGAGTGAAAAGAGATACCTTTGCTTTTAGTAACCATACAAAACATGGACTGTGCTATGCAGCTTCCATGAGCTAATAACACATAGTCAACTAATAAGCTTTAAAAGCATAAACAAAAGTGAAGTGTGAGTGAAGCAAAACTGTAATGCATGCTAAATAACGTGTAAATAACGAGCACATCAAAATTAAGTGTGAATTAACTCTGAGTATCCCAGTGGTATCCCACTGCTTGTTCAATATTTTGGAAATGCATCTTCATACCTCAGGCTTTACATGCATCTTCGAAAAAGAATTGATTGGTGGGTCCAAAAATTTATAGTTAGGGACGTCATCTTTTCCAATAAATATTCAAGCTTGAGCAAGTCCTTTGAGACCTAGTAGATCATAACTGCAAAAATAGAAACAACTATCCTTAGTTCAAACATTCTTTGGATTTGTGCTCAATAAATCCCACGTAAACAATATAAATCCATAGTTCACTTGCCCTGCATTACAAATACATTTCTAGCTACATAATTTTAATTTATATAAATCAATGCATTATAAAACCAAAAGTGAAGGCCCATAACCAAGAAATAAACAACACTTAGCCCCTGATACCAGCAGCTGAATTGGACCAAATAGAGACAAATTATTTTGAGAAGAATTGGAGTCTGCAATAGGATATGTAATACAAAAAAATAATACTATAATGTAAACACAGAACACAAACAGATCTGAATGGGATGACCCAAAAGTTACAATCAAGCTACTACAACCAACATATACATATTTTGATCAGATGTTGAAAATCTTTGAAGCTACACAATAAAGCATTTTAAATGTTGCATTATAAATGTGGATGTTTAATTATTTAACTGATAAACATAAATAAATATAAAACTGATCTAATTTAACTAATAAACATAAAACTATATTAAAACTAATATGTCTCTACAATTGTACAAAATCCGAACTTGTTTGATCTTTGTTGATTATAGTATCGAATTTAAGAATCTTATTTATAATAAATTTAAATTTAAGCAGGGAGGATGTCCAAATGCATGGAATTAGAATTAAATAGAATTAAGAAATAATCTTTGAAGCTACACAATATACTGTTTAAAATGAATGTAATATGTTTCATGATATAATTCTATCATGAATTGATGTTGTTAATTAGTTGAGTACCTTTTTGGAGATGTATTCCTCCATCTTTTCATCAATATTTCAGGAATTGCAGGTGCATCCCAACTTAGGTGTAGCTATCCCCAACACTTTGCTTTTTCCTCTTTATTTATGTTACTGTCAATATTTGCAATTGTGGTAGTGTCCATTTTGGTTAGAGGGACATTGAAGGAGCTATCAGAGCAGGTTTTAAATCTATTTGGTAGAAAAATGTCAATTGTAGAAGCTATAAATTTCTATTGTAAAGTCAAATTGAGATGATCTTTTTCTTGTTGGAAACTAGTCTAAGAAGCTCAAATTGAGTTATCACTCCTTTTATTAGGAAGTAGATTCATAAGGATTTAAAACAAGGGATGCTGTAAGGGATTTCATGAAGCAACATTCAATTAGGCTAAGAGAATCAAATGACTGTTTTTGCTATTTGGCACAGAATTTCAAATCTAATTGCACACACAATATTAGCTTCAAATTCGCATTGAAAAGTGAGACATTTAATTCAAGCTCATAAAAAACATATTTGATATAGCTGTAGATTGAAATACCATATGAAAACTAATTGCACACACAATATTGGGTGTCACTGACGGACCAATACCATATGAAAACCAAAACATATTTGATATACTTGTAGATTGAAATCAGCAAAGCACACAACCCTAATCAATTTGATAGGAACCCAATTCAAGCAGAATCCACACAAACCCATTTAATACCAATGCAAGTACTCAACCCTAACCAATTTTAATACAAATGCAAATCTAGCACATAGACCCATAGACAGTTCATATAATTATGGAAGTATTGCAACATGCTTTCTAACACTTTGACTGCCAAACATCCAACACTTATTAAGAGGTGGAAAACCATGTCACAGTTATGGCATGTGACCTTCCGTGTGAACAATAAGATGTAACAGATATAAGATGTAACTTGGAAATCAATAACAAACACTTTCATTGAGAGGTCTGCAAAATTTTTGAAATTACCTTTGCTATAACTCTTGCTAGAATGAGATCATGTATGCTTTAATTCTCTTGCAAGGAAAGTGCAGCATGGACTTCCTGCAAAAACAGGAAAAAGAGAAAATTAATGACCTTGCTTGTCGAATTTTTGGCAAAACGAAACATGCCATCAAGTGAATACTTGTTAAAACAGACCTGAGTAGTTGTTGGCAGTTGAGGCAAAGTAAAGTGGCCTTGAGGACGATCCATTTTGCAGGCTTGATGATCATCAATCCTGGCTAATATTTACTACTGTTGATATTTACTACTTTTGTTACTACTTCTATTATTTATATGTACACATGTTATTTATTACTACTGATATTCCATTTAAGAAAACATTTAGAAAACACATTTCAAGAAACACACATTAAGTAATATTCCATTTAAGTATTGAAGTAGCAAAAGAGAGTATATGAAAACTCTAACATGGGCATGGGAACCAAAATTTGACAAACAAAAACTTGTTTCATCCTTTTAAAAGTAATATTAAACATAACTGTTGAACTAGCCAACAGTTCAAGAACCCTCAAGAACCATGCTTCAAGAACGCATAAAGAAATATTTGACGATTAATAACTTCACATTGAGTTATCCCAACCGTTCGGCATCCGAACCATTCACCGCACCTAAAGATAAGAGAAATTAAAAGAGTATTAAACGAGTATGAAATTGATACAAACAAATCAACGATAATACAAAAAAAATACTTTCAATAAAACATATTAAACAAGTCAACAAACTCATACTTTCAACACACAAGTGATACTTTCAACAATTCATCAATTAAGCTACTATTAGCTAATATAACCATATTAATTTATTCATCGATCGATGAATCATAGTATTGTAATCAAGAATTGGCGTATTCATGGCCACTACACACATCGTAAGCACGGGTACTGATAATCACATTTAATGCTCATAATAGATCATTATTACATGATCGCAAACAACATATAGAAGAACAATTAAACAATGCATCATTCATCATTCATAATCATTCATACAGAAGCAATAAGACATAATTAAATAAACATAATGATGAAATCCAACATATAATCACGATAGTTAATAATAATCAAGAACACCATCCAATCAATCATTGGTCCCATCCATCCCATTAGTACTCCAACCCCCTAATCACCACTACTTCCATCTCCTGACCTCACCATCCCGTCCTCTGCTGCAATATATTGTGGCGTTGACTACACGACCTAACCACATATAGAACCCGTAAGCGGAAGTGTCGATCGACTACATCGACTAAGCTTCCCCAGTAGGCATCCGCTAGTCGTTATCACACATCTAGGGGAGTGTGCGCAACACAACCCTCCCATGACTCTAGGTTTCAGGGGATAAACGGTGGGAAATGCCTCCAGCCCGCCTGATAGTACTGGGGTCAACACCCTACATCAACCATACTATTCCATCACTGTTCTAAGGGGTCTCGTCATTGAAAAACCACTTTGGGAAAGTCACAATTCATGTCAAAACTCACACTCAACCACAAGTCATATAAATATTGGAATTCACAATTAAATAACATGAAATTTGATATAACATCATTATACTCATGATGTCCAATACATCTCATGCCCCTTGGTGATATAGGAATCTGCATATTTCATAGCCAATCAACATGTGGAATAGTTCATCATTAACATGAAACATATATATAGCCATACCCAACTCTTTAAAGTGTTAATCCATATCACTAATACAACATTTACATATAATCATGTAAGTACTTTTGCAAACAACTAATCTAACATTCCACATATGGATATTCTATATTCAATTTGCGTGTTCAATATGAAGTAACATATAAATTGCCATTAATAAATTAAACAGTAAATTCCATTTACCATACAACCTCAAGGGAGTCCACATGTGCACATAACAATCATCTTAATCAATCTATCTTCGTCAAACATATAATAAGCAAATACAATGCTAAGCTAATTCACATTAGAGTTTTTAATTAACGACTGTCAAGATATGGGGAATTACAGAATAGGATACTAGGTATTGCTTTTAATTTTGAGGTTATAAGTTATAAACCGCTTCTGGATTTGCTCAATCTTTCTCCAAGATTCTCTAGAAATGATAAACCCCCATACTTCACAACTATATAAGATAACATGGATGACAATAGTTTCAAAGAGTAACTGTTTTTTATCCCACATGACGAGGTTCGCTGATTTACAATTATTTTCAAGACCGAAATAAGCTTTCCATCCTCCATTAATCCTTTTCTCAATGCCGTGGTTCCAATCGAGCTTGTGATGAATATCAATTCCAAGATATTTGTAAGAAGTCACTTCCTCCAGTTTACTGTTATCATAAATAAAATTTGTGTAGGTGTCTTTCTTAGATTTTATAATCATAACTTTTGTCTTGTTGGTGTTTGTTAATGTATTTGTAACTTCAGAAGATATTTCACTTGTGTATTTTATATTGTATTCATATTTCATTGTACTTCCGATGGAGAGGTTTCATTCCTCCGATCGGGAAAGCTATTATTGTATTTGATAGGGTTATTAGAATCCCCTAGTGAGGTCAGCCCAGAGTTAAGTTGTAGGGGGTTATTAGACTCTCCTAGGAGAAGTCGGCCCAATTAGGGTAAAAGGAAAGTGAAAGTAAAGTATAAATAGAGAGGAGCACCTCTCTATTTATCCATTCACTCACTCACTCATTCGTATAAGTGAGAGAGAGAAGTTCGCACAAGTGGAGGAGGAGGAAGCTGTTGGAGACCATCTCTTTGTTTTGGGGTTTTGTATTATTGCTCATTCTATCTCTGAGGAAGTTGCGGGGTTTTCTCCTTTATGGTTTCCCTGGTGAAATGCTTTGTGTCTCTTGTCTCTTGTGTTTGATTTGCTGTGCATGTTGTTCTCTCAGATAAGATCCTAGATCATATTGAATTAAATTGTAAAAAACTAACATGGTATCAGAGCTAACCTGAGAAGAAGACACTATGCAACTGCAGAAGCTAGGGCTTCTTAATTTTTGGGTCTCTGTCCACACATCATCAAGGGCAGGAGGATAGGCTATCTCTCCTAAGCAAGGCGCATCTTTCCGTCGAAGCAGAATTGGATTCTGAGTATTTTCAATTTTCGGCCAGTCACTGCTGCGGGAAATTAGGGCTTTTGACAGAAGTGGAATTTTGGAGTGCTCTCAGCATAGGATTGTTCTCCTCATCAAAATCAAAATTTAGAGACCAAGATAGAAGTTTTTTGGTTGGGTAGAACCCCAGGATACGTCAAACCCTAGTTTGACTTTTGGACCAGAAAACCAAAAAACCAAAAAGGACCAGAAACTGCAGGTCCGAAATTTGCAAGTCACTTTTGAGGGGTCAATTTTTGGAATTTTCAAAAACCAAGTGCACTAGCATACTCTCCTCATCCAGGAGAATCTTCCCGTGAAATCAGAATTCAATTCCGAGAATGTTCATTTTTTGGCTCGTCACTACTGCCGGAGGAAAACTAGGGCATCATATATTTTGGGTTTCTGTTCACTGATTTATGGAAGTGAGTACATTGAAAAACTCTCCTTGAGGAGGCACATCTATCTATCCAACCAGAAGTTCCAAATTCCAAATTTGGAAAATTAGGGTTTCTCTAACAAACCCTAGGCCAACCAGCTCCAGATCGAGTTTCAACAAATCAAGTGGATTGGGCTTGTCCTAGAAGAGAATCAATTGGACACCTATGTGAATGAAGAGGTTCTAGTTCCAAAGGGAGATGAGGCTAAAGCCTTACACAAGAAGAACCTGGTTAAGGCTAAGAGAATCATTGCAGATTCTATCAAGGACCATCTCATACCACATGTGTCATCTCTGAAGACACCGAAAGAGATGTTTTATGCCTTGACCAACTTATTTGAAGGGAGGAATATAAATAGGAAGATCACATTGAGGAACCAATTGAAGAATGTCAAGATACAAAATGCAGAGACCATGCAGTCCTACTTTACAAGGGTCTCCTAGATAAAAGAACAACTTGAAGCTGTGGGAGAAGACATAGAGAATGGAGAAATAGTGATGACCACCTTGAATGGTCTTCCTAGGTCATGGGATTCTTTTATTCAAGGAATATGTGCAAGAAGAAAGTTGATCACCTTCAGTAGGCTATGGGAGGAGTGCTCACAGGAAGAAGCTCAATTTGTAGCTCGAGAAGAAAAGATGGGTAATGAAGACCAAGCTCTCACGACACATACCAGGAAGAACAAAAACAAGAGGGAGCATCCTCATCACAAGAAGGGTAAATGTAATGACCCTTTTTTTAAATTTTTATTAAAATTCCCAATTTCCCACTTTTTCCCCAATTTCTACCCTTGACTAGTTTTGATGTCAAGGTCTCCAAATTAACCCAAATGCTCCCAAATATTCTGTAAAGGTATATGAATGATATTGGAACTTGAATATGATGTTCAGGGATGATATATGGCGACCAAAATACTTCTGCAAACTTGTTTAACATTCTGCATCAAAATATTCAGCCATGTATTCCTTCATCCAAGAAGTGAATGAAGAATCTCCACTAAAATCCGAACCAAATAATGAGCAGAAAAAACAAGGAGACTTCAAAGGACTCAAACAAGTCTCACCCATACATCCATGAATGTGAGAATCACAAATATGTAAAAATGTATGTGGCTGACAACATAAATATTCTTCAATCATAACTCTATTCACCCAAGTTTTGGATGAAGTTCCTCCAACATCAAATGAACCAAGTGTTGAGCAAGAAAAACCATGAGTCTTCAAGTGACTCAAATGGATATCATAGGGGAATCTAGGTAGATGTGCATCATCATAAAGTAACAAAGCATGCTGCTGCAAATGTGAATAAGAATGTGCTCCAACCATGTCATCATAAAAGGTAAATCTAGGAGTTCCATTCTCCTCATGTGGAACCATAAAAAAACCCTTTCACCCATTCTTCATGGAGAGTAATGCTGCAAAACATGGAATTGTAGGATGTAGGAGAATGAACTAACTCACACAAATGATCAAAACATGCAGAAGTTTCATCATGGGAAGGATCCATATGGGTAGTATCATGCAGCTCCTTCAAAATTGTGAAACCTTTGTCATATATTGGTTCCAATGTAGAGGAATCATGCTCTTCTTTAAAAATTGCATAACCTTCGTCAAGAGACAATTCAAGTTCCTCTTCCACCACATCAAGTGTTTGGATCTCTTCAAGTTCATCTTCAAACACATCAAGAACATGCAAATTTACACATTTCTCATGATCCACCATGTCATGAGAATCCTCCAAACAATCTACCATTTGACAATTTGAAACATAGGAGGAAAAACAAGTATCTTGCAACTTTTCAAGAAGTTGCTCATTTTGAATTGTGAGCTTATGATTATCCTCATTATTCTTCAAGTATGCATCATGTAACAATTCATTAAGCTCAAAAAAATGGTTTCTATAAAAAAAAAAAGATATGAAATTATCTTTGATGTGGCACATTGCTCTTTGAATCTTCTCCATGTCTTCAAAGAAGGATGTTTCCTCCAATGAAGTAGCTCTCCAACAAGAATTTGACACCAATGCTTGAGTGTCATGGAGAATGCTGAGAGACTCTTGGATCTTATTTTCATTCATCTTTAAGGACCCTTCAAGAAAATGAGGCTCTTGCAAATGAACCTCCTCATCTTCTTCATTTTTGCTTGGACCCACTTCATGAAGCTCAAGTGGTGATGGGGAAGTTGATCTTGGTTCTTCTTCAACTGCTACAAGGTATTCATTATCATGCTTAATGGAACTTGGGCTTGCAGCAACACTTTCAAAAGTGATCTCTATGTCACCAACATAGAGGTGTGAGAACCCATCAGTAGGTACTCCTTCATAGTTTAAGCATCCATCAGTAGATGCCCTTTGGTTCATGTCTAAGCTAGAAGGTGTCTTGAAATGATCTTCCATATTTTCAATAGAATCTTCTTCATGCTCTTGTGATGTCTTTTTCCTTTTGCTCCTTCAAGCAAGCTGATGCATTTTTTCCCTTTTTTTCCTTAGGATCAATATCTTTGGAATCTCTTTTTGAATAATTTCCAAAAAATCTCCTCAAGTAGGACATACATGCCTTTGTGGAAGCTTCAGATATTTCATTGAGCTTTTCACTCACCCTCATTTCACGCACACATATATGATACTCTCTCCAAGGTTCTTTACAAGAAGGGCATAAACCTTTCTTTACTAACTCCACATCTTCATTTTTGGGCCTATTTGCAAAAATATGTTCAGCATAGTACTTAAAAGACATGGCATTTTGTGTATTTTTGCTCAAAGCAAGATATTCTTGATATTTTTGATATTGTTGGGGCAAGGTTTTATATGTTGCTCTCCATCTTTATAACTCATCCATAACATTATCCTTTGGTGGTGTGACATACTCATATTTATCATACATAGGTTCATAATCATAATCTTCATTCCTCTTGAAATTGTAAGAAGTGTTGCATGAAGGCACCTCTTCCTCAAACCATTCACATTCTGCTTCATATTGTTCATAAGCATCTGCATATTCCTCATAAGAATTGTACTCATAGGATTCCTCATAATAGTGAGACATGGATGCAAATTATTCTTCAATGTATGATATTAATTCACAAGTGCAAGGACCATGCTCTGATACCACTTTTAATGACCCTTTTTTAAAATTTTTATTAAAATTCCCAATTTCCCACTTTTTTCCCAATTTCGACCCTTGACTAGTTTTGATGTCAAGGTCTCCAAATTAACCCAAATGATACCAAATATTCTGTAAAGGTATATGAATGATATTGGAACTTGAATATGATGTTCAGGGATGATATATTTCCACCAAAAGACTTCTGCAAACTTTTTTAAGATTCTGGACCAAGTATGTGATTTTACTAGTAATTTGTGAAGCAAATCCCCCAGGGTAATGACTGAAATTGGCTTCCCAAATGCCTGCAAACCCATTCGAAATTCAGAAAAGAGGTAGGGGATGTATGAGGGACATTAATAAGGTCTCATATGCACCATTAATCAATTATTAGGTCTGTTCTAACCTCCTCCCCAACAACAACAAAAACCACTAATTCGACCCTTGGGGAAATGTCACCAAATCTCTTCCAAATGCAAATAAAATGAGTAAAATGACTTCAAATGCTTAAGTGATGAACATGAAACTTGTAATAATCATTAATGTCTGTCCATTCATCATAAATAAATCAGAGAAACCTTCTTTCATTCTAAATCATCAGCATTACAATAACATACATCCATGTAGTGGGGAAATGGTCATTGTTTGCTCATTAATCATCATTTTTACATACAACCACTTGGTATTTCGACTTGAAAATTTCTGAAGATGAAGAAAATAGTATATTAAGATTATTGCAATCATAAACACATCATGATAATCTCTCCCAAAGAGTACAATATCTCACCAAAAACGCCCTCCCTCAAGGAGCAAGAATATGCCTTCAAAACTGGAAATGGTTGAGAGAAAGTGCTGCACTAAACAAAACCACGAGATTCCCTGTAGCTGATACCTGCAAATACAAACTCCATTAAATCTCCATGAAAGAACTGAGTGGCCTCTCCAAACACCAACTTGGATGGGAATCTTTCACCCTCGAAATTGGCTAAGGCAAGAAACTAGCATGAAACTAGTCATCCACTAGCTCTCTCTTCACAAATGCAATTTTTCTCAAATGATCAAAAGTTGTCATTCTTCTTTGTTTATGACTTTTATAAAACTCTAATGTCCTCCATGGGTCGAATTCCTTCCAAGAGACTCATGCCAACTCAAGTTGGAAAGATATTCCAAAGAATGCCACTTGTACAACAATTTCTAGTCTCCCACTTCCACCAAATCACATGTGGAAGCATCTTAGCTGCCCTATATCCCTTGAGCACCCTCTTGGAGGATATTTTTAGCCCTGACATGTCATATATGTCATATTTCAGCCTTCAGGTCTGATTTGTGTCATAGGTGTCATAGCATCTTCATCATTGTTGTCATAGAGCTAGGGAATCTAGCCCAAGTGTCCCACTAGCTCCAAATTGCCTCTTCCTCTTCCATGGGAGTTAATCTTCCTCTATATTTTGACCTTGGATGAGTCATGCCATGAATAATACCTTTTGAACTCCCCCAAGTATGTTACCATTCACCTTGAATTTGAATTGGTGAGAAGATGATGCCAAGTGTAGTGGGGAAATCTAGCCATATGTGGGTCCTACTTCCTCCATGTGTCTTCATGATCAAATGCCACTTTGATTTTCACTTGTATATATTTATTTAGCTCCTTTATTAAATATTTATTCCATTCTAATGTTCAAACATCATTTATTATCCCCCTTATTCAAAATCCCAAAGCTTCCACCCCAAACCTAGGAAACTAGTAATTTTCCTCCTTGGCAATTATTTGAACTTTAGCATCAATTTGATAAACTCTCATGAATATGGCCAATGGGCTTAGGCCATTGTGACCCAATGCAAAATTTGGGACATGACAGTAAACACCACCACCAGAATCAGAGGGAGAACCTTGGAGGATCCAGGAGAGATCTTTCTCACATTCAATATTATACTTGTGATGAGAAGGGGCACTATTCCAGAGATTGTCTCGGAAACAAAACAAACTCACACAAGAAGAAGAACAACAAGAAAAGACATCATGCTCACATTGTAGAGGATGATGAACCTCCAAGGAATAGAACCAAAGAAAACAATGAATATTCTTCAAGTGATGAAGAATAAGTATTTTAATGAAGGTAACCAGCTACAAGGGTTTATTTAGAAGGTTCCACCTCACAAGGTGAAGCTAGAGATGACTTTCAGTATTACATGAAAGGAGTAGAAGAAGCCACTACAGAGTTGGAATCCGGAAAACAAATAATGATCAATAATCTATGAAATAACCTCTCATCCATTTTGAGCATTGGTTAAGGTTCATACTATCAGAGACTCCAGTAGTTCTTGCAAGGAAGCAAAGATCAAGAGGGAGCACACTCCAATAGTTCCTGCAAGGAAACAAAGATTGAGAGGGAGTCCACCCAACAACCAAACAAAGATAAGTATTTGAATTGTCATTTCTTGTATATATGATTACTTAAATGATTTTGTTCAGTCATGTACATACTTATGTTCCTAGATTTAGGATGTATATTATGCATGTTCGAAAAGTTGCATTAATGAACAAGATACTACTAGTATGAGAGTAATGGGTAAGTGGCCTATGGTACTGTACAACACTCCATTGCTACTTATCTTTATTAAAACCTCTTTTTTGACATGTTGGAGTAGTGCACACTCTTAAAAATGTTCTGGTAGAGATGGAAGGCATATAGAAAGTTGCGGGATATGGATAAATGTTGTATTGAAGCATTGGCTAAGATAATTGCATGACTGTATGACCTATGTCTTTATGCGTAAGAATTTGCTCTGAAAAATATGAGATGTTTCTGATCATGCAATTGAACTTGACTTGTAGGAAAGAGCATATACCATCACCTACAAGAGAGACTTGTTTCGAAGAACAAGCAACGAAGAATCAACATACATAAGAAAAATACCTATTGAAGAACCTAAAGTTCCCAGGATCAGAAATACAGTAATGGAAGAAGCGATTCTAGAAGAATATGAAGAACGCGAGATGGAAGACCCACAGGAACCTATAGATCCACCACGTGAGAAGAATTCTCACAAGAGGAAACTAGCATGGGTACGAGAAGCAATTCAATATGCAGAGAGATATGGCGCTCCAGAAGGAATGCAGAGAGAAAGAAAGAGACAGAGGCCATACTCCAGTTATGTAGCCCTGTTGTGCGACATCATTGACAAGGAACTTGGCAACTATGAAGAAGCGACAGAAAGGAAGGAATGGAAGGATTCCATGATCAAGGAGTACCAGTCGATCATGAAGAAGAATGTCTAGGATGTGGTCCCGAGACCAGTAGGGAAGTGTGTTGTGACTTCCAAGTGGATCTACAAGATCAAGCATGCTGCAGATGGCAACATAGAGAAACACAAGGCGAGATTTGTGACATGTGGCTTCTCCCAGAAGGAAGGGATAGACTATGAGGAGACGTTTGCACCTGTAGCCAGATACACTTCCATTAGATCAGTACTTGCTCTAGATGCAATGATGAAGTGGAAGGTACACCAGATGTATATCAAGAGGAGGAAGTGTATGTGGAGAAGCCACTCGGATTTGAGACACATGACAGGGAGACTCATGTGTGAAAATTGAAGAATGCCTTGTATGGATTGAAACAGGCACCCAGGACATGGTACAACAGGATAGACAACTTCCCGACTAGTTTAGGATTTACCAAGAGTAAAGCAAATTCAAACCTTTACTACAAGGTTGAGGAAGGGAACCTAGTGATACTCCTATTGTATGAAGATGACCAGTTTGTGACAGGTGAGGATGGGTTGATTCCTGACACAAAGAGGAAGCTTGCTGCCGAGTTTGAGATGAAGGACTTGGGTATGATGCACTATTTTCTAGGCATGGAGGTGTGGAAGAGTGCGGATGGAATCTTCCTTGGACAAGGGAAGTATGCAGTAGAGATCCTGAAGAGATTCGGGATGATGGATTGCAAGGCCATGGCCACACCTATGGCATCGAACCTAAAGCTATTGAGTGATGCTTCATCAGAGTCGATTGATGCCACGATGTATCGTCATATGATTGGGTCCTTGATGTACCTGACGAATACGAGACCAGGTATTTGCTTTGCTGTGAACACATTGAGCTAGTTCCTGACGGATCTGAGACATGTTCACTTGATTGCTGCAAAGCATATTCTGAGGTACTTGAAGGGTAAGGTGGATTATGGGCTCAAGTATGATGCGAATCAAAAGATTAACTTGGAGGGTTATGTTGATTCGGATTGGGAAGGAAGTGACATTGATAGGAAGAGCACTTCGGGGTGCTGCTTCAGTATGGGATCAGGTGTTTTAGTAGGAAGCAGTCCTATGTGGCACTGAGTACAACCGAAGCAAAGTATGTCGCAGCTTGTTCGACTAGTTGTGAGGTAGTATGGCTGAGGAAGCTACTGTCTGATTTGTTTGATCTCCAATTGGACGCGACATGTATATATTGCGACAACCAGAGTTGTGTGAAGTTGTCTGAGAACCCAGTGTTCCATGGCAAGTCGAAGCACATTGAGATTCAGTACCACTATATCAGGGATATGGTGCAGAGAGGAGTAGTGAAGCTCCAGTATGATGCGATGGACGAGCAGATAGCCGATGTATTGACCAAGCCGCTGGCTAGAGTGAAGTTTGAATACTTCAGAGAGAAGCTTGGTGTACTTCAGATCAAGGTTCCTTCCAAGGGGAAGTGATGAGTCCGGAAGATGCAGATGCACATGGGATTTTTCGACATGGTGGTAGGTTGGTCCTCCCATGGTCGTTGATGTAATTGCTGAAGCTTTTTCGACATGGTGGTAGGTTGGTCCTCCCATGGTCGTTGATGTAATTGCTGAGCCTTTCCTGAATGGTGGTAGGAAATTCCTCCCATGTCAATTGATGTAAGTGTTATGTTATGTGCATCTGGGATGTGCTCCATTAACGATGAGATGATCTGAAGATGATGAGGTGACAGTAGGGTACACAGGTTTTGCAGTGGCATATGATCAGTCCTGGGATGCTCCTTCAGGTTTTGCAGTAGCATATAATCAGTCCTGGGAGATGTTGCAGGTTTTGCAGTGGCATATAATCAGTCATGGGATGCTCCTTCAGGTTTTGCAGTAGCATATAATCAGTCATGGGAGATCTTGCAGGTTTTGCAGTGGCATATAATCAGTCCTGGGATGCTCCTTTAGGTTTTGTAGTAGCATATAATCAGTCCTGGGAGATCTTGCAGGTTTTGCAAGTGGCATATACTCAGTTCTGGGATGCTCCTTTAGGTTTTGCAGTAGCATATAATCAGTCCTGGGAGATCTTACAGGTTTTGCACAGGCATATAATAAGTCCTGATATGTACCTACTTGATGTCTTGCTCGCAGAGATGATGAAGACCTACATGGAGGCTAGGCCTACATCCAACATGAAAAAGGGTTGGCTCTGTAGAACTTCCTATGACGAGTAGATTGGAGATTGATGGTCGAGATAGCAGCAGCAGTGACGATGCTGATCCAGCTTTGATGATGATCCAATGATGAAGACTTGTGCTGATGAACTGTGTCAAGATAACACCTTCCTAGTTAAGAGGGAGTGTTAATGTATTTCTAACTTCGGAAGATAGTTCACTTGTATATTTTATATTGTATTCATATGTCATTGTACTTCCGACGAAGAGGTTTCATTCCTCCGATCGGGAAAGATATTATTGTATTTGATAGGGTTATTAGAATCCCCTAGTGGGGTCGACCTAGAGTTAAGTTGTAGGGGGTTATTAGGATCTCCTAGGAGAAGTCGTCCCAGTTAGGGTAAAAGGCAAGTGAAAGTGAAGTATAAATAGAGAGGAGCACCTCTCTATTTATCCATTCACTCACTCACTCATTCGTATAAGTGAGAGAGAGAGAAGTTCGCACAAGTGGAGGAGGAGGAAGCTGTTGGAGACCATCTCTTTGTTTTGGGGTTTTGTATTATTACTCATTCTATCTCTAAGGAAGTTGCGGGGTTTTCTCCTTTATGGTTTTCCTCGGTGAAATGCTTTGTGTCTCTTGTCTCTTGTGTTTGATTTGCTGTGCATGTTGTTCTCTCAGATAAGATCCTAGATCATATTGAATTAAATTGTGAAAAACTAATAGTGTTAATAGTCATACCCATGTTAGAGCATAAATCTCTGAGAATTCTTAATTGTTTATCGAGATCAAAGGGACACGTTGCCATAAGAACAATATCATCAGCATAAAGAAGGAGGATGATAACTATACTAGCTAAGATTGTGCCGGCACAACTTGTTTCTTCTAAACATATTTCTAGTTTATCATTGTAAATGCCAAAAATGGTAGGGGAGAGGGGGCAACCTTGCTTAGCTCCAATATTACAGTTTATATCTGTTGACCAACCCTCATTATTCTTAAATTTAGCAATGACCTTTTTGTATAACCTTGTCGCGACAACTCTCAACTCAAAAGGAACATTAAGCTCCTCTAGCTTATTCCATAGGTTATTTCTAGGCACTGTATCAGAAGATTTCCTAAAGTCCACAAAGAAACAAAAAAGGTCAGACTTATTATTATGACATTCCTTTGCAATGATCCTAAGTGTAACGAGGTGGTTTGTGGTTGAATGATTCCTTCTAAAACCTGCTTGGCCTTTAGCTCGCTTACCTTCCATTTCTAGCCATTCGTTGATCTTCTTTTCTAAGATAATACTGTATAACTTGGCTAGGGGAGGGCTAATCATAATGGTTCGATAATTAGAGGGGTTATTTTTATTGCCACTTTTGAAAATAAGAATAATGAGGCTCTGAGTCCAAGGTGTAGGGAACCCTTGCTCGACCGCTAGATTAAAGAGTTTGTGGATGTGCGGGATGAGGATAGCCCCCCCATTTTTTAAGATTTCTGCTTGCTAGCCTTCAATGTCTTTGGCTTTTCCATTTGCTAAGCGCTTAACCCCAAAATCTATGTCTTCTGTCAAGAAAATTACTTTCGTTGTAAGAAGGGTTTGAATGTTATCTCTGATATCCAAGGATTCATAAAGCTTTTTAAGATATGAATTCCAATCTTTTAAAGCAATCTTATTATCTTCTTTTGTTTTGCGAGTTAGAATTTGCCTCCAGAATTTTTTAGGAGCCACCTTGGAGAAGTGTAAGAGATTTTCCTGTCGTTTGCTAAAATAGTGCCTTTTTCTTCTTCTTTTAATTAGGGTTTTGTAGTGATTTATCTTGTCCATTTTTATCGATTGTGCAGTAGCTTGCTTAATTTCTTTTCTCACATTCTTACAATCTTGAGCATACCAAGAGTTGGTTCTACTAGCTCTCTTATTAACTGAATCGAGACTTCAATAAAGAAGTCTTGGTTAATAATTTCATGATGATGATAATAATATATTTTAACATCTTTTAAACCAATTTGATATATAGATCTCAAATTTATTATTTCATGATGATGATATGATATATTATTAACATTTTTTAAAGCAATTTTATATCTATGTTGAGAAAGAAAAAAAAAGCTAACATTAATAATTTACAAATGGATGGCGATGATAATGATATATTTTAACATTTTTAAAACTATTTTGATATATAAATATTATAAAAGAAAATATGAAAAAAAACTAAACACTCAACATCAAGAGATTAATAATCTATACATAACATCAAGATATTAATGATTTATACATAAATCTTATGCATATATGAATGAACAAAGAAAATTAAAAACTCAAAATAAAAAAATTGGTAGTTGAGTTTAGATTTATAAATAATGAAATAATGAGTGAGATGTGTAATGTTATAGATCCATCTTAAATTCGTATCTATAAAGCACGGAGAGGGATCTAATTTCTTGAGGTGTATTTGTTTTTTTAATTTAAACTCAAGAAATTTAATCTCTCTTGATTGATAGATCCAGGTTTAAGTTTTAAGTTTTTATTTTATAAACTAACATCTATTTTTTAATTACTTTTCATAATATTTTATTTTATGAGCCGACATGGATTTTTACTTCTTACTTTTTAGTGGATAATAAAGACAAACGTTTCAAACTTTACATGTAATGTTACTGGGCTGTCCTGTAGAGCACCTAGTTTCACTAGGTGCAAAAATGAAAACTAAATAAAAAATAATTAAAAAAATCCATATCCACTTATAAAATAAAAATTTAAAACCAAATAAAAAATCATTAAAAACACAACACCTCAAAAAATTAAATGCCTTTAAATACTTGATAAATCTTGATTGTGAAAAAATCTATACTAATTAAAAATATGAAAAAATTAATATTTGAATTTAAATTTATTAATTTAATCATTTATTTCCATGTACAAGTTTAAATTTATAATAAAGACTTTTCCAACTTCATTTAGTTGTGAAGATTTATAATTTAAGAACCAAATCAAGAATAGAAGAAATATCATAATATAAAATGTGTCTTAATAATAAATAAGTTTTATCTTAATTTTCTTTGCATAGATAAGAAATTTATAATTTACCTTTCGAATTTGCAATTTACATTACTTAAATCTAAATCAATTACACTTTTAACTAAAACACTAGTTATTAAAATTATTAAACATTATTTATTAAAATTGCTTACTGTTATAATTTCTAATTTTACAGAAGGCCATTCATCATTGTTGCAATTAATTGTCCATGTCTATAGTAATATTGACTATATAAATATTACTATATAATCTGCTTACATAGGCCATTTATCATTGCAATTAATTGTCCATGTCATATTAGACTATATAATCTGCTTACATAGATTCCTGGAACATGTAGCAATGAAAGCTGTGTTACTCTGGGAGTCTGGGTTAATGTGTAATCAAATACTCTGAGTCTCACCAGAACTATTAAATACTCAACGCACCGACAGATTGCAGAAACAGAGCAATTGCAGAAACTGCAGACAGCTACATCTTTCTCTTTCTTCTTCATATTTGAAGCCATCCTTTAACCGTTGGCGCAACTGCTCAACTACTCCCTCACTCCACTGCAATTTGGGACACTTACAAGCATTCAGAATCTCCAACGACATCAAACATTCCACATCCGCTAACTCTTGTAACTCATAACATTCACAAACATTTAGTTCTTTAATCTCTGTAAGTCCGCCCAACCCTTCTATGCTCTTCAGCTTCTCAAGTCCACTAACATTCAATTTCTTCAAAGAAGTTAGATGTTCCAAACCTGGCAGCTCTGCTATCTCATGGCATTCACTAACATCTAGTTCTCTGATCTCTGTAAAATCTCGCAACCCTGATATGCTCTTGAGCTTCCCAAGACCACTAGCATTCAGCTTCTGCAAGGAAGTCAAATTTTCCAAACCGGGCAGCTCTGGTATCTCATTGCATTGGCTGACATCCAGTTCTGTAATATGTGTCAACTCCCCCAATCCTTGTATGCTCTTGAGCTTCCCAAGCCCACTAACATTCAGCTTCTGCAAGGAAGTCAAATTTTCCAAACCGGGCAGCTCTGGTATCTCATTGCATTGGCTGACATCCAGTTCTGTAATATGTGTCAACTGCCCCAATCCTTGTATGCTCTTGAGCTTCCCAAGCCCACTAACATTCAGCTTCTGCAAGGAAGTCAAATTTTCCAAACCGGGCAGCTCTGGTATCTCATTGCATTGGCTGACATCCAGTTCTGTAATATGTGTCAACTGCCCCAATCCTTGTATGCTCGAGAGCTTCCCAAGCCCACTAACATTCAGCTTCTGCAAGGAAGTCAAATTTTCCAAACCGGGCAGCTCTGGTATCTCATTGCATTGGCTGACATCCAGTTCTGTAATATGTGTCAACTGCCCCAATCCTTGTATGCTCTTGAGCTTCCCAAGCCCACTAACATTCATCTTCTGCAAGGAAGTCAAATTTTCCAAACCGGGCAGCTCTGGTATCTCATTGCATTGGCTGACATCCAGTTCTGTAATATGTATCAACTGCCCCAATCCTTGTATGCTCTTGAGCTTCCCAAGCCCACTAACATTCAACTTCTGCAAGGAAGACAAATTTTCCAAACCGGGCAGCTCTAGTATCTCATTGCATTGGCTGACATCCAGTTCTGTAATATGTGTCAACTGCCCCAATCCTTGTATGCTCTTGAGCTTCCCAAGCCCACTAACCTTCAACTCCCTCAAAAGAGTCAGTTGTTCCACACCTGGCAGTTCTTGTATCTGACGACATCCACTAACATCTAGTGCTTGAAGCCTTGTGAGCTGCCCCAACCTCGGTATGCTCTGGAGCTTCTCGCAATCCTTAACATATAACCGCTTCATAGAAGTCAAATGTTCCACACCTGGCAGCTCTTGTATCTGACGGCATCCGCTAACATCTAGTTCTGTAAGCTTTGTGAGGTGCCCCAACCCCTGTATGCTCTGGAGATTCTCGCAATCCTTAACATATAACAGCTTCATAGAAGTCAAATGTTCCACACCTGGCAGCTCTTGTATCTGACGACATCCGCTAACATCTAGTTCTGTAAGCTTTGTGAGCTGCCCCAACCCCTGTATGCTCTGGAGATTCTCGCAATCCTTAACATATAACAGCTTCATAGAAGTCAAATGTTCCACACCTAGCAGTTCTCGTATCTGACGACATCCACTAACATCTAGGTTTGTAAGCTTTGTGAGCTGCCCCAACCCCGGTATGCTCTGGAGATTCTCGCAATCCTTAACATATAACAGCTTCATAGAAGTCAAATGTTCCACACCTGGCAGCTCTCGTATCTGACGGCATCCACTAACATCTAGTTCTGTAAGCTCTGTGAGTTGCCCCAACCCCGGTATCCTCTGGAGCTTCTCACAATCCTTAACATATAACAGCTTCATAGAAGTCAAATGTTCCACACCTGGCAGCTCTCGTATCTGACGGCATCCACTAACATCTAGTTCTGTAAGCTCTGTGAGTTGCCCCAACCCCGGTATGCTCTGGAGCTTCTCGCAATCCTTAACATCTAAGCTCACCAAAGTAGTCAAATGCTCCACACCTAGCAGCTCTGGTATCTGATGGCATCCACTAGCCTCTAGTATTTGGAGCTTTGTGAGCTGCCCCAACCCCGGTATGCTCTGGAGCTTCTCGCAATCCTTAACAAATAACCATAGCAAAGAGTTCAAATGTTCCAGACCTGGCAGCTCTCGTATCTCACGGCATCCACTAACATCTAATGTTTGGAGTTTTGTGAGATGCCCCAACCCCGGTATGCTCTGGAGCTTCTCGCAATCCTCAACATATAAGGACTCCAAAGAAGTCAAATGTTCCACACCTGGCAGCTCTAGTATTTGACGGCATCCACTAGCATTTAGATCTATAAGCTTTGTGAGCTGCCTCAACCCTGGTATGCTCTGGAGCTTCTCGCAATCCTTAACATGCAACCACTCCAAAGAAGTCAAATATTCCAAACCTGGCAGCTCTGGTATCTCACGGCATCCTCTAACATCTAGTGTTTTGAGCTTTGTGAGCTGCCCCAACCAGGGTGTGCTCTGGAGATTCTTGCAATCCTTAACATATAACCACTTCAAAGAAGTCAAATGTTCCACACCTGGCAGCTCTCGTATATGACGGCATCCACTAACATCTAGTTCTGTAAGCTCTGTGAGCTGCCCCAACCCCGGTACAGTCTGGAGCTTCTCGCACTGCTTAACACATAACCGCTTCAAAGAAGTCAAATGTTCCACACTTGGCAGCTTTTGTATCTTACTGCATCCACTAATATCTAGTGCTCGAAGTTTTGTGAGCTGCCCCAACCCCTCTATGCTCTGGAGCTTCTTACATTGAGAAACAACCAAACTCTCCAAAGATATAAACGTTTCAAGACTGTGGAGCTCCTGAAAGTTTGCGCATCCCCTGATATGGAGACCTCGAAGTTTTGGCAAACCACACAGCCCTCGTATTTGCTTCAAAAGATGACAATTGCTCAATTCCAATTGTTGAAGGTTAGAGCAAACTCCCTCATCAAAAAATAGCTCCCTTTCCGTTTGGGAAAGAACTAATGGATCTTCCCGCAGCGGACAGTTTGATACTAGTAAAGACTCTAGATTGTTCATCTTGAGAAGCTGTTGCGGTAAGTATTCTATCCCACATCTCCATATTTTCAACTGGGTCAACCGAGTCAACTGTCCAATGGAATCAGGCAAGGATTTCAATTGCGGCGAAGAAATTAACGATAAGACCTTCAAATTCTTGATGTCACCGAGCCGAAGTGGCAGTACTTCCAACAAATCGCTACCTAACCTTAGAACTTCTAAATTGCAGAGGTCTCCAATAAGGCTAGGGATTTCTTTTAACTTCGTTCCCATCAAATCTAATGTTTGCAGGGACTGTTGATGTGCAATTTGGGGAGGTAATTTTTTCACCTGCTCACAATATGAAAGATCTAAGTATTCCAACGTCGAAATATTTTCCAGTGTTCCGTTGGAGATTGTCAAATTCCTGCACTTACTCAAAGATAGATACTTGAGTCGAGTTAAGTTCCCAAATGAATTTGGGAGCATCTCCAAAGAGGAAGCACCGTTCAAATCGATGTGCTGGAGGTTTATTAGTGCTCCGAAGGAATCAGGCAGCGAGACCATTCCTGAGAACCCGTTGAAAAACAAGTATTTCAAGGATAGCAGATGACAAAATTCGTCGGGCAACCTTTTAAGTGTGACTGCTTTGCCTGAGCGTATGACAATCCTTTCCAGGTACTTCAGCTGCCCTATCGACTTTGGAATCTCTGAAAGGGGAGCACATATATTTAATTCTCGCAGCTGGAGAGGCACAGCCTGCAATGTTGACGTCTCAACATAAGAGATCTATGATTGTAGTCTACAAAATGAAATTAAATGAATATATTAAAGGCAAACATACTATTTTCATACTTTAGATTGATGTGGCCACAGTATGTTCAATTTGCTCCCCTCCACTTCTAAAACTCGCAAATTCCTCATCGGAATCCAGTCAGGTAGGGAAGTGTAGCAGCACATATACCAGCGGAGCCATATCAGCTGTGGTGATTGCACCCTCCTCAATATGTCCTCTAAATAACTTCCTTCGGTTGCAACAAGTCCCAAATATTTAAGCCTCATTTCTAAGCTTTTGGAAGATGATAGGTGCCTCCTTTCTGAGTTTGCCCAATTTATTTCTCTACTCTCCCGGAAGTAATCAAAGGAGTGACTAAACATCTTAATTCCCCGAACTTCATTTATTACCTGTTCATTGAAAATAGTATAACACAACAAATATGTATTTTTTCTTGAATAAAGAAGCCTTGAATATTAAAATTTAATTGTACAGAGAACAAAGGTGTGAATGATTAAAGTACTTACATATGACGGTTGCTCCAACAAATCGTCCCTGGTCGTGCAACGCCAAAGACGACGGGGCATGGATCCCTCCTCTGCAATCTTTCTTCCCATATCTCTGATGTTATCATGCGTTTTTATTTTATTTTCATCATCCACCTCCACCAAATACCTATGTTGTAGATTTCGAATCCCCACCTTGCCCCATATTCTCATTGCCTTATCTCCTTCCTCTCCAAGGAAAAAACAAACAATATCTAAGAATATTTCTTTGTCCTCGGGACTAAGCGAGTCATAACTAATCTTTAGCCTGTCATGTATCTCAGCAGGTAGTATGTTGTCAAGTTTTTCCAATATCTCTTCCCAGAAAGATCTTTCATTTTCTCCACAAACCAGTGCCCCAAATACTTTTAAGGATAATGGTAGTCCACCGCTTGCAGTTACAAACCGATCTACCAGATCTGCAAATTCTGGTGGTGGAAGTGGCTTATGGAAGGCATGGGAGCAAAAGAGCATTTGGGAGTTCGGTGCATCCAGCGATTTTAGATTATAAATAGATTTCTCAGAGATTCCTGAGCTTATGAGAACATGCTTATCACGAGATGTAACTAATATCAAACTTTGTGCGCCAAGGATATCCTTAAGTGGCAGAAAAGCTTCTAACTGATTGATATGATCCACATCATCTAAAATGATCAGGGCATGAGATGATTTAAGATGCTTTTGAAAAAACCCTATTCCTTCGTGACGGCCAACTGTGATATTTATATGTTTCAAATCCTTAATCAATTTACTCTGCAAAGAATTTAGAGACATTCTCAGTGCATCCTCTCTCACATCAGATAGAAAGGAAGATGCCTCGTAACACGATCTCTTATTGTTGAAGAATTTTTTGGCAAGTGTAGTTTTTCCGACTCCACCGATACCCACAATCCCGATGATCTTGGTGTCGTCGTGCTTCCTCTCCTCCTCCAGCTGCTGGTAGAGGACTGTCTTTTCAAACTCTTCTAATTTGAGCTCCAACCCAATTGGATATGTTGCCACATCCAAGAGAGGTTTTGGAACATTTTTCAAAACGCTTCTCACTATGTGATCTAGGAGTTCCCCTTCGTCGGGTTCTACTACGTTATCCAAGGGCTTCCCTTTGTCATCCTTGTCTCTGTATATAGAGTAAAATAAGCAAATGAGAAACACCTATGTAAATATAGCGTGCAGCGTATATCAATACGACAATCGAAAACTAACACAGATTGAAGGAACAGTAAGAGATGGAGCTCACCCAGACAGTACGAAACCGCTCAGATCCGCAACATAGGAAAGTGCACCTCTCCACTTCTGAATAGTGTCGGGGCTGTAGCGTGGCTTCTCTTTACCAGTTTCAGAGTCATGTGTTGTTTTCTGTTCAAGCTCTCGTAGGGATTCACCATACGCTCCGCCTTTGACAGTCCAGCGGAGCACAGAAGGGTGAACCTTGTAGAACACTGGAAGAATGGTAGCCCCAGAGCTTATCATGAGGACAAGCTCATCCAAGCACCAACTAGATTCGGCATACCTTGGAGAAAAAATTGCAACGTGGACAGAGGCACCACGGATAGCGTTTTCTATTTGGGCACGAATGTTTTGTCCTGCCTCCAATTCTGGCTTGTCTAAAAAGACTCTCAATCCGCGATCAAGAAGGCGTAGGTACAGATGGCTGGCAAAGCTGTGTTTTACATCAGGTCCCCTATGGTTTATGAAGACGTCGAAATCCGAACAAAAAGTCGATGCATGAGAGATGGCCGCGGAGGAAGAAGCAGCAGCAGCGGAAGCAGTGTCACCATGGCGGGAGGCGGTAGTTAAGTTTGCCATTGGTAATGTAATATGGAGATTGTATAACTGATAAACAAATATTAGCCAAGATGATGGAGCAAAGGCAATTGAATTGTGAACTGGGGAAACTGCAAGCAAGCAGGCATGAGCGTTTTTAAGATGCAGTACGCGTGATATCCCCATTAGCAACTACGCGTTTTGTCGCTTTACTACTGTTGTGATATTTCCGCGTTTGTCGCTTTACCAGTTACCACTGTTTTTTAAAAGAGACTTTGGCCATCTCGTACGGTGAGTGACGTGACTTCACTTACCATCCATATGGGGTTTGAAAGATTTTTTGAAGAGGGACACTCCACTCCATACCGTCCATTCCTTTTTCTTTCTCAATTAATATTCCTTATATTTTATTTTTATGTCCGATTAACACTAGTTTTTCAATTAATATTCCTGATATTTTATTTTTATGTCCGACAACACCTGTGAAGAGGTACACTCCAGTCAATATTCCTTCATGATATTTTCATTTTTATGGTCGACCAACACGACAAGAAGGGTCACGAGTCCTCACGACTATAGTAACTAGCAATTGCCCCATAAGGTGCAAAGGAATGTCCAAAGGAAAAAAATGAGAAGTAAAGTAGGTGTGATGAAGCGAAAAAAAAGAATATTGAAACAAATACTATGAGGAACTTGCTATGTGGTTTTTTTTTGGCAACAAAGATTTTGATGTGAAGGATGCAAATGGGAGGGAAGTTACGGAGACTTTGATGTGAAGGATCAAAATGGGAAGTTAATGGATGGATGTCTATATCCCGTAGGAAATGGAATAAATAATTTCATCGGCATCATTTATACATTTGTTTAATCACCGGTATCATCCATCCATTAAAACGAGATGGAGTTTAGTGTTTGGTTACATTATTTGATGGTAAATAAGGAGTGCAGGGTATATAGATTCCATGCCAACTATAAAATATAAAACCATGGTCACCTACGCCTCCCTATCGTTTGTTTCAAATTTCATTAAACTCCATTGATTGCTCTTGCTTCAGGGCTTGAATATTGAATCTCTAGATTCTCCTCAACACCATAATCCAACATTTTTTTATTATTAAATTTAATGGTTTCCTACTACCAATTTAAATTTATGTTTCTTACTACCATCTACATCTTGACAGCCTGAACTAACCACCTCCCCGAATGTAAGACACATGCAATCATTTGGCGACGTGGATACCTGAAATCCCTAAGAGTTGTCAGCAACAAACCAAAACACCCAACCTACTTGCAGCGTGCTATGTATGTGCAAGTTCTTCTCCCAAAGTTATGAGTTGTCAGCAACAAACCAAAACACCCTACCTATTTGTACCACGCTATGTATGTGCAAGTTCTTCTCCCAACGTTACCTATGTTTCCATACTTGGAAGCTCTTCTAAGAGCACCGTGACCCATAGCGCAACGATCCTAGACAAAGAGCGTGCCTTGCTCGGCCTAGTGTTTCCAACAAAAATGAGGCTGCTTGCATAGATTCAAACAGGAAAATAGGCTACGTGGGAGGAAGTTCTGGTGAGTGGAGAGTAAGTTCAAGTCGTGCGTGTGGGGAAATGAGGTCGCCATCTTGCCACAACGAGTGTATGTATAAATCATAGAACTAACTAAATAATGTTTAGAGCTACGAGTTATAAGCTATGAAAATACATGTCAAGGAGAATATCATGTTATGCATTAGAAAGTGCACATCAAAGACAACAATTTAAAACAAAGAAAAGAACAAGAGAAACACAGAATGAAGGAACCTTTTTGGAGAGTGCTTATATCTAAGAATGTGCATTGGCCCTGGCAACATTTATGTCAAATGGCCCAAAATAAAAAGACAAGTGGTATCTCATAGGCCCAAACTATAAAGACACGTGGTATCTCATAGGTTAAGCTCTTTTCTCGTATCTTCCACAATTATTCCATTATACTATCTTCTATTTAGTTGTTATGATTCAAATATATTTTGGTTTATAAATATCAATTCTAATAATGAAGTTAGGGAAGGTTCCACCCATAGTCTTCAATGTGTTGTATTTTTAATATTAAATTTGGGAATATTTCCAACCACATTATGGGTTGTTCCACCACCAAGGATAGCATTCAAAAGAATTGTACAGAGACAAAATATTTGCTTCTAATAGAAATGTCACATTTGCTTACTTAAGAAAATAAGATCATGTTCTCAACTGTAACTTCACTTCATTCTATTCAAATTTATAAATAGATTAAAATATAAAATCGTTTGTCACAAGTTTCTAAAAATTTCTTACATTCTCAATTTTGGTTGGGACTGCATAAGACTTTTATTCTCTTCATTTAATCAAACAAATCATCCAAATTCATAATAACCCTAAGTGTTTTTGTAAAAGTCATGTCTCAATAACTTTGGCTTATGAATAGCTAGGGCCTCAAATCAATATTTTCGAAGATTTGTTGCTTTTCTTTGATAAACTTTACTTCAAGCTTGTATAAGCTTAGTGAAATTCTAGAGCACTTGGCCACTAATTAAATTCTTTCTACTTTTGAAACTTGTTTCGTCTTTTTCTCACATCAACTTGAACATCAACTTACCTTCTAGTGCCAATTATAAATAGAATAAAAGGTACTTCTCCAAAGACTGTTAACATCAAACAGTTTTAGTTAGTAAGATGTAAAGTGGTCTCAAAATAATCTCGCACTTGCTCATAAAATAATGGTATATTTTGACCAAGAGCATTTCATGAAACTAGACCTAACCTTTTTGAGGAAAAAAATTTAAGGAAAAAAAAATAGACCCACCCTTTCGTCCACATAAGCAATGGTCCACTCTATTAGAAGCATGACCCAGTTCGCATCTCCATAAAGAATGTGAGGACCGTGTGAAATGTAACAACCAATCGACCCATCCCTAGAGAATCAATGGAAACGAACCTTCTTAACTGGATATTATCCACGTAGTAACCAAATAAAGCCTTCAAAATGTGCACACTACAATTTTAAAGTGGATAACCTGAGGCAAATATGATGAAGCAATACTTCAAAAACAACGCTAACTCTCATCCATTTAAATAATGAGGCAATACTTCAGATAAGGGAATGCCTTTCCAAAGATGGATGTTTCAATCCAAAATAAATCCCATATCAACCTCCCAAGTGTATGAATAAAGAGCGCATCCTTCACAACTATCAACTCCATGGCATAACCTCCACGTTGGACACAAACGCTTAACACAACCCATGGACAAGATTCCACGCCCAAGATAATGGACGGTGGACCCACGGATTATGGAAATATTTTCGTTAGTAGCCCATTTGACCATATGTGCAATGAACACGATACCAATACCCCTTGAGGGCACATATACGCATTTTAGAGAAGAAACAACCTCCATGTCATAACGTGAGCCAGCATCCATGAGCTGTAGCCTTTGCAATTGTGGAGTCTGTTTTCCCTTTTCTGCTTTCTAAGCTTTGCTTTAATTTTTTTAATTTTATAACTATGCCATAACACCGTAAATATTCTCATCTTAGCTTTAATTTTTTTTTAAGTTTATAACCATGCATAAACCCGTAAATAACAAACTTCAATAGTTAAAACACCATAAATAACTCTACACTGTTCTACAGATCTAAGTCTATGCACTATAAAAACAACAAAATAAACATCTCTGGGAATTTCCTTCCACTTTTATAAAATCCCTTGTCTGGTATGAAAACTTTTTTATATAAAATTAATTAAATTCAAGAGTTTCCTTCCTACTATCATAAAAAGCCATTGTTTGATATTAAAACCTATGTTTGCAGGCTTATTTAAAACCTCTAAATTCATTATGCTGGCTAACAGTAAAAAGCCATTGTTTGATATTAAAACCTGTGTTTGCAGGCTTATTTAAAACCTTTAAATTCATTATGCTGGATTAAACATTTCAAGAAAATATCTTTAGTAAAGTAGAGGGCAGCGCAGTGCTCTCTTTTAATGCATAATAATAGGAAGGTAGCGACTTTAGGAAGGTGATTCCTTCACCATTGGCCGTTCGATGGGAACCAAGAGTCCCTGCGTGTGCTAAAGACCTGTCAAAGTAATCGCCATAACGTCTTGAACACTCAGAAAACCAGGATCTCTGCAGTGATAAAATAAACAAATACCACATAATTTGCAACCACAATCTTACACGAATTACAATTCAACTACCCACCAACTACTCCCATGCGTTTTTCTGCCGAGTGTGCGAATCTTCGCATGCGTTTCTATGCAGACTGTGCGAATCTTCCCACGTATGAAGAAATATTGCATAAACCGCCATTCCACATTCTGAAAATTCCTTCGTTCATGAACTTAACCAGAGAAGGGAAGGGAAGGGATTCAATCAAGTCTGGTACACCTTATTCGATGGGGTTTCTTTAGCCGACCATTCTACTTATATTTCTGATCGACAGGGATGGGATATCATGCAGTTCACCTACTTCTCCTTTAAAATGTAGGCTTAACGATTCCACCGACTGCACAGTGACCAACGCTTATGGAATCTTCCCCGACTGGGCGACCTGCAGAGCTCGGGCGGTGGTATTTCCTTCATCCGAAGAAGAGGTACTGGAGGCGGTGGCGGAGGGCAGTAAGAAGAAACAAAAGATGCGGGTGGTTACCAGATGGTCTCACTCCATACCAAAGTCAGTCTGTGTGGGAGGGGCCTTTGGTCTTTTGATAAGCACTCGAGAGCTGAAGCACATAGTTGGTGTGGACGAAGCGTCCATGACGATTATTGTGGAGAGTGGAGTGTCTCTGAGGGAGGTTATAGATGTTGTTGCCGAACATAGTTTGGCTCTGCCTCACTCGCCGTATTGGGAGGGGCTTACCATCGGAGGGTTGCTTAGCACCAGGGCTCATGGCAGCTCGCTTTTCAAGAAGGGAAGTGTAGTTTATGAATATGTTGCTGGCATGAGATTGGTGGCACCTTCGCCTTTGGGTAATGCGATTGTTGTGAGCTTCAATGAATCCCATCTAGACCTGGATGCTGCTAAGGTTTCTCTCGGCCTTCTTGGAGTCATTTCTTAGGTATCATATTCTAACAACCTGCTTGCTTCAGTACTTTTAGTCTTAAATGGGAGTCTTTGCAGTGATAAAATAGAAAATACCATTCGCAGACATCGTGATCCCAAAATTTGATGAACCCAAAGAGCCGATAGTTTTCTAGAGTTCTCAATCGACTTCTCTTCTTCATACACTCCCGTGCCTTCTTTTTCCTTCCTCGTAAACTCTGGTCAACGTTTTTGCAAGTGGGCAAATAGGTGACATCCACGTTTGCAGTAGTTGAATATACACATGTCGAAATTTTATTGGGTGGAGAGCCGACGAATCTAAAACAGTGTTTTACAAACCCGACTTCGGAAAAAGAACGCCTTCGGCGTTAAACATAAGTAATTTATTGGTAAGTTAATAAGGATTCCTTCAATTTATAGTGTGACATAAGTAATTTATTGGTAAGTTAATAAGGATTCCTTCAATTTATAGTGTGAAATTCTGCTGATAGAATTTGATTATTTGTATTAATTTGTAGAGTTACATAAAATAACTAGCATACCTCCAAAGTGATGAAATGAAACACCGAGAAAAACTTCAATATATTGTAAAATGGAGAAAGTTGTGTGTATGTAGACAATATAATTTTATGTGTCTAAGGGATCAACTCAATGGGTTGTCATCATTATATAAGAAACTAATAAAAGACAAACAATGGTGATCCTTTGAGCCTAAATGATTTGAATTAAATCAATATATTGTTTTTATCTATTTTGGTGCTTTATAGGTGGCGAAATTGGATGAATTGGCTTGTAGGGCACATTTTAGGGGTAGGTCTTACTTTGCATATTTGGGGTCCAGAACCTTTTAAGATCCATTTGAGGGTTTAAACAATGTTTTTTGGGGTCAAAAGTTTGCGGAAATCAATCATTATATCTAAAAGGTGGAGTGGAAGGCAATTTGCAATTTGAAAATTTTGTTGGGGGAAATAATAATGTGACCACTATACTTGTATTGTCCACCATGAGCGTGCCTAACTTGCAAAATTTGGCTAACACAAAGAATGAGCATTTCTTTAATTTGAATATGGATAGTACAATGGGTTTGTCACCATGGTCCATATTATTCCATTTTGAGAATCAATGACCATCCATTTCTCTATGGCATCGATTGCAAATGTGTCCATTGAGAGATGGATGAGTAAGAATGCTAGGATATGATTCCATACAAGTAGCACATGTATGCATGATAGACAAGGCATCAATCCTTTTGTAGAAAGATTGGGTAGCATGTCGATGGCCATGATATCGAAGAGTACTTATTGGAAAATGCAAAAGAGGTTGTTGTTTAGTATACATTGTGGTCTCTCAAAGTCTCTTTATTTGAAATCTTTCTTTGCAACATATCTTCTCCTACCTATCTCTATAATGTAAGCATATTAAGGCTAGTGTTGCATATAGAAGTCGTATCTTATTGTGTAGAATTTTAAATGCCCTTATGTCATGGTTGCTTTACACATATTTGTATTTTATTCTTCATAGTAGCAAAAAAGTAGATGCACATTTCCATCGTCTTCAAAAGATACCCCACTTCCATCATCTTCTTCACTTTCATCTTCAAATTTCCTGCTGATTGACTTGGCCATTGAATCACACTTTTCTTCTAATGTTTCTTAAGCTCCACACAACACTTTCTTGTTTATAGGTTATACCTCTTTTATAATCCTGCGAGGCAACTATCTATCCATTAAAAATGGTTTAACTTTAAAAAATACTATTAAACATAATTGTTAGATATCAACCACTTGCCTAAACAATTTTAATAATATAACTTGCCTAAATCTCTAATTATAGCCTTTGTTCGCATTAAGCCTCCCCCAAAAGACATCAAGTACTTTTATTTAAACATGAAATTAGTCGTCCACTTCTATGTGAAATATTTAATTTATTTTTTTCTTTATTTTTATTTTATTTTATGGTATTCAGAATGATATTGCTAAACTCTACATGGTGAAGAAGGTGTTATCACATCTATGTTAGCTGGAGCTACCATACTGCAGACTGCGCGGCCGAGGACCGCACAGTACTTTTTTTTCCAGACCAGAGATCAACCGCCTTCAGACGAGGTAGTTTTGTTCAGATTGCCCCTAGCAGATATATCAGAGGGGACAGACAGTTGTACAATGCTACACACATTGTCACTTACCATCTACCATAGGGTCACCTTTCCTTGCTAGGCTTTGACACAAGCCCATTTGAGACAATTGCCTAGTCTTGTCCTGATCGAGATTATCATAGTGCATTGCTGGTTTATTGTATGCCCGGATTCAGCAGAGATCCAGCTCAGAGATAGGTTCAGTAGCAGCAGGTATATGGTATAGCAGGTATTGCATTTGATGATTATTGCTCATGTTGTAGATTAGACTTATTTATACTTGTTAGTACACTAACTTTGCATGAGATGATATATTTGGTGATCTAGCTATGGTATGATGTGATTGGGCCCTTGGTGATGTCAGTCCACCCCTCTGGTTAGACTTATGTATATGCATGCTGAGTCATGTCCTCTATACTTGGCATAGACTTGATCACTTAGCCCCTCTCGGTAGCTGACTTTAGCCCCATTATCACTTTCCCCACTCATCCAACTCATCCATGATACTTGCTCCCGACTTGGATTCTGATTTGTGATCCCCAGGATCCCTTTCCCCACTGATCTCTGAGTTTTCCATGACTCCCTGTTTATTGTGCCTCGGCTCTTTAGTGTGTGAGATACACGGTTAGACCTGGGATTTGCTCCTGTCGGTTGCCCCCGATGTTGCAGTGCAGTTAGGATTGTGTAGCCTCACCGGGTGTTCCCCATTGGTCACCGAAGCATGTATTGCTCACCCCCATTACCTTTGCAGTATGAGCACCATGTTTATATCTTTTGAGATATGTATGTAGCCCAAGAGGGCCTTGATGTAAATGAAGAAATGAAATGTAAATCATCCTAAAAAGGCCATTATGTTGTAAATGTAAAATCTAGCAAAAAAAGGGCTAAGTATGAAACTCATTGTAAAATCCATGCAATGTGTTTATGAACACACATGGATTCTGGTCAGCCATACATGTCAGCATTTGTAGTGGTTATTCCTCACCTAGTCCTGTGGGACAAGGAGGTGAGAAGGAGCAAGGGACAAGCTCAAGATTGCCCCCTAGAGTCTCAAGTTACGGTTTGCCGGACACCCAGTTTGGCGGCTCTAGAAAAGAACCTCACGGAGTCTTCAGATATGGATGTGAGTTGTGAGATACTTGTTAGATGGCTAGTGGTGGTTTCCCTGCACTACGCCCATTTGTGAGGCACCGCCCTTCCCCGTGTTATGTCATGGCATACTTATCTCAGTGGACCCCGCTTTCCCGAGTTGTCCAAAGGGTCACATGATCTTTATCCTTTTCCTCCCATTATCCTCCACCTCTGTGTCCACATCACCTAAAGTCAGCAAAGTGGTCAATTCTATAAGATGTGCATAGCATTTAGTCTTCTGGATGTGGTGGGCCCACCTCATCAGGGCCTTGCATTATCTCGGGATTTAATGTATTTTTGATCACCATGTTATCATTATATTGCTTAGTAATGTACTAACTCGTATAATTGAGCCTTGTCACTTTATGCTTGCATACAGGTATTCAGCTAGCACTATTGTTGACCAGATTTGACTTGGTCAAACTGGGTTGACTAGGCCAAAAATGGGCCCAAAAAATGTTGCAATCGGAATTTTGATTTCGATCAATTATTATCTACAGGGATCCCATATGAGCATGCAAGTGACGGAATTGCAAAATACTGAAGCATTTGAGAAATTTTTAATTATTATGGGTCAATTTTTACCTGTTTTAATTAAAAATTATGGATTTGGGGCAAATAATGCCTAAGTGATGGATCGGGGTCGTTCGAGTGGTCATCCATACTACTTTTGGGGTCCACGATCGCATTGCAGCAGACGGTTTGGCAATCTGGGAAATAAAAGTGGGTCAAAAGCCCAATTTTCATCTTCAGCCATATAAACCAGCAAAAATTACATGGAAAATCAGAATTTGACTAAGGCAACTATAGGCAAATGGCAAAATCAATGGTTGGAAAAGGAAAAGGTAATTCATAAGGTAAAATGGTAATGTTTTATGTGATATTTATATGTTGTGGGGCCCTCTATTGGACAGCTCACACTAGAGGTCGAATTACCCATGAGGGGCGTTTTTCTCCACCTTGGCACAATTCGATTTTCATGTTTTTTGATGGTGGGACCTTGTTGTATTAGTTGGGGGGGCTAAAACATACTATAGCCACCCCCCCAACTCCACTCCCACATTTTTATGGACCCCACATGGGTCCCCCTCTCTCCACATGTGCGCTCTAGAGGGCAATTCGCACCCCCTCAAGGAGATCTCCACCATTCGATTTTGTTGGTGAGGGAGTGATCTCCACCCTCCATTTTGGGGGGAAACTTGGTAGGAGGAGTGGCCTTTCTCTATAAGAGAAGGCACTCACTCCATTTGTACCTCTCTCTTGGCATTTTTTTGGACTTGGAATAGAAGAGAAAACGACTTGGAGCTCTCTACTTGTGTGTTGTGGTGATGTTGCTTTGAGTTTTGTTGATTGATAAGCTATCTTGATGCACTAGTATAGATTGTTGTTTGTTTCCAACATTGTTTCTCACCATTGTTTGCAGCAAATACAAGTCTTGGAGGAGGGTGCACCATTTGGCTTCCACTGTTGCTCCACTCTTCAAGATCGGTAACAAAGGGAAGTGATTTTTGCTATTTCAGCCAAGCATTTTCCTCATTCTTATTTGTATTGCTGTAGATTCACTTATTTGTCAATACTAATTTGATTTACTTGTCCATTGGTGTTGGCAGGCAAGCAAGCCGAATTGGTGGAGTTGGGCAAATTGAACTCACTTGGGAACTTCAACAATCCATGCTATTTGATCTTCGGGATGCATAACCTTAGCAAAGTCAACAAATTCAGCTCATTCCAAGTAGGTGTTCCATTTCTTCCTCTTGCATTTCATTTTCTAAAGAATCTAGGAGAGAAAATCACTAAAACCCCAAAAAATTAAAATCTTTAAAATCAACCGTTAAAATTTGTTTTCCTTGTAAACCCACAAATGATTAATGCTTAAATGCCTATATTTCAAATTTCATTTGATTCCGACTCCATCTACCCACTTAACTAGGCACTAGTCCTTCACTGAATTCGCCCCACCTGGGAAAACTGTCCAATCACGCTGTTTGGTTGATTTCTGGGTTATGGGTACTTGATATTTGGTTTTAGAACGTCATTTTACCTTAGGATATCAAGTTTCGTTGGCTGGAAGTGAGTATAAACGCTCATTTTTCTATGCCCTAGGTCCATTTATCCATTGTTTAACTCATTCCCCTAGGGTAGTTTCACTCAACTTCTTGCTGGCCTGTTTTTTGTGTTTTAAATCAGCTAGCTAATAATCTTATAATCACTAGAAGATGTGTCTCAATTGCTTAATGAACTGCTGTCATGTTTAAGTAAATAATTAAGATCTTCATTCCCCATAGGTAGAGTTCCCAATCACTCTTCTAGTAAATTTCTGTTTGCTGATTTAATTTCCAGCCTTCTAATCTTTCATAGAATTCATCATTTACATGTGTAATCAGATCTGAATTTGTTTCATCTAGTATACTTTCCCATCCAGAATCTTGATTCCACTAGGCTGGAAGAAAACTCACACTTAGTCATCCATTCTGTCTCTCACTTTGTTTATCTTTGGGTTTGGGTGTCTGATTGTTGAGTCTCAACCATCACTAGTTGAGTGGGGTCTCCCCCCTGACTTGGCTACGTGCCTCGTCTAAAGTGACTGTAGCCTTGTTCGGTGTGACTTCTGTCCATTGGACGGAGGACCTGGCTACTGTTGGTTACACCTACCTTGATGTTCACCTCTACCGTCCCTATTGGGATACCTACCACCAACAACTAGAATTTGTGTGATAACAGAAGGTTACGATGATTGGTGGAAGAGTGTTAGAATGGAAACAAGGAAGGAAAATTGGGCCATTGTAGGTATTCTTGTGGTTGCAGAGGTTTTGGAGAGATTTGAAATTGTTTTTTCCAACCGAAAGTAGTGGCTCTTCATTCTGGACGCAAATAGGCTGGCTCTGTATCTTAAAAAGTGTAACGAAAGGGTCCGAGTTGTTGAAAAGGATAAAGTTTAAAATGGAAGACAGTATGCAATTGATAGTGGCAGGTTTCGTCACGTGCTGTGCTCAAATGGATCCTTCCAAGTTTCCTTTGACATGAGTATTGCACATTGTAATGATAAAAAATATTAAGGAACGCAGACAAATTTTGAAATGATTGCGATGAGTTATGATTATGCGGGGCAACATCTTTGTTAATTACATGGATGGCCTTGTAAAAAAATTTCTCATTGGCCTTTTCTACTCAGATCAAGACCATATGAAGGATGCCAAAGAAAGCAAGAAGAACAACCTTGTCAACTGCAAAGATGCTTATGGGCTTTCCTTTGGTTCATTATGGCTGTTGGGAACCTATATGTCTGAGTTCCAGGACGATCCAAATGCCAAATTGAACTAAATTTCCAGGCTTCCTATAAATAGATATGTGTGCATGTTTTTTATGTCTCTGACACAGAGAAAGCTAATTATTGTAGGGTTTCTCATTTCCTAAATCCTAATCTATTAGGAGTTGTTAAGATCCTTCTTATTCTGTTGCGAACCTCATGAACCTCCAAAGTGTTGAAATATTGTAACTTCTAAGAATATTATATTTGTACTTTATTATTTTGGAGATGTTTCATTCCTCCGTGAAGACCTTATTGTATATCCGAAGATGTTTTATTCCTCCATGGAGAATGTGGTAACTTGGGTTATTAGACTTCCCTAGTGGGGGTCGGCCCTGTATGAGTCATGTGGGTTAAAGGGTTATTAGACCACCCTAATGGGGTCGGTCCTGTCACATTATGTTAAGTGGTTAAGTTGGGGCCGACCTAGTTAATATAAAAGACAAGTCGGAGTAGTGTATATATAGAGGAGGTGTTTTCCTTATTTATCACACACACTCATTATTCACTCACTTGTGAATGGCGCATATGTGAAAGAGAGAGATCTTCTTTAGAGGAGAAGGATCTCATGTTTGGGTTATACATCTCTGTATTGTTGATAATCTATATTGATGAAGCTTTGCTGGGTTTTCTACCCCATGAGGGTTTCCCAGGATAAATCTGTGTCTCTTGTATTTATGTTGTGCTTGTTGTTCTTTCAGTGATCCTATATATGCTATTGTTGTAAAATGGAATGCAATACTGATATTATATGTCTTGGCATATTGAATTTTAACATGGTATCAGAGTTAACCTGAAGGAAGGCAATGTATGGCACTTATGACACTTGCTTCACTTGCGATAATTTGAAGGTTAGGGTTTTATATAGCAAAAACCAATCATCGTGGAACTTTTGCTATAAATCCATTTTGGAGAAGGGTCAGGATCTGAAACCTTTACAGGTCGTAGATAACATCCCCTTGTACCCTGTTTCCGAAGGATAGCCTCAGATTCGTTTCACTTTGTGAGTTATGATCAGTACAAGTTAGGGTTTATGCCTCTTCCAGATCTTAGTCATAAATAGGTGACCTAGGAAAAAAGGTCACAACTTGGGCTAGGAAGCTCCAAATGAAATTTCGTAAAAAGTGATAGGTAGAGAACGGATTGTAGTTTCTCAAGTAAGTTTTTCAGAGGCCGAAGTTGAACCAGTGACACGTGGAATGCTGTACAAGTTCTCTCTCCCTTTTTATCCCATAAACAGGTCACGTTGCAACACTTGGAATAACTCTCTCTCAGATAAGCCAATTGAGGTAAGACCTGTGGGGTTGGAAAGATGACAGCTCAGGATACCACACGCCAAAGGTTCAGACCCTGTGGATTCGTAATTTCGGACATGCACAAAAACAATCAGGTGCATATTTCTGTCAAAACAGAATTGGATTTTGAGCACCTTCATTCTTGGCTTGTCATTGCTGTGGGAATTTAGGGCTTCGGAGAAAGTTGGAATTTTGGAATCGGAGACCATGGATGAATGCTCCTCATCAAAATAAAAATTTAGAGACCAAGATCGAATTTTTTGGTTGGGAAGAAGGCCGGGCTTGATCAAACCCTAGTTTGGGATTTTGATCGGAAAGATGGAAAATTAGGGCTTCTGCAAAAGTTGGAATTTTTGAAGTCTGTGACCAAGGCTGGAAGCTCCTAAGAAAAGTCAAAGTTTAGAGCTTTGGATCAAACTTTTTGGTTGGGAAGAAGGGTGGGCTTATCAAACCCTAGTTTGGGGTCCTGTCCAGTGAATCCAGAAGTTTCAAAGGCAATTTTGAGGGGTCAAATTTTGCAGTTTTTAAAATTGAAGTATACCAGCTTGATCAGCTCAGCAAGCCACATCTTTCCATCCATTCAGAAGTTTGAAATTCAAAGATTGAATTTTTAGGGTTTCTCTGACAAACCCTAATCCAGCTCCAGATCCAGTTTCAGCAAATCAAAGTGGATTGGGTTAATCCTAGAAGAGAATGAATTGGACACCTGCATAAGTGAAGAAGTTCCAGTTCCAGAGGGAGATAGGGCTAATACCTTACATAAGAAGACCACAAGAAATCTCGACAGGTATGACTTGAAGAGATACAGGTATGTGTTGAAATCTGTTCATGATTAATTTTATGATATGTTTGTCTTCATATTATTGAGGTTAGTACAATCTTGATTAATCTTAGAATTGTCTTATCACCCTAGTGAAAGTATGAATGCATGTGAATGATAGAAGACATTCATTGATTAGGGTTATATGATTGTACTAATGCACTTGTGGTGTTGTATGAGGATGATGTTGTCTGCTAACAAGATACAGGTACATCAAGAAATACAAATAAAGTTCTATGACCATGATGACATGAAGACAAATACTCATCCATAATATTTGATCACATAGAAGCTCTACTTACGAGGTATGTATGACTTTGTTCTACTATGCTTAACCTATGAGATATGCAGGTTCTAGCCCAGGGTCTCTAAATCATTGAAAATAACAAAGAATATATTGTTTGGGTATGTTAAGACATAACCAAGCTTGATAATCCAGGTATGTTTTCCTATATCAAGTTAGAATCCTACTTTGTTAGGATCTTAGGTAAGTATACCTATGTATGAAATGATCATGACCATACATAATGTTTTGATAGTATTGAGATTATACTAATGAATGTATGTTTATGTATGAGATCATGAGGATGACACTAGTGCACACTTAAACATGCATAGTGGTGTAGAATGAATAGAAGTTCAAAGACATATAGAAGTGGGAGGCAACCACACAAACATAAAAGATAAGTATTTGAGTTGTTATTTGAATCTCTGAAATAGTAAATGATATTGCTTGTAATGGTTGTATGCATATTTGTATTCCTAGAATATATCATTCATAGTGTAAGCATTCATATAGAATTGAACAGTATACTACGAATATGCATATGATGGGTAAGTTGGACAAACATTCCATTTTTGCTTGTCTAAAATGAAACCTCTTTGTTGACATGCTGAGAGCTGTGCACGCTCTCAATAGTATGTTCTGGTAGATATGGAAGGCATCTAGATAACCACTGTATGCATACAAGATATGGAAAAATATTGTGCCAAAGTATTGGTCAAGATAGTTGCATAACCATGTGAATCATATTTGTATGCATAATAGGTTATCATGTCAACATGATTTGATGATTATGAAGTATTACTAATCATGTAATTAACTTTGATTTGTAGGAAAGATCATGAAGAATGACGAACACCGAACAAGTGATGGATGTTCAACAAGAAGACTTACAAATCAAACATACTATAGAAGGCTCATGGCTAGAAGATTCTCTTAGAAAGAGGAAGAGGATCATGACCAGCTATTTGCTCCAAGTGGCTAGATAAGACCATTTTCTTAATGGTGTAATTAAAGAAGAAGTACGAATCGAGAAAACTCCCAGGATTCAATTGAAGAAATCTTTGTACGGGTACCCAGGATCGATAGTCATTTGATGAGCTTAATGATCACCATGGGTGATGCGGATTTCAACCTTTGCTACAAGGTTGAAGATGGTGTCTATATACAAATGACATTCTTCTCTTAGATGGATGCAAGAAGGAACTCACCACAGAGTTCGAATGATATTGAGGCTCATATCAGTAGACTCATCTGATGAGAGATGACACAGATAGATATGCAGAAGATCACTCAATGTAGAGTGTGAATGATGTTCAGTCACAGAGGGAGAATTGATAGCTTCTTGGCAAGATTGGGATTTACCAAAAGTAAATCTTATCCTAACCTTTATCTTAAGGTTATGGATGATGAACCTATCATACTATTATTGTATGTGGATGATCTCTTTCTGATAGGGAATGAGAAACAGATCATGGAAAGCAAGAAGAAGCTAGCTACAGAATTTGAGATGAAAGATCTCGGATTGATGCGTTACTTCCTAGGTCTGGAAGTATGGAAAGGACCAGAAGGAGTCTTTCTGAACCAGGGAAAGATTTGATATATTGGAATGTACAACCATGGCCACTCTCATGGGTTCCGACTTGAAGTTGTTAGCTGATGACTCATCAGAGTTAGTGGATGTAACTCTGTACAGACAGATTATTGGGTCATTGATGTATATGACGAACATTAGGTCAGATATATGCTTTGCAATGAACACCTTGAGGCAATATCTAGTGGAACCTAGACATGTTCACTTAATAGCTGCAAAGCATGTGATGAGGTACCTGAAGGGTATGATAGACTTTGGTCTATATTATCTTGGAGATCATGATTTCAGATTGTATGGCTACACAGATGTTGATTGGGCTAGAAGTGTATCATACAGGAAGAGCACATCGGGTGGATGTTATTGTTTGGTATCTGCCATGATCTCGTGGTTTAGAAGGAAGTAGTCTAGCGTGGCTCCCAAAACAGCTGAAGAGGAATATATTGCTGCTTGCTCTGCTAGTTGTGAAGCGATATGGCTTCGGAAGTTGTTATCAGGATTGTTTGACTTAGAGATGGACCCCACTGTGATCTTATGTGACAAATAGAGTTGTATCAAGATGACAGAGAATCCAGTGTTCCATGATAAGTCAAAGCACATAGAGATACGATATTTCTATATACGAGATATGGTGCTGATGTATTGACCAAACCTCTGTCTCGAGTAAAGTTTGAGTATTTCCGAGACAAGCTTGGTGTAGTTCAGAAGGACCCTCCTCGAAAGGGGGAGTGATATGGTCGATGATGATATTTGGATACTGGTATCGATATAGATACCTGTATCGATGATGAGATTACCTACATCGATAGTAAGGTCGATGATGTGGATACCTGTATTGATGATATTGATGATGAGGTCAATGATACCGATGATGAGATCGATGTATGGTCCTTAGACTTTATGGATGTGATAGGACTGCATCGTCCCTGAACGTTTGGTTCAAAATGTACATGATAGGACTGCATTGTCCCTGAACGTTTGGTTCAAAATGTACATGATAGGACTGCATCGTCCCTGAATGCTTGGTTCAAAATGTACATGATAGGACTGCATCGTCCCTGAACGTTTGGTTCAAAATGTACATGATAGGACTGCATCGTCCCTGAGCACTTGGTTCAAAATGTACCTGATTGGATTAATCATCCTTAGACAGTAAATCCAGTAATTCCGAAAGGAAGGATAGTCTTAAATGTGATTGTGATTGGACTAATCATCCTTAGACAGTAAATCCAGTAATTCCAAAAGGAAGGATAGTCTTAAATGTGATTGTGATTGTATTAATCATCCTTAGACAGTAAATCCAGTAATTCCGAAAGGTAGGATAGTCTTAAATGTGATTGTGATTGGATTAATCATCCTTAGACAGTAAATCCAGTAATTCCGAAAGGAAGGATAGTCTTAAATGTGATTGTGATTGGATTAATCATCCTTAGACAGTAAATCCAGTAATTCCGAAAGGAAGGATAGTCTTAAATGTGATTGTGATTGGATTAATCATCCTTAGACAGTAAATCCAGTAATTCCGAAAGGAAGGATAGTCTTAAATGTGATTGTGATTGGACTAATCATCCTTGGACAGTAAATCCAGTAATTCTGAAAGGAAGGATAGTCTTAAATGTGATTGTGATTGGACCAATCATCCTTAGACAGTAAATCTAGTAATTCCAAAAGGAAGGATAGTCTCAAATGTGATTTTGATTGGACTAATCATCCTTATATAGTAAATCCAGTAATTCCGAAACGAAGGATAGGCTTAAACATGATTGTGATGAGATTGATCCTGTAAATCTGAAAGGAATGATCATGTGTATTGCAGGGTATGCTGCTATGATACTGTTGATCGTGATGATCTAGATGACAATGTTGTTGATCGTGATGATATAGATGATGATGTTGTTGATCATAATATTCTAGATGACGATGATGTTGATCGTGATGATCTAGATGACGATGTTGTTGATCGTAATGATCTAGATGATGATGCTTTTGATCGTGATGATCTAGATGATGATGTTGTTGATCGTGATGATCTAGATGACAATGTTGTTGATTGTGATGATCTAGATGACGATGCTATTTATCGTGATGATCTAGATGATGATGTTGTTGATCGTGATGATCCAGATGACGATGTTGTTGATCGTGATGATCTAGATGACAATGTTGTTGATCGTGATGGTTTAGATGATGACGCTATTGACCGGGTGATCCAGATGATGATGATGTTGTAGCTGATCGAGTGCTGTAGAAGATGAAGACTCAATACTGACAATGTTGATGTTCCAGTAACTGAATGAGTTACTGATGATGATGTATAAAGAAAGCTTCCAATGATTTATAGATGTATCATGTATCATGTAGTTGATGAATCCTTGCTCGTGCAGATGTTGTTATAATATCCTTCTCGTTAAGGGGGAGTGTTGAAATATTGTAACTTCTAAGAATATTATATTTGTACTTTATTATTCCGGAGATGTTTCATTCCTCCGTGAAGACCTTATTGTATATCCAGAGATGTTTTATTCCTCCGTGGAGAATGTGGTAACTTGGGTTATTAGACTTCCCTAGTGGGGGTCGGCCCTGTATGAGTCATGTGGGTTAAAGGGTTATTAGGCCACCCTAGTGGGGTCGGCCCTGTCACATTATGTTAAGTGGTTAAGTTGGGGCCAACCTAGTTAATGTAAAAGACAAGTTAGAGTAGTGTATAAATAGAGGAGGTGTGTTCCTCATTTATCACACACACTCATTATTCACTCACTTGTGAATGGCGCATAGGTGAGAGAGAGAGATCTGCTTTGGAGGAGAAGGAGCTCATGTTTGGGTTATACATCTTTGTATTGTTGATCATCTATATTGAGGAAGATTTGCTGGGTTTTCTACCCCATGAGGGTTTCCCACGATAAATATGTGTCTCTTGTGTTTATGATGTGCTTGTTGTTCTTTCAGTGATCCTGTCTATGCTATTGTTGTGAAATGGAATGTAATACTGATATTCTATGTCTTAGCATATTGAATTTTAACACAAAGTCCTCATTTGAGAAGGTGCTCTGCTTTCCATATCCTCCAAGACTGGTGGAATATTCATGAACATCCAAAGGATTTAGTTTAGAGGGTGCTCCACTTTGCAAATACTCCCACGTTCACTTCGAAAATTATTGAAAGAAGAGTAGTTCGATCAAAGAAGGATAACACAATATTAACAAGGACAATGAGGTGGAACTCGTGAAATGCCATTCCAATCGAAAGCAATATAGCAATGGAAATCAAACAAAAAATGGATACGGAAATTGGTGCCTCGATTTTCTCGACATTTTCAAGGGGCTTACGGTCGCTGGTATGGATTTTAATCTTCTCTGAAAATTTGTTTCTTTATGGTGAAACCGCATATATAACTTTCTACCAATCCATTGTAATGGTTTATGGTTATTTCTTCCAATCCACTAAGGATTATGCTTATTTCTCTCATAATTCTTAATTCAATAGGCATTGCAGTGACTCTTCTCCCCATCTCTGCTCTCGTGCTTTTGTGGGTTAGGAGGACTCCTCCTACATCAGTGGATTCCCACTTCTTACATAACACATGACAGAGTCATGAAGCCCACAAACAAACACACAATTGTCCACTCCATAAGATTTCAATGAACCTGACGCCCTGTGTGCTATCATAGAGATGAATACTTTTAGTTTTATAAAGTCATCCCTCATGCAATTCACTGTAAACTCTCCATCTCCTGGGAAGATATCCGATATTTCGATGGATCCTTCAAACTCGAGCACTTGAATGCACCTATGCAAGAGAGATGTTTAAAGCCGTGGTCTGGAGAATGAGATGGAAGCACCAAAGGTGTACCTTCTATGTGGAATTTTCTCCTCTAGCTATGATTGCTACAATATCACCACGCACAGTCTCTAACTCTATGTTGTTTCTCAGCTTCAAATTGTTCATCCAGTACCCCAAATAATAGTACAACAACCTCCTTATTGGCAAAGGCATCCAACCACATATTAGATGCATTATGTGGGGATAATGTAAAGGGGAAATGAATTGCTAATTACTAGGATACATGGAACACACAAGTAGATGTCTAGCGGTGGTACCACTATTTATGAATTAGGGGATTTTGGTCTCCACCTAGAGGACAGAAAGGATAATTAAGGTATGCTCATATGCCATGTCCATCCTAGTAATTACGGAGCAACCCATGTCAAATCATTACAGCTCAAGGGGTATTTCATAAGAAGTATGATACTTCAATAATGTATGCCTTAGTCTTTGGTAATTATCATATTGAAAAAGATCATTAATGTTGTATTCCCAATATCTTTCTCTTGGTTCCAATGTAAAGAAATATATTGGGAATATTAGGTATGTAATCCAAATAGTGTTTTTTGTACGGTGCTTATAAGGTAGGATTTGCCTTTCCCACAGTTCCTTGGATGATCATCCTCAATGGCTCTTTAGTTCCTTGAAATTGTGAATGTTGTAGGACTATGTCAAATGCAAGTTGCTGACTATGAGATAATGTATTTGTGGAAGTAGGTAGGGGAGTGTTATCTTGTATTAATTCCCCATTCCTTTAGTTGTAGTCAATGTAGTTTGGTGCAGTCTCCAATGTATATGTCGATACTTATGGATGATTCCATGTATGGTTGGTGTCAAAATCTCGGAGGCCAAGCATGTCAAGCTCATTGATGTGGATATTTCTTGTAGGGACTAATCTTGACAAAACTTGTCATTCATTCAAGTCCATCTCAGGATGTATGTTATGATTGGTATCATCATCTCTAGATGTTGGCTCATCATGAGTGGGTGAAGGGATGCGATCTACATGCCATGCATAGTAGGTATTTGGTATGTGCTCTCAATTTGTCAGAACCAGAGCAAATAGAGCAATAAATAGAGATCCCCTAAGATATTATCTCCTATTAATCCCTTCTTTTAGTAATATGAATCCTTCCTTTAAATTAATGCCCAACAATCATTAATAGATTCCAAAAATACTCACATAGGATACCTAGTAGACTGGATACTTCTGCAATTATTTCCACAATGGAATAATGTGCACATAAAATACTCTAGTTCCACTCATGCTTTAATATAATTGTTTATTTTGAATTTTGAACAACACCCATAAAATCAGCGTGGATAGTACACTTGTCCCATCCTCCTTCAATCTAGGAAAAACATAGATTGTATTCCACCCCAAATTCTAAGATATTAACACCTATCCTTGTAATCAACAACCACAACCAAAGCTATTCAATACATCACATAGGCTTCATGTTGAGTGGCTACCCATGGCATTAGATTTCGAGTAAAAAATTAGCCCCAATTTAAATTGAGCATTAACACATTAAAATTAATATTAAAAGCAACACATTGAAATTAAAATTAAAAATTATCTAGTAAGAAGTAAAAAACAAATGGATCAGTGAGTTTTTACATTAGTAAGAAGTAAAAAACAAATGGATTACTGAGTTTTTACATTATTACGCAAAGTGATGAGTAATAATTTTGTGTAGTCTAAACAAGTGAAGATTTCACTTGTTTCACGCGAATTTTTCTGGCTTCATTTGAACAAATCTAGCATAAAATTTTAAAATTTTAAATAACAATGTTTAAATATTCAAAATTTAAATATTCAGAATTGCAGATATTCGATGACAATCATACAGAGTGAGTGCTGATGATTGAAATGATGGGTGATGGGCTCCATACTTACGTAGCTTTGCCAATCTTTTGCTTGACAAATTTGTATTTATATATCTGGGATGAGATGATTCCCAAGCTCAGACCAGTACTGGGAAACCAATTGGTGAACCAACAACCATTCTAAGCCAGAAGATCAATTGGGAATTTGGGAGGACGGACTAAAATTGAGGTGTACACCAGGGCAAAAAGAAGGAGCCCCATTTCCTCCAAAGCAAAGTAAAGAGAAGGTCCTAAGAAAATTCAAGTGATTATAATTTGTGTTTAGCTTAAATAAATGTCTTAACTAAGTTTTAAATAGTATACAAATGTCCCTGTGATTTATGCCTAGAGATCATCCCTCTTGAATATTGCGAAGGATTATACGATATGTAGACTTGATACGTAGGTGGAAACATTTAATTTACTCTGTGTTTGCATGAAGATCAAGCTCCACATAGTATATTGACACACAGTTAATGTTATCTCTCCCAACTTGTTAACTTCTTAATCCTTCCGAGTATTTTATTTAATTCACTTTGAATTTGCATGCAGATCAAGATCCACCTGGTATATTGACACAGTTAACTTTATCTCTCCCCACTTGTGAACGTCTAAATCCTTCTGAGTATTTTATGTGTACTGCTTAATTAAAGTCTTGAGAGTTATCGAGTACAATCCTCTCGAATTTGGCGATGAGGTAAAGCATAACAACTTGGTTCATTCTTATCACAAATTCTTTACTAGGATGAGGCTTCTAGAAATATGAGATCTTCGTTCTATTAGCTCAAGATGCACTCCTGAGAAAGTCTTTGGTCCTCGAGAGTTTTAGTTTTTGTGCTTCAAGCCAACATTGAATCATAAAAGAGCTTCCCTTACCTATTAGCTCGATCCTGCTCTTTTATGAACTGAATTGAGAGTATGTAGTGGGATGCAATCTCTGCTTGGATTCCATTTATTTGAGGTAGTTTATTGTTTTAAGCAATCTCAGGTTATTAACGATTTTGTTCAATACATTTCTCTTATTGTTCACTTGTTTGTTATAATTTGTTCACTGTTTTGATTTTAGTTTATTTTCCTTCTTTATAGGAAACCCGTGGAGTTTGCAAAAGGAAAACATGATTAAACTTGAATCCCAAGCTGGGTAATCTTTCTATAATAACTTGATAGATTTATTAGCCTTGAATTGTTTGCTTATGTGATGTTTATAAACCCTCTCAAAACTTATATTTATGTCTTAAACATAAGCTCTATTCCAGTGATTCGATCCTGCTCTTTCTTGAATTGAAACCTTATTTTCGGCACTCGCATGTTTATTGTTTCCCTATTCTCCTTGAAATTCGATTGCATTCCCTTTAAGATTTGAACGCGTACTCCGCTCTTGCGTGGCGTTTGAGATAAGGTAGAGAGAGTAGGAAGGGTAATTGAACTAAAAATAAAGTTATTAAGGGAGGAAGTACCCTCATTAAGCCAAAATTTAAGTTTGGCCAACTTAATGAGAGCCTCGCTATACTTTTGGCGATAGGTAGAATTGTAACCTCCGAGCATGAAAACAAAAAGATTGGAAAGCAAGTGGTGTAGCGTTGTCATAGTTTACTGTGCCATTCATACTCTCTGAGGTTACAATTGATTGGAGGCAGTGTGGATGCCATTCATCCAGTCCTTTTCCATGATTTTCCATTGATGAGCATTTTTTTTACATAAAATTGCAAACACTTGAGAAGGAATGCGGCAGCGAGAGCCATGATACAGGCCAAAGTTTCTTCCTTATAGTCGAGGAACTTGTGGTAACTGCTTCGGATTTTCCAGTCATGCTTCGTAAATTCCTCCACAATGACAAACTCGAACTTGCACATGTTGATTATTTTCTGAAATCTTCTAGCAACTTCCAATTTATAGTGCTCCATCTCATAGAGCTCAGATCTCCAATGGTGATAGGGGTTGAAATCGACTGAGGAGTGTATGCCTCAGGTTTGACTGCTAAGAACTCTTTGGGAAAATTGAACACGGACGCGTTGCACAAGAGCATATGTGGTTTGACATATCCATTTAATGCTGTCAACGGTAAATAGGCTAACATGGGGCTGACATTAAGACATCGACATGGACAGGTGGCTGCTCTTGATTGGATCTGGATAGACGACGAAGCCTTCATAGGGACCGTCCCCTTAAGAAATGCCTTCAACGTAACTATGTAAATGGATAAAGTTTATACAAAATAAAGATTTATTAGTTTTTTTTATATAAATTGTTTTCATATGTATTATCATTTTATTGGAGAATATAGTCTGATTTGATTAATTTTATCATTTTATCATTGTAAAGGATTAGTGAAAAATAAAAATAAAAATAAAATACTTCTACCTTAGTTACAAACCTTACCTGCCAACAATTTGACATTACTTGTCGTGCAAGTTAGAGTTTACATCTATCCAAAGCATTGTAATCCGTTGCCTAATTTTGAAAATGAGTTTACACATGTCCTTGATATTGTATTTGTTACAGAGGCATACTACTAGAAAGAAGGCTCCTAACAAAAGCAGTGAATACAACAACAACCCCACCTCGAGCTCCAGTTCGAGTTCCAGACCTTGTTGATTTTATAGGTTTGAACAAAGCATTTGTCTGTACATCAACTAACAACATCCTCGGGGTGAGTAATTTCCATTTCAATTTGTAAATAACAAACTAAAAGAATTAGCTTCTTTATTGTTGTGATATTTAAATTCTATTTTAGAGTTAGCAGTTGATTCTAGCAAAATGTAATTTTTTGTTAACACTTTGTGCATACCTCCATTACCTGCTTTACTTGTAGCATCATCAGGTCCAAAGATGTAAAAAATGTTGTTTATGTGCAGTAATTTGCGGTCCCGCTCTCAACAATTTGATACTCCAGATGAAGTTGGACCTGCCTATGTTTCTGCTATAAGAGCCATAAGGAAAAGTCTCTTGCATGGAAAATTTGAACCGTATATCCACTCAATAGAATCAATGCAATTATGAACCGTGTATTCGCTCAATAGATTGGTCCTTAGTTTTTCCATATCTAGAGTTGAATGTGCTTGTATAATATCTGTAACAAATATTTTTTATGCCTATACATCTTCGGGTAGATTTCTTCACCATGAAGTTACATAAACTCTGACATTGGGTTGTCAGCATTTACATTTACATTTATGTTCAATTATACTAAACGTTTCCAGAGAATTTCAAAGCTAAGACAACTGTGAGCATCCTAGCTTTCCTATGCACAAGTCGCCATTTTCAGAGTTGTAGCTTCTACTGATGTATTGCCACACTCGCCTGCAACCAACACATCATTTGCCATCATTATCAAAGCCATTGGAAATATGAGAGCTGTGAACTTAAGCACAGACACGACCATATCTATTCTGTTTTGATATTATATGATAGAAATGTAGGTACTTGTTGTGGAGTGTGTGGAGTGAGTGTGTGCAATTTATAGGACCTGATTGGAGAATACTTGCTCCTGGATTCAACATCAACATGGATACAACACATTGGGCAAAAAAATTGAGAGGTTCTTCAAATCGTTCTCCAAAAGCAAGGTGTTATGCAGACCTTCAAGTAGTACAGAGTTCTAGAATGTTGAATTGTTTTGATGTAAATTTTAAACCATGTTTTCAAGGTTGTAGTTAAAATGAAATAAATGTTGATTGTAACTATTTATTAAATTTCTCGGTTTCCTCTTATGTTGTTGTAAAGTAGGATGAGGTGGTGTCTCCTTCTCCATCAGGTGGTGCATCCTCCTCTTCCACTGTTCCAGAAGTTGCTATTGTTAACTTAGTGGCCTGAAGACTTAATTCAGTGATGCAGTGGCCTCCGCATGAAGATTAATATTGATTGCTCTACATTAATCTTGATTGTCATAACAAGACATTGGATTAATAAAGACTAGAATAAAAAGAAAGTAGCCTCTCTCTATTTATTTTCAGTAGTATCCATACCTTTACATTTTTTATTTGACTATCTTCTGGTTTATTTAATTTTAGGGTTTATGTAATAATAGGCTCTTTGCTTTTTAAAATAGTTGTCAAAATGATTGGTGTAATAGTACCTAATATATAATGCCTATTATTACTAGATTATTGAAATAGGGCGCAATATACTAAAACTGTTGGAACATTGTTGCAATTGTAATGTGAATAAATAGAGAAAGAACGTACATGTGAGCAAAGCATTATCTATTTCGGTATGGGGTAAACTTAGAAAAGATAAATTTTAGAGATTCTTTAATAATGGAGGCCAACACATCAAGTTTTTTTTGGTCCAAAGGCTCATTGCCATAGGTCCAAACTTTTCATTTTCCATTACCCACAATATTTTCTGCTATTATCTGACCAATTTTTATTGTTTTTTTACTAAATGTATAAATTTATTTTTTGAAAAATATTAATTGTGTTATCATCCATTTCCATGGGTATATTTTTATTAAATATTAATTGGTTTCTTGGTTATATATTTTACATTTTACAATAAATGTATTTTCTGACAAATTTTTATTGTTTTTTTACTAAATTTATTTTTTGAAAAATATTAATTGTGTTATCATCAATTTCCATGGGTATATTTTTATTGCCGATGAACATTTGATTTGGAACTGTGAAGGATGGTAAGATTTGCAGGTGTACGTTACTTTGGAGAAGGAGTACGTTACTTTGGTGAGGGCACATGTTAGGCTTTCTTGGGGGGGAGGATGTCAGAGTCTTTGATGACCTTGGGAGAGGAGGTTTTGGGGGGAGTGAGGTCATCATCCCCTTCATTTTTGCATGACGAAGGGTTCTGTGCTGAAAACGTTGTGCCAGAGGGTTTAGATGGTAATTGTTTCAGGAGTTTGGAACCCTCGGGATTTCTGAACAATTCTGAGCCGATTTCTTTACCCCTGAGGAATGGAGGGAAGAAGCACAAGAAGGTTATTAAGAAACGACAGGGGACTAAAATTACTGTTGGGGAGGACATAAGGGTGGAGGGTATACTGAATCTGGTTGGGAAAACCTTGGTTGGAAGATTTTATGGGATACGAATAATGGAGGAATCCTTAAGGGACTGGATTAATCTTCACTGGGGACCTGTTCTACATTATGTTCTGGAGTTCTTTATAATGACAAAAGGATGGCTGGGGTTTAAATTTAGGGTTGAAGCTGATGCAACTAGGATCTTGAGAAGTAGTTGGATGTGGGACAATATGGTCTTAAATCTGAAGCTATGGAACCCATGTTTCGATTCTCGTCGAGAACACAATATTAATGCACCGGTTTGGGTCAAGATCCCTGGCTTACCTTTAGAGTTTTGGAACGATGATTTTCTCTCTGAGTTGGGTAACTGTTTTGGGAAAACAGTGCTGGTAGACCAATCTTACAAATTGCAGGTGAGAAGGACAGTTGCTAGGATTCTGGTGACAGTGGATTTGTCTCTTGGGTTACCGGAGGGTATCGAGATTATTGCTGGTCACTACAACTTTTATCAGGTTTTGGATTATATTAATTTACCGTTCCGGTGTGGGAGGTGCCATGCCTATGGCCATGTTATCTCGGAATGAAGGAAAAGAAGGTGAATGGGGGTATTGCAGATTGACCGCCTGTTATTGTACCATGTGTTGCCGTTGATGAAGATTTGTTACATAATACTGGGCCGTCTTTTCGACAGACTTTTGCTGAGGGTTGCGATGGGCATTTTAGTTTGGATACTGGGGTACAAGCCATGGAGGGAATAGCCGTGGACTTGCTTTTGGAAGATGCTTCTTTAGTTTCTCCAGGGACGGACATCCTTGGGCATTTTTCTGTAACAAAGGAGCTGAGCACTACTGCAGAGGATAGGCTACGGGGTAACTCCTCACTAGAATTGGAGAATTCTTCGGGTAAGTGCGAAATCCTTAAGCCCTTGAATTCTTTGTTTGATGGTAGTTTAAGGAGGAAGCTACTCTTTGACAGTCCTCTGTCTAGTTTGGCTCTTGCTAGTCCTAGTTTTTCTTTGAGAAGATGTAAGTCCTTTATGCGTAATCGGAAGGGTCGTTTGGACTCGGTGGAGGGTGTGGAGGCTTCCAGGGGTTTTGGGGACTCTACTCATCCATATGCCCTAAGATCTTTGTGTAAACCTGGGACTGGGTCGTTTAGCCCTAGGAATGGGAATGGGCATCCGAGTTTGGGTTTTGGGGCTAATAAGGGCCTTAGGATGGATCTTGGGGTTAATACTTCTTTGTTTTCGGAGGATATGGCACTTAGAGCTTTGCCTTCACCGAAGGTAATTTTATGAAGATACTCTCCTTTAACTGTCGAGGGTTATCCAGCAACCCTAAATTGTTGACGTTAGGTAGGGTTTTAGAGCTGAATAGGCCTGATATGGTAGTATTACAGGAAACGATGTGTGGGGGAATTGGGGTGGTGGACCAACTACAGAAACTTCTTCGTGACTGGGATTTTGTTTGGATGGATAGCGTGGGCCAATCCGGTGGATTGGTAACTGGGTGGAATTGTTCCGTAACTTTGTTGAATTGTTTTGGCTTCCGGTCGGGGTTGGGTACCACCTTTTGGAGTCCAGAAATTGGTGTGGACTTTAATCTTTTCAATATGTATGGTCCCTATAATCGTAAAATCCCTTTCTGGACGGAGTTATTTGCTAAATATTTTCTGATGCAGTGTCCCTTTATTATCGCAGGGGATATCAATTTCACATTACAAGGTAGTGAGATTTGGGGTCAAGGGGCATGGGTGGATCCAGCGCAGGTTTTTTTTCAGAAGCATCTAGAGGAGGGGGAATATCATGGACCTAGAACCAGTTGTTATGAAACCAACGTGGTATAACAAAAGGACTGGGGAAGCATCTATAGAGAAGAGGCTTGATCGATTTTTGTTTGCCGGGGACATCATTTGCAGGGTGGACAGGGCTAAATCATGGAGGGTTTGTGGCGGTTGCTCTGACCACTTGCCAGTTATGTGTAGCATGGAGAAAGGTGGCAATAAAACGGGGACGCCATTCAAATTCAATCCTTCATGGATTAACAATGTTGAATTTCAGAATCTAGTTCGTTCTCATTGGCTACATTATGACTCTACATCCCCCGTCTCTTGCGAAGAACAGTTTGTGAAAAATTTAAAATTACTGAAAGATAGCACTATCATTTGGGCGAAAGGGATGAAAGAGTCTTTGGATAAAAGACTTAAGGAGGCAGAAAAGGATGTTATGGATTTCTTTGAGAGACATGGTGGGTCTTTGGGGGAGTCGCTGGTACTGGACCTGTTTGTCTTGGAGGATCACAGGGATGGGATTCTATTGGAGAGAGAAGCTGAGATAAGAATGAAGAGCAGGGATGTGTGGCTGACTTTGGGGGATGAAAATACGGGTTTTTTCCATAAGATGATCAATCACAAGAAAAGACTTAATTCTATCTGGGAGCTATCGGATGGACAAGGAGAAATGATGGGGGGTTTTGATCAGTTGGCCAGAGGGGGGTGAAATTATTTACTGATTTTTATAAAGAACCTAGGGACATACATCTTCCAGAAATGATCACCACTGTTACTAAATTTGATAGATGGGTTACGGAGGAAGACCAATCGGTTCTTAATGGGCCGATTACTATGGAAGAATTACTTGCCTTGATCTCTAAGCTTAAGAAAGAACGCAGCCCGGGGCCTGACGGTTGGACGACAGAATTTTACTTGTCCTTTTTTGAAGTTTTGAGAGAGGACCTTTTGCGGGTGGTAAAGAAGAATAGGGTGACAAGTAAGTTACTCCCCTGTATTAATGCAACGTTCTTAGCTTTTATTCCCAAGGTAGATGAGCCAAAGACGTTTGGGTACTTTCGGCCTATTTCTCTATGTAACACATTATACAAGGTTATTTCAAAACTTATTGCAGAAAGAATTAAACCTATTTTGGCAAGGCATATTAATCCGGAGCAATTCGGCTTTCTACCTGGCCGAAGTATTCATGAAGCGATTGGGAGCGCTCAAGAATGTATACATACAATCAAAACCCAGAATAAGCCGGCTAAAGTGTTGAAGATTGATCTCTCAAAAGCATACTATCGTACTAGCTGGCTCTATATTAGACTGGTTCTTATTCAAACTGGGTTTGGCGTACCCTTTGTAAACTGGATATGGTCATGTATGTCTACGATTAGATTTGTGGTTTTAATTAACGGAGTTGCTTCTGGTTTTTTCACTCCTGCTCGTGGGTTGAGACAGGGATGCCCGCTCTCCCCATATTTGTTCCTGCTGGTTATGGATGGACTGAGTCGTCTTCTTATTGAGGCAGTGGATGATGGACTGGTCTCTGGTTTGCTTTTCGGTGATGTCCAATTTACTCATATATTCTTCGTTGATGATGCTCTGTTGTTTCTCGGTAATTCTGTTGTTGAGGACCAAGTTATAAAAGTTTTATTCTGGCTGTTTAGTGGGACTAAGGGTATGTAGGTGAACTTGGATAAATCAGCTTGCTATCATTCGAATTTAGAATATGAGGATCTTCTGCTATTCCTGAATATAATGCCGATGGAGGCACACCTGTTAGCTGAGGGTTTTAAATATCTGGGGTTTCACCTGAAACCGAACTGTTACGGCATTAACGATTGGAAGTGGCTTATTGATAAGGTGGAACACCGTGTTTTCTTCTGGTGCAATAGGTTCTTATCTAAGGGAGGAAAAGATATGTTAATTATGAGTATACTACATGCCATTCCCGTCTACTGGATGATCAATGCGAAAATTCCACAGGGGGTTTTGCATTCCCTACGGAAGATTTTTTTCAAGTTTCTTTGGATGGGTAAGAACGACATGGGACTTCACTGGACTTCATGGGTCTCCATCTCTAAACCTAAGGAGGCTAGTGGATGGGGCTTCAAGGATTTATCTTTGTTTGGTAAAGCGTTGGCTTCTAAGTCGGTTGGCACTTTGTCTCCAAGCAAGGGAAATGGCAATCACTATTACATTTTAAATACCGTGGTCGAATGTCTGTGATAGAATGGATTCGGGCACCTGTTAAGAGCAGTAGGGGTGGGTCTTTATTTTAGAAGGCAATAGTGAATGCTTATCCCATTATTGGGGATCGTCTGGTGTGGGCTGTGGGAGATGGCCGGGTGGCTCGTATCGGCATTGATTGTTATCTAGGAGTTAAACAAACTTCTGTTCTTCCCCCGGATTTTCTAAGTCATTTGGTAGATGGAGGATATAAGGTGCTTGCCGATATCTCTTATGCTAAGAATGGTATAAATCCTTACTGGTTATCTACAGTGGAGCTGGCTATACCGACGAGATGGATGGATGCTTGGGATACTTGGATGCTGGATCTTAGATGGGGTTTTATCAGATTGAATCAAGAATCCGACAAGTTAGTGTGGCAGGGCATTACGGCGAGTGGACATTTCTCTGTTAAGGAGGCTTACAATACATTATGGCATTACCAACACTGTGAAGCTCCTTGGTGGGGTACTAAATTATGGAAGTCATTTGCTCCGTTTAAATGTAAAATCTTGTTATGGTTGATCCTGAAAGGCAGGGTTCTCACATGGAACAAACTAAAAAGAATGTATATGGCTGGTCCGGGACGCTATAGTCTGTGCAGGTAGGAGGAAGAAGACGTAGAACACCTCTTTTTGAAATGTCCCTTTACTCAACAAGTCTGGAAAGATTTGGGCATAAAACTTGGTATGCACTTTCCAGGAGAAGGTGAGTCATTTGATGTCTTTCTGAAAGCTTGGTTCGACGAACCGGGATTGAAAAGGATGCGGTGTTTACCCTTTCTGGTTGCATGGAATGTATGGAGGGCTAGAAATTTGGCGATTTTTGAAGATCGCAATCTGCCTAGTTTTCAGGTCTGCTCGTAGGTCCTATCTTCATACAAATTCTTTTTGGGTCCAGTGGGGGTAAAGAAGAACATATTGTTTAAAGCTTTGACTCACAAGGAGGGGGATTCTATAGGTTTCTTTGATGGGGCCTACACTGATAATAGATGTGGGCTGGGAGGTCTTTTGAATTTTGATGGGATGGAGATTCGTTTTCAAGCGAATGGAGGGGAGGGCACCAATAACCGGGTTGAGGGGCTTGCAATGCGGTTTCTTTTGCAGCAGGCCTTAGAGCATTCAGTGTCAAGCTTAAGGATCTATGGAGATTCTGAACTATGGATCAGAAGAATGAACAAGAAGATAACTTTTAAAAATCATTTACTGCTGAATTTGAGCAATTGTATGGAAACTTTGGTGGCACAATTTAGGCTTGTGGAGTTTGTCCATATATATCGGGAACAAAACGAGGAGGCCGATGGGTTCTCTAAAGAAGGTTTACTGGAAGAAGAAGACAAATTCAAAATTATGACTAAAAGAAGAGAATTACAGGAGATCAGTTTGGTTAATCTGAACAATTATAATTAGGTTCATATTACTCTTTTTGGAAGTCGTGAAACTTATTTTTGAGATTTTGTATATATAATAAAGTTAAAACGGTTTTATATAGTGCGGTAAGCACCTGTGGTATGTATTCAACGTTCAACAATGATCAATGAATATGCTTTTTTCATTGGAAAAAAATATATTTTTATTAATTATTAATTGGTTTCTTAGTTATATATTTTACATTTTACAATAAATGTATTTGTTTTCTCAAAATCTCAATCATTTTAAATATTAATTTAGTTAAAATTATTCAGTATAATTTAAAAAATATGATAATTTTTAAATTATGACACTATAATTTTAAATAAGGATAGTTTTTAAATTATGATACTATAATTTTAAATAAGAATAATTTTTAAATTAAAATCATTAAATTAAATATTTATTTTTACTTTTAATAAGAATAGTTTTTAAATTATAACACTATAATTTTAATAAGGATAATTTTTAAATTATAACAATTAAATTAAATATTTATTTTTATTTTTAATAAGAATAGTTTTTCAATTATAATACTATAATTTTAAATAAATAATTTTTAAATTTTAATAATTAAATTAAATATTTCTTTTATTTTTAACTCTCTGTATAACTCAAAATTATTTCATAAAAGAGCATAAAAATATGTAAATATCATTTTAAAAAATGGTTTAGTAATGAGTGATAATTAATAATTATTATTTTTGTTGTACATGATTTTAATAACTATACAGATTAGGTGAAATAATTATTGCAAATCAACATTACATTTTCAGATTTGACAACCGTCAAATCAACATTACCATGGCGTTTAGGTTGATTTGCAATTGAAAAGTTTGCGCTGCATCTCACCTGCACATGGAAAAAATATGGCTTTTAGTTTTTATTATTGTTCGGAATTTAAAAAGATAAATAAAATAGTTTAATTATTAGCATTGACACGGGTAAAATCATTTATATTTTATTTATCATAATAGGTGAAAAAAAATAGATGTCGTTTATGACCTCTTTCATTCATGATTCCAATTAATAAAGTTATAATTCTTAAGAGTATGAAACATCTACAAGAATCGCCCATTGTTTGGAGCAAATATAAAGAAGGATTATTGCTTTATAATTAACAGGTATTATTTTGTTTTAAATTTTTTTATTTGTTTTTATAATTTAATGCTTTCTTATAAAGTTTTGAAGTGGTTTTGAAAAATAATAAAAACTTCAAATTTGATCTTTATTGTTTTGTTGAAGTCAAACTATATTGGACATTGAAGTTTGTGATTTTGTTAAATCATTTTCCATATATAAATATAAAATTTGCAAATATTTTTTTATAAGTATAATAAATAAATTATAATGTAAGTTAAATTTTGTAATAAAACGACTTTTTTTTAAATCTAACAAGAATTTGATAGAATATTATAAAGGTTAAAGTTATATTATGTTTTAAATTTTGTGTCGAGTTGAATGTATACTTCAAGGGTTAGGAATTTGAATCAATTTGAAGTTTATTAAGATTTTTGAAAATTCAATCAAAGTTTTAAATTGCTAAAAATTAAAAGTTAAAAAGATATATGATTTATTTATATTGTAACTTATAATTTTAATATTAATATTTATGAGTAAGGATTATATATATATATAGGTCTCAAAAGTTAAGTTAAGTTGAATTCCACAAATTTCTAGAAAAGTTAAGTTCCACAAATTTCTTTTAATTGATGTCATTAACATATTCATTTTGTTTCATCTCGAACAAGAATATTGAAGCAAAATAAATGTGTTAGTAATGCATTCATTTTGTTTCATTTAGAACAAGAATATTGAAGCAAAATGAATGTGTTACTAGCATCAATTAAAAAAGGGTTTTGTGGAACTTGACTTTTCTAGAAATCACCAAAAGCCTAGCAATCTAGTGAAGAGACATCTAATATGTGTGTGTATATATATATAACTAACCAAGAGGTGCATGCATGCAGTCTGCCTTTTAGATTTAAAATCACAAGATAATAAAAAGTATTTAAAAAAAATATTTTAAATACTTTTTTATTATCTTGTAATTTTAAATCTAAAAGGCACCGAGTAAGCTTATGCAACTCTTGTTTATATATATATATATATATATATATATATTAGAGGTCTCTTCACCAGATTGGTAGGTTTTTGGTGATTTCTAGAAAAATATTGTAATTTAAAATTGTATTTATTAAGTATTTTAATAATACTATATAAATCTAGCACTAAGTTAAACACAAATTATTGAAGAAATTATTTCACTACTCTTTTCATATAAAATAAAAGAATTTATGATATTATTCATAATAAAACCATTTATTAAACCATAAAATGTAAAAATTATGATATTTAGATACATAAGGGAGAAAAAGGAAATGCAAGTATACTCTAAAACTATATAAAGAACGAAGACTCTAGAGTTGATCTCCTAGAATTAAAAAAAAAAATTAAAAATGTGAAAAATTGAAAACTACAAAATTTATTAAAAAAATTCAAACACCAAATTAAAAAAAAACAAAAACAAAAATTTACAACCTTTTAAGAAATTTTATAAAACATAAAATTTTAAAAATAAATAAATAAATGTATAAATAAAATTGTAAAAAATCAAAATAACATATAAATTTCAAAAAAATACAAATTTAATAAAAAAAATTAACATTTAAAAAAACTTAAAAATATTGAACATGTTTAAATAATATATATTTTTTAATTTTTTCTAAAATTATTTCAAATTAATCAAATTTTTTAAAAAATTAAGAAATAATCCAAATAAAAAAAACAACTTTAAATATTAAATTAAAAAAAAAAAACACAAAATTAAACTATATAAAAAAAATTATATTTGAAAACAAAATAAAAAATAAAAAATAAAAATTCAAAACTATATAAACAAATTAAATTAAATTAAGAAATAACAAAAAAAACAAACTCCGCGGCCGGCATCCCCCTCCCTGCCGCCGGCGGCTTTCCCACCCAGCCCCACAAATTTGTCTTCTATTTTCTGCTATTATCTGATCAATTTTTTTTTTTTTTTCACTAAATTTATTTTATTAATATGTATAAATTATTTTTTTTATAAATATTAATTGCGTTATTATCAATTTTCAGAGGTATATTTTTATTAAATATTAATTGGTTTCTTGGTTATATATTTTACATTTTATAATTGTTTTTCTCAAAATTTCAAAGATTTTAAATATTAATTTAATTAAAATTATTCAATATAATTTAAAAAAATGATAATTTTTTAATTATAACACAATAATTTTAAATAAGGATAATTTTTAAATTATGACATTTCAAATAATGATAACTTTTAAAATATAATAATTAAATTAAAAATTTCTTTTTATATTTAACTATTTGTATAACTCAAAATTATTTCATAAAATAGCATAAAAATATGTGAATACCATTTTTTACTAATACGTGATCATTAATTATTATTTTTGTTATATATAATTTAATAACTATAAAAATTATAATACCTGATCATTAATTATTATTTTTGTTATACATAATTTTAATATCTATAAAGATTAAGAATAGGTGAAATAATTATTGCAAAATTTATTATGTCTAAGATATATTGTAATCATTTTGGATATATTAATTTAATTACACAAAGTTCAAAAAATCAAATTTTCAGTTTACAAAGTTTCATTTTGATTAAACTACTCATTATTGTTTGAACACAACGAAAATCTGCGGGAATTTAAGGATAAATCCATCCCAAGGCATATGCAAAGGAAATGATAAAACAGAATTGGAACAAAAGTAAACGTTAAAAGAAACAAACCAAACGCATGTGTGTTGTTTAAATTTGGGACATAGAGAAAGATCCTCACCTATATCTACTTATTTATTTGATTAATTTTTGTAAGCAGAATTGGAACAAAAGTAAACGTTAAAAAAAACAAACCAAACGCATATGTGTTGTTTAAATTTGGGACATAGAGAAAGATCCTCACCTATATCTACTTAATTATTTGATTAATTTTTGTTCCCTTAAGCATAAGGTTCTATTCACAATTTCTGAGTCGAATCGTCCGGCATGGCACATCAGACTCAACCACAATTTCTTTGACGAAATCCATATAGAATTACGTAGATGCTCATGTCACAACACGTTTCTATCCAAATTTTGAGTTTTGATGAGAAAAATCAAATTATATATATATATATATATAAGAAAAATAAGAATAAACTGTTTATCAAGAGTTAGTGAAATGTTCATTAGAAGTATTTTAAAAATTCCCAAGACAATGAAATTTCATAAGCTTTAACATAATAATCAATCACTAAAAATCTTCACACTTGGATAAGGATAAACTTTAAAGTGGTTATCATCACCATAATCATCAAACAAATTCTTAAACATAACTTGTTAACAATATTAGTTTTGTCTATTATACTGTGTCTAAGCCTCAGAGGTAAAGTTACTATCTATGATATTAACTTAGACTAACTAGCATATCTATTTTTAGCAATCATATATTTCTGGCCATGGTTATGAAACGAATGCCTCCTTCCGAAAAACCTAAAATAATATGCTTTACCTTTTCATAAAGTGAACAACTCGACAACGGTTCTCCATATTTCACCAAACTTTAAAGAAATGGAGAAACATTCCCAAGTTCTACCTGTCCGTTGAAAGTAGCAATTGTGATCAACAGAGCTATTTGCATCTGAAACAATTTCAAAGTCTCCATACTTTTCTTCCACGATACTCTATGAAAGTAGAGGCAACTTCATGTCTTCCATTTACGATCTACTGTCTATGAATTTAGATAGATGGATCTTCAATAATCTTAGTGTATTTGCAATGAAACTAGTATCCAACTTCAATTGGTTCTTGTCGTGCCTATGTATTTGAAGATAATTAAAAGTGAAAGAACAGTCACAATAGCTGCAATCGCAATGGGTTCTACATGAGCCTGGTATTTACTTGCCCCTTCTCTTACTCATCTTGCCTCGTAATTATATATCAATAATTAGTTATGTTTGGCTTCATAATTTGTTAGTTACTAAGGCGCTAATTAATTTGTTTTGTGTGTAATTTGAAAACTAATTTACAGGGGGGCGAGTGGAAGGATGGTATTATTGATACAAATGGTAGCAGTAATTGCATTATTATTTAATCTTCCCATTCAGTTGTAGGGTGCCACGGAAATGGACTGCCCAAATGTGGTAGATGCCGATGGGCATCCTGTGGTGGTAGGAGGAGAATATTACGTTTTACCAGTTGTAGCTGGAAGTGGCGGTGGGCTGGCACTGAAGATGAGCACGAACAAAAATTGCCCAATGTATGTGACTCAAGAAAATTTTGAGATATCGAGAGGAATTCCTTTAGTGTTGAAGCGTGTTGAGGATCAGAGGGTAAACTATTCGTTTGTATTTGTGGGAGAGCATGCCAATCTGAATCTTAACATGGGCGCTCAGACTGTTTGCATTCAATCCACTGCATGGTCTGCTGAGAATGAGAATGATGGAAATACCACCAAACGTTTCATCAAAGCTTCGGATCCATCTTCGTTATTTCATATTGTAAAGGCAATCGATGGAGATGGTTACGTTCTCTATTTCTTCCCTTGCAATTGTAGACCTGTTCGTACCAAAGTTGTAATTTATGTTGATGATGATGAGAATAGGTGGTTGGTTATCGATAATTCAACGGATGCTCTCCGTGTCCAATTTCACAAGAATGGATGAGAGACAACGATGGAATAAAAAAGTATATGTTGTATGAGAGCTACCTGTATTTATTTGTTGTTACTGATAAACAATACGTTTTACAACGTATTTTGCATGTGAACGTCTACATTAACCAACATCTTCAGTTAAATTTATATGAAAATTACTTTTCCTTCACTATTTGATTCTCTTCTTTGATAATTAGACCAACATAACCACATCTTCAATTTCTAAAGTTGTGTTATTTTGGAAAAGGTTGAAAGTAGAGGGACCGTGAGTGGATAAATATATGCTAAATATATGAATTGTCTGCTTTAGTAAGATACATTATCCCACCATCCCCACAAATACTAGGAGTGGTCCTTGGCATGCTCCATCAAAGTAGAAATGTAAGAAAGATTTTGTAATTTCAAAGTTTCTTATTTGGCTAAGAAATTTGGCTTTGGGATACATTTAATTCCATCATCAAGATAATTGATTTGGTGATGAACTAGATCCAAATTATTGAAAATTTATTTTGAATTTTGAAAGGATAATTGTGGAATCTATATAATATCCAGCATCTAATTTTATATATTAGTATGGATAGAACGAATATGGACAGCACTATGCATCCAAGAGCATTATTCTGCATATACACCATTATATCTAAAGTAAGTTTAAATATAATGGTCTATAACATTAAATGCATTGCTATTTGTCATTGAGTATATACTTTAGCTTTAATGGTTCATAACATGAAATGCATTGTTGTCGGCTGAGTTGTGGTTTAATCTTCAGAGTAAGGATGTTAGTATCTAAAATTGAGAATCCTGAAAGTGAAATGTCCCATGAATAATAAAATATAAACATTAAATACACAACTACTATATACATAATAAAATGAATACATCCTCCTTCGTACATTAATCTTGTCATCTGAAATTTATTATCTGTGTTTAATCTTGTCATCTAAAATTTTATCATCTATGTTGTCCAGAATCCAACTAGGCCCATGGTTGCCCAACTTACCAAATACATAAAGATATGAAGTTACTCCAAATCTAATGGTCTACATGGATACATGGCCACACATACATTAATCTTGTCGTCTGAAATTTTATTGTTTGTGTTTTCCATAATAAAACCAGGCCCATAGTCTCCCAACTTGCCAAAAACATGAGAAACAGAAGCTCACTCCACGTGAATTAACCATGCGCAGATCTTGGATTTTCATTGCAAAACAAAAAGAAAACATTGATCTAACCTACTTTGAAATGTATGCACGATTATTGTGGAATTCATCGAATAATATTGCATCTAAATTTATGTATTTATTTCGAGAGAATGAATACATCGCCATACATACATTAAACTTGTGCTCTGAAATTTTATTGTTTGTGTTGTACAAAATACAACGCCAATGGTCGCCCACCTTATAGAATTCCAGATGGGAAGGATATATTCCCTTAAGGTACTATGATATGCACAAAAACTACACCTTAGTCCGCGTCACCAGTCCCCACAACATAACCAAGCTCAACAACCCACCAAGGAATTTGGCATACACCGCTCTCCCCCACACACCACGGTAATTGTTCCAGTGAGAAATAGCATACCAAGAAAGTCCGAAGCCTTGGCTAAATATAAAGTAAATCATAACAAATGACCAGATAGTTGTATGTTTCCCTTTTGATGAGGTGCTTCCTCTTTCACATGGCAACCGAGCTGTAATATTGCTCCTGCAAATAAAGTTGGCCAGGTACCCAAACATGTTTATATACACAAGTGCACAGAAGAGCACTAGGAATCACACCTGGAGCAAAGGGATTGTATGCAAGAAATAACTGCTCCAGATTGCTATGTTTCCAAGAAATGTTGGGATTGTCTCATTCAGAAGATTGTAGAACAGGTTCAGTAATTGAAGTTGTGGCAGTTTTCCAATGCCTTTCAAAATCGAACAAGATAAATTGCAAGAGATCCAATTACTCTAGCTCTACAAACTCTGAAATGAAGTCTCGAAGGTTCCCCACAAAGAGTTTCTACGATAAAATCCAAGCGCTGAAGCTTCCTACACATGGTAAGGTTGTGAGGCAACATTTAATCAATATTGTTGTTCATCAAAGATAGTTTTCAAGTTCTGGAAGACTGCAAATGACACTCCCAACTAAAACTCCGTTCCTCAGGTCAATTCCATTAAACATCTCCAACCCACCTATAGGCATTTGCAAAATCTATTTTCATGCTTTGTTATAGACATTGTTGTTGATGTATTTGTAACTTCGGAATATATTTCATATATGTATATTGTATTCCTATAGAGATGTTATTATTCCTCTATACAGAAGTGTCATCATTTATATTGTAAGTGTCGTAACTTATACTTGATGGGTTATTAGACCACCTTGATGGGGTCGGCCCTGTATAAGTCATGTGGGTTAAAGGGTTATTATACCACCCTATTGGGGGTCGGCCCTGTCAGCATTATGTTATGTGGTTAAGTTAAGGCCGACCTCGTAAAGGTTATTAGGCAAGTCAAGTCAAGTATAAATAGAGTGCGGGAGGCACTCTATTTGATCATTCTATTTCTCTCTCACACACTCATGGGAGAGTGGAGCACTTGTGGAGGAGGAGAAGCTACTGCTAGGAGGACTATCTCTTGTACGGGTTGTATCATTGCTCTATCTATCTCTAAGGAAGTTGTGGGGTTTTTCACCTTCTTGGTTTTCCCCAGTGAAACTTTGTGTCTCTTGTGTGCTTGCATTATTGTGTCCATGATTGATATGCTATAGATATGCTGTACATGTTATTCTCTCAGTTAAGATCCTAGATTAGATTGTAAATTCTGAAAAACTAACATGGTATCAGAGCTAGCCTGAAAGAAGGCATGGTATGGCATTTATGACACTTGTTGCACTTGCGAAGCTAGGGCTTGATATAGCAAAAACTAGTCATCGTAGAACTTTCGCTATAAATCCATTTCGACGAGGTTTCAGGATTTGAAAATCTTACAGGTCGAAGATAAGATCCCCATGTACCTTGTTTCCAAAGGAAAACCTCTAATTCATTGTACTTTGTGATTTATGATCTGTACAATATAGGGTTTTTGCCTCTTCTAGATCTGAGTCATAAACAGGTGACCTAGGAAAAAAGGTCATAACTTGGGCTAGGAAGATCCAAATGAAATTTTGTAAAAAGTGACAGGTAGGGCATGGAATTTAATTTATTAGGTAAGTGTTTCAGAGGCCGAAACTGAACTAGTGACATGTGGAACGCCGTACAAGTCCGCTCTCTTGTTTTATCCCATAAACAAGTCACGTTGCGACACTTGGCATAACTCTCTGTCAGAGAATCCAATTGAGGTCAGACTTGTGGGGTTGGAAAAATAAAGGTCAGGCTACCACAAGAATAATTTTCAGACCTTGTAGATCTAAAATTTCGGAGTTACACCAGAAACAATCAGGTGCATATTTCTGTCAAAACATAATTGGATTTTGAGCACCTTCATTCATGGCTCCGGGAATTTAGGGTTTCAGAGAATGTTGAAATTTTTGTATCGGAAACCACGGCTGGATGCTCCTCATCAAAATTGAAATTTAGAGACCAAGATCAAATTTTTTGGTTGGGAAGAAGGCCGGGCTTGATCAAACCCTAGTTCGGGATTTTGATCGGAAAGGTGGAAAATTAGGGCTTCTTCAAAAGTTGGAATTTCTGAAGTTTGTGACCACGGCTGGAAGCTCCTCAGAAAAATCGAAGTTTAGAGCTTTGGATCGAACCTTTTGCTTGGGAAGAAGGGTGGGCTTTATCAAACCCTAGTTCAGGATCCTGTCCAAAAGATCTGAAAGTTTCAAAGACAATTTTGAGGGGTGAAACTTTACAGTTTTCAAATTCTGAGTATACCAGCTTGATCAGCTCATCAAGGCGCATCTTTATATCCTTTCAGAAGTTTGAAATTCAAAGTTTGAATTTTTAGGGTTTCCCTAACAAACCCTAATCCAGCTCCAGATCCAATTTCTGCAAAACAAGTGGATTGGGTTAATCTTAGAAGAGAATGGATTGGTCACCTGCATAAGTGAAGAAGTTCCCGTTTCAGAGGGAGATGAGGCTAAGACCTTACATAAGAAGATTACAAGCAATCTCGATAGGTATGACTTATCCAGGTATGTTTCGAGATCTATTCATGATTAAGTTTATGGTACGTTTGTCTTCATTAAGTTTAGTACAATCTTGATTAACTTTAGACTTGTCGTATCACCTTAATAAAATTATGAATGCAGATATTCATTGATTAGGGTTTTGACACTTATGATTGTACTAATGCACTATGGTGTTGTATGAGGTTGATGTTGTCCGCTAACATGAAAGGTACACCATGTTCTAGTTCAAGAACATATGACCATGGTGACATGAAGACAAAGATTCATCCATTGTCATGGATCACATTGAAGCTCCACTTACGAGGTATGTATAATTTGGTTCTATAATGATTAACCTATGAGATATACAGGTTACTAGCACAAGTCATTGAAGAGAACAAGAAGACATTGCTAGACATAACTAGCAAATATGATAACCAGGTATGTTTTTCCTATATCAAGTTAGAATCCTGCCTTGTGTTAGGATCTCTTATATAAGTATACATGGCATGATTGATAATGATTATTCATTGAAGTTAGTAATCATGGGTTTATGCATATTATGTCCCTTACCTTGATTGATGATATGACTAACCAGAAAAGTCCTTTGGTCAAATAAGAATATGCATGAGTAAAAGAAGTATTCCTTGAAACTTTGAATACTAATGTTTATTATCTGTGTTTGAAATGATCATGACTATACATGTTTAAGATTATTGTGTTTTGATAGTATTGAGATTATACTAATGAATGTATGTATGAGACCTCGAGGATAACACAATGATGATACTAGTAAGTATGCATAGTGATCGAGGATGGATATAAGTTTAAGGATAGGTAATTGAGGAAGCAAAGATCAAGAGGGAGCACACTCCAGTAGTTTCTGCAAGGAAGCAAATATTGAGAGGGAGTCCACCCTACAAACCAAACAAAGATAAGTATTTGAATTGTCATTTCTTGCATATTTGTTTGTTTAAATAATATTGTTCAAGGATGTATATGCTTATGTTCCTACACTTAGAGTGTGTATTGTGCATATTAGAATAATTGCATTAATGAACAGTATACTACTAATATGCATGTGATGGGTAAGTGGCCTATGACATTGTACAACATTCCATTGCTACTTATCTAGAATGAAACCTCTTTGCTGACATGTTGGGAGTTGGGCACACTCTTAACAATGTTTTGGTAGAGATTGGAAGGCATCTAGAAAGTTACGAGATATGGATAAATGCTATATTGAAAGCATTGGCTAAAATAATTGCATGACTGTATGACATATTTCTTTGTGTAAGAATTTGTTTTGAAAACTATGAGATGTTCTCTAATCATGCAATTTAACTTGCTTTGTAGGAAAGATCGTATACTATCACTTACAAAAGAAGGACTACACTATTTGTTCAACAACAAAGTTATCTATTGAATATATTGAATTTCCCAGGATCTGGGAAGAATGCCATGATCCGTAGATCATGAAGAATGATGTTTGGGTTGTGGTCCCAAGACCTGAAGGGAAGTCTGTTGTGACTTCCAAGTGGATCTATAAGATCAAGCATGCGGCAGAAGGCAGCATAGAAGAATACAAAGCAAGTGATGAAATGGAAGATACACCAGATGGATGTCAAGACAACTTTCTTGCTTGGTGTTCTTCAAAATGATGATACTTCGAGGAAGAAGTGATGGGACACATTTGTAGGAGCCATTCCAAGCATGGTGAGAGGAGGATCCTTCCCATGGCTGTGGATGTGAGCGTTGTGTGATGAGCATAAGGACGATGCTCCAATTACTGCTTTGTATATGCATCATGTTGGATGCTGGACATGATCAGTTGGATCATGTATTTGTATATGCATCATGTTGGATGTTGGATATGATCAATTGGATCATGTATTTGTATCAAGTGGATACATTGTATGATCAGGTGGATCATGTATGATGACATGTATCAGGTAGATACTTTGTATGCATCAGGAGGATGCAGTGTATGATCAAGATGATCATGGATGATGAGCTTCAGGGTGTTGCTCCAGATGATATGCATCAGGATAATGCTGTGATGATGATCAAGATGATCATGTGATGATGTATCGTCAAATGATTGGGTGCTTGATGTATCTGACGAATACAAGACCAGATATTTGCTTTGCGGTGAACACCTTGAGCCAGTACTTGATAGATCTGAGACATGTTCACCTGATAACTACAAAGCATATTCTGAGGTACCTGAAGGGTACAGTTGACTATGGGCTCAAGTATGAGGCAAATCAAAAGTTTAACCTGGAGGGTTATGTTGATTCGGATTGGGTAGGCAGTGCCATTTTTCGGAAGAGCACTTCGGGGTGTTGCTTCAATATGGGATCCGACACGATCTCATGGTTTAGCAGGAAGCAGTCCTGTGTGGCACTGAGTACAGCCGAAGCAGAGTATGTTGCAGCTTATTCGACTAGTTGTGAGGTAGTATGGCTTAGGAAGCTATTATCTGATTTGTTTGATCTTCAATTGAGTGCTACTTGTATATATTGCGACAACCAGAGTTCTGTGAAGTTGTCGGAGAACCCGGTGTTCCATGATAAGTTGAAGCACATTGAGATCAAGTTCCACTATATCAGGGATATGGTGTAGAGAGGAGTAGTGAAGCTCTTGTTTGTTGCGATGGATGAGCAGATAGCCGATGTGTTGACCAAGCCGCTGGCCAGAGTGAAGTTTGAATACTTCAGAGGGAGACTTGGTGTACTTTAGATCGAGAATCCTTCCAAGGGGAAGTGATGAGTCCGGAGACACAGATGCACATGAGCCCTTCTCACATGGTGATACATGTGTTCTCCCATGGTGAGATGTAAGTGCTGGAGCCCTTCTCACATGGTGGGCATGTGAGGCCACGCAGGGTCATGTCTGATGGGATCGTTAGTCAGTCTAGCTAGGTCAGGAAGGTTGAGACTAGCCATGAATGGCAAACTAGTAGAAGGATGTGACATACTAGTGGGTGTGACCATGTTGGGGCCAATGCCCCCAAGTGGAGGGGCAAGGTTTGGGATGTTTCCCCCAAGTGGAGGAACGAAAGTGGTATGGGATGGTCCTGCACCGCCAAGGGTAGTGTGAGTCACTGATGGAGTGGAGATAGGTATGCCAACTACTGGAATGGGTACATTGATTGGAATGGTAGATGTGGGCCCCATCGAGGGCATACCCAAAGCAGGTGTGATAGCTGGTGTGGTGGTGGATGCTCCACCAATGGTCCCTACAAAGAAAGGGGTGGAAGTCATGCCAGCCATGGGGCTGGTTGGTGCAGTGTAAGTGGGGTTCTCGGACTCTGCCTCAGAATTAGAGGTAAAATAAGGGGCGTCTAGATCGGGTGACAGAGTTCTATGCCGTTGACGAGTGGAGTCAAGTGACAAAGCTCGAGATATATGATTAGTGGTATCAAGTGATGAAGATCTACGTCTATGACGGGTGATGTCAAGTGAACCGTGTTGTGGGGGCTCGCCCCGGAGGCACCAAGAATGTCTCGAGGACTCAATGGTGACAGATAGTGTCAGGTATCTAGGGGTTGTGTTGAGTGAAAAACAGCTCAAAAACCCTAATGCAACCAAGTGTGCAGAAGGAGAGCGCAAAAAATATGGCACTCAAGCCAACAACCAACTCAAAACACTTACTGTAACAGCTGTGCTACAATAAGCGGAGTATCAACAGAAATGGTTAGAATACCAACAAGCAACAGGTTTCCTAGAAAATAAAAAATGGTGGACTCGCTAGACCAAAAGGAGGTAAGGGAGCATGCAAACACCTAGCTAAATAGTATTCTGACTCAACTAGACATATCCTCTGCAAGGTGATGAAATCCAAGTCAGACAATATGGATAGTAGAGCCAAGTGGCTAAAGATATCCCCCTACTGGGAGGGACACTGGGTAGTCAATCCTATAAGAAAAGCAACTAAGATACCCTTTTCATGACACGTTCGGTTGGGTGAATCTGCCGTTTGGTTCTATCGCCGTTGTATCCCCATATGGGTGATACACTGAGAACTGCGAAAGGTATCATTCGATTACTGAATGGATTGCAATATTCCACTTAGGCTTCCGGAACCAGTCTGGCGACTTCAACCTTCCTAAGGGAGAGGCCTTCCCGATAAATTGGTTTTAAACCGTGTCAAAAAATATTAGGGGATTTTGGTTCCCTAATGGGCAACAGCTATGTCTCAAGTGTAAGCAACCGAGGGGTGTTATTTGGATGCTTGTCCCCCCGATCCTACCTAACTACAAGATTCTTATGTGTTCTCCAAGTGGGGTTAGAATGTTGGTTGTGTTAAGTAGTATTTTAGGGCTCACTTGAATTAGATGACAGAGTGTGTGCGTGTGAGATGATGAACCCAAGTAAAAGTGCTATGGGGTGGGCAACTTTCTAACTAAAAAATCAATGCAGAAATTAAACTTTAAAATGCAAAATTTTCTCTTTTCAATTAAAATGCTGAAATTTAAAAAATATTTTGTAAATGGAACATAAATAATACTGCAGAAAAAAGGTTGTAGGGAAGTATGGCTGCAGATAGGACATATGGTTGTGCAGGTGCAGAAAATATTGCAGCAAAGTGCTTGGTTCAAAATAGTGAAAAAAGTGCAGAAAACAAACCACGGGTCTGTGGCAAATATGAGCGGTCGGACCGCGGGAAACAAGTCAACAGTCGCGGACGAGTTGCAGGAATTTGGCCAAAAGACGCAGTCGGACCGCGGGAAAAGGGTCGAAAGTCGCAGGTGGGTTGCAGGAAAAGGGCTGAAAGCCGCAAGCGGGACGCGAGAAAAAGGCCGAAAGACGCAGGTGGGTTGCAGAAAAATGGCTGAAAGCCACAAGCGGGATGCGGGAAAAACGCCGAAAGATGCAAGTGAGTTGCAGAAAAAATGGCTAAAAGCCGCAAGCGGGATGTGGGAAAAAGGCCGAAAGACGTAGGCGGGTTGCAGAAAAATGGCTGAAAGCCACAAGCGGGACACAGGAAAAAGGGCGAAAGATGCAGGCGGGTTGTAGAAAAATAGCTGAAAGCCGCAGGTGGCCCGCGAAAAAATGGGTTAACAGCCGCAGGTGGGTTGCAGAAAAATGACTGAAAGCCGCAACGGCCCGTGGAAAATGGGTTAACATCCGTGGTCGGATCGCACAAAACAAGATGATAGTCGCGGTCAGACCGCACAAAACAAGCTGATAGCCATGGTCAGATCACAGGTAACAGACTGGAAACCGCCGGTAGATCACCGGAAACAGTCTGAGAGCCGCGGTCGAATCGTAGGTAAATGCCTGAAAGACGTGGTTAGAATGCAACTGCGGGGGGCAAAAGACGCGGTTTACGGTAGCCGAAAGGGGTAGTCGAAAGGAAAAAACAGAAAAATATTGCAGAAAATAAAAAACGTTTAAAACTATAACCAGAAATTCAAAGGAACACAAGGGGAGTCGCCAAAACTATAGGTAGGGTTTTCACCCTAGCTTATGCAAATGAGCACCTACTAAGGAGAAGGGCCTTCTTAGTAGCAGTTCAATAAATAATAAATAAAAGCTGTAAAACAGTATGAAATTTAACCTAGCATGAGCATTAACATAAATAATAAAATATGAAAATATGGTGAAGATCTCTCTTTTTGTATTAAAAATTACCTCAAATGTAGAGGTTGGTGGAGCCTTTGTAGTAGTCCAAGAGGGTTGCTTCCAAGCTCCAGTGTTGTTCCTTCTCCTTCTTCCAAAGGTGTTTTGGAAATGGGGCCAAAAGGGTTCTCAAGAATTAGCTCCAAGTGGAGAGCTAGGGTTTCAAGGGAATTTTCAGCAGCGTAAGGATAGGGATGATTGTGGATATGAAATGAGGGGCCTCCATCAGCTATTTATAGGTTTTTAGTGGTGGAGTGCTGGCCCATGGTTTTGGGCACCATATAGTTTAGGTCAGCTGTATAGGGTTTCTGTTTCATTTTTCCTTCTTTTTGTATTTTTTATTCCCTTTTTAGAGGGTTTTTACTATTTTGGAGGAATTTTGGATTATTTTGGGGGGAAAAAGGGGTTTTTTTGGCTTTTTGGAGGCTTTTTAATGGGATTTTAAGGTTTTGGAGGCAAATATGGTAGGAAATATGGACAAATGAGTCATACAATGGTGTAGATGAGGTAGTGAGCACTTTTTGGGTGTTAACAGCCTTGAGTAGATTTCTTTCTCAAAATATCACTCTAGCATGCTATATGTACTATTGACTCATTTATCATTATTTAATGGAGCAAGAGTTTTTAGATATTAATAAGAATTATTATTTGCAATAATTTTACTTCTCTCTCATCTTTCTTTTACAATCAATTAATGTATTGCTTCATACTTAATTTGAAAAAGAATTCTCAAAACAAAACATAATAAATAATGTATAAAGAACAAAGAGGATTCTCAAAACAAAACATAATGAAGAAGGTATAAAGTGTTAAAAGAACCTAATCCTAGTTCATTCTCTATAACGATTATACCATTGGATAGTTAAACATTGTAATATTATATATGTACATTTTTATTTATGAACAATTATGGAAGCCTTTTCTGTTAGTTTTCTATTTCTTCGTCTTCTTGATTTGTTCAATATTTTCTTTATGAGTTAACAGTGGTATCAGAGTGGCCTAAAGATCCATGAGGCCAGAAGAGGCCAGAGCGACATAAAAATCCATGAGGCCTCTGCCAAGAGGTCGTTGTAGAAGGTTCCAGATTCATTGTTGTGTTGTTGTTTAGAGAGAAGGCCCAACCAAAGGAACTAAAGATTATGAGATCGTGAAAGCAAGGAGAGAATCGATTTATGTGGTACAAGTTGTGCGCTGTGCAAAGTTTGCAGTAGGAAAATAGCATGAAGATTATGTGTTAAAATCGCTGGAGAGACAGATACCTCCTGAGTTCACCGAGTGAAGAAGACCGTCCGCAGAAGAAAGAATCAGCTGCCTACATAAAAGACAAAAATCATAAATTGCTGCATAATAAAATAATCTTGAAAATAGGAGGAGTAGCCACCAGTCTGTTGGAATCTCTCATGTTTGAAGAATCACTGCACAAGAGTAAAGAGCTGTAAGTCAAATGTCAAAGTCTTGTTTTGAAATATTTAAACATTGGTGTGATACATCTCGTTAAAGGATATGTGAATGTTATTTTAAAAAAAAGTTCTTCAAAGTCTTTATTGCCTTTGTGAAAGGGCCAGAGTTTATAAAAATGTTTCATTTAATGTATTGGCCAGTTATGACCTCATGGGCCTTGCTTGAAAGACCTGGTGCAAAATTTATAATCTGATGACATGGATCATGTAAATTGTTGGTCGTGTATGAGAGAAGGTCTGTAGCAAGATTGTAGAAGTTTACCTATGACATTGTGAAAGAAAATCCGTCCTAAAGAAATTGTTGGTTATTGTTGGTGCTTTCAATGAGAGACCGAGAATGTATGTATGTGGAGAAAACTTGAAGGAAATAAATGAATGTGCTAATAGCACGCCCAACCCGGTCGCAAAAGATGAGATCGTTGCATAAAAGGAGTTAAGTTAGCATCAAAATTTGCAATTCAAGTTAATTGGCAGATTGGCCAAACATTTTCTGTAGCCTCCACACGAGTAGAAAGGAACTATTGTTCTTTATGTGATTGATTGACCAATGCGCGAAGAAGTTTGAGCAGAACGATCAGAGGTGGAGTCCCGTGATTTCAAAGGTGATGATGGTTGCCATCTCCATACATACCCTATGAAAAGTAGGATTTAAGTCTCCATTGAACTGTCACTAAGAGAAAAGGGTGACGGGCCACTATTGAGTCAAGAGCGTTGGTTTCTTTCATACCTTTTTTTGAGAATTATGTAAATGTTGAGATCTGCTCGAAGAATCCACCACGATGAATGCAAGTCTGGAGTGGCATGGTCCAGTATGAAAGCGAAAACTGCCATTGATGTTTGGAGGCGAGAAGGACATATATTTACGATGAGGTTGTTTGTTTAAAAAAAAAGTGAAAGCGCTTTGTTGAAATGCTTTTAACAAAAGCACCCTTTCCTGGAACATTTGAGTGCACCTAATGAGATGAGAGATGCTGGAGGGCCAGAGCTAAGGATGATACCTGTTGAGTGCAGAGCTTGGATGATAAAAAGAATACAATATCAGTTTTGGTCACGGTCTGGTTGATTATTATTGGAGGAGTTACTGCTACCATACTTAAGAAGTCCGCCATAAAGAGAAAGTGGTGAAGTCTGCAAACTCAGTCCTTGTAAAGTTGTTAGAGCTGGAGGAAATCCCTCCCCGGAGAAAAGAGCAACCTGAGAGAATGTTGCAGACCTATTCAAAATTTTGCATGGAGCTTTACTGCCAATGGATCTTGGAGTGGAGACTATCAATAGTCACAATTCCCCATCTCTATCGAGGGAGCCATTGTTGTTGATTAATATAGCGTTATTGAGCATAGATTGAAGATTGCAGCCATTGCCAGAGATATCAAAATAAAGTTTCAAGCATCCAGATTTAAAAGAATAATTCAATGCCTTTTTTTTGAACTTGTGCCTGTTCAGATTTTTACCCTTGCATTTTGTGTTTTTGCAAGTTTTTGGGTACATACTTATTATTGTGTTTGTAAGTATCATTATTTTGTTGAATTGATGTATGATTGTATTTGGGTGCATTATTGGTTGAACCCAACACCCTTCTCTTGAGTTTAAATTTTCTATTGTAGAGTTGGAATATTGTAAAAAGGGTGAAAGAAGACTTGTAGTCAAAAGGAGTCACCCTCTTAAAAATAATAGTGATGCAAGAGAGTCATTTCTAGTCAGTCGAAATGGCCAAACTTGAAGAGATCTTTGATCTACTACAAACATCGCTCAACACAACTTCAGGATCTACAATTTCTTTGAACAAGAAATTTTTTAACTCAGTTGTTACCTGCTTGACAAAAATGTACATAAAAATAGATATACTTAAAAATCAAAACAAGTTGCTATTTGATGAGTTGAGTCTCCTACGACAGCAACATGTTGACGGTGAAAAAGAGACCAGCAAACATATTTCAGGTATGAATCAAATCAGTGAATTCAGTGGACAATTGTTCCTTTCAGACACTAGGATAAGGACTGAAGATCCTAATGTGAATGATAAACTTATGACCATTGGAGATAAAATCATTGCAAAGGAAAATGAATGTAAGGTTTCAGCCAAGTGTGTAAGGCCTTGGGAAGAAATTGAGTTTAAATATAACAGATATGGTATAGGATTTGAAAAGGCTGATGATGATGAGAAGTTTTTTCATATACCTAATTATTCCAAACCAATCAAGTTTGTGAGTGGTGGATTTATGTTTGATGTTGATATGGATAATGATACATGTGTTTTTGATGATGAGGATGATTTGTTGGACGACGAACCTGAACAATGTCAACATTGTCACCGAGTTGGGCATCAGGCATTTCGGTGTTTTGATCTTCACCCATGCAGTTTTTGTGGGAAGAAGAATCATGTTTCAGATAAATGTTGGAAGCAACCAAAAGTTAGGAGGAAAAATGTGCATTTTGGTTGGTTATGTACTTGGCGCTGGTTATTGGAAGCCAAGTTGTTGGCACAATCTTATGAGCGAGTTCATACTCATGTACAACCCAGTTTCCAGGGTGCAGTTTCCCGAGTTGATGGCTCTTTATGTTTTGAGGGCAAGCCAGATTGTTTCTGACAGGGGGAAATGTCAATAAGAAACAAGAGAGAATGTGAAGAGAGTATGAATTCTCAACTTGTCCTTGACAGGGGGATGAGATAGTATTGTTGTGTGGGTATATTCAGGAATTTGAAAGCCCGTGATTTGTTGATTGATATGGTTAGTGGTAATCCAAAAAACCACCTCATTGTCGTTGACATGGTTAGTGGTAATCCTAAAACCATCTCTTGGTTAGTGGTCATCCTAAAACCACCAATTAAGTAGAAAACATGAAGTTCTACTTGTTTACATTTTTAGAGAACTTCTCCTCTTTCAATTGAAGTCTGATGATTATCAGACTTCAAGTTTCGAAGTTTGATGGATTGCAAATTGATTGGTAGTTTAGTGTCGAAGCCCTATCAATCGAGAAGGAAGCCAGAACCTGAGCCAGAGCTAGAACTTGTGCCAATTTCCAGAGCCTCCTAGCCTAAGTCAAAGCAGTAGCCAGAGCTAGAGTCAGAGCCATGTTGGTTTGTGGTCATCCTAAACCCACCCATTTAGCAGAAAATTGAGGTTCTGCTAGTTTTTATGTCAGAGAGATTTTCAGCTGTTACTCTCTGAATTTGCTTGACACGCTTGATAGTCAAGTAGTGGCGGTTTTTCAGGCAAGAACGAACTTATGATTAAGGGGGGATGTTAAAAGAACCTAATCCTAGTTCGTTCTCTCTAACGGTTATACCGTTGGACAGTTAAACATTGTAATACTATATATGTACATTTTTATTAATGAACAATTATGGAAGCCTTTTCCGTCAGTTTTCTATTTCTTTGTCTTCTTGATTTGTCAATATTTTCTTTATGAGTTAACATAAAGAACAAAGAATGATGTATAAAGAACAAAGCTATCAGTGAAAGCATAAAAACGCCTCAAATCTTCAACATCGAACCTTTCTCACTGAAAATGTGTCAATTTTCAACAACTAAATAGAAAAAACGCGTGAATCTTCAACATCGAACCTTTCTCCAATATACAGACGTAGTCAACACAGTCTATGGCCTATCGCTTTTTTTAAGATAAAAAATGCGGTACTTTTGTTATTTATGTGAAAATAAAAAAGTTGAAAAAATGCGATATTTTTGTTATTTATGTGAAAATCAAAAAGTACATATAAACCTGATAGTGAAGCTATATTAGATTGATCTTTACATCTCTTTACCATGGATCAAAACTTTATACTGAAAAAACACAGAATTTTAGCAGGCTTTACAAAACATAACACACAGCCGTGCCTATCCAAACTATTTAAAGAAGTCTAAAGATCATCATCAAGAAAATACATAGAACCATTTTGAGTATTTATGTCTTCCATCCATTCTTCCCAAAATAATACTCCAGCATCCCCCTCAAGTGTCATCTTAGATAAATATGATTTATTGAGAGATCACAAAACCAATTCATCATAATCTTAACTCTGTCACTCCAATGTTTTAAGTGGATAGCTTTCGTCTTTAAGAGATCCTTTGCCCAGTTAATAATGAACAAAGAATCACCATAAATATTGAGTGATCTCGAACCACAAACTATTGCCACTTTGAATATACCCCATAAACCTAGAATTTCAGCCTTTGAATTCGTCCCTTGTTCGCCAGAGATGCGAAAATTGTAAGAAAGACTCTCTCCATAGTGTATATGAAATCCAGCTCCACATCTCTGCCGTGAGGCTGCACCATTGAAACAGCCATAAGCAGGGCCAGAAACATCAAATTTCCAATTCAGATATCTACTTCTATTTTTTATGTTAGGCCCATGATTTCTATAAAAACAGTAAAGCTTCCAAAAACTGAAAAAACCTTGGCACAGAATTCTGAAAAATTGCAGCATTTCATGACTTCCAAATACACCATGCAGCTAAACCAGGAGTGTTTTTAAAAGACCGATACCTCTAATTCCACTTCTTACAAAATTAGTATCCGGCCAATCTCCATCCACCATAAGAACTTTGCAGATAGATTGCCATAACCATTGTGATAACCATTGTGAGAACCAACATTGGAAAAATAGATGATCCACACCATAGATAAAATTAGTATCCAACCAATCTCCATCCACCTTAAGAACTTTGCAGATAGATTACCGTAACGATTGTGAGAACCAACATTGGAAAAATAGATGGTCCACAGCGCTCTTAGCGGCTCTCCTCTTTTCACTTTCTCTCTGCGCCGCCATTGTTCATTTGGTTATTATCATCCTTGAATGTCTCTCTTCACATTGTGTCGGTCCAAACATTTATATTTCGGGTCCTCATTATCCCAGCGTTGGCATCTATCCGCAATAACCGTTTAATATCAGACAACCGATAATAGCACTACTCTCCATCCAGTGACTCCTCCTCTTCTTACCGCCACAATTCAGAAACTTTCTCTTACCGTCCACAATTCAGAAACTTTCCACCTTTTTCCTCTTCCTCAAACCATTCTCAAACAAACAAGAAGAAGGTGGGACACTACTTACAGAAAAACGGCGGAACTGACATAAGATAAGGAGGCAACTACCAAGAATGATGTCCGCCTCCGCCCACCACGCGGTAACGTGTACTTTAAATTTCTCTCGTAAATTATTGTCTCGCAATGTGCACCTCCCCCGCAAGAAATCAAGGTAACGATCAAACCCTTTCAAGCACTATTCAACCTGCTGCAAATCATTTAATGCAATCGCAGCCAAGGGCCATCCAGCCTGCTACAGCTGCAGTAAACTGGCGTGCAGTAAACTGGAACATGTGCTCGCTACCCGCTACCCGGCACCCTACCCCTTGGATTATTGTGAGATTATTACACAAGCGGGATACCAACTGATCAAAACTAACTTTCTTGCGATCATTATTTATTCAGTCACGCACGTAATTACCTGTACTGAAATCATCCAAGATTCTGGTTCGTCGATAATTGCGTGTGGGTCACACACGCTGGAAACTTTTGACATTCTTTACCCGTTCCACACCTGCCCTTCGGCTCTGTTCGGCCCTACGCAACAAGCTGCTTTCTCGTCACCGCCCATTCCAATGTTAATGTATGCATTTTGATAGCTGTCATTTTACTTTTGATAGCTGTCTTTCACGCGGACTGTGAGGCTCTTCAAATCGATACACATCTGCGTCTGCCACTATATGAAGCCTGCAGTCGCCTCCAACTCTCCACACACTGTCTTCCCACATTCAATTAAATTTCCTTTCCATTCCCTCCTCTTCACTTTATTCAGTAGCGTTAAATTTTTGTAGTCATGAAGACTTTCGCATGCATTGTTCTGTTTGTGCTGTGTATAAGCTCTATTAAAAACGCTGCGCACGGGCAGCTGAGCTCAACATTTTACGACAAATTGTGTCCGAGCGCGCTTTCTATAGTGAAAGCCGCAGTGAACCAAGCCGTCAAGAGTGAGAAACGGATGGGGGCATCCTTGCTCCGCCTTCACTTTCACGACTGCTTTGTTAATGTAAGAAATCGAAACCGGTATTTGATTAATTAGCTGATCATAAACTGTCTAATTATATATAGCCATCTTTGGTATTAAATAAAATCATCTCCGCCCTTTTGCTTAACCCATGATGTTGAATTTTGGTTTCGGTTTGGTGCAGGGCTGCGATGGCTCCATATTGTTGGACGACAACTCGACGTTTACAGGAGAAAAGACTGCACTCCCAAACGCCAATTCCGTCAGAGGATTCGACGTAATAGACACCATCAAAACTCAAGTTGAGGCAGCCTGCAGTGGTGTCGTGTCGTGTGCTGACATTCTCGCCATTGCTGCTCGCGATTCAGTCGTTGAGGTATTAATTTCCCCCTTCTCTTCTCCTGCATTTATTTAACTATTGGTGAATACAATATCATATCTGATCTTCGAGGAATTGAAATTGATTGACATTTTTCCCTATGTGTGATTTCAATTTGCTAGCTGGGAGGCCCAACATGGAAGGTACTTCTCGGAAGGCGAGACTCGACGACTGCGAGTTTAAGCGCCGCAAACACCAACATTCCGGCTCCCACTTCGAATCTCAGCACCCTCATCTCATCTTTTACAGCTCACGGTCTTTCTACCAAGGACCTCGTTGCACTCTCGGGTATGATATTACTCATGCCTGTCTCTAATGATCCCATGCCATCAAATGATTGTTTCAGGGCTAGATCATATTATATTTTTTTGAAATTTAACAATAATTAGCTTGCTGCAATATTATTTATGTTACAGGCGCTCATACAATTGGCCAAGCACGGTGCACCACATTCAGAGCTCTCATCTACAACGAATCCAACATCGACACATCGTTCGCCACTTCTGCCAAGGCAAATTGCCCAAGCGCTGGTGGCGACAACACCCTTTCGCCGTTAGATGTGGCTACCCCTACCACATTTGACAACAAGTATTACACTGATTTGGGAAGCCAAAAGGGGCTTCTGCACTCCGATCAGCAACTATTTAGCGGAGGTTCTACAAATTCTCAAGTTACTACCTACAGCGCCAATCAAAATACCTTCTTTACGGACTTTGCAGCAGCCATGGTGAATATGGGGAATATCAGTCCTCTCACTGGTACCAGCGGACAAGTCCGCAAAAGCTGCAGGAAGGCCAATTAATGTTGAGGAACATTGTATCATCCATACTTTTCGGATTATGTCTGAGTTGTAACAAATTGATTGGCGATTGGCCAGAGAAAATATTCAATAAACTAAAATGTGACGAGATTATGTTAATCGTTTCATAGAGCACATGTGGTATCTGGTATGGTTGAAATGAAATTTAAATTCATACCAAATAGCTACCAGACTCAAGTGTAACACAAATATTTTAATATGCATCATACAGTTTAATTTTTAATTAATTATTAAAAATATATATTTTAAATAAATTAATTTTAAAATATAAATATGTATGACATTGTCCTATAACATTGCACCAATAGCTCTCCCGACGGGCCATCGTCCTCCTCTTTACAGTTACCTGTATCTCTTCTGCCTTTTGCGTTCTTACTACCTTCCATATTTAAGAACTTTGTACGTTTCTGCAAGAGTTTAAAATTTCTATTTTTAAAATTTGAGAATATATTTTTTGGTTAAGTTTTCAATTGTTAATATTGAAATTTTATTTTTATTGTAGAAATAAATTCAATCCCAACCATTTATATTTTCAATTCCACACATTCTTCTCAATTTTAAGAGAATTTAGCACAAAAATTATCAGAAAACATCCAAATTGTTCAACTATAATTATTTAAAATAGAAAATGAGTATTAGCTTAACTTAATAAGTTTAATGACCTACTCTATATATTTCTCCCCATCTTGTATTGGACCCACTGTAATTTTCTCTTGGTAATGGAGCACCACAAAATTTCTACTCAAATCAAGCATAATACTTCGTCTCGTCCAGAGTATTCTGAAGTCTTCATTTTGTATGATTAAAAGTTCGCAAAATCTCTGACCTATCCAAGTTTTCATTACATGACATTAAATTGCAAGATGTAGTGTAGTGTGCTATCCCTGCTTATTATCATGGTAGCCGACAGGACATTCAACAAATGCTAAACTAGGATTATGTTCAATGCCATGTATGGGACATTCAACCTATTTGGCATTCCCTTCCATTCATAATCTTAGTGTTTGATTATTATGTTCATACTTGGCATTCGTTTCCAAGTCATAATCTAGTGTTTTAGTGTTTGATATTTATTGTCATATTTTCATTAACATAAAATGATATAATTATTTTTCTATTAAGAAATTTATGAAAATATTAAATATATATTTATTTTGAGGACAGTATTTTTACACATAATTTTATAATAGCTGATTTCGTGACCATTTCCTTTATTGAAACATTATTATTTTAAAAGTTTTGAAAAACGATTAAAGTTTACCTAGACTTTTTTGTTTATTGAACTTTAAGAAAACATAAAGATATATTTGGATTTTTTTGAGTAAAAAGTTGGGAAAGAAAAATTCCCAACTCTTTCTAGTTTTAAAAAACAAGAAAAAGACGAAAATGATAAGATTTAAATAAATTTTAATTTACCTTTATTTGTAATTTTAGATTGCATTGTTATATTGAAATAATTGATAGTTAGGAAGAACGAAGATGATAACATTTTAATTTTAATAGTTAAAAAATTTATAAAGTGTATTTGTTATGTTAAAATGATTGAATCTAAGTACAATGGAATATGGACATGAGTATATAATATTTAATTTATATATTGTATATGTTTTGGTTTATTTTTATAGTATTATTTACAATAATTATAATAATTATAATGCGTCTTATTTGTAATACGATTATATTATTAATGTTATAATTGGTATTTATATTATTATTTATTTTAATTTTATATTTATAATAAATATAAATAAATAAAATTATAAATAATGATGAAAGTTTTATTAATTTTATTTTAATATTGATTTGGTGTATTATTTGAATGCATTATCTTAATGTGCAAAAACATTTTCCCTTCTTGATTTGATTATCAAACAATTTCCTCGTAGGATGGTAGAAGACATTTCATAATCTTACTTCCACATAAACTTTTCCTTTAGGTTCTAGCTTTGCTAGCTTTGATGAAAATGTCAAAACAACATCTTCACAATGAATTGGGGACAACACCACCTCCAAATTTTAACATTATCTTAACATAAATAGTTCACTTTATTTTTATACTAATGCAAAATGATTTGATATGCCATATAGTGGTTAACTGTACTTAGTACAAATGAAATTTTTAGTCTTGGTTCACAATATTATAGGATTAAATTTATGGTGGGTTAATGTTGTGCATGAGCATTCCAAAGATATGCGACACACTTTCAAAAGATTTCTTATAATTTAAATGAAACTATGTGTCTATTTAGATTGGGGTGCCTAAATATTTTATTTTATCATCCCAAAAGTTGACATCTGTGTCGATTCCAAACAACGTACATTTCACCATTACCAATAATTTGGAAGTCTACAAAAACTTTGCACAATGCAGATAATAATTATGTCAGTTACACAACGACCAATGTTTCTATAGATCTAATGTATGTTATATGTTACAGCTCATATTGTATGAGGTTTCACATTGTATAAGGTTTCAAATTGTGATTTTCATCACATTGATGGGATTGATAGCTAGTACTTTTGGAGCATTGGATGGACTTGGGGGCATATACATCTTCATGGGACCTCTTCTATTCCCACCATTCTTGATGGAGAGTTTTGGCAAAGGTTGCTTCAACTGCATATCGTGTATCTTCATATTGTTGGAGACAAATTTCTTTGGTTCATCATTGTCGAAGAGATCATCTTACTATTCCCTTTGCTCATGATATTCTAGTCACAATTTTTACTTGTTTGTTGCATGGTGGGTTGATGTCTTGATATTAATTGTTTGTTTCCTCGTGGTGGTGGGCTCTCCTAATGTTTTCCCTTGATATCACTCACTTTCATCACCTTTCTATTGTTTTACATAGGTAACTTCCATATTTCAATACATTTCATTTTATACCCACATATAACCCATATCACACCCATAAAATTCCATCATATCTCATTTTATAAAGGGTGCATGAGTCATTCCATACATATTCATATAAGTTTCCCTTCATTACTAATTTTTAATTTGTCATCTTTCATTATTTCACCTTTTGCATGTCTGAACATACCAAAGCAGTTTCCAATATTTTTATTACTAATTAATTAAACCCAAACCTTGGGTTGAGCACTATGTTGTTGGCCAATTAATATCCATATGTTTTAAACATTCACTAAGGCCTCATTCCCTAAGTTCCATCATAACAAATTTTAATCTTTCACTAGTGAATGCAACTTTATGTCCCATGTGGTACAACACATGAGGGTAGTGCTCCCTCTATGGCACAAATGTTGAAGAAACCATAACAAAAAATAAAAAGAATAAAGTGCATTCACTATGGAATATAACTTATGCATTATGTGGTAAAATACTTAAGGGTAATGCTCCCTTTGGCACACATGTTAAGGAAAACTAAAATAATAATAATAATAAAATTATGGCCCCCCCTTTATAAATTCATTGGGCATATTTTTGGAAACTCCTTATCTTTTGACATGGATGTCGAGGAGGTGTTGAGATTGCACTTGCTTTGAGAGGTACGTTATGCATGCATCGTGGTGATGCAGGAGCATCAAGGCTAAGCTAGCAATGCAATTGCCTGTTCACATGTTGCAGCTAGCAAGGGCACAAGTTGTCTTGAAGTGGGAAGCAAATTTGCTTATTAAGTATTTTAGTATTTGCAACTTATGTAACCAACTAATGCGTTGTCATTTTTTTGGGAAAATAGGACACAGTGGCAAGTTTATACTCCCTGCATGGAGATCAAGCCAGATAGGCAGTTTTTTGAATAGCGATGGGACTCCTTCATTATGGAAGAGAGTTAGTTTTTTTGTTTTTCTGTTCAGCCATTCTGTTTTGGGATTTCGAATTAGTTCTTTTGTTTTTTTGTTCATCCATTCTGTTTTGGGATTTCGAATGGGTAAAAAAGGGAGATACAGAGACTCGGTGAGGGATTTCTATGTGAGAGAGAGTCAGTGAGACATTTTCCTGGATACCAAAAGAAAAAGAGACTGGATGCGATTCCTGGCTAGCAGTTAAGAAATTAGCAAGTTTTGTGTATTAAATGGTGTTACTGTGCATTTGAATGAAGAATAAGCTGAGATTCTATCGGGTAGAGCTGTGTGCTAGTGTTAACCCGATTTCTGTGTGAATGAGTCTCTATTTCATGCTTGTGTGAACTTCTGTGTACAGTTAAGAACACTTAAATAATTCATAGACCAACTGTCATTAAGAAGCCGAGGTAATTTCTTGTTGTATTTAGTTTCCGCTCATAATTATGTGGAGTATTTGAATCTTATACAGAGTATCGAGATATAGAGGCCCCAATCTCTGATCGAACTTGTGTTTAGGATACAAACTAGCGTTGTCAATTAGATGATACACAAAGATAGTGACTGTGACTCACTATAGTAGTCGCGACTGATTATAGTGGCTGCGACTGTTCATTGGCTGTGACTGTTCATTAGGCTATGACTCATTATGGTGGGTGGAGTAACGACACGTTGTTGAGAAGGCCACATTTGGCTGCGACTCTAGTTGGGGTTTCTAGAACTAGCAAGGTTAGTCCAATGTGGTACAAGGCTTTCCCATCCACCCTGCCACCAATTTTGGCATCAGAGCAGGCTTTTCTCAACAAAACAGAATAAATGCATGTCTATACATGTAGGAAGAGAAAGAGCTCATGGCAGAGGGTGACCATCAACGAATGCAGAAGTCATGGAGGAGATGAGAGAACTACGGGCACATATGGAATCTATGGAGATGGGAAAACGAAGAGATACAGAGGAAGGGGATGTGAGTGATCCTAGAGAAGAGGAACGAGGAGAATAATCAACACCCATGCAAGAGACACTAGAGCTGAGATACTTTCGATCAATTCTTGGAGCAACTTCGAGGCCAAAACCTGAGTTTCCTACCTATGAGGGAATCCTCACTGCTGAACATCTCATTAATTGGATCAATGAGTTAGACAAGTACTTTGAGTATGATGAAATTGAAGAGAAAAAGAAGGTCAGATTGGCAGTGACAAGATTGAAAGGGCATGCATCCCTATGGTGGGATATTGTGCAAGCTAAAAGGAGAAGGAAGAACAAACCATTGATAAAGGGTTGGGATAGTATGGTGGCTAATATGAGAGCCAAGTTCTTTCCAAAGGATTACCAGCTGAATTTGTACAAAAAAATGCAGAACCTTAGGAAAATATTATTGACTGTAAGAGAATATACTGAAGAGTTCTATAAAGTAAAACTAAGGGCAGGCTACGTAGAGGAATCAACATAAAATACTGCTAGATATGTCAATTTTTTGACGATGGAGATTCAGGATGAGATCAGCATGATATCACCGAGAACAATGGAAGAGGCATACCAATGTGCCTTGAGAGAAGAAGAAAATTTATTGAGAAAGAAGAGCTTCAATAGGGGAAGAGGTTCAGCCCAAGGAAGGGGGCGAACAGTTAGAAGAGGAAGGTTTACAACCCAAAAAGGAGAATCCAACAACTCAAACCAACAGGAGAAGCAAGGTAGAGGAGATGAATCAAGAGGGAAAAGACCTTACCAAGGAGGTAGAGGTAGAGGAAGAGGCAGAGAAACTGTTTACAGATGTTACAAATGTAACAAATTGGGACACAGATCCTTTGAATGTCCTAAGAAGGAAGACATAGGATAGAGAGGAGCCTATGTAGCTCAGAATGAGCAGCAACAAGAGTAGATGCCAGTGGTTGAAAATATGCCAAAGACAGGAGAGTCTTTGATGATGAACAAAGTCTTATTGTAGCCTGAAAAGGAGAAAGTGGAACCCAATCAAAGGAAGGATTTATTCAGGACCATGTGTAAAGTCAAAGGGAAGTGTTGCAAGATGGTGATTGACAGTGGAGCACTGACAATCTTATTTCTACAGAGATGGTGGAGAAGCTGAGTCTGAAGAAGACCAAACATCATGTTCGATACAAAGTGTCTTGGCTGCATAAGGGACATCAAATCCTGGTAAGTGAACAATGTGAAGTTGATTTGCAAGTAGGTACATATAAAGATAAAATTATATGTGATGTTATGCCCATGGATGTTTGCCATATTCTTTTAGAGAGACCATGGAAATTTGAAAAAAAGGTGGTGCATGATGGTAGGATAAATTGTCATAGTTTTGAGAAAGATGGGATAAAACGTGTTCTTCTTCCTTTGCAAGAAGGGAGTACAACAGAGCAACAAGCATCTAAGGTCCTAATGTTGACAGGGAAAGAGTATTTGCGGCAAATTGATGAGGAAGAACTAAATTATGCGGTAGTATGTAAGCCTGGAGTGGTAATAATGAAGACCAATATTGCAGATTTTCCTGAGGAGATTCAGGGGATGCTAGGTGAGTTTAGTGACATTATGGTAGATGAATTTCCCAATGAGTTATGTCCAAAGAGGGATATAAGTCACATATTAATTTTATTCCTGGAGCAAGCTTACCAAACACGGCAGCATATAAGTTGACACCTCAAGAGAATGAAGAAGTTAGAAGGAAAGTACAAGGATTGTTAGACAAGGGGATGGTTCAGAATATTCTAAACCTCAAGCGTCATCAATAGAACATAGAATCCATGACACTATCCCTCTACAAGGAGTCTTTTGCATATAAATTGAATATTGTTTCCATTATCATGTCTTAGGCATCAAGGATTTATCTTGGCTCCTTAACCATGGCTAGTGGAGGGAAAAAAGAGCCTCCAACAATAACTCTTGCTTCTTAGGCACAAACACCATGAATGAGTCCCTCGACCACCACATATGAAATCTATAGGGTATTAGTCAACGTCAAGTGTGTTATGTGTGCCATGACTAGGTTAGTTGTGATACAAAAATGGGTCTCGAGGTATGACCAAGGTATATGGACAAAAAGAAGCTCATCATGCCTTAAATGAAGCTTCTCAGGCTCAAGCACCATGAACAACACCTACAACTCAAGAAGCTTCTTAGGATACAAAGTTGAATGCATCTTCAAACCACCACACATAACCCTTATGGGGTATCTCTAGCAAATGTAGAGGGATACATATACCATGATTAGGCTACATTGCATGCCTTAAACAAGATGATGATGATGATGATCATAAATAATATCGTCATCATCATCCTCATCATAATCATCATCATCGTCATCATCATTGTCATCATCATCATCGTAATCATCGTCACCATCATCATCATCGTCATCATAATCATCATCTTCGTCATCATCATCATCATCATCATCATCATCCTCATCCTCATCATCATCCTCATCATCATCATCTTCATCATCATCATCATCATCATCATCATCATCAACATCTTTGTCATCATATTCATCATCAACATCATCATCATCATCATCGTCATCATCATCTTCGTCATCATCGTCATCATCATCATTCATCATCATCATTTATGATGACGATGATGACAAAGATGATGATGATGATGATGATGATGATGAAGATGGTGGATGATGATGAAGATGAGTACAAAGATGAAGATGATGATGATGATGATGATGATGACTATGATCCTCGTCCTCCTCGTCCTCCTCATCATCATCATAATCATCTTCGTCATCATCATCATCATCCTCATCATCCTCGTCATCATCATCATCATCATCATCATCATCATCATCACCCTTTTCCTCATCATCGTCATCCTTATCCTCATCCTCATCATCATAATCATCATCATCATCATCATCATGGTCATCATCTTGGTCATCATCTTCATCATCAACATCAACATCATCATCATCATCATCATCATCATCATCATCATCATATTCGTCATCATCAGCATGATTCATCATCATCATCATCATATTCGTCATCATCAAAATGATTCATCATCATCATCATCATCCTCATCATCGTCATCACTCTCTTCCTCCTCCTCCTCCTCCTGCTCCTCCTCCTCCTCATCATCGTCATCCTCATCATCCTCATCATCCTCATCATCCTCATCATCATCATCATCATCGTCATTGTCATCACCCTCTTCCTCCTCCTCCTCCTCCTCCTCCTCATCATCATCATCGTCATCAACATCATCGTCATCAACATCATCGTCATCCTCATCATCGTCATCACCATCATCATCATCATCATCATCATCATCATCATCATCATATTCGTCATCATATTCGTCATCATTATGCTCATCATCATCATCTTCATCATCATCATCATCATCATCAACATCTTCGTCATCATCTTCATCATCAACATCATCATCATCTTCATCATCTTCATCATCTTCATCATCATCATTAATGATGATGATGATGACGAAGATGGTGATGATGATGATGATGATGAAGATGATGGATGATGATGAAGATGAGTATGAAGATGAATATGATGATGATGATGATGATGAAAAATATGATGATGATCATCATCCTCCTCCACCTCATCATCATAATCATCTTCGTCATCATCAACATCATCATCATCATCCTCATCATCCTCGTCATCATCATCATCATCATCGTTATCACCCACTTCCTCATCCTCATCCTCATCCTCATCATCCTCATCCTCATCATCATCTTGGTCATCATCTTCATCATCATCTTCATCATCAACATCAACATCATCATCTTCATCATCATCATCATCAAGAAGGGGGAATCAAGGTTTGACCTAGACTGACCCCTTTTAATCATTCCTAGAGTTATGTTGTTGATGAACCAAAATTAAGCACTCCAACTATTATGGGCCAAATAACAAGGTTGGGTCCCAAGACAAAACCTAGTAAGTAGGAGGGTTCCCCAAAGGGTCTAGTAGAGTCAAACTAATGATTAAAGTTATTATATTGAAGAGGAGGCAATATCAAACCCTACTTAAGCACTAGACATCACAAGGAATTCATGCATATATGGTAAGGTAAAGTGACTCAATAGATATTTATCTAGCACATAACAATCTTTATATGAAGAGAGAAAAATATCAATGTTAATAATGGGTAGGTCATGTATATCAAGGAAATGGAAGTAGGAAACACCCTAATACCTCTAAGTAGGTAGGTGTATGTGAATACTAATAAATGCATGCACTACAATCACTAGATTATGCCTATGTTTTGATTCATTCAATAGGATTTTTGTATGGATGCATATGTGCAATTGAGCTATGGTTTGGTCTGATTTTACTAATTAGTGCATACGCACTAAATAGCGTGTATGCGCCGTTTAGTGTGTAAGCGCATTTAAAATAATGTGCAAGTGCCATTTAAATTTCTACGTTTTGGTGGGAAATTCCTTTTCCACTAGCGTGGTGGATGACTTGGCCGCTATGGTTTTAGGTTTGGGTTACCAAACCAAGTGGCTTGGACTGTGTTATAACAAAATACATCTTATTCTATAACTTCTTATGTTTCAAGCATGATTCTGCATATGCTATACTTGTCCACTGCTAATGAAATTGCACACACTTGTAGAACTATGTGTGCATATTTCGAATATGTAATTTTTTATTAAATCTATTATTTGTTTCTATTTTTTAATTAATTTTAATTGCATGAAAGTCAATCTTACACAAAAAGTAGGTTATTTCTTTCGTCTATAACTTTTGATTGGCTCACCTATTTTGAAAACAGAAAAGAACCCGCACAAGTACAAACAAAAACCTACATCCTAAAAAAAAAGTTCATTGATTATGTTAAGACCATGATGTCGGGGACTAACGCTCAACCTAGTCATTTTAGGGCTTGGATGACTTCCTTAATTAAAAATAAAATAAAATTAACATAAATTTAAATATGAAAAAATAGCACTGCACTAGAACACCTTGTTATTTACAATTGTATATAATTTTTTTCACAAAATTCCACCATTTGCATACCAAACCGGGGGCTAATGCAAACATATTCATTATGTTTTCTTAAAACAATAACATACCAACCTTAGCAGAACCCCATTTTTTGGGAGTTATACTTAATTTCCATAAATAATATTTATATATTATGGAATTTAATCCGATTGTCTACGTTTCATCTTCTTGCGCCATATTCCGAAAAGTTGTGTAGGTAGCTCTAATATTGTTTTTTGACGTTCAGATTTTTGTTTTTATAGGAGTCCATTGCGACTAACACGTCATGAGTGGCCAGCATTAGCTTGCACCAACCCATCTTAATTATAAAACAAGGAGAAAAGTTACTTGCTAGATCCCTCCAAACATATAATTAATAATGAAGGACTTGTATAATGGAATGGAAATGTTGAGATGTTGTAAAGGTGGGTGACATTGAAATAATTAGACTAGTCTAACAAAAAAAATGAAGATATTGATTATACTTTTTAAGGACAAGAATGGTATGTCCAAGTTAATTCAATTATTTCAAATGAAATAGGAAATTAACTTTTCTCATACACTTGTTAGAGAGAGGCTTGGATAGTTCAACATTGTAAAGGTTATGGGAAGGCATGGATAGTTCACCATTGTAAAGGTTATGGAGCTATTTTAAACTTCACAATCAAAGTTTATTTGAACTACTTAGTACTTGTTACTTGTTGTATTAAATAATGTAGAAACCATATTTTTAGTATTATCATTTATGTCAAATTTGAAGTGGTGGAATTACATGAAGCTAACAATGCATAGGATGTTTCTTTAGTATGCCGAAATCAAATTAAGTAGTAGATAGTTTAGAATATAGATAAGGATCAACCATTAAAGGAAATAATCAAAAAGTATTTGGGACCCAACCTGAGTAGCATATGAAAATTTATAAAGTATCACATTAAACTAAAGAAAGAATTTACAACGTTAAAATTGTCATGTGCTTATAGAAAAGTGAAACTTATCCAAGTTTGTTACATGCAAGTCCAACCAACATGCTTGTTAATGTGCTTATAGAAAAGTGAAACTTATCAAGTTTGTTACATGCCCAAGTCCAACCAACATGCTTATTAATGCCAATTATATTAACTCTTAGATTTCCATGCACTTTCCTTAAAACATTTTGAAGTAATTAAAAGGTTGGTAGGATCTTGCATTACTCAAAGCTTTACAAAGATATGTGGCTACAATTTTATGTTCTTCTCTCAAATATTTATTCTTATTTTTCCTTCTTAACCAAAATTTTCAAACTCAAATACATAATGAGAATTGTGAGGAAATTACAACATCCAAGTTAGAGGAAGATGGTCTCGAATCTTTCAGGAGTCACTTTCAAAAATAACTCGTATTTGGTTCTACATTTGGGAGGCAATAGGGAATGGAGTTGAAAGGGATAAGGCATATTCATTAAACACTTATCATTTCAAATTAAAGATAAACAACTCAAGCAGGTTCTATCCAACAAGCCTAAACAAACATTAAGTGCACTTCCAATTCAGTAAAGTTCTAATGTATAGCTTCTATCCAAGAAGCCTAGACAAACATTAGACAAACATTAAGTGCACTTCCAATTCAATCAAGGTCTAATGTATCCAGGATTCCAGTGTCATTTTTAATTAGGTCTCTAAATAGAAAGAAAAGAACTATGTTTGGGCATAGAATCATCTGTAGACAAGTCAACTTGTTAAAGTTATCATGCATGTTGACTTGAAAAGTATCTCATGATATTCCAACTTTAACATATAAAAATAGTTCTTATCGAACAGATTATACTGATGTTGTAGAAATTGATGGGCATATTCAGGATCAAAATTCTAATATGAAAGAATGACGATGGACCTACAATGGCCGGAATCAGTGACTAATAGAAGTCAAATGAGTTCGAGGATATGTGTAGAACTGGGCCATGTCTCAACAAATTGTCCCAAGACACTATCCGAGGTATATTTATGAAAAACAATTGTCTAGACCCCAGCAGTGGATAAGAAGAATCTCAAAATGTAAAAAGGAGGAAAAAGAAAAGATCATATTGGATTGGAAACCAGAATAATGAAGGAGCCGACATCTTAAAGGAAAGGTCTCAGGATAAACCTTAGAAGACCGAATCAAAGTTCCCAATGGATGAGCTCCAAGAATTTGTAAAGATTATGTCTGTAGTTCATCAAGGTACCCGAAAAATCTAATTTACCAGGATCTAGATACGGATAATGATCCGCTGGAAATTTGAAAAGCCATGCTCCGGATACAGCACAGAAATGGCAAGTTCAAAAAAGTATACAAATATGTTTATAACAATTGAAAAATAGAGATAAGAGTCAAAACAATTTAGGAATCACAAGAGAAGAACTGCAAGTTATAAACAAAAGTAAGTTATCATGCATATTACTATTATCAATCACAGTCCCATGCATATTACCATAACTGATAATTTGATAAGAATGTTTTCCTCTTGCTCATGGTTGTTTTATAAGTACCAATCCTCCATGGTTTGTGGTTTTGAATCATCCAATCTTGTCTTTGCATTGATTGAATTTGTATGAAGGGTAGAGGTGAATTTTTTTCTTATAATTTCTGCTTCCCGTTAAGAGAAGAAGATCACGATGATTCCACAGCAATGGACATCATCTACATGCACAAATACATCTCTCTTACTGTTGGCTTTGTTTTGCAACCAAGCTTAGTGCTATGGGCACCTGCTAACTAGTAGCAGTAGTCTCAAATATTAAAGCAAAAACAAATGTAAATCTAAAACTAAAACTAAACTAGCATGTGCATATCATAATAAAATTTTGAATTGAAAACAAGAACAAGAAATAGAGAAAATAAATTTGTATTGAAAATGGGGGGCAAGCAAGTGCTTGCAATAATAATACCTCCAAATGGTGAAGGTTGTTGAGTAGCTCCAAGGGTGAGCAGCTCCAAACTCCAAAGGGTCCCTTCTCCAAGGTAGCTACAATGGCCAAAAACTCATGGGAGATTTTGGCAGCATGAGGATAGGATGATGGATGGATGAAAAGTGAGGAGCCCCTACCACCTTTTTATAGTTTTTGGTGGTGGGGAATACCATTATGGTTTTTGACGAAACCAATGGTATTGACCAACATGGTTTATGTACCTTTTCCCTCCTTTTTCCTTTTTTGAAAATTTTTAATATTTTTATTCCCTTTTTAATATTTTTGGGAATTTTGGACCCTTTTTGAGGGTTTTTTATGCTTTTTTAGGAAAAATACTCATTTTGAGTTGGAAAAGGGGTGTATTAAGGTCTTTTGGTGACCTTTTGGTGGCTTTAGAGGCTCAAATGGTGGAAAAGTGGACAAATGGGTCATGTGAATAAGGGAATGAGCTAGTGAGCACTTTTTAGGTGTTAACACTTACTCAAATTTCATGGAGGGGTTTTTTGCAAAAAGGGTTGTGAAGCAAATGGGGATTTCTGCAAAGAATGTGAGGTTTACTTTTGCAATCTTGTTTTCTTATTAATGACTCTTCTATAGATTACACAAGAATGTGAAGTTTACTTTTTGCAATCTTGTTTTCCTATTTATGATTCTTCTATAGATTACATTGATAGGTGTTTATATCTTAGAATTTGGGGTAGACTAGTATCTATGATTTTCCTAGTTTGCACGAGGATGAGACAAGTGTACTGTACAATAAGAAATAAACTACTATATTACAAGAAAATACAATATTAAAAATAACTTTTAGTTAATGCATGGATAACTACTAGCTAATGCATGGATAACTCTTAACTGATTCATGGATAAGAAGTTTAGTGGAAAACACCAAGTAACATATAACTTATAGTGGTTGTGCTAGCCTATACAATAGTCCAAAATTCAATCTCAAATATAGAAGTTAACACCAATGCAATATTTTTTTACGACAATCACTTTAAGTTTCTAAGAAACTTAAAGTGCCAAGTAAATATTAATATAAATGTAATGAAGTTTTTCTTACAGTAATACTAACTATGATATTCTCTTGATATTCTTTGTAAATAATGGTTCGATATTTTCTTGATATTCTTTGTAAATAATGGTTCTTTGTATATTATTCCAATTGTTTTCCATCTGTTCCGTCTGTTGGTCCTAGTTATATCTTAAACATATATGGTTGGCTTACTATAATATAGTATCATTTTTAACAAGCCAAGCTGCTGTTTGGACTCATCCTTAGGTCAATAAGGGAGAACCATCGATTAGGATTATTTTGTATTCATATTTAATAGCCTCTTTTGGTTTTAAGAAGAAAAGAAATTAGTGTCATGCTAAATAGCTTTGGATTGTTGGTCTATGAAAATATTTTCCATGAATGGTCTATAAAGATATTGTGTACATTTGTACAAACCATTTTAGAAAATAAGGTTCATGTTAACACTAATATTACAAGCAAGACAAATGACCACTTAAATGTCTTTTTTGAGTTGTTACGTGCACTTATCCAAAATACTGCTGAAGATAAATAGTGAATTAATAGAGGGTAATTTGTTATTAGTGGATAAAGTTTACTTAAAAATGAATTATATCTAACCTTTTAATTTTTAAAATTTGAAAATGTTTTATGGACTTAGCATTTTCTATATTTTCAAAGTGTAAGTTTTAGATAACAATAGATTGTACTTTGCTTTCATAATATCTTGATGTAACAAAGATTTTGGGATGGGAAAATTGCATGGTTTTGCGACAATATTCGTGACAAGATGCTCTCTCCCAATGGTCATGTTTGTTTACGGTTCCAAGGAGAGGGCATGGGAAGAAAGGAAAATAGAATCAAATCCAAATATCCAGTTTGAACACAAACCAACAAAATGGATAAACAATGCTTCTAAAAGTGATGATGCATAAGCGGTATAGAAATTAAACTTGAAACTCATGATTGAACCAGGTACGTGTTGATTCCCTCTCACTTGGGGAAGGTTCCTTTTTATCATACTTAGTGCTTGACTCAACCTATTGAAGGAAGGTTTGCTTTAGTGAGTGGATTCCACTCATCACTTGCCATTATCTCGTGTCTTCCCAATAGTTGTTGCTAGTGGTATAGACTTGTGGTATACTCATGTAAGATACCAAGTCTAAGTGGATGCGCGTTGGGTTTGGACACACAAAGAAATAATGGAAGCCCTCTATATATCAATAGTTGCAACATAAGGGGACAAGCGTGACTAAGATGCAACATTAGCTCATGAGACTTGAGACTTGACTTGGACTTCAAGTGGGTTAAGAATGTTTATTAAAGTCTATTCTCTTGTAGAAAGAGGTGTAAAGTTAAAATTCTAATCCCCAAGGTTAAAATGTGTATAGTAATGTCTTTATGTGGAATTGAGGTTCACAATTCCCGAGAAATCAAACAAAATCCAACTATATTATAAATCTGGATTCCAAATTAGTGATTCATGGAATGACAAGAACTAGGCGTATAAGGCTCCATGGGGCGATGCATTACGCAGCCTACGTGAAGTCCTAGTGTTTAAGTATGTCCACTTTCATCATATTTTGAGGAAATGTAATCACCATGCTGTCAGGGAACCAAAGCAGGCTTGCAAGTAACCTATGGCTTCTTTGTTAGTCACATCATCTTGGGATAGGATTGAGGAAAGGTTGGAATTTGTATTCATCTTTTTCCGTCTTACAATTTTTTTTAAATTTTTTAATTCTTATACTTTCCATTAAAGAACCTATTGTCTAATATTTTGGCCTTCAACAATGATGTTTTGATGAGAAATTAACCCTTCCATAATGAAGTTTTAATTAAAAAATTACCCTTCCATAATGTAGTTTTTAAATTAAAAACTAGTCATTAAGAATTGTTTGTAGTTGTTTGCAAAAAATACCTAAAAACTCAATTTTAAAGCACCTAAAAACTCATTTTCCTGTTCTAAACTTAAGGGATTATAAAATAAATCTTAGTAAAAAAATTTGTGTGCTTGAATGCATATAACGATAAACTACTATGAACCTAGGAAAATATTATGTGTTATTTTACTATGTTGAAACTCAATTTTTTTGATACCTAAAAACTCAATTTAAAAAAAACATGTTAATAGAAAAAAAACAATAATCAGTTTAGATGTACTATTAAATTTCAAGTTAAAAAATATAATGTATAAATAAAATAAAAAATTGTTGGTCGTAGCCCAAGTGGAAGAAGTTTTGATGGAGAAAGTACAAAGTTAGGCGAGGCCTAACATTGACCAGTTTTGGGAGAAACAACTCCGCAATTCCTGGGAGTAGGGTATGGAGCGCAGCGAAGTGGCAGATAAGGATCTGTCCCCTCAGTAAATGCGAAGTACTAAGTACTTGAAGTAGTTGGAAGTTATGAATGAAGCGGCGGACTGTTAGCTACAGAAGCAAAGAGTAAAGAAGCGGGATGGTGCAAAGGATGCACCACTCTAGCGTTAGAGCCACGCGGTCAGAAATGTGACTGTCAAAGAAGCGTCAGAGCCAGAGGAAGTGGCACAAAATGACATCAGAGCTCCAACGAAGTAAAGACAAAGTGTGGTCAATAGGAGAGCCATGCCATTTTGGGTTTAAGGGTACTATGGGGGTTGACCCATAGTTATTGTAAAGATGTGACCTTCGGGCACAATCTATAAAAGGGGAATTTTTTTATAAAGAAGGGTTAGATCTTGTTGGATTTTGGTTAGATGTTAGACTTATGTTATATTTTGAGAGATCTAAGAGAGGAAAAAGACTCTACAGTTGTGTGCACAGAGATCTATTGTAGAGAAGATTATGCACCTGAGTGCGCAGACTGGAACTGTTAAACCCTTCCAAGAAATATAAGAACAGTTCCCATGGACGTAGCTCCCATCTGGGGGGTGAACCACGCAAATACTTGTGTTATGTGTTTGAATATCTGTTACATTGAATGTTTATGCTTATATATGTATTTTCATATGAATGTGAATGAGAATGATATGATAAGTAGGGTAACATGCATGTATGGACATTGCGAAGTTGTGTTAAGTATGGTAAATGCGTAGTCATAGAAAATGCGCAGTAACAATGATTCAGCGAAGTCTGTAGGTTGAGATATGCGGAGTGCGCAAATACCTGTTGGTAACATTCTGCGAAGTAGGTGTTGAGTAAGTTGCGCATATCATCTCGCATAACATAACTGCGGGTCACCAGGTTACATAAACCTGATTCTATAACCACCCATCTTTGCTTGAGGTGAGACTTCAACCTGTTCACAGGTTGATGCTGAAAGGGCCATTGAAGGGGATTTTGTTGGAGCAAAGGCTGGAGGGTAACCTCACAAAATCCAGGCAACCCCAAGGAAAGTAGATAAAGAGTAATCCAACCAACAAATGGTTTCGTTGCCGCGCTAAAGAATTGGAGATATGCGATGTTGTTATGTTATGAGACCGTGAAGAAGGAAGCATAATGAACAAGTTCCATTGTCGCGCTAAGAATTGGTAATATGTTATATGGTATCCGAGAAAGACAAAAATAGAGAATTGGGTAAGTCAGACAGAACAGACATTCGTGTCTTAGCACAGAACAATGGTTGCAGAGGTACATATTCACTGACCTACATCAAATTTTCTTTGCATCATTCGCTACTGAATTGCATGAGTGGATATTGAGGTTAGCAGAACGCAAAAATTGTTTCTAGGGTGGAGAATCTACAGTTTTAAATCCAGAGTTGATTTAGAGGCTTAAAGGAATTGACAACCAAATTTCAAGAGCAGTAGACTTTTGGTGGGATAGCTTACTGGAAGGATACATTACAGAGTTTGTTGTGGACACATTGAAGTCCTACAATGCAACAGAAGGAGATTTCTTTCAAGGATTTAGAGGTAAGTACCTGAAAAACCTCAGTTTGTACATTAAAATGCTACTAGCTGAAAAAGGAGTCTTAAGAATGCAATCAGATTCCTAGGGTTTGAGTCTGTAATGTTCAGTAACACAGATAGTGACACAGATGAATATATTGGTATTTTAAGAAGTGGAATTAGATATAAATTTAACACTAGAAAGAGGTCTTGTGAATCCGAACCTCACACATTCCTAGAAATTGAGTTAGGAAGTGATAGAAACTCATATCAGGTCAAGTCTGATACTGGAACATAACCTAGATGCACTAGTTATCAGCCTATTACTCTGCAGAAACTCATAGTTGAGGACATAAATATTACTAGTTCGCATAACACTAGTAGTAGTAATACTGCAAGAGAAAATACTCATAATCAATCAAGTAGTGGTATACCTTCATCATCTCAGAACATTACACCTCCTAGAAGAAAAATGGAAGACGATATTAAACTACCTATTTTTAAAGGAACTGACGTAGAATACCCAGAGCAACATTGGTTTCTCTGTGAAGCCGTATGGAACGTTAATCAAGTACAAGATGATGCGATAAAACAAGCTTCGTTGTTTACCACATTTAGAGGCAGAGCTCTAACATGGTTCATGAAGTATTCTGTGGGACAGAACAGATCGTTAGCTGATATCAAAACTGCGCTTATTACAGAATTCAAGAAACCTAAGTCAGAATCTTAGTGAATCACAGAATTAAAAGAAATCAAATAGAAACCTAATGATACTGTATGGGATTTTTATCAAAAGTTCAAAGAATTATTATATCAAGTTATCTTTGAAATAGCACCGCAATAGCATCAAGAATGGTCCATACCTGCATTGTTGCCCCATATTAGATTACCGTTCATGCAACAGAAGGCAACATCTCAAACAAAGGCATTAGAGATTGCGATGAAGCTAGAAGCTTATCCCATAGGAGAAACCAGTACAGGTATGGTACAAACACAGACATAGTTATCCAATTTGACATTACAACTACAAGATATGAAGAAAGGAAAAGAAACCAGAGAAGAAGTTTGGTGTACAAAATGTAAAGGAAAAGGACATTCGAAGGAGCACTGCCATGTATTTAGAGACTACATCAATAGTGGAGCAATGAACCCATTGAATCAACAACAAGGACCATGGTGTGAGATATTCCGATGTAGAGGACATCGCCCAGAAGACTATTACCTGCTTCAGAAATATGTACAGACACCAAAGAATCTGTACTGCACATTTTGTAAGTCAGTTGGACATGACGATACCAACTGCAAAGCTTATTATCTCATGATAGAAAGAAAGCATGATGTCTATAAAGTCCTACGAGAAACACCGCATAATAATGAAAATGCACAGTATGACCAAGGCACATATAGAGGACGTGGTGGATACAGAGGAAGAGGACGCAACACTGGCCAAGGATGAGGAAGAGGTCAGATTGTATGCTATAACTGCGCTCAACCAGGACATTTAGCAAGAGACTGTCAGAATCCATGCACTACTTGTAAGTACTGTAAGTCATTTGAACATGTCATTGAATCATGTCATGTTTTACAAGGAAAAATGCAAGAGAAAATACCAGAAGGACAGAACTAAATATACAAATGATTGCAGCTAAGAAGAGGAACAAGGATTGCAACATTCATGTTGTGACACGAAGTGGAACCGTGACAGGAGAAGACAAGACAAACAAAACTTCTACTTATGAATATCACTTAAACATACCAAATCTTACTGATGGGCCTTGGGTAAGAAAAGCAATTGGAAAAATGCCTGTATTTAACCCTGAACAAGAGAAAAAGACATTCATGGAAGCAAGGAAAATATTTCAGAATGTGGAACCTTCGACGACAATAAGCCAATTGCGAAGTGATCAGACACTGATATTGGATATGTCGATATCGTATGATGGATCACGAATTTCACCATAGAAGATAAGTCCTATAACGTAGTTCTTATAGAGCTGCATAAAGTTTCTAAGACATGGAAACACCTTAGGGGAATTACAAAACCTATTGGGAAATTATGAACAACGTAATACAGTGAATGATGCACACAAAGTTGTTCATCATATCAAGAACCATAGAAGGACAGGAAGAGAAATGAGGCTAAATGCACAGATTGGAGATATTGAAATGAACCAGGTCATTATCAACCTAGGCTCAGAGGTGAATGTCCTGATAAAAAAAAAAAAACATGGGAATAGATGGGAAAGCCAAAGTTATCTTGGTCTCCTATACAATTGAGATTAGCCAATTAGAAAAAGGTTATACCCTTAGGGATATTATCAAGTGTTCTTGTAGACATTGATGGAGTACGAAGTAAAGCAGACTTCGAGGTTATCGAGATCATAGATGAAAAAAATCCTTATCCTGCATTATTGGGAATATTTGATTGGGAATATTTGATTGGGAATTGAAAACCTCACAATCATCAATCTCAAGAAAAAACAAATGATATTTGAAGGACTAGATATTAGGGTCATCACACCCTTGGATCCTTCACAAGGACCTAGATATATCGAACCAGTCCGAGAAGAATGTAGAGCCAAAGAACTTGATAATATCTACAAGATGACAATAACTCGAGAAGATTTCACTAATCCTACAGATGATGGAACATTAACTCGGAGATCCGACAGTTCTTGAAAATCATAATCAGATGCAGGAATGGAGAAATGGCAGAGTCGAATGCATGAGTATCAATAAGATGATGTCCGAAGATCACAAAGTCACTACGTTGGATTGGAACAGAGGTAAGTCCAATTCCTACTTATGATGGTTTAGGAAATATCCACGCATTTCTTCATGAATATCTAGTATCAGTTCCAGGAGAACATAAGTTATCCGCTCTAGATATAGCATTGCGAGCTACACCTGCTAGATGGTGGTTGCACATAAAGAGAACCTGAATACATGGGAAGAATGTCAAGACATGATGGAAATTAGATTTGCAGAACATGATGAGATAAAAAAACAAAATATAATGGACAGACTGATCCTAGAGATCATATAGAAATTTTCTTGAAAGCTTGGATACATACACCTAAGAAAGAATGGTTTCACATGTTTATACACACATTGGATCAAATACCAAAGAATTGGTATACAAAAGCAAAAATTTGCAAAGGCATAATAGATTGGCACATACTGATAACTGACTTTCAATCCACTTTCAGTTTTGAGGATTATTGTCTGAGTATTAGTGAGGCTTTGGACGTTATTAAAAATTATATAATCAACGATACCCCATTACTGATAGATAAACAACCAAAGTGGGATATATAGTTTGAGCATGCCCTTGAATGTTATAACCTCCCATTAGATGAATATGAAGATGAAGATGAAGATCATCACGATGTGCATATACCCGAGTCAGAAGGAGAACGCGATGTTGAAGGGCTTGATTTAGAAATTCCAGACTTGAGTAGTCCTGTGAAGACCAGAAAGATCAACATTGGTACTCAGAATGAACCAAAGTTTGCTTCTATTGGGGATTACTTGGATGAAGAAATACTAGGACAGATTGCAGACCTACTGCGTGAATATCAATATTTATTTCCTACCAATTTTTTTGAAATGAAATGCATTTTACATGACTTCAGAGTTATGAAAATACCTCTCAATCCAGATGCGAAGCCTATTAACAAGAGACCTTACAGATTGAATCCATTATATAAAGAAAGGGTTAAGGCAGAAAATGATAAGATGCTTGATGCAGGAATTATTGAACCAGTAGAGGAATTAGAATGGATAAGTCCTATGGTAATTCAAGATAAGAAAGCTAAAGGTGAAATTAGAATCTGTGTGGACCTCAGAAAATCAAACGATGCATCTTTGCATGACCCATTTCCTACTCCATTCATAGACGGAGTGCTAGATAACGTAGGTGGACAAGAGGCATACTCTTTCACTGGTGGATTTTATGGATATCATCAGATCATAATTTCTATAGAAGACAAACATAAGACCACATTTGCTACTGAATGGGGATCATATCATTACACTATTATGTCATTTGAATTGAAGAATGCACCTGCTATCTTTTCAAGAGTTGTTGTAGCTGCATTTAAGGATTATATTCATAAGCTCTTAGAAGTCTATTTTGATGAATGGACAATATTTGGTCTATTGAAGAACCATTATGCGAACTTAAGAATGATGTTAGCAAAGTGTAGACAATACCATATTTCCTTGAATATGAAGAAGACTGTCTTTTGTGCTCCCTATGGAATTATATTGGGACACATAGTATGTAAGCATGGATTGATGGTCGAACCAACAAAGATCGCAATCATTGTAAATATTCCAGCACCTAACTCCGTGAAGTAGTTACACACTACATTGGGGCATATAGGATACTATAGAAAGTTCATCAAAGGATATGCACAGATCATTGCACCTATGGAGAAATTATTAAAGGAAGATGCGAAGTACAGTTGGACTGAAGATTTCCAAAAAGGATTGGACACATTGAAAGAGAAAATGGTTACAATGCCTATTCTAGTCTTTCCTGACTCGAATAAACCACTTCATGTACACATAGATGCTTCATTTATAGCACTTGGCATTGTACTAGCTCAACTAGGTGAGGGAGGCATCGATCATCCCATTGTATTTTCAAGCAGAAAGCTCTCTTCAGCAGAAAACAAATTATACCACGATGGAAAGGGAAGGCTTAGCAATGGTATATGCATTGCAGAAGTTTAGACACTATCTTCTAGGTTTGCATTTCTGCATGTTTATTGACCATTCAGCTTTGAAGTGCTTGGTCAACAAACCAGTGATAGGGGGGAGAATATGCAGATGGTTGTTACTATTTTAGGAATATGATTTTGAAATCATAGTGAAACCAGGAAGATTGAATGCAGGACTTGACCATCTGTCACACATTGAGTTAGGTGAAGAACCAAGTAATCTAGAAGATAGTCTACCAGATGCACAGTCGTTTTCTATCCATATAACAGATGACTACTTCAGAGATATTATAGAATTTCTGACTACATGAATATCGCCTACAGAGTTTACTACGTAGCAGAAGAAACAATTAGTGGTAAGAGCAACTAACTTTACCATAATTGCTAGACAATTGTATAAATTAGGACCAAATGAAGTACTGTGAAGATGTGTGCTAGAACACGAAAGACCTAGTATACTAGCCGAAGCACATTCAATGCATCTGGAGGACACTACGCAATAAGATCTACTGTGCAGAAAATTTTGAGATCAGGACTTTGGTGGCCTACAATACACAAAGACTGAAAAGAACATTGTTGGAAGTGCGATGTATGCCAAAGAACAAGAAATCCATCTCGTCAAGATGAGATTCCATTGATGACACAACTGACACTTCAAGCCTTTGATAAATTGGCTACTGACTTCGTGGGACCTATTAACCCACCAGGGAAGTGAACTGGCTCAAGGTATATCATCAAAGCTATAGACTATTTAACGAGATGGGCTGAAGAAAAACTAGTGAAGGACTGTAGCACAGTTACAACCATGCAGTTCATCTTCGAGAATATTTTGACAAGATTTGGTTGTCCAAATATTTTAATGAGAGATCAGGGAACCCATTTCCTGAATATAAATATTGCATCCTAGACAAAAGAATTTCAGATCTACCATCAGAAGAGCACACCATATCATCCACAAGCTAATGGCACTGTAGAAGCCTTTAACAAAGTCTTGGAAAATGCATTGACCAAAGTATGCAATAGTATTATGGGAATATAGAACAACTTGTAAGAATTTGATAGGTCATACACCTTTCAGATTAGCATATGGACAGGAAGCTGTCATGCCCATGGAATACATAGTACCAAGTTTGAGAATTGCAACATTTATAGATATGGTAGATGATCAAACAATGCAAGAAAGAATACTACACTTAATTGGACTGGAGGAAGATCGTTTCATTGCAGGTTTTCATCAACAAGTGAAAAAAGACAGAGAAAAATCATGGCATGATAGACACATCAAGACTAAATTTTTACAGGTAGGAGACCTTGTCCTCCTCTACGATAGCAAATTTATGAAATTTCCTAGAAAATTCTAAATGCATTGGATAGGACCATATATTGTTAAACATGTCACTAGTGGTGGCATAGTTCAGTTAGCCACGCTACTTGGAGAAAATTTGAAAGGTATTGTTAATGGGAGTAGACTAAATCCTTATAGGAATGGCCCTACTCTTCCAGATACCAATTAAGCAACACAAGAAAATTTGAAGTGTCAAGTGCAGTTGAAATTGGACACTAAAAATTAAAGAATAAAGTGTCTGCACACAATTTTGGTAAAATGTGAAGTTTTCAAAAAAATGGAAGTTGTGTTGTGAAGCACACATGACAAGATGAGTTGTGAAGTAACAGAGGACTCGCACTGCGAAGTTAACATCAATGAGAGGAAAATGCATAGTGAACCTCACAATTCACATATATGCTAGAAAAGTAAAAGAGGGATCATGCTGTAAAGTTAAAAGTAAGCAAAGAGAAATGCGCAGTGAACCTTGCAATTCACATGACCGCTAGCGAAGTAAAGAAAAACTAGTCGTTACAGTTTTGATCGAAAAGTAGCCACTATACAGTACTTTTGGGAACCAGATGTTGCCGCATTTAAGGCATATTTGTCCATTGAAGATGTATTCAATGAAGGGAAAGGACCAATATCTACGCAAGATTTGGCCAACGGACACAACATTTAATGCTAAGTTAGCCGTTTTTGGGCACACCTTAGTGTTGAGGTGCCTATAAATAGTAAAGATTGTTTACTTACCGATTTTACTGTAAATTTTCATTTTTTACTGCCTGCAAATTTCTAAGTGTTTACCAGTTGAAAGCAATAGTTATTCGACAGTATATGTTTGAGCAGTTGACATTAGAAGAAATTTTGAGTGATTTCAGACATTATAGTCTGGAAGAAGTTATGAAGACACCCAAAAAGCAATCAGTCCCAGAACGTGGAGATTCATCTAGAAACTCACCAAGGAATGTACCACAAGAGAAGAAAGACAAGCAGAAGGCCACTGAATAGGAAAATACGAAGGCCGCGAGTGTTCTGAAGCCATTTCCACCACCATCGACTCAAGAGAGACCCATATGGCTTATTCCAGAATACATCTCTCCGAGGAAATGAGATGCACCAAAGGTGCTTCTCATGAAGAACCCTTTGTATGAGATTCCCATGCCGCCAATGTCAAGCCATGTGCAGCTTAAGGAGAATTTGCTTGGTAAAATTCTATAGTGCAAATTTGGAGACCATGATTTTCTCTAGGACACAAAATTTCCACAATTCTATCCAGATCAATACATGTGAAGAAGGCATGATGAAGTTACCAAGCAAGCAACAATTCACCCACAAGATTGGATTGCGCCATTGTAGCCATCATGGTAGATGAACCTACTGTGCATCCCACATTTGGATAGAATCCCATAGCTTACAGCGGTGGTGCACACACTACTTTCATGCACGCACCAAGGGTAGTTGTGGTTAGACTGTAATATATACATTAACATTGATCTCATCTACTAGATCACACACTTGTGCAAGAGGGGTGTTGATCCTGCAACTGAGTTCGTTGGGAAGAACATGGATAAAGAGCTGGCTGCAAGGATGAAGAGAGAATTCGGGATAGACAAAGGAAGCCATGGTTATACAACCGCCGGGATCAAAGATCAAGCCATGCAGTTCACAGTCCAACTCCTTGCAGGGAATATCCCGAAGAAATGCAGACCGACCGAGGTACCAACTGCTACAGTATCCTTAGATGCGAAGGCTAAGGATGGATTTCAGTTCAACTGGGAAAGCTACCTGTTGAACAAATTTTTAGAAGACATCTGCAATACATAGGAAAATGGAGGTCAGTTCCACTATAGTTGGTTGCTAGTACTAGTTTCCTTTGTAGGATGGAAGGAGCCTCGCTATCAACATAATGTACTGGTATTCATTGGAGACTGCTGAGGACCAAGGTTTGCGAACATATGGGAAAAATCAAAGCCATATTGACAAAGGGAAAACAACATACAGTTGATTACTTACTTTGAGAAATTATGCAAAGTCATTCAGAGGACTCCGCGCATCACTAAGGAAGTGATAGATCACTATATCTGGAAGTTGACTTTCAAAGCTGGATTGCACTTCATTTACATTCAACCGTGAGTGCAGCTTACATCTCCTCAATGGTTTGAAGGACTATATGAGTTAGAGGCATAGAAAATCGATCTGATTATGGAAGACTAGCCACTCGAATGGAAGGTTGATGCTCCATCCAAACTGATCACCACTTCAGAGGAAAGCGATGTAGGAGATCCGCAATACCACAATACAACAAGTGCAAAGAACCCAGAACCAAGTCAAGGTGAAGAACATCAACAAGCTGTTGGCTTGACAGAAGGAGAGAAAAGAAAGGAACCTGACACATCCGTTCCAGAAGGGATGCAAAGGAAGAAGACAAAAGCTACTAAGCTTCCACTCGATGTGCAGTTGCATGACGATGACTATGATTGCATCACAGTTAGAGTGTCAGTGCATATTGAAGAAACACTTGCATTGAAGGAAAGCAAGCAAGAATAAGTGCAAACGGGCATGATGGAGAGCCTCGCAAAACTGAAGAGTCTGGTCACAAGAGTTGAACAAGTCCAGCGAGACTTGGTGAAAGAACCATATTCTGATGATCAGTCAGGAGAATCAAGCCAAAGGAAGAGAAAGGCGCTTGCCTTAACAATGAGACCTCAAATAGTCAGAATTGAGCCGATGAACATCATATTTCCAACTGACTAACTCATTGAAGGTCCGAAGCAGCTCGCACACCTATATATTAATGTTGGGATGTTTCCCATCGAGGGATTACATAATATGCATCTGTAGGTTGTGGAGGAAATATGAGATAGAGACATAGTCTCTTATAACCAGCATCTGAAGCTAGAGGAAATCTACAAGGACCTAAAGGATGAATACGCACTAAAGACCAATGAGTTAGCTTATGCGCAAGAGAAGTAGAAGAAGTTGAAGAAAGTTGTTGCCGAATTATGTTGTTACCGTGAGTATTTTGGTTTCGTTTAGATAATTGTTTCTATTTTTTTAATGCAAGGTGTTGTAAGGGGCACCTCCCTAGCAGTAGATGATACTGGACCTACCTCGAGGCAACATGTATACATCGATGCAATTGTACAAATTTAATATGAACACAATTTTTTGTTGTTGTGTTTTTTCATGATTATATTTTCATTTAGATAATGTTATCTATATACTTGTTGCATAGTGTTGATCGGGGAAACCACCCGACTATTGGTCAGACGAAAACAACCTCAAGGAAATGACTATACCTGATTGTAAAAATATAATTTAAATACATCAATATGTTTTCTTATTAAGTTTTTTTTGTGAGTTTTTTTGTTTTGTTTAGATGATTTTTTCTATGTTTTTGATGTAGGGTTCTGATCGGGGCACCTCCCTATTAGTAGATCGAGGAAGGTACCCTATAAAAATTGATCCGATGAGTAGATGATCCTTGAGGAAGCTGGTATAATTCATTGGAATTGTACAAATATAATATGGATCATAATGTTTTTTTTTTTTATGTCTTTTTTGTGTGTATATTGGTTTCATTCTGATAATGTTTTCTACTTCTTTTTGGCAGGGGGATGATTGGGGCAAGTCCCTAGCTGTGGATCAAATGACACCAACATCGAGGCATCAGGTAAACCTAATTGTAATTTTAGGAGTCTATCATGATCAATATGTTTTGTTAATATAATTTTTTCCTCAGTCTATTGCTTTCACGTCAGTAATGTTTTATATATTTTTGTTGCAGACCACTGATTCGGCGTATGAACCAACGTTAGAGAAATCAATAGCTTTTGATGTGGATGATTTGATGTGCAATGCTAGAATTGGTTCTTCTCTAGACCCGATTAAGATGATAGAGAAGACCTTGAGAAAAATTAATGAGGATATCCTTCATCTTCTATTCATTTAGCCGCAGACAAATGAGATTAGAGCCAAGGTTGATGTTTTGGTAAAGAGATCTCATGCCTTGAAAGTAAGTTGCGGAATCTTGAATCATAATATAAATTCATTTAGTACTTTATAATTTTTACTTGTATATGATGGTGAACTTATAAAATATGGTTTGTATTTAGAGGATTTTCTGTGACCACACACTAGTGGTCAAGGCGGTGTTGGCCCTAGTGATGCTCGTGGAGAGTCGTCACATGAGAAAACGAATCCATGTACATATCATGTGTCATTGTTGTCAACTGAATAGCCGGAAACACATTCTACAACACCCCTAAGGCCATATATGAGTGCACTTGCTAGTGATCGGCGTACACCAGATCGTACAGAAGAAGGGGTTGATGCGGAGCCTGCTAGTATTGATATTACTGAAGCAACATTTCATGGATCTTCCTGTGTCACTAGAACGGGTACAATATAGACAAAAAATTTGGTGGACGAAGAGCTCGTTCCAATAAAATAGAGAATATCCCAGGTAACTATACATTGTTCAAGTTAGTGTTTATAATTTGATTGCAATATACCTATAAATTTTTTTTTATCAACTAATGATGGCATGATCGTTTTGCAGGAAATGATGTTTTTTATAAACATCTAAATGATTTGTCCTTGGATATATTTGGGCCCACCATACGCACAAGTTGGGATAAACAAATTTAAAATTTAAAATATGAGCTCACTAATCAGTTGGTTGGCCTGTTCAGCAACTAGAACTTTAATCGAGTCACAATCCTAAAGAAGGTTGTACAACATATGAAGATTGTCAGGGACTAATATAGGGTTCATCTAGAAAGGAAACTTAGGTATGAGCGGCCTCTGATGATTCCATCAAGAGAGTGGAAATCCCTAGTGGAAGATGGAAAGGAGAGGGCTCTCAGAAAAGAAGGAAAGCTACCACCAGGCACATGGAGGTATGCAATATTTTCCACAATGTAATTCTAAACCTTATTATTATTAATTTTTATATCAAATTTGGAACATCTAATGTATTTCAACACTTTCGTAGGCTATCAGACACATCAAAGGCCACAAAAGCAAGGCAAGAAAAAAACTGGTCAGCACAAGCTTGGGCCTGGTGGTTATTCGAATTTGGCGGCACAAATTGTAAGTATCGAAAAACCAATAATGCATCCAAATAATAAATTGCAAATTATTTTCATTTTATTGCACCACAAAATGTAAATTCATCACATTATGCAAATATGCAGGCTGACCGATTCAAAGAAGTGCCCACTGAGGAAGACTTGAAGGTTGGCTTCCAGCACGACATTGGAGCTATTGTTGAACGCCAAAAAATCTTGTCTGGGAAAACACAGTCTTCTGGTGATCCATCTTGCATACAGGTATATAAAATCTATATAGTTTAATGAAGATTTATTTTTTATGGAATCCATTCGTTATAAATAATTGCCATAAAATATTGACTCTGTTTTGAGAAGGAAAGCAACAATCCACTTAATGTCGAGGATGGACAACAACCAATCCAAGATCATGCTTCGAATTCTGGTAACGAATTTATTCATACGATACAATTTTAAATATATCATTGCAGATGGTGAACATTAATTGTAATTTTCCATGTTTCAATTGCAAAGCATGTAGAGGGTCACACTGTACAGGTTGACCTTAGACAGGAATATGAAGAACATGATGTGGCCATAACAGGTAAAAAAACACCTTTGTAGTGTTTTTTTTAAACGAAATACTTGTCATTATAATACCATAATATATCATTGTAACATTTTCACATTATTGCAGCAAATCTGGACCTGTTGCTGCAAAATCCACGTCGCAAGTACTCTACTAGGCAGACATCACGACAAGTTGATGAAGCACCAAGAATCGAACAACAAGTTCCATAAGATGAGTTTCTTTTTTATTTTGTAAAGAGAAAAAAAATAGAAAGAAGTGACTGAAGAAATATCGTGTAATTATTTTTGATAATATAATTCCATGCATAATTTTTTTCCCATTGAATGAATGAATGGTTTAATGAATGTTAATTTTTATTGAATGAATGGTAAATGTTTCTTTATGATGAAATCTGCATGTTTGAACATAATTTGTTTTTCAAGTACATGCATTGGGTATGGGGAATTGAGAGTGATGTGAGGGGGGGGAGGGGCCATAAGAGCTTCCACCTTCACGTGGATGTCCCTTTTCAGTAGAGAATATTAAATTATTCTCGAAACAAAGAGGAGCTCAATGAATGGCTATGGGGGTGCCTTTCTACAACCCACTCGTGCTTTTTCTAAATTTTGACAATTTCTTGGGGCTTGTTATGAAAGTTTTGGCCAAGAAGTATTATATGTTTATGGCCTAGACGACACCATCAGTGTTCTTCTTGGCACCATCATGGCCAAAAAAACCTTTTTTAGGGCCTCAAAATGGCCCCAAAAGATCAAGATGTAAAAAATTGCCAAGCTAGAAAAATGTGTCTTTGAGCCAATGGACTAGGTGGTTGGCCACCAATGTCTATATGGATAATCAAACCTTGTTTATAATGCAATGAGAATAAATTTGTCTTTCAAAAAAGATAATTTCTTGAGTAAAAAATTCACTAATCCACTACCTCTTTCTTTACATGGCCACCAAATTTATCCTTTTTCAACACCTTGTTAATTATATAAGCCCTTTATTCTCCACATAAAATCATTTTCTTCATATTGAGAATATGCTACCTTGATTACTACTTCCTTATTGTAGTTCTCTTTGATTTAATTCGCATTCATTACAAGCCCATACATGTTCACTACTTTGCATCTAACATTACTTTGAAATCCACCAAGAACACTCATTCTAGTTGTTTCTAAACAAAATTATTGAGCACAAGTTATTTTCTCACTAGGCTATTAAGGGAGGGAGGCCACTAGTGCACCACCCTAATAAACCCACATGAATTTTCCATGTATACCAACCCACATGGCATATGACACCATCCATCTTGGTCAATTCATATGTGGAGGTAGGAAACAACTTCACTAGACACTTGATTTCATTGTTTAGCATGCCCTTTCTCACTATTTCATGAAAATTTTTCTATCTGCCATTTATGATGTGCACTAATACCTACTCAATATATCCACCTTCAAACCCTTCAAAATTTTCCCTATAACTATTCATGGTGTCTCTACTAGTGGAACTCCCTCATTTTTTAATTTCCTATCTACGTTACATTGTTCATGTTCTATTGATGGTTCCCTTCACATTGAATTTTCTTAAAGCTTTATCCCTTGCCCTTGTGCAATGTTCTATTTTCGATGTTGGAGACCAATTTTGGCCATCCAATGGAATGTTATAGTTGCACAAGAAATCAATCACAATTTGGAGATGGGATTCGACATTTATCTATCCCTTTGAAGAAACTGAAGGTAATTTAAATCCATAATGTTTTGATTGTATGTATTTCCTTTGTGTTGTGATTGTTCCTAATGCTTCTTTAATTTTATAGTTGTTTTCATAGGGAAACCATGGAGAGTTTGGTTGCGGAGCTACAAAAATGATCTGTATGATTATGATGAAAGAACTAGGGGTGACAAAAGCTTCTTTGAGTGGTAGTAATTTATTACAATCAAGCCTATAAACTTGTATATGGTTTTCAATATAATAGAGTTTTAGTGGAAATATGTTTGGCCTTTATTTTATATATGGTTGTTATTTCAATTAGGGATTTATTACATTTGGATTTGGGTTGACTTTTTTGGTTATTAAGCATTTTGTTTTCGGTTATTTATTAGTAGAAATACTTCAAATCCTTGTGACCCCATTCCTATTGGCATGGGGTTAGAGCGCAGAAGATGTGGAGCCAACAACGATGAAGGGGTCATCAACGAAGGAAAAGGACCATTCGCGAAAGAAAAGAAGCCGACGAAACCGGAAGTTTTGGTCCATGTTAGTTAGGATTGGTCATTTGGAGCATTTTGTAACCTCCATAGGTGCCTATAAATAGATATACAATTGTAATAGATAATCACGGGATCAATCAAAGTAAGATAGAGGATTCGTCGAAAGTTGATGTATTTTGTCTGCATTTGGTAGTTTTTCTCCGAATATATGAATTTGTGTTAATTAGCTCGGGATTGTTATCTGCGAATTTCATTCCGCAATCCTTTTGATGAGTTAATGAATTAAGATGTTCAGCTATGTCTCTATTTTTTGTTTTCCTTTTGTCGACATGAGTTAAACTTTGTGATTTCCATTTGTTGCGATGTTATGAATGATATCTTGTGATTTTGTTGTTCTGTTAATCGACAGTGTTGGTTGATATGGGTTATATTGCACGTTCGACTTGCTAGTATAATGTGAAGGAAGATCGTTGGTTCATGTAGCGCAACTAAATAAGGGTTAACGCATGTCTTCACCCTACTGCGGAAACTTGGTTCCTGCAGTCCCCCTTGAACATCTCGGGTGAGAGCTCACTCACTCTACAGGTGTTGCTGGAAAGGGTAAAACCTTTCTGGGACGATGTTTAAGGGTCTTTGGTTGGTATTTGTTGACAGTAGTGAGAAGAGAAAAAGATAGGACATGCTATGGCATCTGACAAAACCGGAGATCGAGGAGTGGTTCGACAAGAAGGCATGAGAGTTTCCTGAACAAGAAAATCGCAAGCCCGGATGGTCAAAGACCGACTGGTTACATAAATATATATACTCTGACATTCACGAGATATTCTTTTGCGAGTTCCCAATATTGCTACATGAGTGGTTGGCACAATTGACATTCCAAAAGAAGAATTTCCAAGGTGGCGAACCTGAACATTGGACACCTGAATTGATTCAGCAATTGAAGCGAGTGGATAACAAGGCATCTAGAGTTGTCAATGTCTAGGTAGATAGTATCCTGGAGGGATACATTACTAAATTTTCTGTCGACACAATTAAGTCATATAGCGACGCAGAAAGAAAGTTTTTCAAGGGACCCATAGGAAGGTTTCTATTATCGTTGAAGTTGTGGATTAAGATGCTTATCTGCAAAAAGGGTATACTGAAGATGAATTCCGACGAGTAAAGCTCAGTTTGTGGAGGCTATGGGTATTGCGTGGGTGCAAATCGGGTAGAATGATGCGGGGTAGATGGATCTGAGCTACGAAAAAATTCTAAGGGAAGCTGAGGAAGAGTGTGGTGCCCTACGAACTGGGGTGAGGAAGGCTGGAGAAGAAGAGGGGTATTGAGGTTGAGAGAGAGTCTCCTAGAGCTACCAAAACGGAGGACTACAAAACGGGACCAAAAGGGACAAAGTGACCTTATTGTGATGAAGGAAGCGACCAGGCTACCCATGAAACTGAAGGAGGATAGACCCAAAGCTACAATGTACCCACAACTCCACGCACTATGCCCAATTTCAGAGGAAGAGACATAAGTTTTTCACAGTGCTGTCCAAACTGTAAGAACAATGTCAATAGTAGTGGGTCTGTAAATAATAGTAGGAAACCAAGAATGGTGGGTGACAACATGAAAATGTCGATTTTCTTGGGTAACGGGATTGAGGATCCTGAGCAGTATTTGTTTTTGTGTGAAGTGATATGGATGGTAAAGTAGATACAAGATGATGACATCAAGAAGGGACAACTAGCGACGACCTTTAGGGTTCGTGCGCTAGATTGCTTCATGAAATTTATAGAGGTAACTATAGGTATCCCAGATAAAACACTATCGCAGATCAGGGAAAGATTTCGATTGATTGATAAATTCAGGAAGCCAAAATTTGAGTCGCAATAAATTATAGAGCTGAAAGAGATCAAACAATTCCCAAATGAATCAGTGTGGGAATTCGACCAATGATATAAAACTATGATGGAAAAAGTAAGCTTTGGAATGAGCGACATACAACACAAAGAATGGTTCATCGTAGGGTTGGTGCCACACATTCGTATGTCGTTGATGCAGTAGAAAATCACATTCCATGAGGAAGCATTGGAAATCGTGATGAAGTTGGAAGCTTCACCAGTTGGTGAAGCAGGGTTAGGCATGAATCACATTCAACTGCAGCTAGCAAATCTGATGATCCAGCTACAAGACATTAAAAAGGGAAAATAAGTGCGCGAGGGAATATGGTGCACCCATTGCAAATTAGAAGGGCATTATAAGGATCAGTGCCTGTAGTTCCACGAATATTTACAGTCTGGCGCCCCGAATCCATTGAGTCAGGGAGGAATTTCATGGTGTCGCATCTGCCAAACGAGGGGGCATCGGTCAAAAGAATGTGTATATTTACAGAATATGGTGTCAAACCTGACAAATCTGTTCTGGAACTTATGTTGATCGGTTGGGCATGAAGAGAAGGATTGTAGGGTGTATGAATTGCTCCAAGAAAGGACTGTAGATACTTATTTTATGAAAGGGGAAGATAAACACCCGGTACAATAGAAACAATAGTACAGTCAGCAGCAACCGTACTACATTTAGAAGTATAACCAGCCGCAACTCGACTATAGCTAACCAAAGCCGGTGTATAGTTAACCCCTGCCACAGTACGGCCAACCACAGTATCATCCTACACAGTACAACCAATAGCCATATAGGAAACCGCAAGGATCATTCAAAGGAGGATTCCGTGGAGGTCGAGGTGGAGGCGTTGGTCAGGGAGGAGCTTTTGGACGAGGTCAAGGGCCAGTTGTATGCTATTATTGTGGTCAAGTCGGACATTATCAAAGAGATTGACTGAGCCCATTTCTACAATCTACTTATTGCAGCGCACTGGATCACAGCGTTGAGGATTGTCCCTAGCTGATTGCGAAATGGAAAAATAAAAATCCACCCCCACCTCAACCGAATCCAAATCAGAGTCAAAATCCAACTCCAAATGTACAAAATATTTCGGCATAGACAAGAAGTCGACCTATGAATGTTGTAGTGGTGACCAGAGGAGGGGCTGTGACAGGGAAAGAGAGACCGCAGTCGAGTGTTCAATTGACAACAAGAAAACATGTCCAATTTGATGTGGAAGTGGAAATGGAGACCTTTTTAGAAGCGCAAGAGACAATCCGACGAATGAGGTAGCCACCTATTGGCTAGAAAGAACCCACCTATGAGATGCCACCAATATTCGATATGACAAAGTCACAGAAAAAGATTAACAGCTTGAGGTAATTCTTAGAAAGCTGCTTGGAACTGGTGAAAGATCAAGATGCGCCGGAAGAGATAGCCATCCTACTACACCGATAGGAGGACGAACGACAGATCCAAACAGTAAATCAACTGCACAAGAAGAAGACAGGAAGGGAAATAAGGATGAATGCACAGATTGGTGCATTCGATGTTGACTCTATTATTTTGGATTTGGGGTCAAATGTGAATATCTTGACAAAGTAGACATGGGACAAAATGGGGAAACCACAACTGTCATGGTCCCCAATACAACTTCGAATAGTGAACCTATGCAGATTTCGACGTAATAGAAATAATTGATAACACAAGCCCCTATCCGATGTTGTTAGGGATAGATTGGGAAATGGAAAATCAAGTTGTGATCAACTTCAGTAAATGAACAATGTCGTTTGAGAATCATGACATGAGGGTCATCGCACCACTGGATCCATCAGAAGGGCAGAGGTATGTTGAGCCAATGTGGGACGAATTCATAGAAGGATGGGACAATGTGTATAACATCTTAGAGGACTATATTAATCCCACCGCCGATGGAGAATTGGGGTGGCGAAGCATTAGCTTGTCATCATCAGATTCCGATGAAGCACTGGAGAATTGGCAGAATCGACTACATGAAGTATCATTCAGGAGATGTGTACGCATCACCCAGTCACTGAGATGGGTGGCGACAGAAGTTTATGAACTACCAACATACGAAGGATTTCCCAATCTGACTAAATTCATCACTGAGTTTGAAGAAAGAGTAGCAGAATTGCAAAGGTTGCTGGCATTAGAGGAAGCACTACAAGCTACACTAGCGTAATGGTGGGAAACACACAAGTCGATGATAACAAGCTAGCCGATATGTCGACAAATAATGGAAGTTAGGTTCGGTGAAACCGAAGGGTACTATGGAAGGAAATATAGTGGAAGGAGTGATCCAAGGGATCACTTAGAGGAATTTCAACATGCATGGAGAGTGATACCACAGAAAGAATGGGTCCATGCGTTCATCCATACATTGGATGAGGTACCGTGCAACTGGTATGTCGCAGCGGAACTGCGACATGGAACGACTACATGGGAAGAGATAACTATTAACTTTAGCCTAACTTTCAACCTCTTAGATGAAAACCCCTTCATCCATAGCGCACTGCAGGAGATTCGGGAGAAGGTACTGAAGCAGTTCCAATTGAAAAACCGATGGGGTTACAGTGGACTGCGACGCCAGAGATGTTGTTGGAGTGTTACAGCGTGATAGGAGGACCGTATGACGAGGATGATTCACGAGCTGTTTATTAGAGTCAGAAGGAAGCCAGGATGTCGAATCAGATATGCCCTTCGACAAATTTTGACGGGTGCTGCGCATCAAGAAGGTGAATATTGGGTCGGAGGCAGACCCCATGTTCGCAAGCATAGGAGATTATTGGGATGATGTGACAATCAAAAAATTCACTGATCTACTACATGAATTTCAAGATCTGTTCCCAACGAAGTTTTCATAAATGAAATGCATTTCTGGGGAATTAGACGAGATGAAGATTCCACTAAAACCTGATGCGAAACCGATCAAGCAGCGACCGTATCAGTTGAATCCAAGGTACAAGGAGCGAGTGAAAGCCAAAATAGAATGAATGTTGGATGTAGGAATCATAGAGTGGGTAGAAGAATCTGAATGGATTAGTTCGATGGTGGTCCAAGATAAGAAGACTGGTGAAGTCAGGATTTGCGTCGACCTAAGGAAACTGAATGACGCATGTTTGCATGATCCATTCCCAACACCATTTATGGCTGAAGTGTTGGAAGGCGTTGGAGGTCAGGAGATATACTCATTTATAGATGGATTCTAAGGATATCACCAAATAAATATTGCAAAGGATGATCGACATAAGAAAACCTTCGTAACAGAATGGAGTTTCTTTCAATACAAAGTAATGCCATTCGGTCTCAAAAATGCCTCGACGATATTTTCAATTAGTTGTTGCTGCATTCAAAGATTTCATTAATAAATTCCTTATCGTAGATATGGATGATTGGATCGTGTATGGCTTGGTGAACGACCATGTTGTGAATCTAAGGTTGATGTTGGAGAGATATAGGAAGCATAATATTTCATTAAACTTGAAGAAGTGAATCTTCTGTGCTCCATTTGGGATTATTTTAGGACACATCGTGTGCAAGGAAGGAATGTTGGTTGACCCAACAAAGATTGAAATTATTTTCGACTTATCACCTCCGAAGAAAATAAAGTAGTTAAGGGTGACATTAGGGCATACTGGGTATTATAGGAAGTTTATCATAGGGTATGCACCGATCACAATGACAATGGAAAAACTGCTAAAGAAGGATGCAAAGTTCAAGTGGAATGAAGAGTGCTAGAAGAGACTCGATATACTGAAAGCAAAAATGGTCGCAACACCAATATTAGCTTTTCTTGATTGGACAAAAGAATTCCATGTTCACGTGGATGCGTCATCAGTTGCACTAGGGGTGGTGTTGGCTCAGCTAGGAGAGGGAGAGTTCGATTATCCAATCGCATTCCCAAGTAGGAAGTTGTCCACTACGGAGAAAAAATACACGATAACAGAAAGGGAAGGGCTAGAAATGGACTACACACTACACAAATTCTGCCACTATCTACTTGGAGGCCACTTAAAGATGTTTACTGACCACTCATCATTGAAATATTTGTTCAACGAGCCTGTTTTGGGGGGAAACATCTGTCGCTGGTTGGTGTTATTTCAAGAATTCAAATTTGAAATCATTGTGAGACCAGGACGACTGAATGCCGGACTTGATCATCTGTCCAGAATTGAGTCAGGGGAAAAACCCAGAAGCATCGACGAGGGCTTGCGAGATGTGTAATTATTTAGAATTGGAATGGTCGATGACCATTACAAGCAAATTATCCAGTTCTTGACTACAAGATGTGCACTAGAAGGGTTGAATAATAGTCAGAAAAAAAAAAAGAAAGTTGTGAGGGCTGCCAACTTTCAACTAATTGCAGATCAACTTTACAAAATGGGGCAAGATGAGAACCTTTGCCGATACATTCTTCCACATGAACATGAAAGGATATTAGCGGAATCTCACAATGGGATCATAGGAGGACACTATGGAGGATGTGCCACTACTAGGAAGATACTTAGAGTTGGACTATGGTGGTTGATGGTGCATGGAGATGCTGCAGATTATTCCAGGAGCTATGATGTGTGCCAAAGAATAGGAAAACCATTGTGAAGGGATGAAATGCCACTAGTACCTTAGGTAATGCTACAAGCGTTCTACAAATGGGTGGTTCAATTTGTAGGACCTATCAAACCACCAGGAAAAAGAAGAGGGTCGCGATATATAATTACTGCAACTGATTACTTGACGTGATGGGATGAAGCCGCACTGGTAAAGGATTGCACGGCTGTGACGAAAACAAGATTTATTTTTGACAATGTGGTCACCAAGTTCGGGTGCCCAAAGATACTGATGAGCGACTAGGGAACTTACTTTGTCAACCAAACTATCAAGGAAATGACAAAAAAATTCCAAATTCAGCATCTCAAGAGTACCCCATATCACCTACAGGAGAATGGTGCAGTGGAATCATTTAACAAGGTACTGGAGCATTCTCTAACAAATGTATGTAACACAAACCGCGATGGCGGGGATTTGAAGATCCCGACAATACAATGGGCCTACAGGACGACTTGTAAACGCTTGATAGGCCAGACTCCAATCATGTTAGTTTACGAGCAAGAAGCAGTGATGCCAATGGAGTATATTGTTCCAATTCTCTGCATCACAGTAGCCACAGGAATGAGAGATGGCAGAGTAATCGAAGAAAGTTTGGTGCAGTTAGTGCATCTTGACGAGGATAGGTTTATTGCAGGATTCCAACAACAGGTAGAAAAGGATCACTAGAAGGCTTGGCACAATATCCATGTCAAAGAAAAGCACTTCTAGCATGGAGATATGTTGCTTCTATATGATAGTAAGTTTGCGAAGCATCCAAGTAAGCTACAGATGCATTGGTTGGGCCCTTATATTATAAATTTTATCACTGATGGAGGTGCAGTGCAGTTGCAAAAGCTAGATGGAAAACTTTTGACAAATCTAGTGAATGGAAGGTGATTGAAGCCCTATCGCCATAGTCAGGCGCATAGCGACTGAAACAGGGGTCGCACCAGTAAAATAAAAAAATAAAATAATAATAATAATAATGGGTGAAAATGCGAAGTTGGGTAACACTTTTGGCTTGTTTTTGACAAACAAAACTGCTAAATTTTATGTTTTTCAACTTCGACCGCTTCAAACCCATATCTCCCTTAGGAATTTCAACTTGAAAAAAACACAAATGTTTTAGAGAATTGAATTAGATTTCTACTTGTATTTTTTTAATTTTTTTTATGGACATATCGTGGGACAAATTTGGTGCTCACCAACGACATATACTTGAAAATTTTAGGTATGGATAATGAGTGACTAGCATGAGCACTGTTGGCATAATTTATATCTATTAAATTTGCCAATATTAATTATCAACCAGGGTTTGTACACTTAGAGTTGTCACAAAATATATGCTAAGGTAGAAGGTAACCCAGGATGCTTACTATGCAGATCCTAGAGATGTTTAATAATGAAAATATTTAAATATCTTTCAAGACGAAAAACCGAGTCAAACTAAGAAATAAGATTCTCAAACTATGAACTATCAAATAGATCAGACCTAACCTAACAACTTGAACATATTGCAATAATTTCAAATGTAGAACTATTAATCTATACTATTCTACTATATGGACGAGAATTGAAATTGCAAGATACAAGGAAAGTACTATTCTAGGAAGCAAGACTTGATAATAAAAAAAGCTATACTACAAAAGAAAAGGCCATCAAACAATCATTCAAACCTTATTCTAGGAATTGAAAAGACTGTTCTACTATGCAGAATGAAAGATCTAACTATGAAACAAATTCGGAAGCCTAACTACAAAACAATTCAATTTGCAAACTAACTATCGGAAACAAGAAGCTATGCCACTTTGAGAAAGATGATTGACTAGTTAACCTAAGAAATTCAATTTAACAGTTAATTACAAATTCAAAAGAATATTCTAGAGTTTAAGTATGCATTAACAACAATGAATGATTCATAAGAAAATTTACCTAAGTTATCTAATTCCACTCTTCTTGAGAGATTGTGTCAAGATGACTTACAAATGCTATGGAAATACAAAAAGGAAGTAAGTCTACTTTAACTTCTATGAAGATATGAAAACTATAAATAGACCATTTACAAGAGAATTTGGACATTGTAACTACTACTCATCCATAAGCAAGTGACAATTGAAAACCTAATTATAATACTTAGAATGAAATACTACTTAACAATCCTAGTCTACTGAAAAGCACAAATTATGAGTTGTAACCCTAATGACTATTTCAGAATTGGAACATGCAATGCCTATCTATCACACTCATGCAATGCCTATCAAATTCTAATTATATCATGTTAAGACATCAAACAAAAAACATCAAATACAAAAGCAAATCTAAACTTAGAGCAAACCTATAACTAAGCATGAAACAATAATTCCAATGACTGAAAACAACTTCAATTTGTAAGCAAACCTATAGCAGAAAACAAAGCACTTCTATTCTAATTCTATAGTAAATCAAACCATAAAACAACTAGAAAATACTGCATCTTTGAAATCCAAATATAACTACTAAGTTTTAATTAAAAATTGATTTCTATTCTCCTACACCTATAGAAATGAAATGACTGAACTAACAATGGAACTAGCAAGATGTAACTATGTAAACATAGATGAAATACTAGCTATAAGTTCAAATGTGAAATGGAAATGAAATGTTGAACCTGTTTGTAACTTCAGAAATGAGATGATCTAAAAATTGATAAAATCTATGATAACAAGTTAAGCAAATTTATGCTATTCTAAGTTCCAAGCATGAAAACAAATAAAAGTAAATTATAAGCTACTCAAATAATGAACAAAAAGACAACTACACTACTTGCAACCAAATCAGAAACTATTCCCTATTGCACAGTAAAAATGGAGTTGAAATGTAAATGCATTTAACCATAGATGCAACAAAAATAAATGATCTGTCTTACTGTAAATTTAAATGTGAAATGCTGAAAATGAATTCAAATCCTGGCTAGTTACAGAACACACTTAAATTCTAGAAAACTACTTCAAACCCTAGCTAACTACAAAGCATAAACGAAATACTTATAATGCTGGAAATGAATTTAAACTTTGTCTAATTACGAATGAAATGATGAAAGACAATCTGAAAGAAAATGCGAATGACCCATCGTATGAACACTAAAGATGCAAATTACAAGTAAACAAAATAAGATTGCATTTTATAAAAAGCTGAACAACACCTAAAGGAAAATGTTTTTAATTACATAAACATTACAAACTAAAATCACTTATCTGCAAAAATGAAGAGAAATCATGATATATGCACAGCTGGAACCACTCTTGTTGAGGGGCCCTTCTCAAGTAACAGAGGTCGTTCCTAATTTACTAAGTCACCAACCATGAAGCAAAAGATGAAATAACACCAGCGACTGAACATAGTTTCTATTAAAAATGGAAGCAAAGTTTTACAAAATGTTTTTCATCATGTCTTCACAACCTGGGGCGTCTTTCTAAAATGAATTACAATGAAGAGAAGGTCGACCCTTTTAGTGGTCGACCTCTCTAAAAATAGAATGCCTTCAATGCTGGAGAAATGACTCATTAACACACAGGTCTTTTTTCCTCCAATTCATGCATGGTGGTTTCTTGGACGTGGACAGTGGATGCGTTGGATGCTTGGGCCATTTATGACGTGAATCTTCTTAGGAAGCAGCTCATGATCCATAAGTGCCAGGTGGGAAACAAAACCCACGTCTTTGTTTGCGTCTTCAATTCTCCCAAGTATGCTAACAAATGATTTTCGGTGTCCGAACGAAGGGTTGAATGGACGTCCGAATGCGAATGAATTTCCGAATGAAACACCATAGCCTATAGAACCAAAACTATATTCCCAACAAGTTTAGAATTGTTAAGTTGATATTAATTTGCCGTAAAAAATGATAATCAATGGAAAATCATAGCAAAATTAAATGTGTTTATACCTAAGTCTGTATGGAGGTCTGAATGATGAGAAATATGACTTGGTGCATAAAAAATGGCAAAAATGGTACCAGCATAGCACGATCAATGATTCAAAATGATGGTAAAATTGGACATCAACATTCCCCCAAACTAGGGATATGCTAGGTCCTAGTGAGCATAGAGAAAAAGAAACCAGGAAGAAGGCTGAGCTGTGACAGCAACTGCCTTTGACTTTGAAGAGGAAGAAGTGGATTTGGGTCTATACTTCATGAATTGTGCCTTCAAGGTATCATGCCTCTTTTGGAGGGAGTCATGAGAAGACATAATGGCTTTATTGAGGTCTTCGACACTTTTCACTTGAAGACGCAGTTCCATATTCTCTCGACGAAGCTCAGTAATCATATCGACATATTTCTGATTCTGATTTGTTAATCGTGCCACATCTTGTGTTAATTTATCCACTTTCTAGTGGCTTGGAGTGGACTGTTCTGCAGGGTGCTCGAAATCCTTGTGAGGGCTCAACCCACTTGAAAGTGTTTCGGGGTCAACAGAGGTGGTTGGTTCTTCACAATCCTTTCCTGGGCTGAGATCAGGGGGAAGTTCAGGGACGGGAGCTTCAGGCAAGTAAGCAAAAACATCATACAATGCAAGATTGGACGCATCAGGAAAAGGTTCGTTTGGTTGGGTGTTGGGATTGTCTGAACGAGTTGTATGAATGACAGGATGAACGCGGTTTGTCCCTCTACGCTTAGTGGGTATATGCGAGAAGAATGGAAATTCAACTGTCACATCCTTATGGAAAGGCCCAGGAGAGGAAGATGATCGGCTAAGTTACGCTGCTCCTGAGATGGACTCGTCAAAATGCAGGGACTTAGTATCTCTCTTCACTCCGGAAGAGGTTTGGATAGGTTCACCATCACGAGTATGAAACTGATGGCATTTTCGAGGAGCAGAGGATTTGGCAATGGGATTCTCACTCAAATGTGGGTTCAAAACTTCAAACATGAAATTTTCCCAGGTTTGCCCCATTTCCCTCAATTGATGAATAATAAGAATTTTGATGAGGCATTGGTGGTATAGGATACCAGGGGGGTTAGTTGTGTTCTTCCTCACCTGGTTTGAAATCTTTTCAAGACTCCATAGGAAATAGAATGGAAAATTAAGAGCTTGATTGTTGACAAAATGTGCTAACAACCTGAGATGGCAAGCTTTAAAAATCGTAAACTTACCCTCGTAGGTTATAAGGCAGGTGATGATGGCCAAGGGCTCTAGATACTCCAGCCTGATCCACTCTCGATGGAACCCCTTCATGCCTGCAATGTGCCGATAACGAGCCTTGAGAGCAAAGTTGTGAGCTGACTGAGGGAGAAAGAGGTGTTTGTGCCATCGAGCACCCATCCGTGGGAGCTTTGTAGCCACCGCAATGGATTCCTCGATCACTGGAAATATGAGGTGGCCAACCCTAGACACCTTTCCATCGAATACCTTGGAAAACAGTAGTGAAATTTCATTGTCGTGGCCCTGGAGGAGATGAAGAAACGGGCCCCAACCCGCTTGAAGGAAGATCTCACGGCATGCCTGGAACTCGGGTATCTGGAGCAAGTCTTGGTATCTCCTGGGATCGTGGCGGGTAGGAATTGTTGAATAGATTTAAGTGGATGGAGGATGCAGATGGATGAACTTGGAATGGATGAGAGTAAGCAGAGGAATGAGGGTGAAGATCAAGCAGGTGTCAAATTTAAAACAAGGTCCAATTGAGTGTTTGAATGATTGTAAGGTAGAAATCGCCACGTTTGGATGATCATGCCATCATTTAAAATTTGAATCGTGCACCATGATGAGAAGAGGTGTATTGATGACATCATAAACCATATCAACTCTTCAACCAATGCCCAAAGTTTACAACTTTGGGCAGGTTGAAGATGAATAAAAAAAATTCGTCATCATAACATAAGGCTCATTTAAAAATTATGATGACCCTTAATTAATAAAAATAAAATGATGAATTGCATGATGATCCTTGCATACAAATTGATGAGGAATGAAACTATATGTTGAAAAGTAATATAGTCAGACAAAATTCTGGAAATCGTGTTTATGCAAAATTATGTGGGTTAATCAATTCGTTTTGTGAAGTCGAAATGAGGCAAGGAATGATAATCGTATGTAGAGATGACACTTGATAATTCTCGATATGGTTAAGAATTGAATTCCTTATTTTATAATCAAATTTCAAAAATTGAATACCTTGGCATGCTCAGTTGTGCTGTTACATAGCTTATAGTTTCATTTATATCGTCATTCAACACCTCATTCGACACTTCATTCACTTCATTTGACACTTCATGCGACACTGCATACAACACTGGATTCGACACTGGATATAGGCCATTTGAATGAACATGATGTGCTTGTTGTATCTAACTGACTTCTGATTATGTAGATAATTTCTGAAGCTGCTAGCAAATCTTCAAGAATGAAACTGCTGCTTCTATGACTGCTTCTTTCAAAAGGACAATATAAACCTGCTTTCGCTGAAAACATCCTGACTGATGAAATATTTCAGCCGCTCTTTCTTTGTTCAACATGGATCAGAACAGCCTTCTCTTTTGTTACTTGCATCATTCCTGAAACAACAGATCATTTCATAAGAGATAAATGAACTTTTAATTGTTTTACAAGTAAACAGAGAATAGAAACAATTCTGAATCCTCCCCCAAACCAAAAATATGGCGTGTCCTCAAGACATCAAAATAAAACTAATTGATATTCAAACACTTCCAATTAATAGTCAGCAGATAACTCTAAAAAGATGTTATTATTGTACGAAAAAAGAAATATTAACTAGCTATGAAAATGATCCATACATGCAGTTTCATCAATAAGCAATTTCATCAATGATCCATACATGAAGACCATATAAGTGATGATAGTGTACATAGTGTAAAAATGATAATGGAAACCAGTCATCCTTTATACTTCAATAAAAAATAAATATGCCTCTCTTCGTCAAAGACTTTCAGATAAAATTATAGTGATCCTTATATAGGTAATAAGAGAATATCAAACTTAATCAGATTTTCTCATCAAAGCTGCTCATAGGAACTCAGTCAAACTTCCCTAGAGTGCAAGAATCATAGTACATAGAGAAATCCTACCGAATTTCACATTGAGGTCCTTGGAAATATTAAGTATATGGCCCCACCTAGCAAGATAAGAAATCTTTAATCCCATGAAGGTCGGGTAATTGGTGTTAAGAAAATTTTGAGGCTATTCTCTCTTGGCCAATTGATGAAGTTCATTTCCTTAAACTCAACCATACATACTTCTCTTCGATTAGACCTTCAATAACATGTAACCGAACCATTGAATATTTTTTTTCTTTGCACAATTTTTTTAATAAATAAGATGTCCTCCCCAAGCAGACTCCCCCCTATCATTCGGGCCTGTTCAGTACCTCATCGAGTTTACCTGGTCATACCACAGGCCGGTACCCACTTCCAGCAATCCTGTTCGGTACTTCGGCGGGTTAGCCTATTGAACCCTTTTTGCATCAGAGGCTCGTGTGCCAGTGTTTCCACCCTCTATAGATATTCGGAAATGAATTGCCTATAAGTGAGTGGATGGGGGACCAACTCTGAAAACCATGCTACAGGATGGGATGATATATGGGTTGGAAGACAACTATTTTCATATAAACTAAGAGAATAAAAAGTCCTTCGAATCAAAGATACATATGGTTGATTGCATTAGTGTGTATTGGATGGAGCCAGAAGATAATAGTAAAAAGATCTCTCTAGTCCAAGTTTCCTTCTTCAAAAGATTACAACCGTGTTTCTCAAAAATAAGATCCCCAAGGCTCCCTCCTGTTGCCATTCAGGAAATATTGCTCTACTTACTAACTTAACAACAAGGTCAAAATGCACCGAGAGACTCTGGGCTTTAGATGGAGAAATTTTTTTAGTTATCAACCTATTTATAAAGATAGGATCACTGACATAAAATGTCTGGAAGGCTTATTAGAAGAGCTATAAGAATCATATCAGATAAGTGGAAAAAGATGATACAAAGAACACTTTAATTTTTCAATATAAAATTTTCAATTCTTAAAAATAATCAAGAGAGAAGGAATCGAGATGTGTTATGAGTTTTTAGAGCACTTCCCTTTTTTTGAATAATGATCTTTATGAGCTGATTATAGAAGTAAAGTTCCTGTAACCATACTCCAAACCACTTGTCAACGATGATTTAGATTTATTCAAAGCAAAAACATATGTACAAAGAAAAATGATATGAAAATTTATTAAGAACTAGGAAAGGGAGAAGAGTCTTCCTCTTTTTATTTGATAAAGTCTTATGAGCTGATCATAAAAACAAAATTTCTGTGTAAATACAAACCAACTGTCAGAAATGACTCACATTTATTTAAAGAAACAGAAATAAATTTACATATATACAAATGAAGATAACCCAAAAATAAATCAAGAACTAGGAGAAGGAAGGACTTCCCCTTCAACCAGTTCCATCTCCTTCTGCTGTGAGACATTCTACACAAAATCTTGTTTACAGATTGGTTTAAGATAGTGTCTCAATCTATGTCCATTTACAACAAAATAAATTTGTGAATCATCAATTGTTTTGATCTCAATCATAGATCCATTGTCAAAGGATGTAACTATTTCATATGGACCCATCCAACAGGTAGTCAACTTCCCTTTAAAATTTTTATACCTTGAATCAAATAGTAGTGCCCAGTCTCCAGTCTTGAACTGTTTTTGTTTGATATATTTTTCATGCCACTTCTTACGTTGGTTCTGTACTAAAATTGTTCATTGGATTGCATCTTGACTTATTTCGTCTAATTCATTGATTTGTAAAATTCATTGTTTTTTTACTTCTTCTAGATCCATCCCTAATTGTGCAGCCATACGAAAGGTTCTTACTTGAAATTCAATGGGTAGAAGAACTTGTTTACCATAAACAAGTTCATAGGGTGTGTGGCCAGTAGTATTCCTCCATGTTATTCGATAAGCCCACAAGGCCTCTGGAAGCCTATCTGCCTAGTCTTTGTGATGCAGCTGGATAGTCTTGGTCAAGATGGCCTATACTACCTTGTTTGTAGATTCTACCTGACCATTGGCTTGCGGGTGATATGGCGAGGATTTACAATGTCTGATGCCATATTTTTTCAGTAAGTTCCTTCATTAAATTGGAGGTGAACTAAGATCCCTGATTAGTGACAATTTCCCTAGGTACACCAAATCGGGTAAATATATCTTCATATATAAACTCTACCACAGATTTTTCTGTAGCTCGGAATAAAGATTTAGCTTCCACCCATGTAGTGATGTAATCTGTACAAACTAGGATATACTTCTTTTTGCGAGACATAGGGGAAATTGGCCCTACAAAATCCAGAGCCCATTTTTCAAAAGGCTCAATCATAACCTGAGGTTGTAAGGGTATCTCATCGGATGGCATAGGTCTACCCATTCTTTGACAGCTGTCACATCCCTTGACATACTTGGTTGGATCTTTGAAAATGCTTGGCCAATAATATTCAGAGTGCAATACCTTATATGCTGTTCATTTTTCGGAAAAAATTCCCACCACATGGTCTAGCATGGCATGCATGGAGGATTTCTTCAATCTCATCCTCTCGTACACATTGTCTAATAATAAGATCAGGGCCAGTACGAAAAATGTCATTGTCAACCCAAGAGTAATTAGAAATTTGGACTATGTTTCAACGTTTATCAGGTGGGGATAGATGGTTTGGTAACTTCCTTGTTGCTAAATAATTGGCTATGTTTGCAAACCAAGGGGTTTGAACAGACACATCGAATAGATGCTCATCAGGAAAGCTATCATTGACGAGATTAGCATCATCATCAAGTTGAATAAGAGAGCTAAAATATGCTACCAAATTTCTTCACCGAGACGACCAACAATAGTGATGTTGAACTCTTAAAGAAAAAGAAGCCACCGAGTCACCCTACCATTGGTGATTGGTTTGTTCATTAGGAATCTAATGGTAGAGTGGTCTGTGTGTACAAAAAATTCATAGCCTATGATGTAGTGATGAAATTTATTGATAGAATAGCCTACTTCCAGAAATGCTTTCTCAGTAACGGTGTATCTTGATTCTGCAGGTGTCAAGTTCTTGCTAGCAAAGTAAATGGCATATGATGCTTGGCCTTCCTTTTGAACTAGGACCCCTCCTATGGCCATGTTAGAAGCATCAATGAATATGTGAAAAGAAAGGGTCCAATTGGGACCCCTAAGTATTGGTGCCACTGATAGCTTTGCTTTTAAGGTCTCAAAAGCATGTTGACAAGGTTCAGTCCACTGAAAATATGTATCTTTCATAAGCAATTTGAACATAGGTGCGGCTATTTTGGTAAAGTTTTCAATAAAACGTTGGTAGTATCCTGCATGGACAAGAAAGCTCCTCACCTCCTTCTGGGTTTTTGGAGAAGGGAGATTAGAAATAACTTCGATCTTGGTAGGATCCACCTTGATCCCCTGAAAAGAGACATGATGTCCTAAAACTATACCCTCTATTAGTAACATCTTGCATTTTTTGTGACTAAGGGCTAAGTTTGTTTCTTGGCATTGGATACGAACTGTTTCAAGGTTATTAAGAGCTTCTTGAAATGTATTACCGTATACTGTGAAATCGTCCATGTAAACTTCTACATAGTCATGTATAAGATTAGCAAAGATTCCTAAGACTGCACATTGGAAAGTGGTAGGCGCACTACATAGGACAAATGGAAAAACTCTATAGGCATATGTTCCCCAAGAACAAGTAAAGGTGGTCTTGTCTTGATCCTCAAGTGCTATCAAAATTTGGTTGTATCCACTATACCCATTGAGGAAATAAAAATATTGTTTCCCAGATAGGGTGTCTAACACTTGGTCTATGAACGGTAAAGGGAAATAATCCCGATGAGTGGCCTTATTTAATTCTCAAAAGTCAACGCAGATACGCCATTTCCCCATAACTTTATTTGGAATTACCACCAGAGAAGACACCAATTTGTTGTTAGAAATTGGGTAGATGAAACCAGCATTGAGGAGTTTTTGTAACTCTTCTTTAACTATATCCTTTAAGGATGGATTCATCCTTCTGTGAAGCTGCCTTACAAGTGGTATGTTTGCATCTATGTAAATATGGTGAATACAAGTATCTGGGTGTATACCCTTCATATCGGTGTATTCCCATGTGAATGCTCCAGTTTGAATTTTAAGAATTTTTAGTAATTGCTCTTGTTGATTCTCATTTAAGCGCGTATTTATATGTAGAAGCTTTTTAGGATTGACCTCACAAGGTACGGTATAAGATACTATATGTTCTTCAATTGCAAATACACAAGGTGTATTTGTAAATGTGGAGAGGCTCATGTTCTCTTGAAATTCATCTCCAAAAATTTGATCAAATTGGGCAAAGGACTGGGGAAAGTCTATACATGTCATTGAGGAGACAAATTGATTCAACCCATTTTCAGTAGTTTGTTCTTGAAGTGCCCAGGAGTAATCACTAACAAGTGAAATTTCCTCCAAATTTTCATCCCCAAAAGGATAGTCTAACCAAAATAATTTTTCGGTTACTGGCTATGCTGGTGGGTATAACGTAAGTTTCCGTGTAGATAACCCATCAGAGATGGTCATCTCTCCATCCCTACAGCCTATAAATCCATTAGCAGTGGTTATCCATGGTCTTCCCAAAATAATAGGGTGTCCTTTAGAATGATCCATTGATTGTATGACTATAAATTCCACGGTATATTCCCATGAAGCCACTAATACAATAATATCATCTAGGATTCCAGCAGGCTGTACCGTAGTGCGGTCTGCTAATTCCAACATTGTTGGGGTAGGACGGAGAAATTGCCCTAACTGCAGGGTTTCCAATACTGTGGTGGTCATTATGTTAATAGCATCCCCTAGATCGATAAGTGTGTTTCCTATAGCGGTGTTATAGATGATAACAGTTACCATAGGATTTCCTGGATTTGTATATTTTGCAATTCTAGGTTGATATGCCATGTAATCATACATTTCACCAATGACATGAACTGTCGGAGGGTATTTTTGTTTCTTACATGGCCATTTAATATAGAGTTCCTTTATCACTTTACTATAAATAGGTATGTCTTTAATAGCTTGTAATATAGGAATTTTGATACAAATATTTTTTAGTTCGTTGATAATATCATACTCTGGATAAATTGCAAGTTTTTTTATTGCTAGACGCTCTAGATATGGGGGTACTTTTTCTCCTCGAGTTACTTCATTTTGAGGATGGTTATGTGTTGAAACTTTTGTAATAACCACATATTTGAGAATGGAATCATTCAAGGTTTCACTAGGTATGTCTTCTTCTTCATTCTCTTCATGAATGACAACTGATGATTTGGGTTGATCTTGCAGAACTCTTCCAGATCGCAATTGAATTTCATGCACTGGTGCAGTCAAAATGCCATAAGATGGAAGAGGTTGCAACCCAATGCTGTTAAGATCTTGATTTTGTTTATTGTTAGGGTTTGGTATCAGTTGTGCGGGTAGTAGTGTGGGTCTTGGGGGATTCACATTCTGGAAATGGTGGGGTTGATGTGTGATAGGAGGTAGTGAAGGAGGAGCAAATCCAGGAAAGAGTTGCTGGATATTAAGTGGGTAAGGACAGTTAGGCATAGGAGGAGGTGGTTACTGAGCATATGCTTGTCCCCTCCATCCATGTAACCATTGCTGATGTTGAGCATTATGAGGAGGATACTAAGGTGGCCAATTTTTCCAATTCGAAGTGTTCCATTTTTGAGGTGGTTGATAAGGGTGATAATAGGGTGGGAACTGTAATGATGGATCCTGATATGATGGTTGGTCTCTAGGTTTCCAAGGCCTCCTAGATGTTTCACCAAAATTTCCACCCTTATATATGGCTTGTAACCCAGGAAACGATGGATAGTTTTCAATTGGATGATCTTATGTGCAAAGGTGACATACTGAAACATTATTCAATGGGAATTCCCAATGGGGATGTTTAGTCCTGCATCTAGGACAGAAAATGATCATTGCTGCACTCTCTTCCTCTTGTCTCTTCTTAGCTTGTAATGCATCTAATTGAGAACCCATTGCCCCTAAAATATCTATTTTGAATTTTTCTAATAGGTTTCCCAATTCTATCCTTGTGACTCCACCAGAACTAGAGGTATTTCCTTTTATATTTCTATTATAAGATTCCCAAAAGTGCTTCCCACTTTTTCCTCTACTTCTAGAGTAATTCCTACACATCTCACAGATTTGTGAGAAAGTATTATGAGAGATATCTCCAGCTGCCATGAGGTTAATATTTTCTAAAAAGTCTCCTGAAATTCCCTTAAGGAAGAGAGTCCTTACTGCATCTTCTAGAAGGTCACTATATTTTGATTTATGTAATACATAGTTGAATCTTTCGAGATAATCCTCTAGGCTCTCGTCTTCAAGTTGTTGTATCTTAAAAATGTCATTTCGAGAGTCCCTAGGTTTGCAATAATCTTGATATTTCCATAGAAATGAAGTTTTCAAATCTTCCCAAGTTCTAATGCTAAATTCTCCTAACCCCATAAACCATCTTAGAGTAGAATCTTTCAGTGTGGCAGGGAAAAGTTTTAACTTTTGGGCATCTTGCAAGTAATTATAGCTCCTACAAAAAATGTCAAATTCAAATAAAAATGTATATGGATCCTCACTACTCTTCCCATAAAAGGTAGGTAGTGAATATGGAGGGATGTTTCTCATTGTCACATCCTGTGCAGTATCTAAAATAGGAAATCCAAAAGTGCCTTCAGCTCAATTTTCTAATTCCCCATCTTCTTCATTGTGTCTCACTTCATCATTATCTTCATTCTGCATGTAGACTTGATTTCCAAAGAGAGAAAACCTAGGTGGTTCCTTTCTTGGTGAATATGGGATGTCCCAACGTTCTTTTTCAGGGAAAATATTCCTCCGATGAGAAGAGTTATCAGCTATGTGTGAGTCCAGTTCTACAGGGATTGTAGGTCCTATAGTTGATGTTTCGATATGTGAAACAACTATATTTGCAGAGTTTTCAAAAAGAGCGTCTACTTGTGCAGGATAAAAAAAATCTACAAAATTCGGACCCTCTACTAGTGAGAAGATTGTGTCTTTGGGTTTTGGACCTAATGGAGGATTAAGAGGTTCTGATGGTCATGGTTTATCTTTTCAAACTTCTTCTTGCCAAAGTTCAGCCTCAATGTAGTCCCGAGGTACGTCTGATAGGGCTTATTTATGCATTGACTTCTCTGATGTTTCTATGGTTCCCCCCGAATGATTTCCAGAAAGTATTTATTTATCTTTCCAAGTAGGACTATCCCCTTTATGTGTTTTCCAATACCTTTCCACTGAGTTAGTAGTTGGGGTGGCATGCCCCCCGTAAAGGTTAGTAGGAATGTTGATGTATATGTAACTTCGGAATGTATTTCATATATATTTATTGTACCCTGATTAGAGATGTGTTATTCCTCTATAAGGAAGTGTCGTCATGTGGATTGACAAGTGTCACAAGTGTGTGTACTTGCCGATGGGTTATTAGACCACCATATGTGGGGTCGGCCCTGAATTATATATTATATTGTGGATGTACCTAGCTAGACAAGTCGGCCCCATAAGGTCACTGGGCAAACAGGTTAGTATAAATAGAGATCAGGAGATCTCTATTTAGATCATTTTTGGAAAGTCATCTCTCTCTCACTTAGAAAGTGGCGCACTAGTGAGGAGGAGGATCATCTACTTCTAGGAGACTATCTCAAGTGTATTTTGGTTGTACTTTGGTTGAGCCATTGCTCTCTTTATCTCTGAGGAAGTTGTGGGGTTTTTCACCTTAGGGTTTTCCCCACAGAAACTCCGTGTCTCTTGTCTCTCATGCTTTTGATTCTTGTGATGCTTGTCATGCTTATTGTGATTGTTATGCATTGATATACTGTATATTTTATTCTCTCAGTGAAGATCCTAGAGTATTGTGAATTTATGCTCAAAATTTAACATGGTATCAGAGCTAACCTGAGAAGAAGACATTTTATAGTGACAGAAACTTGACTGTCTTGTTTATTGGGTTTCTCTTCACAAATTTTGGAAAAGAAGTATAGTAGATCGACTCTAATCATCAAGGAGAATATATCTGTCCAATCAGAATTCAATTCTGAGCATTTTCATATTTGGCCCTAAAAATTAGGGTTTCCACAAAAATAGGAATTTCTGAAATCTGAAGACATAGAACGAAGCTCCTTGCAAAAATCGAAGTTTAGAGCTTTGGATCGAGATTTTTGGCTGGGTAGATCTCCGGGAAACTCAAACCCTAATTCAGGGCTCTCCCTAGTGAACCCGGTAGGACAAAAAGGAAAATCTGAAGGGTAAAGCTTTGCTGATCTCAAATTCTGAATACACCAGGCTGATCAGCTCATCAAGGCGCATCTTTCTATCCTTTCATAAAGTTGAAATTCACATTTTGAATTTTTAGGGTTTTTTTGACAAACCCTAATTCGGGACCAGATCCAGTTTTCAGCATTTCAAGTGGTAAGACCTAAATCTTTTCTATTTCCATTTGAAGTACTCTTTAGGATGTCTCACCACACCAAGCTTGAGGATAAGCTTGAAGGAGCTGATAACTTCCGAGCTTGGAAGTATAGGATTGGGTTAATCCTGGAAGAGAATGAGTTGGACTCATATGTAAAAGAAGACATCCCTATCCCAAAGGATGAAGAGGCTAAGGTATTGCATAAGAAGAACTTGGTCAAGGCAAAGAGAATCATTGCTGATTCTATCAAAGACCATCTCATACCCCATGTGTCTTCTCTAAAGACACCCAAGGAGATGTTTGACTCTTTGACCAAGCTATTTGAAGGGAAGAACATAAATCGAAAGATGACCCTACGAAACCAATTGAAAGGAGTAAAGTTTCAGAATGGAGAAACCATTCAATCTTATTTTTCAAGGGTCTCCCAGATCAAGGAACAACTAGAAGCAGTGGATGAAATGGTGGAGAATGGTGAAGTGGTGATGACCACTCTAAATGGCCTACCCAAGTCATGGGATTCCTTTATTCAAGGAATTTGTGCAAGGAAGAAGTTGATCTCCTTCAATAGATTGCAGGAAGAATTCTCTCAAGAAGAAGCTAGGCTTGTGGCCCGAGAAGAAAAGATTGGAAATGAAGATCAAGCTCTCACAGCACATGCCAGGAAAGGCAAGTCCAAGAAGGAATCATCGCATAACAGGAAATTTTCACACCACCGTTATCATAAAGATAAGAAAGATCTCAGATGCTTAAATTGCAATGAGAAGGGACACTTTGCTTCAGATTGTCCCAAGAAGAAGAAAGACAACAACAAATTCAACAAGAATAAGAAGAATAACAAAAGAAGATATCATGCTCATGCTGCCGAAGATAATGAACCCCCAAAGAAGAAGGCTAGGGTAGAAAGTGATAGTGATGATGACTCTTCAAGTGAAGAAGAGTATGTTCTAATTTCCGCTCTCACAGGTCCTTTCTCCCATGGTTGTAATGATTGGTTGATTGACAGTGGGGCTTCCAAACACATGAATAGGTTTAAGGAATCTTTTGTGAATCTATCTAAACATGAATCACCCCACAAGGTGAAACTTGGGGATGATTATCAATACCCAATCAAAGGAAGTGGTGAAGCCTCCTACAACCTAGATTTTGGAAAATCTTTGAAGATGAAAGAAGTCCTTTATGTACCTGGGCTCAAGAAGAACTTACTCTCCATCTCTGCATTGGATGCAAAAGGTATGAGGGTTGCATTTGTGGATGGCCAAGTCCTAATGTGGCCAAAGGGAAAGAACATAGATGATGCGTAGTGATTGGAGAGCGAGAGGGAGGTTTGTATAAATTGAAGGGACAACCTGAACATGCCATGGTACATGAATCCATGGAGCCAAGTGAACTTTGGCATAGAAGACTTGCTCATATGCACTATAGGGCACTTCCAATCGCAAGCAAGGCTGTAGAGGGTCTTCCTGAGATCAAGACCAAACATGAAGGTGTTTGCAAAGGATGTGCAAAAGGTAAGAACATTAAGAAGGCTTTCTCAAGCAGTGAAAGCAAGGCAAAAGACATCCTGGAAATCATCCACTCAGATGTATGTGGTCCTATGTCATCCATCTCTCTGAGTGGGTATGTTTACTATGTCTCATTTATTGATGACTTCTCCAGGAAGACTTGGGTATACTTCTTGAAGAGCAAAGATGAGGTGTTTGATAAATTCAAGGAATTCAAAACCTTGATGGAGAATCAAATTGACAAGAAGATCAAAACATTCAGATCCAACAATGGTGGAGAATTCACCTCAGGTGACTTCAAGAAGCTTTGTAGTGATTCAGGGATTAAGAGGGAGTTTACTGCTCCTTATAATCCTCAATAGAATGGAGTTGAAGAAAGGAAGAACAAAACAATCATGGAAGCAGCAAGGGCAATGCTGCATGACCAGGATCTACCTATGCATCTATGGGTAGAAGCGGCTAGAACAGCTGTATATGTGCAGAACAGAACACCCCACAATATATTGGATAACAAGACACCAGAAGAGGTCTTTTCTGGTAAGAAAGCTGAAGTCAGCCATCTCAGAATATTTGGTTGTCTAGTATACATTCATGTCCCAAAGGAAAAGAGGACTAAACTAGATCCTTCAGGAAAGAAGGGTATCTTTGTGGGTTACAGTGAAAGCTCGAAGGCTTACAGAATATACTTTCTAGGGTTCAAAAAGATTGATGTCAGCAGGGATGTAACATTTGATGAAAACTCAGCATTCATCAAATCAAGGAAGGCACCTATCGAAGTTTATGAAGAACCTAAGGAAACTAGATTTCAAGACACTACCATGACTGAAGCAGTTCTAGACGTTGTTCGTGAGTTTGAAGATCCGCAAGAACCTGTAGATCCACCCCGTGAGGATAAATCTCACAAGAGGAAACCTGCATGGGCTAGAGAGCTCATTCAAGATGCAGAAAGATTTGGCATTCTAGAAGAAGAACACAGAGCAAAGAAGAGAACCAGATCACATACCAGCTATGTTTCTTTACTCTGTGACATTATGAACAAAGAGCTTTCCAATTATGAAGAAGCAGCGGAAAAGAAAGAATGGAAGGATGCCATGGTTGAGGAATACCAATCAATAATGAAGAATGATGTTTGGGATGTTGTACCAAGACCTAAAGAGAAGTCTGTTGTGACTTCTAAATGGATCTACAAAATCAAGCATGCTGTAGATGGTAGTGTAGATAAATACAAAGCAAGATTCGTAGCTTGTGGCTTCTCTCAGAAAGAGGGAATAGATTATGAAGAAACTTTTGCACCTGTAGCCAGGTATACTTCCATCAGAACAGTACTTGCCCTGGCTGTAGCGATGAAATGGAAAATACACCAGATGGATGTCAAGACTGCTTTCTTGAATGGTGTAGTTGAAGAGGAAGTATATGTGGAGCAGCCACTTGGTTTCAAAATACATGACAGGGAGTCATATGTGTGCAGATTGAAGAAAGCCTTGTATGGCTTGAAACAAGCTCCCAGAACTGGGTATGGTAGGATGGAAAGTTTCCTATCTAGTTTGGGCTTTACCAAGAGTAAAGCGGATTCCAACCTTTATTACAAGGTTGAGGAAGGGAATCCTGTGATTCTACTCTTGTATGTGGATGACTTATTTGTAACAGGAGATGACATATTGATTGCAGATACTAAGAGGAAGCTTGCTGCCGATTTCAATATGAAAGATTTGGGAATGATGCATTATTTCCTAGGTATGGAGGTGTGGCAAAATTCAGGTGGGATCTTCCTTGGTCAAGGGAAGTACACAGTAGATATCTTGAAGAGATTTGGGATGATGGATTGCAAGGCCATGGCCACACCCATGGCATCGAATATGAAGCTTCTATGTGATGCTTCATCTGAGCCAATTGATGTCTCTATGTATCGTCAGATGATTGGGTCCTTGATGTACCTGACGAACACGAGACCAGATATTTGCTTTGCGTTGAACACATTGAGTCAGTTCCTGACAGATCCAAGGAGTGTTCATCTGGTTGCTGTAAAGCATGTTCTGAGGTACCTAAAGGGTACAGTGGATTATGGGCTCAAGTATGAGGCGAATCAAAAGTTTAACCTGCAGGGTTATGTTGATTCAGATTGGCAGTGCTGCAGATAGGAAGAGCACATCTGGGTGCTGCTTCAGTATGGGATTAGGTGTGATCTCTTGGTTTAGCAGGAAACAGTCCTGTGTAGCACTGAGTACAACTGAAGCAGAGTATGTTGCAGCCTGTTCAGCTAGTTGTGAGGCAGTATGGCTATGGAAGCTACTGTCTGCATTATTTGATCTCCTGTTGGATTCTATTGGTATCTTCTGCGATAACCAGAGTTGTGTGAAGCTTTCCGAGAACCCAGTGTTTCATGACAGGTCGAAACACATAGAGATCAAATATCACTATATCAGGGATATGGTGCAGAGAGGAGCTGTGAAGCTCCTGTATGTTGCGACGGATGAGTAGATTGCAGATGTGCTGACGAAGCCACTAGCCAGGGTGAAGTTTGAGTACTTCAGGGAGAGGCTTGGTGTTCTTCGGATTGATGACACTTCGAGGAAGAAGTGATGGTCACATTTGCTGAAGCCATTCCAAGCATGTTGGAAGGAGGATCCTTCACATGGCTGTGGATGTAAGTGCTGGATGATGAGCATCAGGATGTGTTCTGGTTTCTGCTTTGTATGATTAGTTGGATCATTTTTATATGTATGTATTTATGCATCATGTTGGATGCTAGATATGATCAGTTGGATCATTTATATGTATATGTATGCATGCATCATGTTGGATGTTGGATATGATCAGTTGGATCATTTATATGTATGTACGCATCATGTTGGATGCTGGATATGATCAGTTGGATCATTTATATGTATGTACGCATCATGTTGGATGCTGGATATGATAGGTTGGATCATGTGTATGTATTTTGTATAAGCATCATGTTGGATGCTTGGACCATGTATCTGTATATGTATCAGATGGATACATTATATGATCAAGTAGATCATGTATGTTGATATGTATCATGTATTTATATTTGTATCAGGTGGATACACTGTGTGATCAAGTGGATCATGTATGATGATATGTATCAGGTAGATACTTGGTATGCATCAGGTAGATGCATTGTATGATCAGGATGATCATGGATGACGAGCTTCAAGATGTTGCTCCAGATGACATGCAGCAGGATGTTGCAGTGATGATGATCAGGATGATCATGTGTATATCAGGATGATGTATGGTGAGTATCAGGTTGATACTCTGTGGCCATGGAACAGGTTATGCAGATAAGCATGTAATTTTTGCCCTAGGAGATTTGCAAATAGTCTTTCGAGGTTTTTCCTATGGCATGTAATTTGTACCCTGGGATATCTGGCAAATGCTCTTTCGAGGTTTTGCTTGGGAGGACATATAATTTGTGCCCTGGGAGATCTGCAGATAGTCTTTCGAGGTTTTTCCTATGGCATGTAATTTGTGCCCTGGGATATCTGGCAGATGCTCTTTCGAGGTTTTGTCCTATGGCATGTAATTTGTGCCCTGGGAGATTCGATAGGTTGAGCCGTGTGCTCATAGTCAGTCCTGGGATGCTCTTTTGAGGTTTTTCCATGACCACATGTAATTTGTGCCCTGGGAGATCCGATAGGTTGAGATTTGTGCTCATAATCAGTCCTGGGATGCTCTTTCGAGGTTTTGTGGTGACCACATGTAATTTGTGCCCTGGGAGATCCGATAGGTTGAGACTTGTGCTTGTAATTAGTCCTGGGATTCTCTTTTGAGGTTTTGTGGTGGGGTCACATGTAATAAGTCTTGGAGATCTGGACAGGATGAAAAAGGCCTTAGATGCTCTTTAGGGTTCTTGCTAGTCAAGAGACTCTTTTAAGGTTTTGTGATGCACGTAATAAGTCTTGATATTTCCACAGTATGAACAGTGATGATGAAGACCTGTAGGTGGTGGGCCTACATCCAATATGAAAAAGGACTGGCTTTGTAGAACTTCCTATGATGAGTAGAGTCAGAGATTGGTTGAGATAGCAGCAGTAGTGACGATGATGATGACGATGCATCGATGACAATGATCCCGAGAAGAAGACTTGTCTAGCAGATTTCTGTCGAGAAATACCTTCCTAGTTAAGAGGGAGTGTTGATGTATATGCAACTTTGGAATGTATTTCATATATATTTATTGTACCCTTATTAGAGATGTGTTATTCCTCTATAAGGAAGTGTCGTCATGTGGATTGACAAGTGTCGCAAGTGTGTGTACTTGTCGATGGGTTATTAGACCACCATGTGTGGGGTCGGCCCTGAATTATATATTATATTGTGGATGTACCTAGCTAGACAAGTCGGCCCCATAAGGTCACTGGGAAAACAGGTTAGTATAAATAGAGATTAGGAGATCTCTATTTAGATCATTTTCGAAAAGTCATCTCTCTCTCACTCAGAAAGTGGCGCACTAGTGAGGAGGAGGATCATCTGCTTCTAGGAGACTATCTCAAGTGTATTTTGGTTGTACTTTGGTTGAGCCATTGCTCTCTCTATCTCTGAGGAAGTTGTGGGGGTTTTCACCTTAGGGTTTTCCCCACAAAAACTCTGTGTCTCTTGTCTCTCACAATTTTGATTCTTGTGATGCTTGTCATGCTTATTGTGATTGTTATGCATTGATATACTGTATATGTTATTCTCTCAGTGAAGATCCTAGAGTATTGTGAATTTATGATCAAAATTCAACAAGGAATTTTGGTGGTGTTTTGGGGACTAGTTTTAATGTATCTACCTTTTGAATCTCTAGGTCTATTCATGAAAGCAAAACTAAAACTAAAGCAAAACCTCATTACTACTACTGCTGGGTTTTGGGGATTCCTTTTATAAAATATGCGTAGGTTTTTACCTCTTGTCTTATCGCTCACCCGCCACCAGACTATTACTAAGTTTCATAAGGAAATTCTACCTATCACTAAGTTTCATAAGGGAATTCTACCTATCTACAACTCCCCAGAAGCGGCGCCAAAATGTTGGTATAATTTATGCCTATAAATTTGCTAATATTAATTATCAACCAGGGTTTTTACACTTAGAGTTGTCACAAAATATATGCTGAGGTAGAAGGTAGCCTAGGATGTTTACTATGCAGATCCTAGAGATGTTTAATAATGAAAAGATTTAAATATCTTTCAAGATGAAAAACAGAGTCAAACTAAGAAATAAGATTATCAAACTATGAACTATCAAATAGATCAGACCTAACCTAACAACTTGAACAGATTGCAATAATTTCAAATGTAGAACTATTAATCTATACTATTATACTCTATGGACGAGAATTGAAATTGCAAGATACAAGGAAAGTACTATTCTAGGAAGCAAGCCTTGATAAAAAACAAGCTATACTACAAAAGCAAAGACTATAAAACAATCATTCAAACCCTATTCTAGGAATTGAAAAGACTATTCTACTATGCAGAACAAAAGATCTAGCTATGAAACAAATTCAGAATCCTAACTACAAAACAATTCAATTTGCAAACTAACTATCAGAAACAAGAAGCGATGCTACTTTGAGAAATAGGATTGACTAGTTAACCTAAGAAATTCAATTTAACAGTTAATTACAAATTCAAAAGAATGAGATGATATTCTAGAGTTTAAGTATGCATTAACAACAATGAATGATTCATAAGCAAATTTACCTAAGTTATCTAATTCCACTCTTCTTGAGAGATTGTGTCAAGATGACTTACAAATGTTATGGAAATACAAAAAGGAAGTAAGTCTACTTTAACTTCTATGAAGATATGAAAACTATAAATAGACCAATTACAAGAGAATTTGAACATTGTAACTACTACTCATCCATAAGCAAATGACAATTGATAAAAAAATTTTTATAATACTTAGAATGAAATACTACTTAACAATCCTATTCTACTAAAAAGCACAAATTCTGAGTTGTAACCCTAATGACTATTTCGGAATTGGAACATGCAATGCCTATCTATCACACTCATGCAATGCCTACCAACTTCTAATTATATCCTATCAAGACTTCAAAGTAAAAACATCAAATACAAAAGGCAGTCTAAACTCAGAGAAAACCTACAACTAAGCATGAAACAATAATTCAAACGACTGAAAACAACTTCAATTTGTAAGCAAACCTATTATAGAAAACAAAGTGCTTCTATTCTAATTCTATAGTAAATCAAACCATAAAACAACTAGAAACTACTGCATCTTTGAAATCCAAATAAAACTACTAAGTTTTAATTAAAAATTGATTTATATTCTCCTACACCTATAGAAATGAAATGACTGAACTAACAATGGAACTAGCAAGATCTAACTATGTAAACAGAGATGAAATACTAATTATAAGTTCAAATGTGAAATGGAAAAAATGCTAAACCTATTTATAACTTCAGAAATGAGATGAACTGAAAATTGATAAAATCTATGATAACATGTTAAGCAAATTAATTCTATTCTAAGTTCCAAGAATGAAAACAAATGAAAGTAAATTATAAACTACTCAAATCATGAACAAAAAGACAACTACACTACTTGCATCCAAATCAGAAACTATTCCCTATTGCACAGTAAAAATGGAGTTGAAATGTAAATGAATTTAACCATAGCTACAACAAAAATAAATGATCTATGTCTTACTGTAAATTTAAATGTGAATTGCTGAAAATGAATTCAAATCCTGGCCAGTTACAGAACACATTGAAATACTGGAAAACTACTTCAAACCCTAGCTAACTACAAAGCATAAATGACATACTGAAAATGCTGGAAATGAATTTAAACTCTGTCTAATTATGAATGACATGCTAAAAGATAGTCTGAAAGAAAATGAGAATGACCGGTCATATGAACACTAAAGATGCAAATTACATGTAAACAAAATAAGATTGCATTTTATAAGCAGCTGAACAACACCTATAGGAAACCGTTTTTAATTACATAAACATTACAAATTGAAATCACTTATCTGCAAAAACGAAGAGAAATCACGATATATGCACACATGGAACCACTGTTGTCGAGGGTCCTTATCAAGTAATAGAGGTCGTTCCTAATCTACTCAGTCACCAACCATGAAGCAAAAGATGAAATAACACCAACAACTGAACAAAGTTTCTATTAATAATCAGAAGCAAAGTTTTACAAAATGTTTTTTATCATGTCTTCACAACCCAAGGCGTCTTTTTATAATGTTTTACAATGAAGAGAAGGTCGACCCTTTCAGTGGTCGACCTCTCTAAAAATAGAGTGCCTTCAATGCTGGAGAAATGACTCATTAACACACAGGTCATTTTCCCCCCAATTCATGTGTGGTGGTTTCCTGGACGTGGACAGTGGATGCATTCGATGCTTGGTCCAGTTATGACGTGAATCTTCTTAGGAAGAAGCTCATGATACATAAGTGCCAAGTGGGAAACAAAACCCATGTCTTTGTTTGCATCTTCAGTGTTCCCAAGTATTCTAACAAATGATTTTTGGGATTCGAATGAAGGGTTGAATGGACGTCCGAATGCGAACGAGCATCCGAATAAACGTCCGCATGAAACACCACAACCTCTAGAACCAAAACTATATGCCCAACAAGTTTAGAATTGTTAAGTTAATATGAATTTGCCGTAAAAAAATGATAATCCATGGAAAATCATAGCAAAATTAAATGTGTTTATACCTGAGTCCATATGGAGGTCTGAACGATGAGAAATATGACTTCATGCATCAAAAATGGAAAAAATAGTACCAACATAGCACGATCAATGATTCAAAATGATGGAAAAATTGGACATCAACAAGCACAAGTTTTTTGAGAGATGGTTATTCATTTTAGGTAAAACAATGTATGATCATAATCTACACACACTGCACTTGTGCATTGACTATATTTTGAGGTTTTTTCAGACTTGAGAACTATTTTTTATTATTTGGCAAAATAGCATATGTTCAGAAAATGGTGCCTTATCGACACATGTTGGTAAGCTTCAATTTTCTTTTTAGTGTGACTCTTATTGAAAAAACTAAAAGTACCCTTTTGAAGAGGATTGGGCAAGGAAGATCTCTGTGAAGATTTGAAATTTTTTGGTGTTGTCTTTGTTATGATATTGAATTTTCATTTCGGGTGATTTTTAGAGTAATAAAATTCTGAAGGGATAAGGTTTATAAAACAATTATTCATAAATAGAAATTCAAATCGAAATGAAACAATTATTATATCATTGTAAACTAGATTCAGAGATTAATCCATTGCTACCAAGTTTGACAAATAATATTTAAAATTTGGAGGGGTTTGGGCTTGTTGAATTTGCAGGTTCCAGAAAGATGCCATATATTTTCTCAAGTTTTGTTGAAGATGAACTCTCGGCCGAAAAATATCTTCCAAACTCTCAGCCGAGAGTTTAGTTCAAACTCTCATCCGAGAGTTTTTTTTTAAATACAGCATGGTGAGTGGTTCAAACTCTCATCCTAGATTTTTATTAAACTCTTGGCTGAGAGTTTGAACTCTCGGCCTATAGTTTGAGGTTGACTTTTTTTCGTGTGATCATCCTCGTGCACTAGTTTTTTTTTCACTTCGTTTTCATAAAAGTGTTTCCCAACTTCGTGTTTTCACCCTAATAATAATAATATATATATATGATAACAAGAATAAGACATTAGAGATCTGTCGACCACATGGGGTCCGTACAACACCAAAGGAAAGAGTAAGCGACGAAAGTTAAAGATTATCGACAGTTAGCACGTGGAAGTCAAATCTGATCATAATTATAGCACTTAAGCATCGGCAAAAGATGATAGAGGCAGATAATGACACACTTGATGAAAGAATTCGGCAAATCAGTGAAAGATTCGACGAATGACTTGGTAATCATTTCTAAAAAATGACATGACAAACAAGGACCAAGCGAGTTAACTTATAAATACCAAAACAGATGGATAGATAGCGTTATGAAGTGTTACTGAGCCGAATTTGCGACTCCGAGGAATTTGTCGACAAAAGCGGAAGTTTTGGTCCATGTTAGTTAGGATTGGTCATTTGGACCATTTTTTAACTGCCATAGGCACCTATAAATATATATACAATTGTAATAGATAATCACAGGATCAATCGAAGTAAGATAGAGGATTCGCCGACAAGTTGATGTATTTTGTCTGCCAACAGCAATTTTGCTCTGAATATATGAATCTATGTTAATTAGCTTGGGATTGTTATCTGCGAAGTTCATTCCGTAGTCCTTTTGATGAGTTAATGAATGAAGATGTTTAGATATGTCTCTATTTTGTGTTTTCCTTTTGTCGACATGAGTTATACTCTGTGCTTTCTATTTGTTGCGATGTTATGAATGATATCTTTTGATTTTGTTGTTCTGTTAATCGACAATGTTGGTTGATATGGGTTATTGTGCATGTTCGACTTGCAGTATAATGTGAAGGAAAATCTCTGGTTTCTGTAGAGACTAGGTAAGGGTTAACACATGTCTTCTCCCTACTGCAGAAACTTGGTTCCCGTAGCTCCATGTGAACATCTCGGGTGAGACCTCACTCGCTCTGCGGGTGTTGCTAGAAAGGGTAAAACCTTTCTGGGCCGATGCTTAAGGGTGTCTAGTTAGTATTTGTTGATAGCAATGCAAAGTGAACCTCTGTCGACAGAATTGTGTCAACAATTAATTTACTAAAAAATTAAAGTTGAGATAAACATCTCATGGTGGTCATATTGAAAGTCCATCATGGTATCTTGTAAGCCTAGTTTTTTTAATGCCATAATGAACAAAATTCACGATCACATTGGCCTTCATTTTATACATTGTAGATGGAAACTATGTTAAATTTTTATGTGATGCAAAAGTTTCTCTTTAGTGGTAAAAGGAAACATAGAACATAAACCTCAACCGACAAGCCTTTGGTCATTTCCAACACAAGAATTGAACCACCACCTTGTTCAAGAATATTTGAGGATTAGAGTTTTAGTATTTACTAAGTTATACCATGAAGTAAATTTCTATATAATCTCCCTAATCTATGATCCTAGTACATTGTGAATATTTCAAAATAATCACTTTGTATGGCACTTATAAGATCTAAATTTTCTATACTATGCACCTTGTGTTACATTACTTGTAACCTTTAATCCCTAATTAATTTTCATTGTCATCCTAAATGCAATTTTATTTGGTCATCATACCAATTTATGGATAGTTGAAAGTTTTATATTTTTCATATGTTTTTTGAGTATGTATTTTACATGGGAGAGAGGAATTATTCAAAGTGACGTGAACCTACTTTCTTATTCCACCTCTATTAATTGTAATAATTGTTGTGTCGCATTCTACAACTACAATCGTTTTGCATTTACTATGCACATGGATTGTCCATGTGGATGTGCAATCTCTATACCATTATGCATAATTCATTAATTCAATATGCACTATGTTTTTTGGGTGTGTATAATGGATTGTTGTTTGTGTATGTTATGTAGTATGTGTTGAAGTTTGGATATGTGTAATATAGTTGTGCCATAATAGTTTACTTTCCACTCCTTCTCTGGCTCCTACTTCCCGCTCCCACTCCCTACTCCCAACATCGTAGTCATGCATGAGACTTGAGATTGGACTTGAAGACATTTTTTATTGTGATTTTCAACTTATGTTTTGAGTTATGTAGTTGAACTTGGTACTATTTGTGAATTTGTTCAAGGAATCATCTTTCGGTTCACTATTTTGCATATAAATATGGAGAGTCAAATGTTGTATTAGGGTGTTTTTATTCATTTGTTATTTTATGTGCTTAGTAGGACATGGATTTACAAAGCTAGAAAAATGAATATACAATCCCACCCCATAAATTCACTGCTTACCAGTATTTGAAACATTCTTTTAGGTCAAAAGAGGTCCTTTTTAAAGTTAGTGTATGCTATTGCGACTGTATTCCTAACATTTTTCTGCTTTCTAAGGAACTCATATCTGATATTAATGCTCCTCGAAATTGATCAGAGCTATTGAATTTGCTCAATTTTGTCTCAAAGCACTCAAATAGACATTGAAGCTTAAGAAAAAAATGACTTTAATTTCATACCAGTTGGGTATAACTATTTTCAAAAACAAATTGAAGGGAGCATACCCTTTCAAAAACCGGTTGAAGGCCACTGTGAGAAAATAGTTGGGAAAACCATAATTTGAGGACTCCTCTCCTCCCAACCAACCCCTCAATCATATACTGAGGACCCTCATTCTCTCACTCAGAAATACCAAGCCAGCCAAACTCTGATCATCAAAAATATAAACACCACCTCCCAACCTCCATCTCCACCCCAAAAACACTCTCCTTCATGAGCAAGAGGAGCCACCAAGGAGAAGACCCCTTTCCCTTATCCTTAATTCTTTTTAATATTTCCCGAGATCCCCAAAATGTGGAAACATGTCCACATGCAATATTGACCATGAAAAATTATAATTAATAAGGAAATATACCATAATTACTTATTTTATTATTTCCCCTTTATAACCCCTCTTAATCTATGTCATGATTAATTGGTCTTAATTTGATAAGTTATGTATTTAGGTAGTTATGAATCCCATGTCCTGATAATATTAATAAAATAGGCCTACATAATCTAATACTATTGTGAAGGTATAAGAACCACTCGTGTGGCCATCATGAGTGTGTCCCGTACTTACACTATAACCTAGTAATGCCCCATAGCACTAATGCAATATGTGATGGAGGGGTGTTACAATATCAAAGGGAATTCCAATAAGGCATATCCAACATGGTGGTCCTGATATTGGGAAATTAATTTTGGGAGTTTTCAATAATGTCGTTATTGAAAAATATTATATGAGATATCGAATGAGACAACCTCGATACAAGGTATATGATGAAATATGTCAGGCAATAGATGTTTGGGGAATTATCGTCGAACATTAGCCTAAGGAGTAACTTATATATTTCCAAATGTGCTAGGTATGATGAAGCTTGTGGAAAGGTCATCTCCAAGACTACAAAATTTGAGAGTAAAGTTAGTGATTTGAAAACCCAATGAAGGAAATTGATATAAAGGAATTCAAGATAAGGAGTGGGGCGGTTATCAAATGTTCTCCATTAAATTATTCTAATGTCTGAGATTTTAAATTCATGTTCCAGTTGCAAACCGTATTGTTGAGAATTTTTTAGGTGTTCATTTGTTTACCAAGCAATGACTGTTTTGGAATGCTTGAGCTTCTCAAGGTAGCTAAAACACTTCAGCTATCCCTTAGGTGTGTTTAAATACAAGGAAAAGTGAGACTCTATAGATCGAAGGTAAGGGAGAAAGTATAATTGTGTTCCATAGCATTTTGTCATTTCATATGTAGTAATTTGAGATCCTAGAAGTGCAACAATGGAAGGTTGAAGACTACTTCTAGGTCCATCCACTAGGGTGAAACCAAAGCATCTTTCCATAAGAGGTATTTTTTTTATCGACATTTCATTCACAATTTTCTATATATATTAATGCAAACACTATCATGTATCCATGTTACTTCAATATAATCAGAGCATGAGCATATCCACGCTATCTGGGGTTTCACCCAACTGAGCCATGGGATGTTGAGAGTAGTATAAGGTCCTGAATGTTAGAAAAACGGGATCGCAGAGCAATCACAATAAACAGAAATGAAAATAGAATCACACAAACACATTACAAGAGAGACACAGATATATCGTGGTTCACCCCAAGATGGGCTATGTCCACATTGAAATTTCCAGTCCTTATTATTATACCGTCCAACAAAGTGAAGGGATACAACCTGTAGCATAGTTGCTGCACTTCCTCTTCACTGTCTCACAGTCTCTCCTCTTTGATATCAGAGATATTTACAATGCATAATACCTAATACATTAACCCTAGCTGTGTTACAATGTCTTTCTTTTATAGGGGAAATACAATGGAAAAATACCACGGGTTACCCAAAACCCTGGGCCCGTAAAACAACCCCAAAAATTTCCTTCAGGGGATTTGCCCTCGGACCCCCTAACTAGGGGTAATTACCCCCACACCCCATCCCCCGTTAGGGTGAGTGTACAGTCCTTTTACATATCATATAAAGATGGGGTACAAACATAGCTGAATAATAATGTCTCTGAATCTAGAGATCAGGCTCCACAACCAACAATCTCCCACTTGGAGACTGATCATAGCAACTCCACCGCTGTTGCACTTGCTGGCCCTTGGAATTGGCAAATTTTCCATCTTCACTTTCACGCTAGAAGGCCAACTAAAACTGAGTAGGAACACAATTTCTCTCTGGTCACTACCTTTGTAAACATGTCTGCAGGATTTTGGCTAGTATGTATCTTTTCCAGCTTCAACAGTTCATCTTCCAGAACAGAGCGTATGAAATGGTACTTGAGCTGTATATGTTTAGTCCTGGAATGGAATGCCAAGTTCGTTGCAAGATGAATGGCACTCTGGCTATCACTATACAACCTTCTATCCTTCTGCGTCTTACCCAATTCCTCCATAAACCTCTGCAACCATAGGTATAACTATTTTCAAAAACAAATTGAAGGGAACATACCCTTTCAGAAACCGGTTGAAGGCCACTGTGAGAAAATAGTTGGGAAAACCATAATTTGAGGACTCTTCTCCTCCCAACCAACCCCTCAATCATATATTGAGGACCCTCATTCCCTCACTCAGAAATACCAAGCCATCCAAACCCTCATCATCAGAAATATAAACACCACCTCCCAATCTCCATCTCCACCCCAAAAACACTCTCCTTCATGAGCAAGAGGAGCCACCAAGGAGAAGACCCCTTTCCCTTATCCTTACTTCTTTTTAATATTTCCCAAGATCCCCAAAATGTGGAAACATGTCCACATGCAATATTAACCATGAAAAATTATAATTAATAAGGAAACATATCATAATTACTTATTTTATTATTTCCCCTTTATAACACCTCTTAATCTATGTCATGATTAATTGGTCTTAATTTGATAAGTTATGTATTTAGGTAGTTATGAATCCCATGTCCTGATAATATTAATAATATAGGCCTACATAATCTAATACTATTGTGAAGGTATAGGAACCACTCCTATGGCCATCACGAGTGTGTCTCGTACTTACACTATAACCTAGTAATGCCCCATAGCACAAATGCAATATGTGACGGAGGGGTGTTACAATATCAAAGGGAATTCCAATAAGGCATATCCAACAGGGTGGTCCTGATATTGGGAAATTAATTTTGGGAGTTTTCAATAATGTCGTTATTGAAAAACATGATATGAGATATCCAATGAGACAACCTTGATACAAGGTATATGATGAAATATGTCAGGCAATAAATGTTTGGGGAATTATCGTCGAAAATTAGCTCGAGGATTTACTTATATATTTCCAAATGTGCTAAGTATGATGAAGCTTGTGGAAAGGTCAACTCCAAGACTACAAAATTTGAGAGTAAAGTTAGTGATTTGAAAACCCAATGAAGGAAATTGATATAAAGGAATTCAAGATAAGGAGTGGGGCAGTTATCAAATGTTCTGCATAAAATTATTCTAATGTCTAAGATTTTAAATTCATGTTCCAGTTGCAAACCGTATTGTTGAGCATTTTTTAGGCATTCATTTGTTTACCAAGTAGTGACTATTTTTGAATGCTTGAGCTTCTCAAGGTAGCTAAAACACTTCAGCTATCCCTCAAGTGTGTTTAAATACAAGGAAAAGTGAGACTCTATAGATCGAAGGTAAGCGAGCAAGTATAATTGTGTTCCATAGCATTTTGTCATTTCATATGTAGTAATTTGAGATCCTAAAAGTGCAACAATGGAAGGTTGAAGACTACTTCTAGGTCCATCCACTAGGGTGAAACCAAAGCATCTTTCCATAAGAGGTATGTTTTTTTATCGACATTTCATTCACTATTTTCTATATATATTAATACCAACACTATCATGTATCCATGTTACTTCATGTTAAATTTTGAGCATTAATTCACAATACTCTTGGATCTTTACTGAGAGAATAACATATACAGTATATCAATGCATAACAATCACAATAAGCATAACAAGCATCATAAGAATCAAAAGCATGAGAGACAAGAGACATAGAGTTTCCGTGGGGAAAACACTAAGGTGAAAAACCCCACAACTTCCTCAGAGATAGAGAGAGCAATGGCTCAACCAAAGTAGAACCAAAATACACTTGAGATAGTCTCCCAGTAGCAGATGATCCTCCTCCTCACTAGTGCGCCACTTTCTGAGTGAGAGAAGTGTGACTTTCCGAATGATCAAAATAGAGATCTCCCGATCTCTATTTATACTAACCTGTTTGCCCAGTTACACTATGGGGCCGACTTGTATATCTAGATACATCCACAATATAATATACATTTCAGGGCCGACCCCACACATGGTGGTCTAATAACCCATTGGCAAGTACACACATTTGCGACACTTGTCAATCCACATGACGACACTTCCTTATAGAGGAATAACACATCTTTGATAAGGTTACAACAAATATATATGAAATACATAGATGAAATACATTCCGAAGTTACATATACATCAACACTCCCTGAAGGGTACAGTGGATTATGGGCTCAAGTATGAAGCGAATCAAAATTTTAACTTGCAGGGTTATGTTGATTCAGATTGGGCTAGCAGTGCTGCAGATAGGAAGAGCACATTTGGATGCTGCTTCAGCATGGGATCAAGTGTGATCTCTTGGTTTAGCAGGAAGCAGTCCTGTGTAGCACTGAGTATAGCTGAGGTAGAGTATGTTGCAGCCTGTTCAACTAGTTGTGAAGTAGTATGGCTATGGAAGCTACTGTCTGAGTTATTTGATCTCCCATTGGATGCTACTGGTATCTTCTGCGATAACCAGAGTTGTGTGAAGCTGTCTGAGAACCCAGTGTTTCATGACAGGTCAAAACACATAGAGATCAAATATCACTATATCAGGGATATGGTGTAGAGACAAGCTGTGAAGATCCTGTATGTTGTGACGGACGAGCAGATTGCATATGTGCTGACGAAGCCACCAGCCAGGGTGAAGTTCGAGTACTTCAGGGAGAGGCTTGGTGTTCTTCAGATTGAGGACACTTTGAGGAAGAAGTGATGGACACATTTGCTGAAGCCATTCCAAGCATGTTGGAAGGAGGATCCTTCACATGGATGTGGATGTAAGCGCTGGATGATGAGCATCAGGATGATGTTCTAGTTTCTGTTTTGTATGATCAGTTGGATCATTTATATGTATATGTATGTACGCATCATGTTGGATGCTGGATATGATCAGTTGGATCATTTATATGTATGTACGCATCATGTTGGATGCTGGATATGATTGGTTGGATCATTTGTATGTATTTTGTATATGCATCATGTTGGATGCTTGGACCATGTATCTGTATATGTATCAGGTGGATACATTGTATGATCAAGTAGATCATGTATATTGATATGTATCAGGTATGATCAGGTAGATCATGTATGTTGATGGATACATTGTGTGGATCATGTATCTATGTATCAGGTGGATACACTATGTATGATGATATGTATCAGGTAGATACTTGGTGTGCATTAGATGGATGCATTGTATGATCAGGGTGATCGTGGATGACGAGCTTCTCCGGATGACATGCAGCAGGATGTTGCAGTGATGATGATCAGGATGATCATGTGTACATCAAGATGATGTATGGTGAGTATTAGATGATACTTTGTGGCCGTAGATCAGGTTCTGCAGATGAGCATGTCTGGGAGATCCTATAGGTCAGAGTTGCGTACCCATAATAGCCTGGGATGCTCTTTCGAGACATTGCTCTGGGAGGACATGTAATTTGTGCCCTAGGAGATCTTCAGGTTGGAGTTGTGTACCTGTAACATCCTGATATGCTCTTGCGAGGTTTTGTCCTATGGCATGTAATTTTATCCTAGGAGATCTGGATAGGATGAAAAAGGCCTCAGATGCTTCAACCAAGTTTTGCCATGACCACATGTAATTTGCTCCTGGGAGATCTGGACAGGATGAAAAAGGCCTCAGATGCTTCAGCCAAGTTTTGTGGTGGACCACATGTAATTTGCTCCTGGGAGATCTAGACAGGATGAAAAAGGCCTCAGATGCTTCAGCCAGGTTTTCTGGTGAGATCACATGTAATGTGCTCCTGGGAGATCCGATAGGTAGAGCTGTGTGCTCGTAACAGCTTGGGATGCTTTAGCCAGGTTTTGTGATGGGTCACATGTAATGTGCTCCTGGGAGATCCGACAGGTAGAGCTGTGTGCTCGTAATAGCCTGGGATGCTGCAGCCAGGTTTTGTGACACACGTAATAAGTCCTGAGGATTCCACAGTATGGCCAATGATGATGAAGACCTGCAGGTGGTGGGCCTACATCCAGTATGAAAAAGAATTGGCTCTGTAGAACTTCCTATGACGAGTAGAGTTAGAGATTGGTTGAGATAGCAACAGCAGTGACAATGATGATGACGATGCTGTTGATGTATATGTAACTTCGGAATGTATTTCACATATATGTATATTGTATTCCTATAGAGATGTTATTATTCCTCTATACGGAAGTGTCGTCATTTATATTGTAAGTGACGTAACTTATACTTGATGGGTTATTAGACCACCTTGTTCGGGTCGGCCCTGTATAAGTCATGTGGGTCAAAGGGTTATTAGACCACCCTATTGGGGGTTGGCCATGTGGGTCGAAGGGTTATTAGACCACCCTATTGGGGGTCGGCCCAATCAGCATTATGTTATGTGGTTAAGTTTGAGCCTACATGAGTTAGGTAAAAAGGCAAGTCAAGTCAAGTATAAATAGAGTGCGGGAGGCACTCTATTTACTCACTCACTTCTCACTCATGCACTCAAGGAGGAGTGGCGCACTTATGGAGGAGGAGGATCTGCTGCTAGGTTATGTCTATCTCTTATGGTTGGGTTGTATCATTGCTCTATCTATCTCTGAGGAAGTTATTGGGGTTTTTCACCTTTATGGTTTTCCCCAAGTAAATCTTTGTGTCTCTTGTGTGCTTGCATTATTGTCTCCATGATTGATATGTTGTAGATATGATGTACATGTTGTTCTCTCAGTTAATATCCTAGATTAGATTGAAGTAAATTCTGAAAATTTAACATGGTATCAGAGCTAGCCTGAAAGAAGGCATGATATGGCATGTATGACACTTGTTGCACTTACGATGCTAGGGCTTGATATAGCAAAAACCAGTCGTCGTAGCACTTTCGCTATAAATTCGTTTTGGCGAAGGTTTCGGATCTGAAATATTTACAGGTCGAAGATTAAATCTCCAGGTACCTTGTGTACAAAGGAAAACCTCTAATTCATTGTACTTTGTGATTTATGATCTGTACAATATAGGGTTTCTACCTCTTCCAGATCTGAGTCAAAATCAGGTGACCTTGGGAAAAAGGTCATAACTTGGGCTATGAAGCTCCAAATGAAATTTCGTAAAAAGTGACAGGTAGTAAATAGACTGTACTATCTCAAGAAAATTTTTCAGAGGCCGAAGTTCAAGTAGTGACACGTGGAACGCCATACAAGTTCGCTCTCCTGTATTATCCCAAAATAGGTCACGTTGCGACACTTGGCATAACTCTCTCTCAGAGAATCCAATTGAGGTCAGACCTATCAGGATGGAAATATAACAGGTCAGGCTATCTCAGGAAACGTTTTCAGACCCTGTGGATCGAAAATATTGGAGGTACACCAGAAACAATCAGGTACATATTTCTGTCAAAATAGAATTATTTTTGAGTACCTTCATTCATGGCTTCCGGAATTTAGGGCTTTGGAGAAAGTTGGAAATTTTGTAATCGGAGACCACAGCTGGATGCTACTCATGAAAATAGAAATTTAGAGACCAAGATCAGAATTTTTGGTTGGGCACAAGGCCAGGCTTGATCAAACCCTAGTTCGGGACTTTGATCAGAAAAGTGGAAAATTAGGGCTTCTGTAAAAATGGGAATTTTTGAAATTTGTGACCATGGCTGGAAGCTCCTCAGAAAAATAGAAGCTTAGAGCTTTGGATCAAATCTTTTGATTGGGAAGAAGAGTGGGCTTCATCAAACCCCAGTTCAGGGTCACGTCCAGTGAATCTGGAAGTCTCAAAGGCAAAATTGAGGAGTGAAACTTTGCAGTTTTCAAATTCTGAATATACCAGCTTGATCAGCTCATCAAGGCGCACATTTCTATCCTTTCGGAAGTTTGAAATTCAAAGTTTGAATTTTTGGGGTTTCTCTAACAAACCCTAATCTAGCTCCAGATCCAGTTCTTGCAAATCAAGTGGATTGGGTTAATCGTAGAAGAAGATGGATTGGTCACCTACATAAGTGAAGAAGTTCCTGTTTCAGAGGGAGATGAGGCTAAGGCCTTACATAAGAATATTATAGGCGATCTTGACAGGTATGACTCATCAAGGTATGTTTCGATATTTGTTCATGATTAAGTTTATGGTATGATTGTCTTCATGTTATTACGGTTAGTACAATCTTGATTTTAGATTTGTCGTATCACCTTAACAAAATTATGAATGTATGATAGAAGATATTCATTGGTTAGGGTGTTGACAATTATGGTTGTACTAATGCATTATGGTGTTGTATGAGGTTGATGTTGTCTACTAACATGAAAGGTACACCAAGAAAGACAAATCATGTTCTGGTTCAAGAACATATGATCATGATGACATGAGGACAAAGATTCATCCATTGTCATGGATCTCATAGAAGATCCATTTACGAGGTATGTATAACTTGGTTTTATAATGGTTAACCTATGAGATATACAGGTTACTAGCACAAGTCATTGAAGAAGAACAAGAAGACATCAAGTGAGTATAACTAGCTAGCATGCTAAGCCAGGTATGTTTTTCCTATATCAAGATAGAATCCTACCTTGTGTTAGGATCTTATACTGTTGTGTTGTTGATAATGACTATTCATGAAGTCATAGGTTTGAATAGTCATGGGTATATGCATATTATGTGTCTTACCTTAATTAATGATATGACTAACCCGAAGAGTCATAGGTTTGAGTAATTATAGGTTTAGACATGTTATGTTTCTTATGATTTGACTAACCATAAGAATCCTACATAAACCTTGAATGTTAATGCTTATTATTTTTGTTTGAAATGATCATGTCTATACATGCTTGAGATTATTGTGTTTTAATAGTATACTAATGAATGTATGATTTTATATGAGATCACAAGAATAACACAATCATGATACTAATAAGCATGCATAGGGACCAAGGATGAATATGAGTTCAAAAACAGGTAATCCAGGAAGCAAAGATCAAGAGGGAGTACACTCCAGTGGTTTATGCAAGGATGCAGATATTCAGAGGGAGTTGACCATCTCTCTACATTCCACAATAGAAAGGTGTAGAAGAAGCTACTTCAGATTAGGACTCCAGCAGCTCCTGCAAGGAAGCGAAGACTCAGAGGGAGTCCACCCAACGAACAAACAAAGATAAGTATTTTAATTATCATTTCTTGCATATTTGTTTGTTTAAATAAAATTGTTCAATGATGTATATGCTCATGTTCCTAGACTTAGGATATGTATTGTGCATATTAAAATAGTTGCATTAATGAACAGTATACTACTAATATACATGGGTAAGTGGCCTATGGCACTGTACAACATTCCATTGCTACTTATCTAGAATGAAACCTCTTTGCTGACATGTTGGGAGTTGTGCACACTCTTAACAATGTTCTGGTAGAGATTGGAAGGCATCTAGAAAGTTACAGGATATGGATAAATGTTGTACTGAAGCATTGGCTAAGACAATTGCATGACTGTATGACATATTTCTTTATGTGTAGGAATTTGTTCTGAAAACTATGAGATGTTTTCTAATCATGCAATTTAACTTGTTGTGTAGGAAAGATCGTATGCCATCTCCTACAAAAGAAGAACTACAACATTTGTTCCGGCAACAAAGATATTTATTGAAGATATTGAAGTTCCCAGGATCTGGGATGAAGAAATAGAATGCCATGATCCGTCGATCATGAAGAATGATGTTTGGGATGTAGTCCCAAGACTTGAAGGGAAGTTTGTTATGACTTCCAAATGGAACTATCAGATCAAGCACGTTGCAGATGGCAACATTAAGAAATATAAAAGTGATGAAATAGAAGATATACCAGATGAATTTCAAGACAGCATGGTGTAGTCATATATGTGTGCAGAACTTGGTATGGTAGGATAGATAGCTTTCTATCCAGTTTGGGCTTTACCAAGAATAAAGTGGATTCCAACCTTTTCTACAAGGTTGAGGAAGGCAATCCAATGATACTACTTTTGTATGCAGATAACCTGTTTGTATCAGGTGAGGATAGATTGATTTCCGACACACAGCAGAAGCTTGCTGCCGAGTTCGAGACGAAGAAATTGGGGATGATCCACTATTTGTTTTTGGCATGGAGGTGTGGCAGAGTGTAGATGGAATCTTCCTTGGACAAGGGAAGTATGCAGTAAGAGATCTCGAAGAGGTTCAGGATGATGGATTGCAAGTCCATGGCCACACCTATGGCATCGAATCTGAAGCTTCTATGTGATGCTTCATCTGAGCCAGTTGATGTCTCCATGTATCGTCAGATGATTGGGTCCTTGATGTACCTGACGAACACGAGACCGGACATTTGCTTTGCTGTGAACACATTGAGCCAGTTCTTGACGGATCCAAGGAGTGTTCACCTAGTTGCTATAAAGCATGTTCTGAGGTACCTGAAGGGTACAGTGGATTATGGGCTCAAGTATGAGGCGAATCAAAAGTTTAACCTGCAGGGTTATGTTGATTCAGATTGGGCTGGCAGTGTTGCAGATAGGAAGAGCACATCTGGGTGTTGCTTCAGTATGGGATCAGGTGTGATCTCTTGGCTTTGCAGGAAGCAATCCTGAGTAGCACTGAGTACAGCTGAGGTAGAGTATGTTGCAGCCTGTTCAGCTAGTTGTGAGGCAGTATGGCTACGGAAGCTACTATCTGAGTTATTTGATCTCCCGTTGGAGGATACTGGTATCTTCTGTGATAACCAGAGTTGTGTGAAGCTGTCCGAGAACCCAGTGTTTCATGACAGGTCGAAACACATAGAGATCAAATATCACTATATCAGGGATATGGTGTAGAGAGGAGCTGTGAAGCTCCTGTATGTTGCAACGAATGAGCAGATTGCAGATGTGCTGACGAAGCCACTAGCCAAGGTGAAGTTCGAGTACTTCAGAGAGAGGCTTGGCGTTCTTCAGATCGAGGACACTTCGAGGAAGAGGTGATGGACACATTTTCTGAAGCCATTCCAAGCATGTTGGAAGGAGGATCCTTCACATGGCTGTGGATGTAAGTGTTGGATGATGAGCATCAGGATGATGTTCTGGTTTCTGCTTGGATATGATCAGTTGGATCATTTTTATGTATGCATCATGTTGGATGCTGGATATGATCATTTGGATCATTTATATGTACGCATCATGTTGGATGCTGGATATGATCAGTTGGATCATGTGTATGTATTTTGTATATGCATCATGTTGGATGCTTGGACCATGTATCTGCATGTGTATCAGGTGGATACATTGTATGATCAAGTGGATCATGTATGGTGATATGTATCATGTATTTGTATTTGTATCAGGTGGATACATTGTATGATCAGGAGGATCATGTATGATGATATGTAATAGGTAGATACTTGGTATGCATCAAGTAGATGCATTGATGATCAGGTGGATCATGCAGTAGGATGTTGTAGTGATGATCAGGATGATCATGGATGATGAGCTTCAGGATGTTGCTCCAGATGACATGCATCAGGACGATGTAGTGATGATGATCAGGATGATCATGTGTACATCAGGTTGATTTATGGTGAGTATCAGGATGATACTTTATGGCCGTGGATCAGGTTGTTCAGAGGAGCATGTCTGGGAGATCCTATAGGTTGGAGTTGTGTACCCGTAACAGCCTGGGATGCTCTTTCGAGACATTGCTCTGGGAGGACATGTAATTTGTGCCCTGGGAGATCCTTCAGGTCGGAGTTGTGTACCCATAACATCCTGGGATGCTCTTGCGAGGTTTTATCCTATGGCATGTAATTTGGGGCCTGGGAGATTTCAGGTCGGAGTTGTGTACCCGTAACATCCTGAGATGCTCTTTCGAGGTTTTTCCATGACCACATGTAATTTGTGCCCTGGGAGATTTCAAGTCGGAGTTGTGTACCCATAACATCCTGAGATGCTCTTGCTAGGTTTTGTGGTGACCACATGTAATTTGTGCCCTGGGAGATTTTAGGTCGGAGTTGTGTACCTGTAACATATTGAGATGCTCTTGCGAGGTTTTGTGGTGGGGTCACATGTAATAGCACCCTGGGAGATCCTACAGGTCGGAGTTGTGTAGCCATAACATCCTGGGATGCTCTTTCGAGGTTTTGTGACGCACGTAATAAGTCCTGAGGATTCCACAGTATGGCCAGTGATGATGAAGACCTACAGGTGGTGGGCCTACATCCAGTATGAAAAAGGACTGGCTCTGTAGAACTTCCTATGACTAGTAGATTTAGAGATTGATTGAGATAGCAGCAGCAGTGACGATGATCCAAAGAAGATGACTTGTGCTAGAAGAACTGTGCTGAGAAATACCTTCCTAGTTAAGAGGGAGTGTTGATGTATATGTAACTTCGGAATGTATTTCACATATATGTATATTGTATTCCTATAGAGATGTTATTATTCCTCTATACAGAAGTGTCGTCATTTATATTGTAAGTGACGTAACTTATACTTGATGGGTTATTAGACCACCTTGTTGGGGTTGGCCCTGTATAAGTCATGTAGGTCAAAGGGTTATTAGACCACCCTATTGGGGGTCGGCCATGTGGGTCGAAGGGTTATTAGACCACCCTATTGGGGGTCGGCCCAGTCAGCATTATGTTATGTGGTTAAGTTCGAGCCTACATGAGTTAGGTAAAAAGGCAAGTCAAGTCAAGTATAAATAGAGTGCGGGAGGCACTCTATTTACTCACTCACTTCTCACTCATGCACTCAAGGAGGAGTGGCGCACTTATGGAGGAGGAGGATCTGTTGCTAGGTTATGTCTATCTCTTATGGTTGGGTTGTATCATTGCTCTATCTATCTATGAGGAAGTTATTGGGGTTTTTCACCTTTATGGTTTTCCCCAAGTAAATCTTTGTGTCTCTTGTGTGCTTGCATTATTTTCTCCATGATTGATATGCTGTAGATATGCTGTACATGTTGTTCTCTCAGTTAAGATCCTAGATCAGATAGAAGTAAATTCTGAAAATTTAACAGATGCATCGATGACGATAATCCCGAGAAGAAGACTTGTCTAGCAGAACTGTGTCGAGAAATACCTTCCTAGTTAAGAGGGAGTGTTGATGTATATGTAACTTCGGAATGTATTTCATATATATTTATTGTACCCTTATAAGAGACGTGTTATTCCTCTATAAGGAAGTGTCGTCATGTGGATTGAAAAGTGTCGCAAGTGTGTGTACTTGCCAATGGGTTATTAGACCACCATGTGTGGGGTCGGCCCTGAAATATATATTATATTGTGGATGTATCTAGATAGAAACATCGTCCCCATAGTGTATCTGGGCAAACAGGTTAGTATAAATAGAGATCGGGAGATCTCTATTTTGATTATTCAGAAAGACACACTTCTCTCACTCAGAAAGTGGCACACTAGTGACGAGGAGGATCATCTGCTACTAGGAGACTATCTCAGTGTATTTTGGTTGTACTTTGGTTGAGCCACTGCTCTCTCTATCTCTGAGGAAGTTGTGGGGTTTTTCACCTTAGGGTTTTCCCCGAGGAAACTCGGTGTCTCTTGTCTCTCATGCTTTTGATTCTTGTGATGCTTTTCATGCTTATTGTGATTGTTATGCATTGATATACTGTATATGTTATTCTCTCAGTGAAGATCCTAGAGTATTGTGAATTAATGCTCAAAATTTAACAATAACCAATTATACCAAGTATACTTATATAAGGGATCCTAACACAAGGTAAGATTCTAATTTGATATAGGAAAACATACCTGGATTAGTATACCTAAACAATATCTTCTTTGTTCTCTTCAATGATTTAGAGATCCTGTGCTAGAATCTGCATATCTCATAGGCTAAGCATAATAGAGCAAAGTCATACATACCTCGTAAGTAGACCTTCTATGTGATCAAAGATTATGGATGAGTCTTTGTCTTCATGTTGTCATGGTCATGGAACTTGATTTGTCTTTCGTGATGTACCTATATCTTATTAGCAGACAACATTAACCTCATACAACACCACAGTGCATTAGTACAATCATATAGCCCTAATCAATGAATGTCTTCTATCATGCATTCATACTTTTACTAGGGTGATAAGACAATTCTATCATTAATCAAGATTGTACTAACCTAAATAATATGAAGACAAACATATTATGAACTTAATCAAGAATTAGATTTCAAGACATACCTGTATTTCCTCAAGTCATACCTGTCAGGAAATTCTTGTAGTCTTCTTATGTAAGGCCTTAGCCTCAACTCCCCCTAAAACTGGATCTGGGGCTTGATTAGGGTTTGTCAGAGAAACCCTAAAAATTCAAACTTTGACTTTCACACTTCTGTATGTATGGAATAATGTGTCCTGTTGAGCTGATCAAATTAGCATACTTCAATTTTGAAATCTCCAAAATTTGACCCCTCAAAATTGCCTTCGAAACTTTTGGATCTTCTCTACAGGATCACGAACTAGGGTTTGATGGAGCCCACCCTTTTTCCTAATCAAAAGGTTTGATCCAAGGGTCTAAACTCTTATTTTTCTGACGAGCTTCCAGCCGTGGTCACAGACTTCAAAAATTCCAACTTTTGTTGAAGCCCTAATTTTCCATCTTTCCGATCAAAATCCCGAACTGGGGTTTGATCAAGCCCGATCTTCTACCCAACCAAAAAATTTGATCGTGGTCTCTAAATTTTCATTTTCCTGAGTAGCATTCAGCTGTGGACTCTGATTCCAAAAATTCTAACTTTCTCTGAAACCCTAAATTCCGGAAGCCATGAATGAAGGTGCTCCAAAAATAATTCTGTTTTGACAGAAACATGTACCTGATTGTTTCTGCTGTAAATCTGAACTTTTTGATCCACAAGGTCTGAAAACGTTTTCTATGGTATCCTGACCTTTTATCTTTCCATCCCGACAGGTTTTAACTCAATTGGATTTTCTGAGAGAGAGTCATGCCAAGTGTCGCAACGTGACCTGTTTATGGGAAAAAATAGGAGAGCAAACTTGTACGGTGTGCCACATGTCACTAGTTCAACTTCGGCCTTTGAAAAAGTTTCTTGAGATAGCACAGTCTATGTAATACCTGTCACATTTGACGAAATTTCATTTGGAGCTTCCTAGCCCAAGTTATGACCTTTTTTCCTAGGTCACCTGATTATGACTGAGATATGGAAGAGACAGAAACCCTAACATGTACTGATCATAACTTACAAAGTACAATGAATATGAGGGTGTCCTTTGGACACAAGTTACATGGGATGTTATCTATGACCTGTAAAGGTTTCAGATCCTGAACCTTTGCCAAAATGGATTTATAGTGAAAGTTCCACAATGACTGGTTTTTGCTATACAAAACTCTAACCTTCAAATTGTCGTAAGTGAAGCAAGTGTCATAAGTGCCATACATTGCCTTCCTTCAAGTTAGCTCTGATACCATTTTAAGTTTCAATATGATAAGACGGAAAATATCAGCATTACATTCCATTTCACAATAATAGCATATACAGGATCACTGAAAGAACAACAAGCACAACAAAAATACAAGAGACACAGATTTATCCTAGGAAATCCTCATGGGGTAGAAAACGCAGCAAAGCTTCCTCAATATAGATGATCAGCAAATACAAAGATGTAAACCAAAGACATGAGCTCCTCCTCCTCCATAGAAGACCTCTCCCTCACCTATGCGATATTCAACAGTGAGTGTAGTGTGTGTATAAATGAGGAACACAACTCCTCTATTTATACACATCTCAGACTTGTATTTTATATTAACTAGGTCAGCCCCAACTTTACCACTGGGTTAAACAACCCATTACAAATGACCGGGCCGACCCCTCTAGGGTGGTCTAATAACCCTTTGACCCATATAACACATACAGGGCCAACCCCCACTAGGGAAGTCTAATAACCCAAGTTACCACATTTCGACGGAGGAATAAACATCTCCGGATATACAATAAGATCTTCACGGAGGAATGAAACATCTACGGAATAATAAAGTACAAATATAATATTCTTTGAAGTTACAATATTTCAACACTTTCTAGTTTCCACCTGCATTGCTTCTTCATAACACTCTAGTTCACTAGCATCAATCATCAATAAATAATACATTGAAGGAGAGTATCGTTCACGGAGTCTACTTAACCTGGTAGATCTTCTTGCAATTGCAGCAGTTTTAGGTACTTGATGCTGTTCTTGATTTTTTGGCACCTTTGGAACTTCATTTTCTTTAATTTCATCAAGTACTCTGTACTCTGTGTTTTCCTTTTCCTGTTTCTTTCCCTACAATGGATCTTTATACATGAGCTTTTCATTGAATATCACATCTCTACTCCTGATGATTTTGTTATTTTCATAATCCCATAAGCGATAACCAAATTCATCAACCCCATATCCAATAAAGGTACATTTCTTGGATTTGGCTTCAAGCTTTGTTCTATTATCTTTATCAATATGGACAAATGCTTCACAACCAAACGTTCTTAGAAATAAGTAGTTTACCTTTTTACCTGTCCATGCCTCCTTTGGAATACCACCATCCAAATCACTTAAAGGTCCTCTGTTTATTAAATAAATAACAGTATTTACAGTATCTGCCCAAAACTGTAAGGGAAACCCTACATGCAATCTCATAAACCTTGCATGCTCCATGATCGTTCTGTTCATCCTTTCAGACACACCATTTTCTTGTGGTGTTCTTGAGACTGTCTTCTCTCTACAAATCCCATGGTATGAACAGTAACTATCAAACTCCTTGCTACAGTATTCACCTCCATTATCGGATGTGAGACACTTCAACCTTTTTCCTGTCTCATTCTCAACCAAATATTTCCACTTCTTAAAAGTAGCAAACACATCAGATTTCTGTCTAATGCAATAAACTCAATTTTTCCTAGTTGCATCATCAATAAATGTAACATAATAATGAGATCCACCAAGAGATTGTACCTGAGCTGGTACCCATACATCTGTATGCACAAGCTCTAACTTTTCATTCTTTTTATGTTTCCTAACCCTGAGAAATCTGACTCTCTTTTGTTTTCCATAAACACAGTTTTCACAGAATTCCAAACTTACCTGCTTCAAATTTGGCAGCAACTTCGTTGAGTGGAGAATCTGCATCCCCTTCTCACTCATGTGGCCAATCCTATGATGCCACAATGCTGTATTTGTTCCTGTGGAAGCTAAAGAGATAGAATGGTTAGTATTATGAGGACATAAATACAATGTACCTACCCTGTCTCCTTTTGCTATCACCTTTGATCCTTTAGTGATCTTCCACCACTTTTCTCCAAATGTAGATAGACAACCACCATCTACCAACTGCCTTGTTGAGATCATATTTCTTTTCATAGCAAGAATATGCCTTACATATTTCACCAGCCAATCAGTTCCATTCTTAACTTTTATCCATACCTTACCCATTCCAACAATTTTACATGACTCATCATCACCTAATAAAACATGTCCAAAATCACCTAGAACATAATCATGAAATTATTTCCTATGGGGTGTAGCATGACATGAAGCCCCTAAATCTACTACTCAATAATCACTAGTATTATCTAATGCAAGAATTAAAGCATCTTGTAACACATCACCTACTACATTTGCTTCCTGGGTAGTTTCCTGCTATGCATCTCCTTTCTTCTTTAGAGATCTGCAGTGTTTCTTCAGATGTCCTTTCTTTCCATAGTTCCAGCACTCTATCTTTCCTAGTCTGGACTTGGATCTGCCCGTTTTACACTTACCACGATTACATTGGGTCTTTCCTCTCTCCTTTTGTCTTCCCCTACTCTCCATGGTCAACGCATTACCTGATGTCTCACCTGTGCTTTTTCTTCACATTTCCTAGCTAATAATAACACCAATAACATCATCAAATTTCAAGGTGTTTGAACTAGAGACAGAGTTACTTACAGCCATGACCAAGCTATTCCAGCTTTCTGGAAATGAACACAAGATTAGAAGAGCCCTAACCTCATCATCAAAGTTCACACTTACAGAACTTAGTTGATTTGTAACCATATTAAACTCATTTAAATGATCAGTAACAGATCCACCTTCAAACATCTTCATATTAAATAAACACTTCATTAGAAACACCTTGTTGGAAGCCGAGGGTTTTTCATACAGCTTACCCAATGCGCTCATCAAACCCTCCGTTGTCATTTCTTTTGAGATATTGAAAGCCACCGATGAATCCAAAGACAGTTGTATTGTCCCCAGTGCCTTTCTGTCAAGAACCTCCGATTCTTCGTCCTTCATGGTTGCCGATTGATTTGCTCTTCCTCCCAATGGTAGGAATAGATCCTTTTGGTACAGATAGTCCTCCATTCGCATCTTCCATAACTGAAAGTTTTGGCCATTAAACTTCTTGACCTTAAAATTTTCTTTTTCTGCCATTGCTCCCACTCGAACCAGAAACCCTAGCTTCATGCGGGTTTATCTGCCAAATAGACCTTTGGCTTTGATACCAATTGTTAGAAAAACAGGATCGCAGAGCAATAACAATAAACATAAATGCAAATATAATCACATAAACACATTACAAGAGAGACACAGATATATCGTGGTTCACCCCAAGATGGGATACGCCCACACTGAAATTTCCAGTCCTTATTATTATACCATCCAGCAAAGTGAAGGGATACAACCTGCAGCACAGCCACTGCACTTCCTCTTCACTGTCTCACAGTCTCTCCTCTTTGATCTCAGAGATCTTTAAAATGCATAATACCTAATACATTAACCCTAGTCGTGTTATAATGTCTTTCTTTTATAGGGGAAATACAATGGGAAAATACCACGGTTTACCCAAAACCATGGGCCTGTAAAACTACCCCAAAAATTTCCTTCGGGGGCTTCGCCCCTGGACCCCCCACCCCAGCTGGGGTGAGTGTACAGTCCTTTTACATATCATATAAAGCTAGGGTACAAACACGGCTAAATAATAATGTCTCTGAATTTGGAGATCAGGCTCCACAACCAACACTGAAAACCTCCTATACTTGGGGGTATAAATGAGTAAAGGCTTATTATGTATTGATAGATTTCCAAACTCCATTTAATAAAATATTTAATTGGCATACCTGCATCTTTTTCGAAGATATTATTTTTATGGATCTCTTTTATTTTATCAATTACTTTACTTCATTTATTTTTTAAAATTGGACTATTTATATTAATCATCTATGAATTGTATATATTTTACATTTTTGATACAACACTTGTATATTTCTTGGCCCGTGTTTTTTATAATAATTGATTAACCTTCTGATTGTTTTGCAAATTAATTTTCAAAACTAATATAGCTTACTGCAACAATGTAACATGGATTAAAAATCTAAGATAACTTCATTTCACTAATACACATACAATGAATGAATAACATGACATTAACGTCTTTTATGTTATGTTATATAGTCTGCAATGTAACAAACTTGTTCAATGAACTAATGCTCGTCTACTATAGTAATTTCGCACATAAAAATTCTAATGATTTTTTTTACATGTATCTTCTTTTCTTAGTAATTTATACTTTCAATTTTGTTTCTTTAGTTAGTTGTTTATTTGCATTTTTTTATTAACATAATTTCACTTAGTTTATTTCATAGTTTTATTCAGTTGGTTACAATATATATTTTTCCGCTAACATTTGTAGCTCTAATAAACACAAGTGACTCAAAAATTACCCAGGTTTGCACCCCACTTTTCCCCTTGACCAGACCTCTAAGGCCGTTTCCTCACTATTGTTGTATGAATCAGTTCGAGCATCAACAACCACCACTATTTCCTATTAACATTAGTTGATTATTATAACAAATATAACTAGACTCAATTGAACTTAATATACATAATTTTTCAAAGGCCCTTCGGGTGTTGCTAGGGTTGGGCCAGCTCTACTAATGATCATAATTACCACATTCACTTGGGGGGTTCTCATATTTAAAATAAAAGCACATATGCACACACATCCTCTAGATAAACATCATATTATATTTCTCTATTCCTTGGTTATTCAAAACTAGGTTGGAAAGCCCTCTCCGATTCTTTCCTTTAGAACCCATTGATGTTCCCTTGTCATTGTGTCGTCTTGTTAGAAATCCTTCCAGCATCATACCTCTTCTTTTAAAACATTATAAGTCAAACTCTCCTTGCTTCTTCAGATTCATGACCTCTCACAACCTTCCTTCGATGCTTCTTTCATCACTCACCTCCTTTCGTAGTTTTTCACTCCTTCTCTTCACTACACATATTTAGTTAATCCACCACTAATTTGTAATTTTTTATTTTGCAAAATTGATTCATCCCTTTCACTAATTTCCACTCCCTGCATGGTATTACTTTTCTAATCCCTTAATTTTTCTAACACCCCTAAAAGCACCCTCTAACATGAGGTTTTTATTCAACCATGCTAATAGGTTAAAAGGGAAGCTTTCCTTATTCATTAAACAACACCTTGATCCAAATCAATATTTATTTTACCATCCTCGTTCATGATCTCCTCTCTAAGTCTTTCCCTACCTCTGAAAATGATTGAAATGTGACTACAAAAATTCCAAGACAAGCCATTGCACCATAGTCTTCACCTAGAAATTAATTGTGACTTATTTGATGACCCATTTTTTGAAATGCAACTAAATTTCATGTGTTCGATTATATCATCTTCCTCTCCTTTTAGGCATCTTTTAATGCTTCTTCAAGTTTCCACAACCATTGGTAAAGGATTACAAGAACCTGAACCCAAAACATCTCATATCCATCCTACGATCATCACCATGAAGAAGTACTTGTTTACATTGCTTGAACTTCAATTCACGCAACTCTACTTCCTATCCTATGAAACCCTCAAACCTAATTTCAAACCAATTTTCAATTTGAGATCTCAAGAATCTTTGTCTTAGCCTACAAGGGTTTCTCCCCCGATGATAAGTTCTAGGTAACAGAACAATTTGTTAGATTTATTTGGAGACTAAAGTATGCTAACGTGTTCACAAAAGTCTTGTGTAGTCTAGGTATGCTAACGTGTTCACAAAAGTCTTGTGTAGTCTAGTTCTGGGATTTTCAATCCCTCTGAGAGGAAGGTCTCACCCAAAGATGTGCTGAGAATAAATATAGGGAGATGATTTGTAGGTTAAAGCTTTTACTATTTTGACTTCACATTTATTCATTACATAATCTATACGGATGATCCATAACTCCTTAACACATATCGTATATTTATATTTATATCATGCATAAAATCTAAGCTAATATAAAGTAAATGGATTTGTTAACATAATAATCATCCACGTCAGAGATATAAGACAAATATTAAAGTAGGGGAGGCTTCCAGAACTTCGCTCCAATGCATAGATCTAATACATCGTTACTTCATTGTTTCTAGCATGACTTATGCTGGAATAAAAAAAATGATTGGAAGGTGAGTACAAAGCCCATATAATAGAAGCTAGATTTAATTTCCAATGGTTCATGCCCAATCCTATGTTGTAGGAAGTAGAAGACAACAATTTTCAAACTTGATTGAAATCAAGCTGCAAACCAAAACATTAAAACAAATCATAAAAATATATACACTATATAAATTAACAAGATGCGCTCATATAAATTAACAAGATGTGCTCATTTAAGTGTAGGGTTTCTTCACATTAGGTCGATTAATAGGATATGGAAAGAGATTACTTCTATGTTTGGTGAACTCATATGCTATTTTATGTGAGTCCATGTCACAGAGTTAAACTTTTAAGGACCAATCTTTTTTTTGGTCTTATTGTAAGAAAGGACAAAGTTGCCTATTTGAAAAGAGTGAGGATAGAAAATACTGTCATAATGAGTCTTAATCCATTTTTAGTGATTTCGATAAATGTCAAGGCATCACGACATTAATCATCTAAGCATTCAAGCACAAGTATTTCGTTGGAAGAGGAAGTATCAAGGACAAATTTAGCAACTATCCAAACAGAAGGAATCACACATTCAATTAGTAAAGTTCATTGATACTCTAAACCAAGTGAAAAGGTGTAAATCTAGTAACAATCTTAACCTGCATGGTTTGATACAGGGTAACTTTTAGGGGCGAAATTTCGCTAATTGGCTATTTTTCGGGCTTTTTTTCAAAAAATAAATTTGCTATTTGGTCATTTTTAGTCTCTAATATCGCCTATATTTACATAAAATATGTTTTTTTTAGCATAATATTCGCCAAAATTTACATGTTTCAGTAGTAAATTGTAGGTTTCATATTTAATATTCGCCTACCTATCTATATATATGTTTTTTACCCTGGTTTGATATGCCCATAAAGGAAAAACAATATAACATGCCAATTAAGTCTTATCTTTAGCTACCATCCATTGAGTATAATTTTCAAATTTTTATTATATATTTTACTTCATTGCTTTCTTGTGAATAATATAGTGTGGCATATTACTATCTAACCCTAACCTAGTGACTCATTTTGTCATCACCTCTTTCTAAAAATATTTTCCATTTTAAAAACAATACAAAGAGATACTAATACTAATTCAATTTGCATATATCTAATTTTTCAAAGAATATTAATGAAGTCCATGGCTACAATTTTGAATCGACATACAAATTGTTGTTTCACAAATACTTTGTGACTACTCAACTTTCCTTTTTACATTATGGTTACATATTTAACATACTAATGGTGTGTGACTATTTGATTTCTAGCAAATGGTGTCATAATTCTTTTGATACCCTACAACTTAAGTTAGGTTGTGGTTATTTATTGGCTTGGTATCATTGAGATTATTTGTAATAGTCACCCCCAAAACCAATAATTATGTTAATATGGATTTTTATATGTTCAATCCTTTCTTTTTTGTATTATGGTTACCTATTTAAGATATTAATGCTGTGACTATTGGATTTCTAGCAAATGGTGTCATAATTGGTGTCATAATTCTTTTGATACCGTGCCACTTAAGTTAGGTTGTGGTTATTTATTACTTCGTATCATTAAGATTATTTGTAATAGTCACCTCAAAACCAATCATTATGTTAATATAGAGGTTTATATGTTGTCATAAAGTAATCCTCGTAAAAAAGATTAAAATATAATAGGTATAAAAGTTGTTATGCATATTTTACTATTTATTATTATTATTATTATTTAAGTTTAGTATGAAAAAAATTTAAAAAGTTAACGTAATCACCCACAACCAATAACTATCATATTAATACTCATATTAAATTTATTAATACTCATATTAAATTTGATAAGGTCTAGTGAAGACTAATCCAGTAAAATTTTGTTTTTATAATTAAAAAAAATAGAAAAAGAGTCATAGTTTTGACATAATATTTTCTAAGCAAATTAACATAAATATTAACTTTATATAATAAAAAATGAAAATACACCGAGTATTTTGAATCGACATAACTTTACATGTTCTAATAGGGAGAGGCATATATTGATCTCTTCAGTCAACCCTGGAAGTGATGATGAACCAGTAAACAGTCAGTCACAAACAATGGTTGACCAAGAAATCCCCCGTAGTGACGATGAACCAGTAAACAATCCTTCTGCTTCCAGCAGCAGATCTTCATACCAGCCAGGAATACGTCGAAATCCTGTTCAACATCAATATATTCGCGGCCGTCGGCGGATATTTGGGGTGAGCAGATACAACGAGTCAGCCACAATGAGTTATGAGGAGCTCTCTACATTACAAGAGTTGGTGGGTTCTGTGAGAGTGGCGCTGCCTCCTGAAACTGTAGCCACTATGACTGCCACTGTGTTCAAAAAACAGGCAGATGATGGACAAGAAGAAGATAGGTGTACAGTTTGTTTGGAGAGTTATAAAGATGGCGAGAAAGTTGTGCAAGTGCCATGCTCCCATATATTCCATGGCCACTGCGCCGCCTATTTGTTTAATCACACCAAACGCTGTCCTATCTGTAGGCAAGAAATTGAAACTAAGAAGTAGAGGCCAGCACGAGACAACCATGTTTGATTTATAGCTAGAGTGTTTCTCAATTGTCGTCTTATATGGCTTGCTATTTTAAAAATTTATAAAAAAATATATCTTAGACTTTGCTTTCTATTCGCTTTTAATAAATATTATACATGTAACTTCTAATTACAAGTCTATAATATAATGTATTAATCTAACTAACATAGATTCATCTTAATCCTTAATTTATTATTTACGGGAGTGATCTAATTTGTTATGGTTTAATTTGTTTAATCTTAAATTTTGTACACATTTAAGTAAATTTACATCTCTTGATGCATCTTTGTGCTTATAGATTCGGAGTATTTTTTTAATTACTTTTCATTTGGTTTTACCTTTTTTATTTATTTTATGAGTCAAAATGATTTTAACAAGGCCACCGTGTTAGAAACCCATGTCAATCTTTCTCTTTACTTTGTTAGTATATTGTTGTTGGACGCACATGCTTTGTAAGTCGTCTTGAGTATTATATATGCCATGGTATTGATCCATAGTTTGTATTAGCTCATAGTATTATATGTTCCATGGTATTGATCCATAGTATTGGACGCATATGCTTTGTAAGTCGTCCCGTAATATTATATGTTCCATGGTATTGATCCATAGTATTGACTCATAGAATTAGTATATAAGTTTGTGTTGAGGCCAATCAAGACACCGAAAATTTATTTGTATTGAGCTTGCTCAAAGGAGGTTGCCCCCTCGAAGTGGCTCGCCATCAATGAATCTATTCTGAGTTCTGTTATTTCTGATATCTTGTGCATTTTCATTAATTAATTGTTGCAGGTACTTCACATCTGGTATCACAACACTTTCTAGGGCTCGTTGGGTGGACCTTCTAGCCCATTGAGAGGACCTTTTAGCGAAAAGGGCAATGACCTCTACCTTATTGACTAGTTCCCACTCGTGAGGTAAACCAAGAGCTGTTGTTTGTAGCAAAGCGGTTATCAGTTTTACCTAAGCCGTCGAGTGAGGGGTACTGCCCCAACATGCAAGCCGTTAGACAGCATTGATTGCCGAGTGAATCCCCTGAACCTTTAAGAAGTCGCGCATACCTGAGGTCCATATCTATTGCCAGTTGATAAATTGTAGATTACATCTGTCCAAAACTGTTGTCGATCACTTCCACGTCATTGCAGATCCATATCTGCTTTGTTTTAACTCTGTTTCCCTTGAAAATTCACTAAAACCACTGCAATCCCATTCTACGTATTTCATTCCTGAGAACCCTATCCCAAATTCCACTTTCGAACACCAGAAATCCCACATTTGTCTATTTTTAGGGCTTTCCATAACTTCTTTGATTTTCACCCCAATCACCTTCAAATTTTGCCACAGTGTTCATTTCCTGTTTCTGCTTCTTTGTGCCTCTCTGACAAATTTTCTCATTCTTTCACCCTGCTTCTGAAATCTTCATTTTTTTGCTTCCCTGTCCATTCGAAAGTGTCCAAAACCTAGTCAAACCCCAATTACCCATCCGAGTTTTTCCCAAATCCAAATTTTCCTCTACTAGTTTATGTTTTTGTTTTTCTACCCATTCAAAAAAAAAAAAAAAACACTACTGGCTATGGTTGTCACCTGCGCAGGAGCAAAAACCATGGAGGAAGAACTTGCAGCCCTCAAAACCAAACTCCAAGATCTTGATGAAAAAATTCTTGGCCTCCATCTTGAGCATTCAGCCATGAACAATAAATGATAGTTGGAGTCTTTTGCAGACACTGGGTTCTCTTCTTCCAACAATTTCTGTGGGCCGAAGCTTGATTTTTCTCGCTTCAATGGTAATGATTCGACTAGATGGACCTATCAGGTAGAACAATATTTCATTCTGCATAATAATTTTGATGTCAACAAAGTTTCACTTACATCCTTTCATTTGGAATGGGAATCCCTTCAATTGTATCGTTGGTACATCAAGGCTCATGAAGAGCCAAAATGGCCAAATTTTTGCTAGCTCCTTTTGCAACGATTTGGTCCTAGTGCTTTCGATGACTTCACCGGAGCACTCACTAAACTTCGTCAAATTGGCACTATGAGAGAGTATTAGACAGAATTTGAGAAACTAGACAATCACATAGAAGGATTTCCCGATGACTTCTGCAGGAGTTGTTTTATCAGTGGTCTAAAGGGTGCAATCCGATTTGAGGTCAAAATGTTATGTCCCAACATAGTGATGGAAGCCCTGGGGTTGGCTAAGTTGGCATAGGACAAGATCGCATCCCAACAACCCTCCAAACCCACTTTTGTTCCCTTTAGAAATGTGGGTTCTCAACGACCTCCCATCACGCTAGCTCCTCGACCAACTCCTATCAAGCATTTGTATGAAGCAAAGATGCGGGAACGCAGAGAAAAAGGGATTTGTTATAATTGTGATGAGAAATTCACTCGGGGACATAGATGTGTTGAGAAAAAGATCTATCTCTTGAATGTGGATTCTCTGCCTGCCTCTGAAATTGGTGAAGAAGCTCCAGATACAATAGATGATCAGGTTGACATTCAAGAGTCACATGTTGACCCTCCGTCTTAGGACGACCACCCAGAGATATCTCTCCATGCTTTAGCCGGAGTCACCACCCCCCAAACAATGCAGGTCAAGGTTTACTTCAAGAAGCTTCCTCTTACAATACTCATTGATTCTGGTAGCACTCATAACTTCATTGACCCTCGGATCGCCAATGAAGGGTTACTTGTTTTGTCCATCCTTGCTCCAACTTTGAAGTCATGATTGCCAATGGGGGAACCTTACCTTACAAGGGGAAGTGTCACAATTTGCGTATCTCTATGGGATATTATAACATGCGCTCTAACATGTTTTCCTTGGCCTTAAGCAGTTGTGATGTGGTTTTAGGTGCTCAATGGCTATGCACACTTGGCCCCATCTTATGGAATTTTGTTGAAATTTGGATGTCGTTTTCAATCAATGGGAAAAAACACACAATGACAGGATTACAACTAAGGTCTCTCAGCATCATCAGTTCACATTGTATGGAAAATATCTTTAAGAATAATTCATATGGTGTCATCGCTCAGATCTATTCCATTCAGATGCAACCATCAATAGTCTCCACTACTCCATTGGATCTACAACAAATTATGGATAGATATACCGGTGTCTTTGTTGAACCAATGTGATTTCCATCTTCAAGGCCAGAGGACCATCGTATTCAGATCCTTCCTAGAAGCATTCCTCCCAACATCAGACCCTATTGCTACCCATTTCACCAGAAAACAGAGATTGAGATGCTCGTTCGGGACTTACTGAAGCAAGGTATTATCCACCCTAGTACTAGTTCCTTTTCTTCACCAGTTCTTCTTGTCCTAAAAAAAATATGGGTCATGGCACCTCTGCATTGAATTTTGATCACTTAATCACCTCACAATCAAGGATATGTTTCCAATTCTTATTTTTGATGAGCTTCATGGTGCTCAATTTTTCTCCAAGTTGGATCTTCGTTCTAGGTATCATCAAATTCGGGTTCATGAAGATGCTATCCCTAAAACAACTTTCTGCATGTGCATGATGGCTACTATGAGTTTTTGGTCATGCCCTTTGGCCTCACTAATGCTCCTTCCACATTCTAGGCATTGATTAATAAAATATTCCGGCCCTACTTGCGAAAAATCATTTTGGTCTTCTTTGATGATATCCTCATCTATAGTAAAACATGGGCTGAGCATCCCCAAGATCTGGATCTTGTAATGCAAATTTTCTCTGATCATCATCTCCACGCCAAATAGTCTAATGTGTTTTTGGACAGGAGGAAGTAGAGTATCTTGGGCACATTATTTCAGCACAAGGGGTTCGTGTGGATCCTGCCAAAATAACTTCCATGAAAAATCGGCCGCATCCTCAGACACTCAAGAGCCTTCGTGGTTTTTTTGGATTGACTGACTACTACCGCAAGTTTGTCAAGGATTATGGGAAGATTGCAGCTCCATTAACCTCTCTATTGAAAAATGATTCTTTTACATGGACACATGCTACTGAGTGTGCATTTGAAAAACTAAAACAAGCTATGTGTACTACATCCGTTCTAGCTATGCCCGATCTTTCCAAGCCCTTCACTATTGAGAGTGTTAATTACGACAATGGACTTGGTGTTGTTCTCCTTCAAGATGAACATCCCATTGCGTTCACCATCAAATCCCTTTCCGGTAAGAATTTAGTTTCCTCTACATATGAGAAGGAAATGATGGCTATTTTGCATGCAGTATAGAAGTGATGACTATACGTATTATGGAATCATTTATGCATCGAGACTGATCACCAGAGTTTGAAATATTTCCTGGAACAATGGGTATCCTCCCCAAAACAATAGAAATGGGTTAGAAAACTCATGGGTTATGACTATGAGATCACTTACAAGAAGGGTAAGGACAATATTGTGGCGGATGCTCTTTCTCACACATGTGATGACCAAGTTTCTCTTTTAGCGATTTCTATGCCTGTTCCAAATTGGTTGCAATCTGTTCAGTAGGGCTATGCCAATGAATTTTCATTATCTCACATCATCCAACGCTTGGCCAACAACTCTTCTGTTGTACCCCATTACTCTTGAGATGGTGCTTCCCTGAGATACAAGGTTCGTTTGGTGCTTCCCTAGAGCATAGATCTTCAACAGGATGTCTTCTATGAAATCCATGCTTCTTTATCGGCAGGGCACTTTGGGTTCCTCAAAACATATGAGCGGGAACGGCGTAACTTATTTTGGAAGGGAATGGAAAGTACAATTCAATAGATGGTGGTTGAATTTGATACCTTCCAGCGCAATAAGGGTGAAACGACAGTCCTTTCGGGATTGCTCAAACCCTTTCCCATCCCTACATGGATTTGGACAAATATTTCTATGGATTTCATTGAAGGGCTCCCTAAATCTAGAGGGAAGACAATGATTTTAGTCGTGGTTGATCGCCTCTCCAAATATAGTCATTTTTGTGCACTCAACCATCCCTATATAGCCTCCTAAGTCACACAAATTTTCCTGGACCAGATCTTTCATCTTCATGGAATCCCTTTTTTCATTGTCTCGGATCGCGATGCAACTTTCACCAGTCATTTTTAGACAAAACTATTTCGCCACACTGGAACCAAACTGAAGATGAGTTCAGGGTCTCACCCACAAACAAATGGTCAGACTGAAATTATCAATAAATGCTTGGAAACTTATCTTCGTTGCTTCACCTTTGAACAACAACATCAGTGCGAAAAGTGGCTCCCTCTCGCTGAATGGTGGTACAATACCTCTTACCACACTGCCTCTAAAATGACTCCATATGAAGCAGTCTATGGTCAAGCACTGACATTTCTTCTTCCATTCAGCCCCAACAGTTCACTAGCTCAGGTAGTTAACACGGTCTTTTGAAACCGCGATCGGATTCTTCGCATTTTGCAGGACAATCTTCACATGGTAAGAAATCGAATGAAGCAACAAGCCGATCAACACCATTCTGAGCGCACTTTTAAAGTAGGTGATATTGTTTTTCTTCATCTACATCTTTACAAGAAATCCTCCCTGAAACTCAAAGGGAATCATAAGCTCGCTCCAAAGTTCTATGGGCCATATAATATTCTTCAGAAGATTGGGTCCATTTCTTATAAATTGGAACTTCCTCCTTCCCACATTCATCCAGTATTTCATATCTATTGTTTGAAGAATGTTCTTGGCACCAACATCAGATGACAAACTATTTTACCAGAACTAGATAATGAAGGATCCATCCTTTTGGAGCTGGAGGCTTTCCTCAATAGGCGCACTCATCAGCTTCGCTCTCGATCTATCACAGAGGTATTAATTCAGTGGCACATAATGCAACCAGAGGATGCTACATGGGAACCACTCCTTTAGATTCAGCAACAATTTCCACATCTAAAGCTTTGAGGACAAAGATTTTTTATAAGGGGGGGGGATGTTAGGAACCCATGTCAACCCTTCTCTTTACTTTGTTAGTATATTTTTGTTGGACACATATGCTTTGTAAGTCATCCCATAGTATTATATGTTCCATAGTATTGGATGCATATGCTTTGTAAGTCGTCCCGTAGTATTATATGTTCCATGGTATTGATCCATAGTATTGGCGCATAGAATTAGTATATAAGTTTGTGTTGATGCCAATGAAGGCACTGAGAAGTTATTTGTATTGAGCTTGTTCAAATGAGGTTTCCCCCTCGAAGTGACCCACGATCAATAAATCTATTATGAGTTCTGTTATTTCTGATATCTTGTACATTTTTTGTTAATTAATTGTTGTAGGTTCCTCACACACTGACAACAGTGGCATGGAATTCTTGCAAAATATCCTATCGTTCATGGTCTAAGACACATTTTGTTGGAATATTCTCCCCATCATTTTTCAGTTTTGCATGCATGCATGAATCCAGTCATCGTCATGGTGGACCTCCCAGCTCCTAGAGCTTGGTTCTAGCTCTCCACAGCCTATCTATAACCCCCAGGGGGCCTCCCACCTACCAAAGGCACCCTTATCCATGGAAAGTGCGCCTTTCTCACCTACCATAGCCAGTTAGGCGCTTTTCTCACCTACCAGTCAGTTATCACTTTGTACTTCCTTGATTTAAGGCTAGATTGACTCCCCCATTGACTGTTTCACTCTGATGGACCTCTAGTGAAACTAGTCTGCCCATTCTGACTCTAGTTAGCTCCTCATGCGCCCTCCACTGAGCCTCCTTCATTTAGTTAGTGCCTACCTCACTCAGTTAGACTCAGTTAAACCACACTTGACTGACTGTTACCACTGATGACTAATACATTGACTGGATAATGACTCCACTATCATCCAAGCCACACTCTGAGTTAGGAATTCAAATGCCCTAATTGGCCTATTCGAATCCTATATTATGCCATCTTCATGGCTATTGTATTCATTCACTTACATTCTTATTCATTGTATAATACTGAGATATTGTTCTATTCTACTGTGTTTATGAGTGATCATTGAGTGTCTCCTTCTCTTCTTCTTGCAACATATTTGAGAGTTTGATTGTGAGTTGTTACAGCTGCCAAATCCCTTGCAGATTCTTACATGGTATCAGAGCAGGAAGCAGCTATTCGAATTACAGCAGTTGCAGCATTTCTTTGAGCAGCTATCTTTCACTTGTGCACCAGAAGCCTCTGAGTTTCCACAGAAAATCCTGGTGCTATTATTTGATTTCATTGGAGAAATCCAGTGAGGTCTAGTCAGGTGTGAAGGACTTAGTCCATGTGCCAAGTGTCCTTAAGGTAGTGTTCAGTCGAAGTGTAGCATTCTCCATCAACACATCTTTTATTGTTTTGTAGGTTTATTCACCCATTTGGAATCTTCTTCAACTATTAAACTTTCTCTGTTCAAATGGATCTAAAGCTTACATCTTCCAACTATGTTGAGTGGAAAGCCAAAATGACTCTCTTCATGACATCAAATAGTTTCACCCGAATACTCAACGGAACGATGGTAGAACCAACTAGTGCAGTTGAAAAGTCCAAGTACTTGGATCATCTTGATGAAGCAATTGATCTCCTCCTTCTCTCAATTTCTGATGATCTACATTTTCATGTCATTTATCTTACATCTCCGAAAGAGGTGTGGGACAAGATCAAATCTCTTTTTGGGCCAAAGGATGATATGTAAGCACACAAATTGGAGAATGAGCTCATATGTTTGAGTCCTAGCATGTCACGTCCCCACTTTGACCCTTGTAATATTTTGGGTTATAATGTAAGTATTGTATGCATATTATGTATGATTCCTAGCTTGGAGCTCAAGGCCAAGGCCCCGCTAGCAAACGCTCAACCTAGAAGAGGCAAGTATTTGAAATTATGCTACCCATGTGATAGTGAACCATGGGAATTGTAAATATGCATCTTAATATAAATGCCCACGACTAGCTATGCAATGCAACAAGAGATGGGGGCATGATGTTACAAGGAATTGGGAGGAAAATATTCAAACCCTTGAGCCAATCAAGTCAATCCAAGTGTCAATGAGAGAACCCATGAACCCTCAACTATCCATGTTGACTTTTGTACCTAATCATTGATTTCTCCCAAGAGTTGGTTGAGGTAGTTAATGCCTTGGGGAATGGGAGGTATGGCTGTCCAAATTCGAGTATGGGCAAGCCACCCTTCCTAGATTTTCGTGTTTGGATTCTTCGGCAAGAAAAGGGCCACGAAATTGCACCCCAAGCCAATTTTTCACCTATCAGTTTGCTCTATCACGAGTTGGGACCTTCTTGTGCAGTTCCCTCCATGGTTTTGCTATGTTTACCTTCATTTTCCTAGCTGGGAAGGGCGTTTTTGCTATGGCTAATAGTGGGGAAGAAGGGAAAATGATTTGGGGGTTTTATTGAGGCCGTTTGGCCCACTGAATGCTCATACATATGTGGGAGAAATCGGTTTTCTTCCCCGGGATTGATTCCCTCTTCCCACAAATCCATTTTTGGTGTGCCTAGTTTTTGGGAAAACCCATGTCCATCTAGCTTCTATTTCCCATTGCTGAAAGTGTGTTTCCAAGCCCATATCTGAGTTTTGTGTTCAAGAGAATTCTGGGGTTGAGTTGGGTATCCATTGCTTTAGGCTGTGCTATGCTTGAGGGTTCCCTTTTCCTTGTACATATCATGCCCAGCTCGGAGGTGGTCTCTGAGTTCTGAAAGAATATAGGTTGGGTAGAGACCTATGGTTGGGAGGAACGTTGCAGCGACATAGCTAGTTGTTTGGGACAATTGCACCAGAAAGATAAGTGTTTTCTATCTATGTGTTTTACCTCTACAGTGTTTAAATTAATGATTGTTATTGATATATTGAGTGCATATGAAAACATGTGTGTGGATGAGTTTATTTCTGTTGTGCATATTTGTTTGATTTACATCTACACACATCTGTTTTATGGCTGTGAATCTAATGAATTGGCTGAGTTTTATGAAAATCCCCATAGAATGGCATCATGTTTCCTTCCTTGCATTGGATAGAAGGGTGGGTACGTTACAGAAGATACTAGAGTGATGGTTGCAGCATTGGGCCTAATGGGCCAAATCAGGCAGCTTGCAGGGGTATGTATGCTTCCTGCTCAGCACTGATAATTAAGAAAAAATTTCAAAATTTTCAAATTTTCAAAATTTTTCTAAGTGTCTATGAGTTTTCTGCCAAAAACTGTGTCGGCGAATCTCAGCGAGTTGGCCTGAAACGGTGGCAGAACTCATTGAGTGGAGCCGACACATCCGGTGAAATTGGCTGAGTTGCGCCCACAAAGTTCCGGAATGCCCGGGAAAGGAAGAAAAAATTCAAAATTTTTCTAAGTGTCTTTCGGCGGAAGAACTCGACAAGTTGGTCCGCAATGGCGAAAGAACTCAGCTAGTTGGTCCGCAATGACAGAAGAACTCGGCGAGTTGGTTTGAAAATTTTTCTAAGTGTCTTTTCGATAGAAGAACTCAGCAATTTGGTCCGCAACGACAGAAGGACTTGATGAGTTGGACCGAAAAATTTCAAAAATTTTCTAAGTGTTTACGGCGGAATATTCGTGAATTAATGCAAGGTTGCATTGAAGGGATGTGCATTAAAAATATTTTGTACAATCTCGTGGTTATGCATTGGGTGAGTGCACATTAAAAGATTATGTGAATGCATGGTTGTGGTGTATGTTTTATTGCACTTAGATAATAGACAAAATGGTGAGATATTTAATGAGCTGCTGTGAATGCAGGAGAATGATTGAATATAGAAGGTAGACATGTTGATGGGCTACCAAGAGTGCTTTGAAAGGACCAAACTGCAAAACTGATACAACTATGAAGTGATGAGTATCTAAAGCTTCATTTAAATTGCATAAATGATGTGACTGTGTCTCACAATTTTATTATGATGATGATGCATATATATATATATATATCGTTGCATTTCAAATGTTAATAGCTGAGGGTGTTTGAGTTATTGAGTGTTATAATTCTGAGATCACTTCAGTGACTATTGTAGCAATGAAAGGATTATGCATATATACTCACAACATGTTTGGCTGATTGAAGTTTCAGATTTCAGGTAGATTGTTTTGGGCATGGAAAATGTGGGTAAGTCCATGACAAAGATTGGAATCTACCATGAGCAAAAGCCAAACGATATGAGAACAGACTCATGGCTAAGCAAATCAATTTCTATAGAGAACATAATTGCAAATTCATACTTGAATTTAATTATTAATGCCATTGCATGATTATCGTTAAATGCTGCTGACTGTTTGGATATTTGATAAATGTGCCAGGAAGACCATGTGTGATGACCTGCAGAAGCCAAACTCCATGGGAAGGACCCCATGCTTGGAAATGGGTTTCGGGTGAAGCACCATTTCATATTTTAAGAATGACATCTCAGCTGAGCTGTATGATTGAAAACCATTAGAGTGAGATGGTAAAGCTACGCCAAGAAGGCATGTGTGGTTTATGGAATGTGGAAAGATTGGGGTGGCAAACCAAAGAACTGTTGACTTAGAGAAGGGAGCCCCATTCTTTGCAAATGAAGAAAAGATACATCTGCAAAAAGAACGAGTATTATGTGACCCTAGATAAGAACATGCATATCTAAATTATTAGGTTTAATATGCAAAGCATGCTCTATTCTATTTATATGTCATTTCAGACTGCTTAAGTATGATTAGGGCCTACATGGCTCACATTAGAAAGGGGGTGCACACCTTTATGGTGGCGGGTCATGATAGGGTTGTCAATATTGACTACACCCTAAGGGAATTGACGCATTCCTGGTGTTTCAATACTTGATAGTGAATGTTATGGAATGCGGATACAATTTTGAGAAGCAATACTAATAAGCCTGCTTATCCTTCTTGTGTTGTCAGCCTACATAGATGCCAATTGGTACTGCACATTAAGAGGCAAAGTGAAGAAGGGTATGCAGAAGGACTGTATAGGAATTGTTAACCTTTCTATGCTCACACTATATAATATTGGAAGGGATGGACAAACCCAAGGAGCTGTGTAGTAAAAAGGGGTATCATCCTTGTGTGAGTGGGGCCATGCTAACCTGCAGTCAAGAAAGTCACCTATAAAGTTCCTAAAAGGAACCACCGATTTTCACAATAGAAGGAGTGGCGTCCTTGTATAAATAAAGAGTTGATGTGTGTGTGAAGGGTTGTGGTGCAAGAAGGTATGGTGACATTGGTGAAGGCATAAAATCTCTATTGGGTCAGCAGTAGGAGGGGGGCACCAAGACTGACTGAAAACCCTGAGATGCCTATGGCTCCATAGTAGATCCTTGACCTATAATGGTCGGTGGTGTAGTTTCCTTCCATTGGTCAATGACCCAGACGAATGTGCTGGCTTGGCACTGGAGAGGGCCAACCAGGTATGGGACTAGTTGGGAACCACCAAATTCTTGGTAATTCCAGTCGGCGTGAAGGTGTACTAGTTAAGCAATAACTACATCCAAGTCCATAGGCGATTCCAAGGCTTGCAAAGCGAAGTAGGACCCTGTGGACCAGAGGGGAAACGCACAATACATATAAGTATTCGTTTTCATTTATGTATTGTTTGGAATAATGAAGATTTTAGGTATAAATCTTCTAACAGCTAAGCTGATACACTATTGTTTCTTTGTTGGAAACCTTGGTCATTGCAGGAAAGCAAGACCCTGAAAGAACTATATAATTACTGGTAAAAGAATCCAGAGAGTAAATGAGTGGGCGACATAACTTCTTGAGAAATCGAGAGAGTAACTGGTTGGGAATTAACTACTTAATATTGTGAAGCAGGGTGTACACTGGCCAATATCCCTTAAACAATTGATAAAACCCAGTCAGCGTACTGGCTTGGCATTGCCTATTCGAATGATTGTGGAGTAGCCTACGTGTTGGCCCAACATTCATAATTGTGTTCACGGGAAATCCAAGGCTCGTAAAGCAAAGAAGGATCCCGTGGAATAAAGTAAAGACATCCAATACATATAAGTATTTGAATACCTTGCAGCTTCTTGCTTATAAAAATATGTGTGTATATAATTTGGTAATGATTTCCTAAACTCTTGTTTAGAGATAAACTCTATGAAAATAAACTAAACATGTGAATTGATTCAATGTTTGAGTGTGGGCATTGTTGGAAGCAAGGACCAGGAAGGCATCATAGGGATGTAGATGGACATGTGACCATCCTAAAGAGATCAGTATGAGCAGTAATGAAAGATGGTGCTAGTGGAAATGAGTGGGTCCTAGAATCCAAAGGTTTGTAGGCAACAATGGAGAAGGGTCCCCTAGTTGAAAATCCTTAGACAGACCTTAGACACTAAGTGTCATAGCCAAGAAAGGAAAGTCAAAGCATTCACATTGAAGTAAAAGAGACTAAGGAGCATGAAACCACAATGATGGTGTAGCTCCATAATAGAACAAGACTAAGAGGGAGAAACTCCTACTCTTCTCTTTCCTTTCGATTGATGCATTTATAAAACAAAAGATTGTTGAGTGCATGTCATGGCTGAAAATAGATTGTGTTTAATTGCTTGAAATGAATTGTGAATGCTGAAATAGTAAACTTCCTGTGAAAGGATGAACATGAATGAGTTCGTGTGTATGTTGGGAAAGCATAAAAAGTGTGGAAGTCCCATGAATAAAGCATGGACATTCCATGTCAATTGGGAAAATAATCGACCAATCTTAATGTTATGTTATGCTTGTCCTAACAAAGAATTTCCATGATGAATTTCACAGGTAAGCAAGTGAAACAATTGGTTGCAGCCGGCACAAGAAAGTGTTGCTAGTAAGAAAAGTGTGGTTAGTTGTTTCCATTGACCATGGAAGCAGACCAAGGGCTATTAGAGTTGGCTGAAAGTCTTCTTCAAACAATTGTCAGGACCCAAGAAAATATTGGAGAAATGCTCAAGCTGCAGAGGAAACAGAATGAGATGAACCACAAGGTTTTGCAGGACTCTATTCGCCTGCAAAAAGAGGTAAAAAGCATTATGGGAGCAATCAGTAAGGGAAAGGAAAGTGGATCCATGAAGAAGCATTCATCCAATCGATCGATTAAGAAACGTTCAAGGTGGGAAAACTCAAAGGAAACTGAGCAGGAAAAGGTAAAGCCACCAATGAAATGTTGGGGATGTGAAGGAAATCATTGCCTCCGTGACTGTCCAACGATGAGACATCAAGAGGGTATCCTCCATAAATTTTCCATCCTTGTAGATCCGCGGGAAGGTAAAGAAAGGGAAAGGATTGTTTTGGAACAATGCCCTCATGTAGAGCTAGAAGGTCCCAACAAACAGGAGCCGTTTGTGAAGACCAAAGGACTTGGTCCTGAAAAACCCAAGTAAAGGGTGAAATGCAGGACAGACCTGCCACATTTTGTGAATTTTGGACATGTATATAGCGTGTATGTATTCCTAAGTAATTGGAACACCGAGGACGGTGTTATTCCAAGGGGAGGGGATTGTCACGTCTCCACTTTGACCCTTGTAATATTTTGGGTTATAATGTAAGTATTGTATGCATATTATGTATGATTCCTAGCGTGGAGCTCAAGGCCAAGGCCCCGCTAGCGAACGCTCGACCTAGAAGAGGCAAGTATTTGAAATTATGCTACCCATGTGCTAGTGAACCATGGGAATTGTAAATATGCATCTTAATATAAATGCCCACAACTAGCTATGCAATGCAACAAGAGATGGGGGCATGATGTTACAAGGAATTGGGAGGGAAATATTCAAACCTTTGAGCCAATCAAGTCAAGCCAAGTGTCAATGAGAGAACCCATGAACCCTCAACTACCCATGTTGAATTTTGTACCCAATCATTGATTTCTCCCAACAGTTGGTTGAGGTAGTTAATGCCTTGGGGAATGGGAGGTATGGCTGTCCAAATTCGAGAATGGGCAAGCCACCCTTCCTAGATTTTCGTGTTTGGATTCTTAGGCAAGAAAAGGCCCACGAAATTGCTCCCCAAGCCATTTTTTCACCTATCAGTTTGCTCTCTCACGAGTTGGGACCTTCCTGTGTAGGTCCCTCCATGGTTTTGTTGTGTTTAGCTTCATTTTCCTAGCTGGGAAGGGAGTTTTTGCTGTGGCTAATAGTGGGGAAGAAGGGAAAACGATTTGGGGGTTTTATTGAGGCCGTTTGGCCCACTGAATGCTCATACATCTGTGGGAGAAATCGGTTTTCTTCCTTGGGATTGATTCCCTCTTCCCACAAATCCATTTTTGGTGTGCCTACATTTTTGGGAAAACCCATGTCCATTGGTGTGCCTACATTTTTGGGAAAACCCATGTCCATCTAGCTTCTATGTCCCATTATTGAAAGTGTGTTTCCAAGCCTATATTTGAGTTTTGTGTTTAAGAGAATTCTGGGGTTGAGTTGGGTATCCATTGCTTTGGGCTGTGCTGTGCTTGAGGGTCCCCTTTTCCTTGTAGATATCATGCCCAGCTCGGGGGTGGTCTCTGAGTGCTGAAAGAATACAGGTTGGGCAGAGACCTATGGTTGGGAGGAACATTGTAGTGACATAGCTAGTTGTTTGGGAGAATTGCACAAGAGAGATAAGTGTTTTCTATCTATGTGTTTTACCTTTGCAATGTTTAAATTAATTATTGCTATTGATATATTTAGTGCATATGAAAACATGTGTGTGGATGAGTTTATTTCCGCTATGCATATTTGTTTGATTTACATCTACACACATCTATTTTATGGCTGTGAATCTAATGAATTAGCTGAGTTTTATGAAAATCCCCATAGAATGGCATCATGTTCCCTTCCTTGCATTGGATAGAAGGGTGGGTATGTTACAGAGCTTCGAATCTATCAATGCCTTTCTCACCAAGTTCAAAAGCTTGATATCACAGTTGAAAATATATGAGATAGTGAAGGAAGATAAGTAGCTTATACTTGCCATTCTCTCAAAGTTGGGGGCAAATTTCTCATTTTTTGTCTCTACTTTCCAGTCAGCTAGGTTGTCCATTCCAAGATGGAAGGTCCCCTCATTTGATGATTTCACACAATCTCTTACCCAAGAGGAAGAGAAGTTGATTTCGATGGCAATGATCAAACCCAAATTGGATTCGGCCCTTACAATTGCAGAGAGAGAAAATGAGATAGGAAAGCTATAGATTCCTGGTGATACAAGGCCTACACACCAGTCAGATAGAGCTTCGTACTCTAAGAAGGCCAAACATTCTAAAAAGGGAAAGGCAGAGTGCACATATTGTCATAGAGGGCCTCATCCTGAGAGTGCCTGCATGCGTAAGACAATAGATTTGATGGCAAAATTACTTGAAGAGAACAACCTTCCTGTACCAGCATGTGCAAGGAAGAAACACTACTACATATGGGCGGATTGTTCCACGAAAATTTTCCACGTTTTCAACATTCGTGGGTTAGAAAACTGTTTTTTAACCTTTTTTTTTTTGTTTGGGTGGAAAAATCGTGGCAATATCCACGAATTGTAAAGTTCCACTAAGATTCGTCGATATAGGAACGAAAAATTTAGGGTAGGGTTTTTTTTCATGGAAACAGGGACAAATGTCGAGCTATATAAACTCCACACTCTCACCATGATTTTCACATTTTCTTTTCTTGTGGCACATTGAGCACGGATTTTGGACTTGCGGGGTGATTGTATGAGCTTGGATATTCTGCATAGCTCTGATTTTGAACTTGCAAGGTTAGTAATGTGTAATTTTTTGTCTATATTTTTATAAGGGTTAGATTTTAATATTGTTTATTAATGAGGCTTAGGTTCCTTAACAAGTAGTTATCAATTTTCCAATATTTTTGGTTCCTTAACTTTTGACATTTACCATTTTTTTTAGTAACCAACCAGAACCACTTCTAATTTTAGTGCTCTTGATACAATGCATTCCTAAAAATATGGAAATAATATTTATTTAAAACTCCAACCAGTGCATGGGTACAATCTCCCTCCAAGTGTTCATATTAAACGTTAGATTCTATTAACTTACCATATTCTTTCCATTCTAAATTCACTTTCTCACAAACAACTTATAACCATCTTTCCATTCATATTAACGTTAGTCTTCATGTTTTTCTTTATCAATATAGAAAATATTGGATTATAATATACTATACTTAGAAATGTACTTTTAATATCTAATGTAATTGACAAGTTATTGTTTTGTATGGTGTAGGTAAGACAATTACTTGTACGACCACTACAAGGATTTGTCACTATGAATGAAAATGCAAGGAAGCTTGCTCAGTTTAGAGCTGCATTAGAGGCGAGAGGAGATGGAAAATGTTGTTGTCCTTACCCACATTTAGTAAGTGCTTGTTGTATTAGCCTATGGTGCAATATAGTATCCAATATATTATTTAAAATCCAATGTTCACAGGAATCGATGGTAGAATTTTGTCTTTTTGCAAAAGTGTCCATGAATTCAAGGTCTTCCATATTTTCTCTCCTATGCTCATATACATCCTGGGGTACCATCTCATCTCGTATCTTCAATCCTTGAACATTTTCTACATTCTGCAAAAAGGATATGGCCCTAATCCAAATAACTTGACTCTTCATGTAAGATGTAAAATCCCTAAGCTGCACATCACCAACCAGTGGATTCAAATCCCATCCGTTGTATCCAGGCAACACCAAGTCATGCAGGTAAAGCTCACACAAAATATTTTCACCTCCTCATTTCATTTGTGATATAAATGTGCAAATTGTTCTTCATTGGCCATATGGAACTTATTATCTACAACTAATGTTCATGATTGTAATGAGGAAAGTTGACTTTGGAGGAAAAAAGAATAGATGGGATAGGGATCTTAGTATCTTCTCATTACATGGGCCAAGTAACATAGATATTGCTTTTCAATCCTATCTGTATCAACTTCTTTATTTACTCTATGAATCTCCAAATATTCTTGCCTTAGTTTAATCTTCATTACCTCCTTCTGAGGTTCTGCATATTCATAATGCCTTGTCAGCTTGATGACCTACTTTTGAAGGAATACAACTTAAGTCTTTTGTTCATACACCTTCTGCCTCAATTACTCTATGCTTTCTTCCTCAATTCCATTCTCTGTCATCTTTGCATCTCCTTTTTGGGGTCATTTATCCTTATGCGCCTTCATCATGTTATCATCAAATGCAGTGGATGATAGCACATTTCACTCTGTATATATGGTCTATAATAAGGTACCCAAACCATGTTGGCATTCTTGGATTTACAGCTTCTCTTTTACTTCTTTTAATTATTTTTGCAGTGCATGATTGGAATTCATTCACCCTCTGATAATATTTCTTGAGATGAGAAATGAGCAAGAGGGGTTTATGTTTAGGAAAAAATATTGGTTGCTTCTTTTTCCATCGCATTGCCATGTCCTCCTCTTCTTCATAGGGTTAGTCACGTTGATCAAGCCCTTCATATTATTCATCCCTCTATTCCATTATTGGTCCCGAAAAGCTATATAACTCCTTTATTTGTAGTTCTTCTTCTATAGGGTCAATATCCAATTCAAAAACTAGAATCAACTGCCTTCGCTTGGGAATTGAAATTTCATCATTTATGGATTGGAGGAATTCTGACCTTCTCACCATCAAGGAGGCTAAAGGAACATTGTCATTGTCATCTAAAACCTCCACCAACCAACTTTGCTCTGCAATGTTCCCTTCCTTATTCTCCTATTGATCCTCTAAAATACATTCCACCAATGAAACCCACATCTGTTTTTGTTCTTGTAGTGAATCCTTAACTAGTAACTTTATCAACCCATGATGTGTCATGCTAGTATCAAGGTTTGAAATTGTCTTTGATTTCAAACTCATTAATTCCAAGGATCATGAGAGAAAATAGGGCATATTTACTTTTATATGATGTCAGAGCTGAATAAGCAATAAAAAATGATAACCATATTAAAGCTGGTACCTACCTTCACATGTGAAAAATCGTTGAATGCAATAGGTTACCTATTTCCAAGGTTCAACCAGCGAACTCCTCTAGACCCCTTTATCATTTCCAACCAATCACTCATTGATCCCTTGGATGAACTCATTCCAAAGGGCTGCAAAGGATCCCTTTCTTTCAAACCATAATCCCCTTCCTCTACCAATATTGTTACTCTTGATATTACTTCAACTGTCGCCAGAATGTCAAATCACACCCTGACGATTGAATCCTTCAGCGTGAGGGATAAATCAAGTGCTACATCGACATAAAATCCATGGAGATTTTCAATATAGTCTAACCATCCTACTATCCTAAAAATTATTGACTCTGTCGTCCCTATAAAATTCTATGGCATCTGTGGATTCATTGTGTACTAGTGGCCTACCCATTGCCTCCTTTATCAATTCCCATTTCCTTACAATAAATTATGGCTCAACTAAAAGTCACTACGTTTAGGATAAAGGCTTAGGAAAATAACTTAGGGGAAGGTCACTATGCCTGAGATACTTCAAAACAGTTTCCCCAAATGATTACTCAATTCGCATTTTACACAAATGATCGTTATGATTTAAACATGTGCAATGATGAAATTGTCAAGTATGATCGAATTCAATCCCCATCGCATGTGTGAATGCAATCCCTCACTTAAAAAAAAAAGAATTTGGTTGATTATCGGGTTAATATGCAATTTTGATGTGATAGGGATTATGGTAAAAGAGGATTATGATGAGAGTTTGTGACAAGATAGTGAAATAAGATTTTCCATGACAACCATATGACTGTAGTCCTGTAATGATTCTATGATAGGGCTTTTGGGGAAATGATGACTTTGTATCCTTGTAATGGGTTTTATGTCCCCCCCCAACTCAAAATAGATCCATTCCTATGGAAAATAGGATTAGTAGCAGGACTACGATTCATAGGCACAAAATTATCATAAGTATTATTCAACCTTACATTCATGTTCAAATAAAGCTTATGGAAGAAATATATAATTGCATCTTATATTTACATGTGAGTTCTTCAGTACCTTTATTTAAAAATCAGAAAGGAAAACATCGAAATTAGGAAACCATTCATAAGTAGGTAGATCACATACCTCGTTTCCAACCAAACAAAGTGATCTGGTACCACATGCACACTTTCTTGTAGACACTTCATGTAGCCTATTATGCCAATTCTCCAAACTGTTTCCCCCAAGTTTGAAGAACACAAGCTAACACTTCGCCAACTCAAGGTACCATGTGTTGTTGGATTAACATAATCATCCATTCTTGAAGTAACTTTATAGATATTGCCTAAGTATTCAACATTGTATTCTTCTCGTACGAGTTCGACATACCTCAGACCCTCCAAAGGATCCAAAGGTGCAACAACTCTGATATCCCCTCCTTCAGTTGTCATCAACCTTTTCTTCATATTTATGATTGTCTAGTTTTCAATCACCCAATCAATGCCCAACAATTCTAGATATGGGTTGGCATCATCTGCTATCTCTATAACCTCGAAATTGGCATAGTTGCATAGTCCATCTATGTTAATAGGGACACCCACCATTATTCCAAATCGTATTACTTTCTGTTGATTGACTAATATTAACTGGACTGGTGACCATACCAACTTAGGTTTTCCCATAGCTTCCCATGTCTTTTTAGTAATAACATTCACATCTAACCCCAGATCTAGAATAATAAAATACATGTCATATTCCCCAATCCGTGCGCTAAGTCGCAGTTCCTTCCTTATTCTTATCCTCTTTTGCAAATTATTTAAATCCTTTTTCCTGAGGAATTCCTTTTTCTGACTCATCAATTAAACTCTGCAATTACCTTAAAGTAATTTCATCTTTTATTAATTCTAAATAGATTTTTAGAAAGTTCTTTAATTTACTTACCTTTCTTGAGCTTTGTTTTGGAGCTTATCGATCGAAGTAGAATGGCATATCATATATAGGAACTTCGTCGAAGACCAAGGTTGTAGATGTCGAAGGTCTGCTCTGAGTTGTAGAAAATTATTTCCTTGCATCCACAAATGTCTATTTTTCCTTTTGAAAATCAAATGGTATTGCGACTGGTATGATTCTAGGGGCACATGGATCAGTACATATTTCTCTATCATCTCATGTCGCAAATCCTCTCCTTATAAAAACAACGATAGTTGGTTTCTCTTGTCTCGGTTCTATTGATATATTTTGGACATTCTAGTTTTGGTTCTGATTTTGATTTCGATTTCCCTTTGCTCGCCACTTTTCTATGAGTTGTGTAAAGTATTCAATAAAGTGGTCCAATTCTCTATAGTATGTGCATGTCAACATGGGTTTGGACAATCCCTGGAAAAATGTCATGGTTGAGCATAGTTGTAACATATTATTATTCCAAGTGACCAAAGGTGGGTCTAAGGTGAATTTTTTTTGGTCCAAGCCACAACAACAAGCATTTGAGGAGCTAAAGTGAGGCTTATGTTCAGGGTCCATCCTTACCTTACCATATTTGCAACAACCCTTTGAAATTGAGACAAATACTTCAGAAAATGATGTTGGTGTAGTCCTCACTCAACAATGTCATCTAGTGGTGTATCATAGTGAGTGTTGATGTATTTGTAACTTCGGCACATATTCACTTGTATATTGTATTTGTACTTTATTGTATCGCCAACGGAGATGTATTCTTCCTCCAATTGGAGGTGTCGTCAGTTGTACTTGCATGTGTCACAAGTTATATTGTAGGTGTTGTAACTTATATTTGATGGGTTATTAGACCACCCTAGTGGGAGTCATCCCAATCAGCATTATGTTAAGTGGTTAAGTTGGGGCTGACCTAGTTGAGTAAAGGTCAAGTGAGTTAGTGTATAAATAGAGAGTGTGTCTCTCTCATTTTACACATTCTATTATTCACTCACTTCGCATTAGTGAGAGAAGAGAAGGATGTGCATAAGTGGAGGAGGAGCATGCTGCTGAAGATATCTATCTCTTGGGTTTGATCATGGTGATCATTGTATTGATGCTTATTCTATCACTGAGGAAGTTGTGTGGTTTTTCACCTTCTTGGTTTTCCCCGGTGAAATGTTTTGTGTCTCTTATCTCTTGTCTCTTATGCTTCATATGTTGTACATGTTGTTCTTTCAGTTAAGATCCTAGATATATTGAATTAAATGATGAAAAAATAACATGGTATCAGAGCTAGCCTGAAGGAAGGCATGATATGGCATTTATGAGACTTATTGCACTTGCGACAAATTGCAAGCTAGGGCTTGATATAGCAAAAACCAGTCATCATAGAACTTTCTCTATAACTCCATTTTGGCGAAGGTTCAGGATCTAAAACTTTTACAGTTCGTAGATAACATCCCCATGTACCTTGTTTCGAACACACAGCATCGGATGCGTTGCAGTTTGTGTTTTATGATTAGTACAATCTAGGGTTTCAGCCTCTTCCAGATCTCAGTCATAAACAGGTGATCTAGGAACAAAGGTCATAATTTGGGCTAGGAAGCTCCAAATGAAATTCTATAAAAAGTGAAAGTAAGAGCACGGACTTTAGTTTCTCAGGTAAGTTTTTCAGAGGCCGAAATTGAACCAGTGACACATGGCACGCTGTACAAGTTCGCTCTCCTGTTTTATCCAATAAACAGGTCACGTTGCGACACTCGGTGTAACTCTCTCTCAGACAATCCAATTGAGGTCAGACCTGTGGGGTTAAAAAGATAACAGGTTAGGCTACCACAGGACGAATTTGCAGACCTTATGGATTCATAATTTCAGAGATGCACCAGAATCAATCAGGTGCATATTTCTGTCAAAACAGATTTGGATTCTGAGCACCTTCATTCTTGGCTTGTCACTGCTATGGGAATTTAGGGCTTTGGAGAAGGTTGGAATTCTTGGAATCAAATTCCATGGATGAATGCTCCTCATCAAAATTGAAATTTAGAGACCAAGATCGATTTTTTTGGTTGGGCAGAAGGTCGGGCTTGATCAAACCCTAGTTTGAGATTTTCATCGGAAAGATGGAAAATTAGGGCTTCTGCAAAAGTTGGAATTTTTGAAGTCTATGACCACGGCTGGAAGCTCCTCAGAAAAATCGAAGTTTAGAGCTTTAAATTGAACCTTTTGGTTGGGCAGAAGGGTGGGCTTTATCAGACCCTAGTTCGAGGTCCTATCGAGTGAATCCAAAAGTTTCAAAGGCAATTTTGAAGGGTCAAATTTTGTAGTTTTCAAAATTGAAGTATACCAGCTTGATCAGCTCAGCAAGCCACATCTTTCCATCCATTCAGAAGTTTGAAATTCAAAGTTTGAATATTTAGGGTTTCTCTAACAAACCCTAATCCAACTCCATATCCAATTTCAAGCAAATCAAAGTGGATTGGGTTAATCCTAGAAAAGAATTAATTGGACACCTGCATAAGTGAAGAAGTTCCAGTTCCAGAGGGAGATGAGGCTGAGGCTTTACATGAGAAGGCTACAAGCAATCTCGACAAGTATGACCTGGAGAGATACAGGTATGTTTTGAAATTTGTTCATGATTGAGTTTATGATATGTTTGCCTTCATATTATTGAGGTTAGTACAATCTTGATTAATCTTAGACTTGTCTCATCACCCTAGTAAAAGTATGAATGCATGTGAATGATAGAAGACATTCATTGATTAGGGTTATGACACTTATGATTGTACTAATGCACTGTGGTGTTGTATGAGGTTGATGTTGTCTGCTAACATGAAAGGTACAAATCAAGTTCTAGATCAAGAACATATGACCATGGTGACATGAAGACAAAGACTCATGGATCACATAGAAGCTCCACTTATGAGGTATGTATAATTTGTTTCTACAATGGTTAACTTATAAGTTATGCAGGTTACTAAGCACAAGTCATTGAAGAGAACAAGAAGACATTGTTTGGGTATGTTAGACATAACTAGCCAACATGATATTCCATGTATGTTTTTCCTATATCAAGTTAGAATCCTACCTTGTGTTAGGATCTTATACTTTTGTATGAATGATTATTCTTGAAGTTAGAAGTTTAAGTAATCAACAGTTTATGCATATTATGTTTCTTACTTTGATTGATGATATGACTAACCAGAAGAGTACTATGGTCAATAAGAATATGCATAAGTAATAGAAGTCTTCCCTGAAACCTTGAATACTAATGCTTGTGACAAATTACCTGTGTGTGAAATAATCATGACCATACATGTTAAGTTTATTTAGGATCATAATGTTTTGATAGTATTGAGATTATACTAATGGATGTATGATCATGTATGAGATCTTAAGGATGACACTAGTGCACACTTGAGCATGCATAATAGTCCAGGATGAATATAAGTTCAAGGACGGGTAATCCAGGAAGTAAAGATCAAGAGGGAGCACACTACAGTACTTCCTTCAAGGAAGCAAAGATTGAGAGGGTGTCCACCCTACAACTAAACAAATATATGTATTTGAATTGTTATATATATGATTACTTAAATGATGTTGTTCAGTCATGTACATGTTCCTAGATTTAGGATGTATATTATTCATTTTAGAAAAGGTTGCATTAATGAACAAAATACTACTAATATAGAAATGGGTAAGTGGCCTATGGTACTGTACAACATTCCATTGCTACTTATCTAGAATGAAACCTCTTTGCTGACATGTTGGGAGTTGTGCACACTCTTAACAATGTTCTAGTTGAGATGGAAGGCATCTAGAAAGTTACAAAATATGGATAAATGTTGTATTGAAGCATTGGCTAAGATAATTGCATGACTGTATGACATATGTATTTATGAATAAGAATTTGTTCTGAAATATATAAGATGTTTCTAATCATGCAATTGAACTTGTCTTGTAGGAAAGACCGTGCACCTACAAAAGAAGGACTACAACATTTGTTCTAGCAACAAAGTTCAAAGAAAACTATCTATTGAAGATACATCGAGGAAGAAGTGATGGGACACATTTGTAGGAGCCATTCCAAGCATGGTGAGAGGAGGATCCTTCCTTTGGCTGTGTATGTAATCGTTGTGTGTTGAGCATCAGGACGATGCTCTAGTTACTACTTTGGATATGCATCAGTTGGATGCTTTGTATGATCAGTTGGATCATGTATATTGATATGCATCAGTTGGATGCTTTGTATGATCAGTTGGATCATATATATGTATATGCATCAGGACGATGTAGTGACGATGATCAGGATGATCATATGTGATGAGTATCAGGATGATGCACTGGATGACAGGCATCAGGACGATGCAGTGACGATAATCAGGATGATCATATGTGATTAGTATCAGGACGATTATTTGGATGACATGCATCAGGACGATGCAGTAATGATAATCAGGATGATCATGTGTGATGAGTATCAGGATGATACTCTGGATGATATGCATTAGGATGATGCTATGATGATGATCAGGATGATGCATTACTTTCTAGGCATGGAGGTGTGGCAGAGTGCAGATGGAATCTTCCTTGGACAAGGGAAGTATGCAGTAGAGATCTTGAAGCGATTCGGGATGATGGACTACAAGGCCATGGCCACACCTATGGCATCGAACCTGAAGCTTCTGCGTGATGCTTCATATGATCCGGTTGCTACCACGATGTTTCGTCAGATGATTGGGTCCTTGATGTACCTGACAAACACGAGACCAGATATTTTCTTTGCGGTGAACACCTTGAGCCAGTTCCTGACGGATCCTAGACATGTTCACCTGATTGCTGTAAAGAATATTTTGAGGTACCTGAAGGGTACGGTTGATTATGGGTTCAAGTATGATGCAAATCAAAAGGTTAACCTGGAGGGTTATGTTGATTCAGATTGGGCAGGCAGTGCTGCAGATAGGAAGAGCACTTCGGAGTGCCGCTTCAGTATGAGATCATGTGTGATCTCTTGGTTTAGTAGGATGCAGTCCTGCGTAGCACAGAGTACAGTCGAAGCAGAGTATGTCACAGCTTGTTCGGCCAGTCGTGAGGCAGTATGGCTTAGGAAGCTACTATCTGAGTTAATTGATATCCTATTGGATGCTACTTGCGACAACCAAAGTTGTGTGATGTTGTTGGAGAACCCAGTGTTCCATGACAGGTCGAAGCACATTGAGATCAAATATCACTATATCAGGGATATGGTGCAGAGAGGAGCAGTGAAGCTTCTATATGTTGCGACGGATGAGAAGATAGCTGATGTGTTGACCAAGCCATTGGCCAGAGTGAAATTTGTGTACTTCAGAGAGAGGCTTGGTGTACTTCAGATCGAGATTCCTTCCAAGGGGAAGTGATGAGTCCGGAGACACAGATGCACATGAGCCATTCTCACATGGTGGTAGGTGTGTCCTCCCATGGTGCAAATATAAGGGTTGGGGTCATTCCGACATGGTTGAAGTGTGTCTTCCCATGGTCGTTGATGTAAGAGCTGGGCCATTCCGACATGGATGAAGTGTGTCTTCCCATGGTCGTTGATGTAAGAGCTGTGCCATTCGAGCATGGTTGAAGTGTGTCTTCCCATGGCTGCGATATAGGTGATGTGCCATTCCTATCATGGTTAAAGTGTGTCTTCCCATGGCTATGGATATAAGTGCGATGCCATTCTCGCATGGTTGAAGTGTGTCTTCCCATGGCGTAGATATAAGTGTTGAGCCTTTCACGGATGGTTGAAGTATGTCTTCCCATGTCGATGAATGTAAGTGCTGTGTGATGTGCATCTGGGTTGTGCTCCGTGGACAATGATGGTGATCTGAAGACGATGAGGTGACAGTATGGTACATAGGTTTTGCAGAGGCATATAATTGGTCCTGAGATGCTCTTGCAGGTTTTGCAGAGGCAGTGTATTCAATCCTAAGAGATCTTGCAGGTTTTGCAGAGGCAGTGTAATCAGTCCTAAGGTGTACTTACTTGATGGCTTGCTCGCAGAGATGATGAAGACCTGCATGGAGGCTAGGCTTACATCCAGCATGAAAAAGGGTTGGCTCTCTAGAACTTCCTATGACGAGTAGATTGGAGATTGATTGAGATAGCAGTAGCAGTGACGATGGTGCTCTGTGATCCAGTGACGATGATCCAGCTCCAGTATTGAAGACTTGTGCCGATATGTATTGATGACTTGTGTCAAGAGAATACCTTCCTAGTTAAGAGGGAGTATTGATGTATTTGTAACTTCGAAAGATATTCACTTGTATATTGTATTTGTACTTTATTGTATCCCCAACATAGATGTATTATTCCTCCGATTGGAAGTGTCGTCAGTTGTACTTGCATGTGTCGCAAGTTATATTGTAAGTGTCATAACTTATATTTGATGGGTTATTAGACCACCCTAGTGGGGGTTGGCCCATTCAGCATTATGTTAAGTGGTTAAGTTGGCGGCGACCTAGTTGAGTAAAGGTCAAGTGAGTTACTGTATAAATAGAGAGTGTGTCTCTCTCATTTTACACATTCTATTATTCACTCACTTCTCATTAGTAAGAGAAGAGGAGGATGCACACAAGTGGAGGAGGAGCATGCTGCTAAAGATATATATATCTTGGGTTTGATCATGGTGATCATTGTATTGATGCTTATTCTATCTCTGAGGAAGTTGCGGGGTTTTCACCTTCTTGGTTTTCCCCGGTGAAATGTTTTGTGTCTCTTGTCTCTTGTATCTTATGCTTCATATGCTGTACATGTTGTTCTTTTACTTAATATCCTAGATCTATTGAATTAAATGATGAAAAACTAACAGTGAGACACTTTCAGATGTTGTGCAAAAGTACCCCACCCATGACATGAAAAATGTATTCCACTGTCCAAGACTGCCACAAATGGAATCCTTACATCCTAGGAAAAGAGAAAGTCATCCACACTGACCACAAGCCCCTACAGTTCATGCAAACACAAGGAAAGTTACAGAATGACTGCCACCAAAAGTGATCCACATACTTACAACAATTCCACTCGAACATTAGATATAAGAAGGGAAGCACCAATTGAGTCATTGTTTTCTTTGTTCGACCTCTAATATGTTAAATTTTCAGAATTTACTTCAATCTGATCTAGGATCTTAACTGAGAGAACAACATGTATAGAAAATCTACAGCATATCAATCATGGACACAATAATGCAAGCACACAAGAGACACAGAGTTTACTTGGGGAAAACCATAAAGGTGAAAAACCCCAATAACTTCCTCAGAGATAGATAGAGCAATGATACAACCAGAATACAAGAGATAGTCTTCTCCTAGCAGCAGAGCCTCCTCCTCCACAAGTGCGCCACTCTCCAAAGTGTGAGTGAGAGAATAGAATGTGTAAAATGAGAGAGACACACTCTCTATTTATACACTAACTTTCCTTGACCTTTACTCAACTAGGTCGGCCTGAACTTAACCACTTAACATAATGCTGACTGGGATGACCCCCACTAGGGTGGTCTAATAACCCTTTGACCCACATGGACGACCCCCCAATAGGGTGGTCTAATAACCCTTTGACCCACATGACTTATACAGGGCCGACCCCAACAAGGTGGTCTAATAACCCATCAAGTATAAGTTACAACTCTTACAATATAAATGACGACACTTCCGTATAGAGGAATAATAACATCTCTATAGGAATACAACATACATATATGTGAAATACATTCCGAAGTTACATATACATCAACACTCCCTCTTAACTAGGAAGGTATTTCTCGACACAGGTCTTCTAGCACAAGTCATCTTCTCTAGATCATCATCACTGGATAATTGTCATCGAGTCATCATCATTGTCACTGCTACTGCTATCTCAATCAATATCTGAATCTACTCGTCATAGGAAGTTCTATAGAGCCAGTCCTTTTTCATACTGGATGTAGGCCCACCACCTGCAGGTCTTCGTCATCACTGGCCATACTATGGAAATCTCAGGACTTATTACGTGCATCACAAAACCTTAAAAGAGTCTCTTGACTAGCAAGAACCATGAAGAGCATCTACGGCCTTTTTCATCCTGTCTAGATCTCCAGGACTTATTACATGTGACCCCACCACAAAACCTCAAAAGAGAATCCCAAGACTGATTACGAGCACAAGGCTCAACCTATCGGATCTCCCAGGGCACAAATTACATGTGGTCACTACAAAACCTCGAAAGAGCATCCCAGGACTGATTACGAGCACAAGGATCAACCTATCGGATCTCCCAGGACACAAATTACATGTGGTCATGGAAAAACCTCGAAAGAGCATCCCAGGACTGATTACGAGCACACGACTCAACCTATCAGATCTCCCAGGGCACAAATTACATGCCATAGGACAAAACCTCGAAAGAGCATCTGCTAGATATCCAAGGGCACAAATTACATGCCATTGGAAAAACCTCGAAAGACTATCTGCAGATCTCCCAGGGCACAAATTATATGTCCTCCCAAGCAAAACCTCGAAAGAGAATTTGCCAGATATCCCAGGGTACAAATTACATGCCATAGGCAAAACCTCGAAAGACTATCTGCAAATATCCCAGGGCACAAATTACATGCTTATATGCACAACCTGATACTCACCATACATCATCCTGATGTACACATGATCATTCTGATCATCATCACTGTAACATCCTGTTGCATGTCATCTAGAGCAACATCCTGAAGCTCGTCATCCATGATCATCCTGATCATACAATGCATCTACCTGATGCATACCAAGTATCTACCTGATACATATCATCATACATGATCCACCTGATCATACAGTGTATCCACCTAATACAAATACAAATACATGATACATATCACCATACATGATCCACCTAATCATACAATGTATCCACTTGATACATATACAGATACATGGTCTAAGCATCCAACATGATGCATATACAAAAATACATACAAGTGATCCAACTGATCATATCCAGCATCCAACATGATGCGTACATACATATAAATGATCCAACTTATCATATCCAGCATCCAACATGATGCGTACATACATATAAATGATCCTACTGATCATATCCAGCATCCAACATGATGCGTACATACATACACATATAAATGATCCAACTGATCGTATCCAGCATCCAACATGATGCATACACAGAGCAGTAACTGGAGCATCGTCCTGATGCTCATCATCCATGATCCTCTTGATCATCATAGCATCGTCCTCTTCAGATCATCTCATCGTCCACAAAGCACAGCCCAGATGCACATCATCCAGCACTTACACCATCGACATGGGAGAACACATCTACCGCCATTTGGGAAAGGCTTCAGCCCTTACTTTTTCACCATGGGAGAACACATCTACCACCATGTGAAAAATGGCTCAGCAATTACATCACAACCAAGGGAGAACACATCAACCATGTCAGAAAAGCTCATGTGCATCTGCATCTTCCGGACTCATCACTTCCCTTTGGAAGAAACCTCGATCTGAAGTGCACCAAGCTTCTCTATGAAGTACTCAAACTCCACTCTGGCCAACGGCTTGGTCGATACATCTGCAACCTGCTCATCCGTCGCAACATGCTCTGCTTCGGCTGTACTCAGTGCTACACGGGACTAATTCCTTCTAAACCAAGAGATCAAACCTGATCCCATACTGAAGCAGCACCCAGAATTGCTCTTCCTATCTGCAGCACTGCCTACCCAGTCTGAATCAACATAACCCTGCAAGTTAAACTTTTGATTCGCATCATACTTGAGCCCATAATCAACTATACCTTTCAGGTACCTCAGAATATGCTTTTACAGCAACCAGGTGAACATCTCTCGGATCCGTAAGGAACTGGCTCAATGTGTTCACCGCAAATCAAATATCTGGTCTCGTGTTCGTTAGGTACATCAAGGACCCAATCATCTGACGATACATAGGGACATCAACCGGCTCAGATGAAGCATCACACAGAAGATTCAGGTTCGATGCCATAGGTGTGGCCATAGCCTTGCAGTCCATCATCCCAAACCTCTTCAAAATCTCTACTGCATACTTCCCTTTTCCAAGGAAGATTCCATCTGTACTCTGCCACACCTCCATACCAAGAAAATAGTGCATCATCCCCAAGTCCTTCATCTCGAACTCGGCTGCAAGCTTCCACTACGTGTCCGCAATCAATCTATCATCTCTTGTTACAAATAGGTCATCCACATACAATAAGAGTATCCCTGGATTTCCTACCTCAACCTTGTAGAAAAGGTTGGAACCCTCTTTACTCTTGGTAAAGCCCAAACAGGATAGAAAGATGCCTATCCTACCATACCAAGTTCTGCACATATATGATTTCCTATCATGTGTCTCAGAACCAAGTGGCTATTCCACATACACTTCTTCTTCAACTACACCATTCAAGAAAGTTGTCTTGAAATCCATCTGGTGTATCTTCTATTTCATCACTTTTATATTTCTCTATGTTGCCATCTGCAGCATGCTTGATCTTGATAGATCCATATGGAAGTCATAACAAAATTTCCTTCAAGTCTTGGGACTACATCCCAAACATCATTCTTCATGATCGATGGATCATGGCATTCTTCCCATATCCTGGGAACTTCAATATCTTCAATAGATAATTTTGTTGCTGAACAAATGTTGTAGTTCTTCTTTTGTAGGTGATGGTATACGATCTTTCCTACACAACAAGTTAAATTGCATAATTAGAAAACATCTCATAGTTTTCAGAACAAATTCTTACACATAAAGAAATATGTCATACAGTCATGCAATTATCTTTAGCCAATGCTTCAATACAACATTTATCCATATCCCGTAACTTTCTAGATGCCTTCCAATCTCTACCAGAACATTGTTAAGAGTGTGCACAACTCCCAACATGTCAACAAAGAGGTTTCATTCTAGATAAGTAGCAATGGAATGTTGTACAGTGTCATAGGCCACTTACCCATGTATATTAGTAGTATAATATTCATCAATGCAACTATTTTAATATGCATAATACACAACCTAATTGTAGGAACATCAGTATATACATTATTGAATAACATTATTTAAACAAACAACTATGTAAGAAATGACAATTCAAATACTTATCTTTGTTTGATTGTTGGGTTGGCTCCCTCTCAGTCTTTGCTTTTTTTTGCAACTCCATTCTGATGTGGATTGTGAGAAGTGGTCAACTCCCTCTGAATATCTGTATCCTTGCAGAAACTACTGGAGTGTTCTACCTCTTGATCTTTGCTTCCTTGATTACCTATCCTTGAACTTATATTCATTCTCGATCCCTATGCATGCTTGTTAGTATCATCATTGTGTTATCCTCTAGGTCTCATACATAATCAAACATTCATTAGTATAATCTTAATATTATCAAAACACAATAATCTCAAGCATGTATAGTCAAGATCATTTCAAACACAGATAATAAACATTAGCATTCAAGGTTTCAGGGAAGTCTTCTTTTACTCATACATATTCTTATTTGATCATAGGACTCTTCTGGTTAGTTAAATCATCAATCAAGATAAGAGATATAATATGCATAAAACCATGACTATTCAAACCTATGACTTCATGAATAATCATTATCAACAACACAACAGTATAAGATCCTAACACAAGGTAGGATTCTAGCTTGATATAGGAAAAAACATACTTGGATTAGCATGCTAGCTAGTCATGTCTAACATACCCGTATAATGTCTTCTGGTTCTCTTCAATGACTTGTGCTAGTAACCTTCATGTCTCATAAGTTAACCATTGTAGAACCAAGTTATACATACCTCGTAAGTAGATCTTCTAAGTGATCCATGACAATGGATGAATCTTTGTCCTCATGTCATCATGATCATATGTTCTTGAACCAGAACATGATTTGACTTTCTTGGTGTACCTTTCATGTTAGCGGACAACATAAACCTCATACAACACCATAATGCATTAGTACAATCATAAGTGTCAACACCCTAATCAATGAATATCTTCTATCAAGCATTCATAATTTTATTAAGGTGATATGACAAGTCTAAATTTAATCAAGATTGTGCTAACCGTAATAACATGAAGACAAACATACCATAAACTTAATCATGAACAAATCTCGAAACATACCTAGATGAGTCATACCTGTCGAGATTGCTTGTAATCTTCTTATGTAAGGCCTTAGCCTCATCTCCCTTTGAAATAGGAACTTCTTCACTTATGCAGGTGACCAATCCATCTTCTTCTAGGATTAACCCAATTCACTTGATTTGCAAGAACTGGATCTGGAGCTAGATTAGGGTTTGTCAGAGAAACTCCAAAATTTCAAACTTTGAATTTCAAACTTCTGAAAGGATAGAAATATGTGCCTTGATGAGCTGATCAAGCTGGTATATTCAGAATTTGAAAACTGCAAAGTTTCACCCCTTGAAATTGCCTTTTAGATTTCCGAATTCACTAGGGAGGACCCTGAATTAGGGTTTGAGTTTCCCGGAGCTTCACCCAACCAAAAGATTTGACACAAAGCTCTAAGATTCTATTTTTCTAAGGAGCTTGCAGCCGTGGTCACATATTTCCAAAATTCCAATTTTTGCAGAAGCCCTAATTTTCCATCTTTTCGATCAAAGTCCCGAACTGGGGTTTGATCAAGCCCGGCCTTCTGCCCAACCAAAAAATATGATCTTGATCTCTAAATTTCGATTTTGATGAGTAGCATCTAGCCGTGGTCTCCTATTACAAAAATTCCAACTTTCTCCGAAGCCCTAAATTCCAGAAGCCATGAATGAAGGTGTTCAAAAATAATTCTGTTTTGACAGAAATATGTACCTGATTGTTTCTGGTGTAACTCTGAACGTTTCGATCCACATGGTCTGAAATATTTTCCTAAGGTATCCCGACCTGTTATCTTTTCATCCCAACAGTTCTGAACTCAATTGGATTCTCTGAGAGAGAGTTATTCCAAGTGTCGCACTGTGACCGGTTTATGGGATAATATAGGAGAGCGAACTTGTACAGAGTGCCACGTGTCACTAGTTCAACTTCGGCCTTTGAAACATTTTCCTGAGATAGTTCAATTTGTGTACTACCTGTCGCATTTTATGAAATTTCATTTGGAGCTTCCTAGCCCAAGTTATGACCTTTTTCCCAAGGTCACCTGATTTTGACTCAGATATGGAAGAGGCAGAAACCCTATATTGTACAGACCATAAATCACAAAGTACAACGAATTAGAGGTTGTCCTTTGGAAAAAAGGTACATGGGGATCGTATCTTCGACCTGTAAAATTTTCAGATCTGAAATTTTTTCCAAAATGGATTTATATCGAAAGTACTACGATGAATGGTTTTTGCTATATCAAGCCCTAACATTGTAAGTGCAACAAGTGTCATACATGCCATATCATGCCTTCTTTCAGGATATATCTGATAACATGTTAAATTTTTAGAATTTACTTCAATCTGATCTATGATCTTAACTGAGAGAACAACATGTACAGCAAATCTACAGCATATCAATCATGGACACAATAATGCAAGCACACAAGAGAAACAGAGTTTACTTGGAGAAAACCATAAAGGTGAAAAACTCCAATAACTTCCTCAAAGATAGATAGAGCAATGATACAACTAGAATACAAGAGATAGTCTTCTCCTAGCAGCAGAGCCTCCTCCTCCACAAGTGCGCCACTCTCCAAAGTGTGAGTGAGAGAATAGAATGTGTAAAATGAGAGAGACACACTCTCTATTTATACACTAACTTGACTTGACCTTTACTCAACTAGGTCGTCCTCAACTTAACCACTTAACATAATGCTGACTGGGCCGACCCCCACTAGGGTGGTCTAATAACCCTTTGAACCACATGGCCGACCCCCCAATAGGGTAATCTAATAAACCTTTGACCCATATGACTGATACAGGGCCGACCCCAACAAGGTGGTCTAATAACCCATCAAGTATAAGTTACGACACTTACAATATAAATGACGACACTTCCGTATAGAGGAATAATAACATCTCTATAGGAATACAACATACATATATGTGAAATACATTCCGAAGTTACATATACATCAACATAATAGCAGCATTGACCATGGTGCTCAACTATTGTGGCCATAAGACCTCTGGGTGGCTTCAATTGTATGAAAGTGATCCCGAATTCGCTCCCACCTATAAAGCACTATGTGTAGGAATACCAATGGTAGACTTTCATCTCCAGGAAGGATTGATATGCCACCTACACCATATCTATGTTCCTTCCAGCGAGCGTGCGAAGCTGATTTGGGAAGTGCATTATAGCCGGGTCGCAGGGCACTTTGTCACTGAAAATATAGTGAAGGTATTGCAGAAGTATTTTTATTGGCCCAAGCTCCAACAAGATGCCGACAATTATATCAAATCATGCACTACCTGCGCCATCGCAAAACCTGTTATTAAGAAGTAGGGGTTGCACACCCGTATTCCCACTCCCAAAGGGTCAAGGGAATCCATATCCATGGATTACATGTCAGGAATGCCTTCAAACAAGCATGGTAATGACTGTGTGTTTGTGGTCATGGATCGCTTCTCTAATATGGCCATTCTGACAGCTTGTAAGAAGAGCATCTCCGTCGAAGCCACTACTAAGGTCTTCTTCGAGCATGTTTGGGTTCATTTTGGCCTTCCACGGACTATCATTTTAGATCGGGATAGAAGGTTCCTAAGCACCTTCTAGTCTATCCTATGGTCATTGATTGATACCAAGCTCACCAAATCGACTACCTTCCACCCCTAGATTGATGGACAGTGTTAATCCCTAAATGTTGGTTGAGTATCCCCTATATTGTGGCGCATTACATATTATTGATATTGTATTGGGTATATTAGTGGTAATTTTTATTAGTATTATTATATTAGTTATGTTGTCTTAGGTGATCCATTAGTTGTAATTGTACCCCTTTGTCTCCTATATATAGGAAGGAGACCTTTTCATTTGAATCATCTCATCTTCTCTTGTCTTATGTACTTAGTGCATTGTATAAGAACGATTTGAACGTCGATTGAAGCTTTGTTTCTTCTTCTCAAATATGTGCCTTACTTAACTGGTTGTCACCTTGAAGGGGTTGATCAATTCAAGTACGATCGAGCTTAAGTAAGACCTAGTGTCCCCCGATGAACATGAGAGTGTTGGGTTTGTTGACCCAAGACATGATAAGACTTGCCTTCCCTTCCTATAAGGCCCAGAACAATGGGGCCTTACACTTCACTTGAAGTAGGATCACCTATAATGAAAGTGTTGGGACCTTTTCATGCCTTATGTAAACCAGTGTTATCATAATCGACAAACAAAACCAAAAAAACCGACTCTAATAGCAAAAAACCTAACCTAATATAAACAATAATCATCAGTAACATTAAACGGTAATATTAAATTCTTAAAGTAAAAGTGACATTATCCTTATCTTTCATTTTCTATCATTTTACTTAAATTTTTAACATTACCATTAATTATTTCAAGATGTTTGAGTGATTACAACCTCGTTGGACTTCATATGCAAAAAGTAGAATTTTAGATCCCATTCAAAATTCAACAGACTTAACAGTGTTCAAGGTTTCAAGATTGCAACATTTCCACTGGATTCTATCATGTATGAGGGTAGGGGATTGGCATTTAATCAAGCACATCAACCCCTCTATGTACCTCGATGTTGGTGGTGTTGATTGTTTAATTCCTCTGTCATGACCTTCGTAAAAATCAGTGTTCCACGGGGATGCGTCCCTCAGGGTCGGGAACACGTTTCTGTGTTTCCCCGTGTCCCGGGGACGAAAAAAATCCATGTGAAACGTTTCAGGACGTTTTGCTTTGGGAGAAAATCCAGGAGAAACGTTTCAGTATGTGGAAAAACTCGTTTCTCCATGATGAAACTTGGGGGGGACTTCCTGGTGTCCCGCATGAAACTCCGGCGAACCTTCTGGACATCCCGTACAAAACTCCGAACCTCCAACGAATCATATATAATCATGATGAATCATGTAATGTGTTTGCATTATTAATTTATCAGATTCTAAATTACATTGCATGGTTGCACAATGATGAATGTAGTATTTAGTAATTTACTAATTTGCATGGGATGAATTGTTATTGTTGGGATTTATATTTTTCATATTTTATATATTTTTAGAATTTTTATGACCCTGGCATCCCCCCATTCCCCCCGAATTTTCCTAAAATTTGGGGGTGGTCTCCACACATCACGAATGTGTGTCTCCCTGCTCCCGCATCCCGCTGTCCTGAAACCTTGGGGGAACATTGGTAAAAATGTACCCTTCACTCAAGCAAAATTACTTATTAGGAATTAGGAGGTTTCATCAAAATGGTAGGGTGTTGACTAATGTCCTTTGTTACATACCCAGCTACCTCTGTGAGCCTTCAAGGCTATGGGGCACAATTTTTTTTTCTTCTTCCCTGACCTTTATCGGAATAAGAACATGCTTGCCTGTATAAGCCTTTAAATCTCTTAAACCGATACCATTGGCATTGCCTTGTCCACTTCGGGCTTCCTCATAGGCAATGAAACTGGGCTTTTATCAGCAAAATTGAAACTTGGATCTTTTCATGGTTAGACTGCTTCTCTAGGGTCTTAATGCATTCGAGGAACTCTTAAGAGCAATTGCTCAATTTCACTACAATGCAAATACAATGTGCAATAATACAGACCATTAGCCATTGAAAGGACTATGACAGTTAGTTGAACACATGATGCCAAGATTTATCAAGACATCCAAATTCTTGTTTTGCATATCGTAATTAACTCGGTACATCAATATATACATATTCACTCAGCTCAACATTCATAAACCATTGAACTGAAATCAATCAAACATCAATTGACTGCTTATCTTGAATGAAGTTGTGTCAGCCAACTAACTATGCAAGGACAACGTTCCACCCAGCCATATGCTCTTTGTCCTGCATATACTTTGTTTTTGCTGAGAGGCCACCCCCAAGCTGGGCAATGATTTACCACCGGGACCAGAACGCTCTAGCTAATTCTTAGCCATTCAACCCAATCCACAATGTCAAGCCAACCCACAACATTTCACCATGACCCTTGAAACAACAAACAGGTGATAGACAAGGGAGCAGAGGTGAAAGATGATGAACAAGTGGTTAACAAGACTACTCTCTTCCCTCACTACTCATTCTCTAATATTGATTTAACCACTGAAACCGAGCAAGGAATCAAGATTTCAAATCCCGGCAAGGAAATTTGATTCTTGGATGGATCTACAACACATTGCAATGAGAGCAAGTGTTGGGGTGAACTTTTGGTAGCAGGGCCAAACAACAATGTTTCCAGGGTGGATTTACAAAAGTAGGGCCATCAGAATCAATTAATGGCATGAATCCAACAGGAAGGGAGTTAAATCTCGAGCTCCCATAGTCAACTCCACATGAAAACAAGAAAATCGAGTCTCTCTTTACACCCACGGGACATGCAATTGATTTTCCTGAGATGACAACCCATGGGAATGCAGAGTCCCTTCGATGGAGAGGGGCTCCAGTTTGGTTGAATGATAATATTGATGCATGTAAGGTCGATTTTCCTGAGGAAACGCTCAGCTAGTAACAGAATTCCGTGAGGGTAAAATCTGTTTTTATTCCTCAATCAATTGGGATTAAAAAATAAAATCATGGCTGTATTCTTACTCAAAAACACGATTTCCAAGATTGCATGGAGACTGCCATACAAAATTGACATCTACTCTTCCTTTCCCAACCCAAGGTAATAACTACCTCAATGGTCAACAAAGTAGATTGAGTTGTCCTTTAGACACATGACTGTCACTGAATGGCACATGGATCTCACTGAATGGCTTGGTTCCTTTCCCCTTTCATCTTGTGGAAATCATTTCCCCCATCTCGTTTTACATTGCCTTGCCATAGTTAACTTATTACATTACATTTATACATGCCCGATATTCAATGGTGGGGCCTTGTCCCTGGGCTCCTCGCCATGAACCGTCAATTTTACCTGCATTGACACATTTACATTGCTCTACACAAGGGGTTCCAAATGGGGTATTACATTACCCTCCCCCTTAAATCAACATTGTCCTCAATGTTTCACAAATACAATACAATGCATGGCCTTCCTCAAGGTAATTATACTCTACAACACAATGAATGCTCTTTTTCAAGGCTTTTACACTTTACAGGTGCCCTCCAAGGCAGCAATGATGTTCCAGCATTCTTTCCCAGCTTTAGGAAAACACTCTCTTTAGCTTTCAGTATTACGCACAGGTTGTCCTCTTCATTCCAGCTTGCATCTGATGGCTTTCTTAAGCAACAATGTCCACAATTGCTCTCACTATCATGCATAATTGCCAGCTCTAGCTTTTACAAAGTTGTTACCTACAACGATAACCAATGCTCTTATGCATATCACAGCCATCCAAGCAAGAACATTCCATAACCAAGTATTTAATTTCATAACTAAAGCACATATTTAAGAAAGAAGGATAAGTATGCATAACAACCAATACTTATCTTTATGAATGTATCTCTGCTTCCATGGCTGCCACTGGTGAGGCTCAACTTTCTGCCCATTTGTCTATTGAGTCCATAGTTACACCAGCCCACTGCTGGATTTTACCAAGCTATCCAAAACTAGAATGCCACACTGGTCCACTGCTGGATTTTATCAAGCCGTTCTTACACAATGCCAAGTCAACCTCTGTTGTGCTTACAGGCATTTCAGGAATTAAGGGGTGGAACATACTAACCTAGTGAGCTCAAGCATCTCACTTATATTTAGCTAGCTTGGGATCCACATTACCCGCACCGCACAACACCAAGAAGGTACCCATTCTCTGCTCAACAGTCCCTTAGGTCTCCCCTTCCTCCAGGTGTTATTCAGTGTGTGTGGAGAAAAATCACCCAAACCTCGGTCATCTTTAGGAGGTCTCGCCTTCACTGGGTTTGCCAAGTAGTTCTTTGTCCCTTCCTTCCATTACTTTTCAACTCAATGACAGTGGCAACCTCCCTTCGCTTTCCAGCTTAGCAACCAACACTTGTCCTCTTAGGACAAGTCTCATCATCTCACACTCTCTGCCATGTCCAAAATTTGCATACATACAACTGTTCTTCGTCTGAATTAAACTCATTCAGATTTCTATACTCACGAGTTCCTTCTGATGTTGTTCGGCTCTTGCAGACCATAACACACACGGTTTTCTTGCAATATATCCTCCTGACATCATTCACAAACAACCAAACAATTAGTAATATTCATTATCAAAATTCAAATCTGCATTTTCAATTCTGTCTCCTGCAGAGAACCAGATCTAATAAACTTATGAGGCCATCCTCATATTGTTTGGTTCTTGCAAACAATAATGCACACATTCTTCCTACAATGCGTGCTCTTGACACAAGTCTCAAATGGCTAAACAATCAATTAGCATTCCATTAGCAACAATTTCAAATCTGAAATTAGTAATTACAAATTGTCTACTACAACAATCATATGCAATAATTAATTATCTATTCATACCACTCTCATGGTTACTGTATATACCAACATTCTTAAAATGCCCTGACACTCCTCTCACTGCTTAGCAGTACTTTTGGAGCATAAAAAATTATTCCCCAATTAATTAATGCATTGCACATATTTACTTATGCACATGCACCCAATGCATTCCAACATAGTTCTAAATAACAATGCATGCTCAGGTGTTCTACGATGGAAAATTGGTCATCTTAGCCAATGCCTCTTTACAACCTAGTTGACTCCCTAACCCAATGGTTAACCATTTGGATATATGCACTTAAATATAATATAATAATGTTCTTCTACAAAATCCACATCAACACTTGCATACATCTCAATGTATCACCATGGAAACTGAAAGTTCTACCCAACACCATTACACAATACCCGACCTCCTCAACACTTGTTTGATTTCCCAGTTGCCTTCCTTTCCACCTGGACACAACACTAGGGATACGTTCATTTCCTTTAGGTGTATTCAATGTCGGCAAAAAGGTTGCAACTCAGATGTCCTTTCAACAAGGAGACATATGGGTATATGTGTAGTGCTCTAGGATTCCTTCCACTTTACCATGGATCCATATCTATACAACATTCAGGGTGTTCTAATTCAAAGACCCATATGTTTTAAGGGTTTTGGTTATCACCTCACAAGATTCCTATACATGATCATTTACATGTATACAAAATTAAATGATCTTTTACTTATCTTCGCTTTTGAGCTATGAGTTCATATTCAATAACATTATCAATTAATTATCAAATTACAACAAAGAAAATCCTTACCACATTTCTGTTTTCAGTTAGAAGCACATTACCTCTATGGTTATTGTTATCACATCCATAGTAGCCAAGCTACCATGATTGCAGAGTAGTTTTCTGTATATTTTTTAGCCAGAACTTTACACATTTTTTATGAGATCAGCCTATGATGGGTAGCGTTTTGATGATCACTCACATATATTCAGTGGATCCAGAGTTTGCACAATTACAGTCTCATGCCAGGACTGAGCCCCATGACCCCAGGTCAGTGACTGAGATATCCATTCCTCTATAATCGACAGCAGATTGATGATAGTGCCCATTTTATATTCAGATGTAGTGCTTCAGTGTGGATTATGTAGTTCATATTAGGGACTCAGATGCACGATCCAGTAAGTGTATCTTGGTATATGTGGGATGTTGATGTGCTCTTCCTCTTATCTAGGCAGTTTATGACTGAGTATATTGTGATGTTTGTTCACTCTATCCTATTTGATGCTTACTTGATGTTTAGATTAAAAGTGGTCGGTTAGTATTAACAGGAGGTTCTTGAATATACTTGTTGGTCTTACCCTTACTCCATGAAGTATTGACTTGTTCATTCCCTTATTTTAGGGCCTTTGCTATCCATGGCATCATCAGTCATTCTCTCCATGCATCCATTATATTCCAGTTTTATTTTTATCCCAACTCACACCTTAGCTAGCAATCTTGAGGACTTCCCCCAGCCAGACCTCTATGTTGGATAGATTCCCAGTTTGCATTGTGTCTCAACTCTAGATTGTGTGACTTTAGTCACATTGGTTGTTCTGTTCTAGTCCTGGAAACCAAGTATTCCTACAAACAATGTTGCTAAACATTAGAGATTTGGATCTTAAATGTTATATCTAAGGGATGCTTAGTCAGTAGAAATAGTGTTGCTAAACACTAACCATATATATCTATATTAGCTAGCCAGTGGCCAAGGGACGCGCACTCACCCTTTGTATGGTGTAAGGTCGTTTGCCCCTACAGGGAAACAAGGTGGTCACTCCATCGCACCTATGGATGGTGGCGGGAAATGGAGGTCATACCAAGTCATTATCTAAGGCCCGCTAGGCTATTCAGGGCACCTACTCTTGGAGGTTGGATAATGAAAATCTATAAAGTTAAATAAAAGTGAAATCTTAAATAAAAAAACTGACAAATGATAAATTGCTAAAAGGTTGCTTGTCTAGAGTCTATTGGAAGCATTCTCATCATTCTACCCATTTTTGAGACACCTCCTTTCCTTGCGTTATTTTCTATCCAGTATATGTCTGGGTGGTCTCCCTGGTTCCTACATCCGAAAGATTGCAGTGTTGAGGTCATTGAGTCCTTCCCCTAGCCTAGCCTTTGCTCTTCCACCTTCACCCATGGTTAGCAAATTGTTCAAGTCAGTAAACAAGTATACACTTGAAAATCCTAATTTTAGTAGCTGGTTACTTTGATCTAGACTTATCTTATTTATATTATTTACATTCTTACACCAGTTAAACATCACTCTATGCTTTGGTCTAGCTACTGATATAATTGAAGGAGCATATCATAACCATTTGTACTTGCAGCAACAGTTATTCATGGTCTCGATCACTATTTTGATCATTCTTAACCTGATCAACCTACTTTGACCAAGTCAACCACACAGTCTCGGATGAGTTTGGGTAGACAGTGTTCGAGATGCATTATTCATGGCCCATATGTGCCCATTAGATGTTTCCATGCCTCAGACAATAGTTTCATATGATGGTTTGATGGATTTTTTTTATGATTATTATTATTTACAGACCATTTTTTTTATATTCTGGGCATGGATGAGATTACAGAGGTATCCTTTGATGGTCACATAGTGTATGAGTACTCATTCCTAGTAGACTTTGATGACGATGTCCACACCTTCTAGCACTTGTTTCGACATCAGTGGGGTCCACACGTCCTAGTGTTCGTCATTTTGGATATTTTATTGTGTCTTGGAGGGGGCCACAATTTGGTCTTATGGTCACTTTATGATGTTATATGGTCATATTATTTGTTATTGTGCCATGGGGCCATGCTAGTGAAGGATATGATTACCTCCTAGCCCCACCATGTGCTTATATCATGTGTCTTGGTCATTTGTCATGTGGTGCGTCCCTCTTGGGCGATTTAGTGAGTGCGCCCCCCTCTATTTGAGAGTTGATCCATGTATTATATTTTCGGCTCATCTTAGCCATTGATTATTATTGTTATATCTTTTGATCTCCACCACTCATTTAAAAAAGTGGTTGGGGTTTTGGTCTCTCTCACTCCTATTTAAAGGAGAGACCCCCCTCATTGTAAAGGGACTTTTGGCTCTTGGATTTTGGAATACAAAGAAATATCTTGGATAATTCTTGTGATATTGGGTTGAATGCTTGGTTATGGTGATTGAAACTACTTTTCCATTGCACTAAAGGATCTTATGTCACAATCACACTTTTTCGCTAGTCACCACCATCCAAATGTGGTGTGCGGCATTGCCCGGGAACGACTTGAGGGCTTGACCAACTCAAGCGTTGCACCGGCGGACTACGCCTAACCAACTCTATTGAAATTTCAACACATAAACAATTTTACACTTATCTCCTACACTCGTTTACTTAGCACGTTTCCTACTTAGCAACTTACAGTAACATTCATTTACACAGTTGCATCAAGTAAATAAACTATGCATACATTCATCCACAAAATTACAAGTAAACAAAACTGGAAAAACTGGTAGGGGTCGGGGATGGAAATCCCATCTCTCGCTGGCACAAACCAATGCTCAGATGGATCTTATGGAAGGCAAACAAGTGACTATTGATCGGGCGCTTAGAGCGGTGCGAGCCCAGAAATGGGGTCGTTGATGAAGGTGATGTCTTTTAACTGCAGGGGTCTTGCTGGTCCCCATAAAAGATCAGCACTTCGTAGAGTGGTATCTATTGAACACCCGGATATCATTCTGCATCAGGAAACTATGGGTGTTGGTGAGACTATAAAAACTTTACTCGAATGTTGGTTTGGTGGCTGGTATTTTTCCACTTTGGATGCTCAGGGCAGGTCGGGTGGTCAGGCTATTGGTTGGAATACCTGCTCAGTGCAGTGTCATAATCTTTGGGGAATGGAAGGGGCTCTGGGGATGAACTGCTCGTCGCTGGACCTTAGTGATACTTTCACGGTGGTTAATATATACGGACCATATATAAACCGTATTCCCTTCTGGGATTCTTTTTTCTCTCACCCCTTGTTACAAGAAGGAAATATTTTACTTGGAGGGGATTTGAATTTCTCTCTTGGGCCGGCTGAAGTGTGGGGCAACAGAGCTCGGCCAGACCCTCTGACTGACTACTTCACACACCAGTTGGTCACCCGAAAATTGCTTGATATTGAGCCAACCCTCCTTAAATCTACTTGGAGAAATAACAGAACTGGAGATTACAGAGTTGAAAAACGTCTGGACCGATTTCTATTGTCTGATCTTTTTGCTGATAGGAACTATCTAATGAGGCAGTGGGTTGGCTCGGGGGGCTCTTCTGACCATTTCCCTATTTTCATGGAGATGCGGGATGGTCCTTTGAAACCAGCTGGGCCCCTTAAGTTTAATAAGATTTGGTTAAATGATGAGACCTTTAATGGCCTTATTGGATCCCTTTGGGTACCCTTCAACCCTAGGGTGGGCCTCTCTGCCTCTCAATAGTTCTCAGACAATATCAAAAGGATTAAAGGGCCAATGAAGGCTTGGGCTTATGAAAAGACTCATAGCGATAATAGAGAATTAAAGGCTATTGAATTGGAGCTGCAGTTCATTTATGACTCAGGATCTGGGGGCCTGGGTACACCGGATGAGAAAGTCCATTTGGTTTCTCTGGAGGGTAGGAGAAATAAGCTTCTATTGGAAAAAGAGGAGACTTGGCGTTTGAAGAGCAGGGCTATATGGCTATCGGCTGGGGATGAGAACACAAATTTTTTCCATGCATATGCAAAGGGAAGGAAGGCGGCAAATACCATATGGAGTTTGGAAGACTCTTTGGGGAATACCCAGAAGTCTTTTGATGGTATGGCGGGGGTTGGGGTTAATCATTTCAAAACAATCTTCAAAGCCCCTGCACAGGCTAGCATATTGGAGGTGGTCAGGATGGCTCAATTTTTTCCTCGGTTTGTGGAAGAGGAAGACAATCACACTCTGATGGCTGTTGTCACCGTCGATGAATTGAAGGGCGATTTACAGAGCTTCCAAAAAGACAAAAGCCCGGGACCAGATGGATGGACGGTGGAATTTATCCTGGCACTCTTTGATCTTATTGGAAATGACCTGTTACTGATGGTGGATGACACTCGTAGATCGGGGTGAATTCCAGCTGCCATGAACTCCACCTTTATTGCCCTTATACCAAAAACTTACAACTCCTCTTCTTTAAATGATTTCAAACCCATCTCTCTGTGCAACTGTGTATATAAGGTGGTGTCAAAGATCATTGCTGGGCGGCTTAAGGGTATTCTATCCAAACATATTTCGGAGGAACAGTTTGGGTTTCTGGAAGGACGACAAATACATGAGGCTATTGGTGTAGCACAGGAGGGCATTCATAGTATGAAAGCTCGGAAAATCAAAGGGGCCATTATCAAGATTGACTTATCCAAAGCATATGATAAGGTGAGTTGGTTGTATATTCATTTACTCCTCACTCATCTGGGTTTTGCTATGGATTTTATCAGGTGGATTATGAGTTGTATCTCTATGGTATCCTTCGCGGTGCTCATCAATGGTGCTGCCTCTCCTTTTTTTCAGTCTGAAAGAGGCCTTCGTCAGGGATGTCCTCTATCCCCCTTACTTTTCCTGCTGGTTGTTGAGGGGCTTAGTAAAGCATTGAAAAAATCTTGTAGGGATGGAACTCTCCATGGTATCCAAGTGGCTCCTGATTTATTTATCTCTCATCGGCTGTTTGTGGATGATATCCTCATCTTTTGCACTGGTCCGGTAAAGGACATGGAAACCCTTCAGGACATTTTTCTACTATTCTCTAATGCAACAGGTATGGAGATCAATGAGCGGAAGTCCACTCTATCGACTCACTTGCTCAGGGAATGTGAGATTGTGGCTTTACGTAGGATATTCCCATATACCTTCCTACACCTTGAAGATGGTTTCTGTTACCTTGGGTTTCACTTAAAACCAAATGCCTATACTAAATAGGATTGGCAATGGCTCATTGAAAAAATTCACAAGCGGTTGAAGGTTTGGAGTCACAGGTGGTTGTCGCGGGCAGGAAGACTGGTTCTGGTGAAATCGGTATTAGAGGCCATCCTGGTCTATTGGTTGTCCCTCTCATGGATACCAAAAGGGACGCTGGAGAAAGCTCGCAAATTATGCTTTCGTTTCATATGGAGCGGCAAAGGAGACTATGTTTCCCCTTGGGTTCGTTGGCAGAAGATCGCCATTCCAAAAGCTTTAGGGGGATGGGGTCTTAAAAATATACATCTGTTCGCTAAGGCTTTGGCTGCAAAAGGGGTGTGGAGACTGTTTAAATCTGAGAGCTTGTGGACTAAAGTTGTCTTTCGGAAGTATATTTCCCCTGTATCTATTTTGGAATGGGTGCGGTCGATGGATAAGTCACATGCTGGTTGCTCTGTAATTTGGAAAGCTATCATCAATTCTTTCCCGGTGGTAGGGGATCTACTTGATTGGAATGTTGGAAATGGACAGGCCCTTTGTGTTGGGGAGGATCCTTGGTTTGGGAGCGTTGGTCGTCACCTCTTATCAGGTGAATTAATCATTTCTCTGCGTGATTTGGGTATAACCTATTTATCTCATTTGGTTGTTCCGGATAGGATACATCTGTGGAATCAGTCATGGGTTGATGTGGAATCATTGGCACTTTCTGTGGCTGAACGGGTGGAGCTGAGGTCTTATTTAGATGCACTTACTGGTTCAAATATACATATCCGAGCCAGGGATCACGTTTTGGTATGGGAAGGTGCCCCTACTGGATTGTACACACCCAAGGATGGATACATCAGCCTGATTCATTTCATGAATCCACGTGTTTTGGTTGGGTGGTGGCCTAAAATATGGAAAATAAACTGTCCCTTGAAACATCGCCTTTTTATGTGGAATGTCCTCGAAAACACTATACCCACCTGGGATTTTTTACAGAGGAAAAATAGGATTGGGCCGGGCTGGTGCATTTTATGCAAAGCCAACATGGAAACCTGTTGTCACTTACTCCTCCAATGTCCATTCACGGTGCAAGTTTGGGCGGAATGCTCTAGAATTTACAATTCCTTTTTTAATTGGGCTGGGGATTCGGTGCTGTCGGCCTGGACACAGTGGGTTTTGGACCCTACTGGAAAAACCTACATGAATCTCCCCTTATTGGTAGCATGGGGCATCTGGATGGCTCGGAATGGTATGTTATTCAATGAAAAATACTGTACTCCGGTGGTTACTGTTGTACATATTTGTGGATACCGTGAGGCTTTCCCACACCATATCAAGGTGGAAAAACAAAGAGAGGTTCTCACGCTGGACATTGATGAGTCTATGCCTTGGGGATTTTATGATGGATCTGTTATGGGATTAACATGCGGGGGAGGGGCTGTACTGCATCTTTCTAAAAACCACTCATACCAGCTTTTCTGGGGATTGGGGGAGGGTGGGAATAATTATGCTGAATTCATGAGCCTAAAACTTCTTCTCATCTTTGCAAAGGAACAGGGATGTCAACAGATAAATGTGTTTGGTGATTCAATGAATGTCACAAATTGGACTAGTGGCACTCAACAATGCAGGGATCTTAGACTTGAAAACATACTATTGGACGTACTGCAACTGAGACTTTCCTTTTTACATTTTTCTTGCAGACATGTTTATCGGGAGAACAACCAGGAGGCGGACGCGTCTTCTAAGATTGGCCGGGACTTGGCAGTGGGGGTGTGGAAAGTGAAGGAATACAGAGATGGAACTTTCTACGAGTACTATCATAGACCCTTCACGGATGGAATAATACTACATGGACAGGGATTGGAATAGGATCTACTCTGAGAGTCTATGGAAATGAAATTTACTACCTTTTGCTGGCAGTGATGTTATTTCTGGTTTTATACAAAGCTGTATTACTGGGGACACTTACAAGAGGCTCGGGGAACCATCTGAATTTTGTTATTTTCTGGTTTTTTGGGATATTTGTGCACCTCTCTATCGTATTTTTCTCTGAGAGAATATGGATCTGTAATTTGTCATTTTGATGGCTGTGAAGTCTTTTTTGGTTTTATTACAGAGCGGTAATAAAATTACTGGGGACACCTTCTAGAGGCTCGGGGAGCCATCTGATAACTGTTACTATTTCTTATCGGACTATATAGTCAGGCAGACTGGATGGATGTACTGAAAATATTAGTTTTTTTTTGTGAACTATTTTATGATCCTTCATTGGACAACTGTATGCTTCTACGCATATTCAGAATGTAATTTCTTCACCATTGCTGAAATGAAATTATGCTTTTTTCCGAGGAAAAAAAAAATGATGCGATGACATGTCCATATGCACCAATGCTTCCTAATGATAGACACAACGCCACACTAAATATATTAAAAAACCACCACTTTAACTGATGTGCTTTGTTAACATTTCTGCACCGAATATTCGGTGCATTACTGTGTAATAGGTCCATCATTATTCCGATAAAAAAGTATTGAGCACTATTAACGGTGCATGGACATGTCAAAACTGCACCAGTGATTCCTATTGATAGAAGCACCATTTTCATATTTAGAAAATATTACTGGTGCATTTTAAAAGAATACACGCATCGGTGCGTTATCCATAAAAGCGCACCATCAAACTAAATATATTTAAAAAAACACTAAATTAATCGGTGCGCTTTGTTAACAAGTACGCACCAATAATTTGTTGCACTGACATGTAACAGGCACACCATTATGCTGATAAAAAATAGTTCTAAAACTCATAAATAAGTGTCATATTACGATGCGTTGTACAAAGGTTTGAGCACCATTGACAGTGTGCAGACATGTTAGTATTGCACTAGTGCTTTCTATTGATGGAAGCATAGTTTTCAAGATTTACAAAATATTGTTGATGCATCTTAAAAGCACACACATGTCGGTGCGCTGAATGTAAAAGTGCACTGTTTTTTTTTTAAATAAATAGGCACATGGTGCGTTAGGGTCCATGTAGCACATCGCTCACGGTGCTGCTATCATTGTAACGCACTGGTTATCCATACGATTTAAATTTTAGTTTATTTTATTTATGTAATCAGTGCGTTTGTTTTATTGTAGTGCACTGTTTGCGGTGCTCTTGTGTAACAAGAGCACTAGTGACAGTGCATTACTATAATTTAGGTGCACTACTTGTCCCTAAATATATCACCATAATTGTCCCAAAGTAGGTCTGGAAATATTATCATAGAAAAGCCAAGTTTTATATCTGACTTGATAGTCAATATTATTATGCTTCAAGTCAATATTCCCTTATCAACAACATTAGGGGTTAGGTTTTGTTTCAAATTTTATAATATGTCAATATATGTAGTCTATGTGAGATCAAGGATGGAGAAATTCAAGAGTATCAAGTCCCCAATTATTGGATCTATGTAAAGTGAACTTATCATGGAAAACTGAATTACCATGTTGATGTAACATCCGCATCCATCACTTAGAGCAACAAAGGGGGTATTTACGAATTACAAGTTTCTAAATTTTTCCCTGTGGACCATAACACAAATTCATAAATAACCAATCAACAAATAAATTCATGAATGTAAAACACAACAGAATTTAAAACTCTATCCACACATACATCATGCATAAACATGCATATTCATTACAGGAAGAAAATCAAACCATTCCACATTCAAATACAAATAATACTTATCTTTTAAATGAAGAGATGCAAGCAATTAGCTATTTACGGGCCACTTTCCACCCAACCGCAGGTATCAACTGCTAATACCACCCCCAAGTTGGGCTATGAATCCACCGGTGTGAAGGAAACAACCACAGGCTACACTTTATCCTCAGCCGGACCCATTTGTTCTCATGCTTAGCCAATATGTTCATCCTATAACACTACAGGAATCTCATTCATCCATGGCACTCTCTTCCACTGCCCCACACAATACAAGGAAGGCATTTCCCTTCACTTCTATACAATTCCCTCAAGAAATATGAGCCTTACAATGCTTCTAGTGTGTGTAGAAAGGGTCCAAGATACTATATGCCTTAGAGGACTCGATGTAGAATCAAAACCATGTCTTATCAAGCATCTGGTAAGTAGCAAATAATAGTAGGTAGAATGGTTCGTATCCGTCCTAGCCTCTAGGCTCACTTACAACCATCCTCTTCAATCTAACATCTGAAATTCCTCTTTTCAGTGCTCATTTCTAGTTATTTTTCCCAATATGGTCATTGGCAATGGCTTCCATGGCATGAATCTACATAGAGCTTCCCCTATGTCTTTCCAAATCCTATCTCTCTCTTGGAAAATGATGGATAAAATCTAATGAGGATGAGAGAATTGATGATAAGACAACTGACATAGCTTTTGACCATAAGATGAACCACTCTTATGCTTCATCACAAAATTATATTCACCCCATGCTTCCATAAATACATGAGAAGACTTTCCCCATCCACTTCACACAACATTCAATGCTTGGATTTTTATATGTCATAATAGGTAAAAGGCTCGTTTAAGGCACATGGAAGCAACTGGTTGAGTTATAAGGCTGACACTTGGAAACATAAGATTACCCTCCCATATTCCCCTTTCCTCTTCCCCTCGCATGGAATCATAACCCCTTTTTAGTGCTCTTTACATTCCCATCTTTGACCATTTTTATCATTTTCTAAGATAATATTTACCTAGCTTTTACGTCATCATGACAAGTTGACCACATGGTCTAGGCCTTGGCCTTGAGATCTGCACTAGGAATCCATACTAACACATTTACATCATTAAAATCAATCTATTTCAATACATTACAAGGGTCAACCTAGGGGTATTGCATTCCCCTCCCCCTTAAAATAACATCGTACTCGATATTCTCTTTATTTTTGAAAGGTTATATGTCCTTTTTGGTTGCACTTTCAATCCATGTTTCTGGAAGGCCACTTCATTTTGTTGCTAACTATCTTGACAAAAATGCTCAATTATTCCTTTGTACTACCTTGGAATTGTTCATGTATATGTAACTTCGGAATGTATTTCACATATATGTATATTGTATTCCTATAGAGATGTTATTATTCCTCTATACAGAAGTGTCGTCATTTATATTGTAAGTGTCGTAACTTATACTTGATGGGATATTAGACCACCTTGTTGGGGTCGGCCCTGTATAAGTCATGTGGGTCAAATGGTTATTAGACCACCCTATTGGGGGTCAGCCATGTGGGTCAAAGGGTTATTAGACCACCCTAGTGGGGGTTGGCCCAGTCAGCATTATGTTAAGTGGTTAAGTTGAGGCTGACCTAGTTGAGTAAAGCTCAAGTCAAGTTAGTGTATAAATAGAGAGTGTGTCTCTCTCATTTTACACATTCTATTCTCTCACTCACACTTGGGAGAGTGGCGCACTTGTGGAGGAGGAGGATCTGCTGCTAGGAGAAGACTATCTCTGGTATTCTAGTTGTATCATTGCTCTATCTATCTCTGAGGAAGTTATTGGGGTTTTTCACCTTTATGGTTTTCCCCAAGTAAACTCTGTGTCTCTTGTGTGCTTGCATTATTGTGTCCATGATTGATATGCTGTAGATTTGTTGTACATGTTGTTCTCTCAGTTAAGATCCTAGATTAGATTGAATTAAATTCTAAAAATTTAACATGGTATCAGATCTAGCCTGAAAGAAGGCATGATATGGCATGTATGACACTTGTTGCACTTACGATGCTAGGGCTTGATATAGCAAAAACCAGTCATCGTAGCACTTTTGCTATAAATCTGTTTTGGCAAAGTTTTCAGATCTGAAACCTTTACAAGTCGAAGATTAAATCCCCATGTACCTTGTTTCCAGAGGACAATCTCTAATTCGTTGTACTTTGTGATTTATGATCTATACAATATAGGGTTTCTGCCTCTTCCATATCTGAGTCAAAATCAGGTGACCTTGGGAAAAAGGTCATAACTTGGGCTAGGAAGCTCCAAATGAAATTTAGTAAAAGGTGACAGGTAGTACATAGACTTTCCTATCTCAGAAAACTTTTTCACAGGCCGAAGTTCAACCAGTGACACGTGGAACGCCGTACAAGTTCGCTCTCCTGTATTATCCCATAAACAGGTCACGTTGCGACACTTGGAATAAATATTTCTCGGAGAGTCTAATTGAGGTCAGACCTATTATGATGGAAAGATAACAGGGCGAGAAATCTCAGAAAAAAAATTTCAGAGGCCGAAGTTGAACCAGTGACACGTGGAACATCGTACAAGTTCGCTCTCCCGTATTATCCCATAAACAGGTCATGTTGCGACACTTGGCATAACTCTCTCTCAGAGAATCCAATTGAGGTCAGACCTATCGAGATGGAAAGATAACAGGTCCAGCTATCGCAGAAAAAATTTTCAAACCCTGTGGATCAAAAGGTTCGGAGTTACACCAGAAACAATCAGGTACATATTTCTGTCAAAACAGAATTATTTTTGAGTACCTTCATTCATGGCTTCCGGAATTTAGGGCTTCGGAGAAAGTTGGAATTTTTGTAATCGGAGACCACGGATGGATGCTACTCATCGAAATAAAAATTTAGAGACCAAGATAAGAATTTTTGGTTGGGCAGAAGGCCGGGCTTGATCAGACCCTAGTTCGGGACTTTGATCAGAAAAGTGGAAAATTAGGGCTTCTGTAAAAATGGGAATTTTTGAAATCTGTGACCACGGTTGGAAGCTCCTCAGAAAAATAGAATCTTAGAGCTTTGGATAAAACCTTTTGATTGGGAAGAAGAGTGGGCTTCATCAAATCCCAGTTCAGGGTCACGTCCAGTGAATTCGGAAGTTTCAAAGGCAAAATTGAGGAGTGAAACTTTGCAGTTTTCAAATTCTGAATATACCAGCTTGATCAGCTTATCAAGGTGCATATTTCTATCCTTTCGGAAGTTTGAAATTCAAAGTTTGAATTTTTTGGGTTTCTCTGACAAACCCATATCCAGCTCCAGGTCCAGTTCTTCCAAATCAAGTGGATTGGGTTAATCCTAGAAGAAGATGGATTGGTCACCTGCATAAGTGAAGAAGTTCCTATTTCAGAGGGAGATGAGGCTAAGGCCTTACATAAGAATATTACAAGCGATCTTGACAGGTATGACTCATCGAGGTATGTTTCGATATTTGTTCATGATTAATTTTATGGTATGTTTGTCTTCATGTTATTACGGTTAGTACAATCTTGATTTTAGATTTGTCGTATCACCTTAACAAAATTATGAATGCATGATAGAAGATATTCATTGGTTAGGGTGTTGACACTTATGATTGTACTAATGCATTATGGTGTTGTATGAGGTTTATGTTGTCTGCTAACATAAAAGGTACACCAAAAAAGACAAATCATGTTCTACTTCAAGAATGTATGATCATGGTGACATGAAGACAAACATTCATCCATTGTCATGGATCACATAGAAGAACTGCTTTCGAGGTATGTATAACTTGGTTCTACAATGGTTAACTTATGAGACATGCAGGTTACTAGCACAAGTCACTGAAGAGAACCAGAAGACATTATGCGGGTATGTTAGACATATCTAGATAGCATGCTAATCTAGGTATTGTTGTCCTATATCAAGCTAGAATCCTACCTTGTGTTAGGAACTTATACTGTTGTGTTGTTGATAATGATTATTCATTAAGTCATAGGTTTGAATAATCATGGTTGTATGCATATTATGTTTCTTACCATAATTGATGATATGACTAACCAGAAGAATCATGAAGGTATAGGTTTGAATAATCACGGGTTTTATGCATATTATATCTCTTATCTTGATTGATGATTCAACTAACCAAAAGAGTCCTATGATCAAATAAGAATATGTATGAGTAAAAGAAGACTTCCCTGAAACCTTGAATACTAATGTTTATTATCTGTGAATGATCATGACTATACATGTTTAAGATTATACTAATAAATGTGTGATTATGTATGAGACCTCAAGGATAACACAATGATGATACTAATAAGCATGCATAGTAATTAAGGATGGATGTAAGTTCAAGGACAGGTAATCCAGGAAGCAAATATCAAGAGGGAGCACACTCTAGTTGTTCCTGCAAGAAAGCAAAGGAGCACACTTCAGTAGTTTCTGCAAGGATGTAGATATTCAGAGGGAGTTGACCACTTCTCACAATCCACATAAGAATGGAGTTGGAGAAAAGAAGCAAAGACTGAGAGGGATTCAACCCAACAAACACACAAATATAAGTATTTGAATTGTCATTACTTGCATATTTTACTGTTCAATAATGTATATAATGATGTTCCTAGAATTAGGTTGTGTATTATGCATATTAGAATAGTTGCATTGATGAAAAGTATACTACTAATATGCATGGGTAAGTGGCCTATGGCACTATACAACATTCCATTGCTACTTATCTAGAATGAAACCTCTTTGCTGACATGTTGGGAGTTGTGCACACTCTTAACAATGTTCTGGTAGAGATTGGAAGGCATCTAGAAAGTTACGGAATATGGATAAATGTTGTATTGAAGCATTGGCTAAGATAATTGCATGACTGTATGACATATTTCTTTATGTATAAGAATTTGTTCTAAAAACTATGAGATGTTTTCTAATCATGCAATTTAACTTGTTGTGTAGGAAAGATCGTATGCCATCACCTACAAAAGAAGAACTACAACATTTGTTCAAGCAACAAAATTATCTATTGAAGATATTGAAGTTCCTAGGATACGGGAAGAATGCCATGATCCGTCGATCATGAAGAACGATGTTTGGGATGTGGTCCCAAGAGCTAAAGGGAAGTCTATTGTGACTTCCAAATGGAACTATCAGATCAAGCATGTTGCAGATGGCAGCATAGAGAAATATAAAAGTGATGAGATAGAAGATACACCAGATGGATTTCAAGACAGCTTTCTTGAATGGTGTAGTTGAAGAAGAAGTGTATGTGGTGCAGCCACTTGGTTCTGAGACACATGACAGGGAGTCATATATGTGCAGAACTTGGTATGGTAGGATAGACAGCTTTCTATCCAGTTTGGGCTTTACCAAGAGTAAAGCGGATTCCAACCTTTACTACAAGGTCGAGGAAGGCAATCCAATGATACTACTTTTGTATGCGGATAACCTGTTTGTTACAGGTGAAGATAGATTGATTGCCGACACGCAGCGGAAGCTTACTGCCGAGTTCGAGATGAAGAACTTGGGGATGATGCACTATTTGTTTTTGACATGGAGGTGTGGCAGAGTGCAGATGGAATCTTCCTTGGACAAGGGAAGTATGCAGTAGAGATCCCGAAGAGGTTTGGGATGATGGATTGCAAGGCCATGGCCACACCTATGGCATCGAATCTGAAGCTTCTATGTGATGCTTCATCTGAGCCGGTTGATGTCTTTATGTATCGTCGGATGATTGGGTCCTTGATGTACCTGACGAACACGAGACTAGATATTTGCTTTGCGGTGAACACATTGAGCCAGTTCCTGACGAATCCGAGGAGTGTTCACCTGGTTGATGTAAAGCATGTTCTGAGGTACCTAAAGGGTACAGTGGATTATGGGCTCAAATATGAAGCGAATCAAAAGTTTAACCTGCAGGGTTATGTTGATTCAGATTGGGCAGGCAGTGCTGCAGATAGGAAGAGCACATATGGGTGCTGCTTTAGTATGGGATCAGGTGTGATCTCTTGGTTCAGCAGGAAGCAGTCTTGCGTAGTACTGAGTACAGCTGAGGTAGAGTATGTTGCAGCCTGTTCAGCTAGTTGTGAGGCAGTATGGCTACGGAAGCGACTGTATGAGTTATTTGATCTCCCGTTGGATGCTACTAGTATCTTCTATGATAACCAGAGTTGTGCGAAGCTGTCGGAGAACCCAGTGTTTCATGACAGGTCGAAACACATAGAGATCAAATATCACTATGGTGCAGAGAGGAGCTGTGAAACTCCTGTACATTGCGATGGATGAGCATATTGCAGATGTGCTGACGAAGCCACTAGCCAGGGTGAAGTTCGATTACTTCAGGGAGAGGCTTCGTGTTCTTCAGATTGATGACACTTCGAGGAAGAAGTGATGGACACATTTGCTGAAGCCATTCCAAGCATGTTGGAAGGAGGATCCTTCACATGGATGTGGATGTAAGCGCTGGATGATGAGCATCAGGATGATGTTCTAGTTTCTGCTTTGTATGATCAGTTGGATCATTTATATGTATATGTATGTACGCATCATGTTGGATGCTGGATATGATCAATTGGATCATTTATATGTATGTACCCATCATGTTGGATGCTGGATATGATCAGTTGGATCATTTGTATGTATATGCATCATGTTGGATGCTTGGACCATGTATCTGTATATGTATCAGGTGGATACATTGTATGATCAAGTATATCATGTATATTGATATGTATTAGGTATGATCAGGTAGATCATGTATGTTGATGGATACATTGTGTGGATCATGTATCTATGTATCAGGTGGATACACTATGTATGATGATATGTATTAGGTAGATACTTGGTGTGCATTAGATGGATGCATTGTATGATCAGGATGATCGTGGATGATGAGATTCTCTAGATGACATGCAGCAAGATGTTGCGGTGATGATGATCAGGGTGATCATGTGTACATCAAGATGATGTATGATGAGTATCAGATGATACTCTGTGGCCGTGGAACAGGTTGTGTAGGTAAGCATGTAATTTGTGCCCTGGGATATTTGTAGATGGTCTTTCGAGGTTTTGCCTATGGCATGTAATTCGTACCCTAGGACATCTGGCAAATGTTCTTTTGAGGTTTTGCTTGGGAGGACATATAATTTGTGCCCTGGGAGATCTGCAGATAGTCTTTCGAGGTTTTTCCTATGGCATGTAATTTGTGCCCTGGGATATCTAGCAGATGCTCTTTCGAGGTTTTGTCCTATGGCATGTAATTTTCTCCTGGGAGATCTGGACAGGATGAAAAAGGCCTCGGATGCTTCAGCCAGGTTTTGCCATGACCACATGTAATTTGCTCCTGGGAGATCTGGACAGGATGAAAAAGACCTCAGATTGCTTCAACCAGGTTTTGTGGTGAACCACATGTAATGTGCTCCTGGGAGATCCGACAGGTAGAGTTGTGTGCTCATAACAGCCTGGGATGCTTCAGCCAGGTTTTGTGGTGAGATCACATGTAATGTGCTCCTGGGAGATCAGACAGGTAGAGCCGTGTGCTCGTAACAACCTGGGATGCTTCAGCCAGGTTTTGTGATGGGTCACATGTAATGTGCTCCTAGGAGATCCTACAGGTAGAGCTGTGTGCTCATAATAGCCTGGGATGCTGCAACCAGGTTTTGTGACGCACATAATAAGTCCTGAGAATTCCATAGTATGGCCAGTGATGACGAAGACCTGCAGGTGGTGGGCCTACATCCAGTATGAAAAAGGACTGTCTTTGTAGAACTTCCTATGATGAGTAGATTCAGATATTGATTGAGATAGCAACAGCAGTGATGATGATGATGACTCGATGACGATTATCCAGTGACGATGATCCAAAGAAGATAACTTGTGCTAGAAGACCTGTGTCGAGAAATACCTTCCTAGTTAAGAGGGAGTGTTGATGTATATGTAACTTCGAAATGTATTTCACATATATGTATATTGTATTCCTATAGAGATGTTATTATTCCTCTATATGGATCCAGTGTTGTTATGGTAGCATTATCCCCTTTTCTTGTGCTTTTAGCAACCATCATATGTCCCCACTAGAAAAATCCATCATTTCACCTTTTATACACATATAGTTTCCATGAGATACCATCATAATAATTTCAATAATAAATTTTCAAATATGTTTCATACATAAACTATGTTTCCCAAACATGAGGTCCTCATAAATTTCATTAAAAAAAATTCAAATATGTTTCATACATAAACCAGATTTGCAAACATAAGATCCTTCTCATAATGTTTGGCCTTTGCACACATGAGCTTCTAGTCTTCATTATGGACTTACACACATTGCCATATCCATGACAATTCTGCCTGCAATCTAAACTTTTCAATTATCCAAATAAATAGTGAGTATACATGCATGTAATATTTTCATTGCAACATTTACAACACCCCCTGAAGTGATCTCAGAATTATAACAAACAAATAATTCGAACACTATCCACTGTCAATATCTCAAATGCAATGAAATACATTCACTTTAGATGCATCATTAACACAATAAAAATTGCATAACGCAACCACATGATCTATTTAATCAAACATATGTTCCAATACTCATGGTTATACCATCGTATCCTTTCATGCAACTATGTCCCCACAACAGAGCATTCTTCTAGTCCATCGAACATGACTACCTTTTTCATGCAATCCTTCCACTACATCCATAGAAGTTCATGAAATGTTCTCATAATTACCAATAATTTTATCAATTCAACTATTATCTAATTTCAATGGAATAAGTATCACAACCATGCATTCACACGATACATCTTAACATATGTACCTACACATATGCACGTGTAACCACAAGATTTACGTAATATTTTAATACACATTCACTCAATGAAATTTTGCATTGATTCATTAATGCCATATTCCCATGTCATATATTCCATCATGATGATTTGGAAGTTCTAGAAAATGATTCAACACATCATCCAACCACCTCCCTATTACTTGCATGACCATTGGAACACCCTCTTCTTTTGTTGAACACAATACTAGGATATACCCTTTCCCCACCAATTGGTCCCTTGAACATACTAGAAGGCATTTCCCTTCACCGCTCCACGGTTCCCTCATGAAATCCTCCCCCTCTAATGGCCTATATGTGTTGGCAAGAAGGTTATAGTCTAGGACATCCAAACAAGTGGGAAGACCATTGGACACTTGTGTAGCACTATAGCCTTTCCACATCCAACAATTCTATGGCCTTACCCATGATTATCTTGCATGGAATTTACTACCACAACAGGACCATAATTCCTTGCTTGCCTTGTTTATTAACTCATAACCAACATACATACATGGTGTGATATTCTTTAATATGATTGCATTCTAAATTCTAGACATTCATATGGTATAAGTCTCATTTCCTTTACTGCCCCATACCTCACCATACCCAGTGGGATATCATTCACATAAATGCATTCAATATCACATGCATACCAATTCATGGTGATTAAAATATGGTTGAAGGGATTCTTACTCAATCCCCTTTCAACACTTCTGATATTGGCATAAATAAACCATTATCTACATGGTTTCCATCAACATCTTTGATGTTATGTAATCAATTAGTCTCTTACAAAATATTACACAATACTTCCACCAATCTTTGGATCATAGATTTATTGCCCCAATCTTTCTTCACAAGGTTGCAGGTCATGTGCAATATCATCATCGACACCTTCAACCATGTCTCAATTATCTTTGGTCATACAACCATCACCAACCACAAAATTACTATCATTGGTTCATTGCATAGGTAAAACCATACCACTTTTGCTAGTATGCAATATCATATGCATCCACAAGCATATTCACATGCACTATGCATTATCTCTTAATATTCCCACTAGTGCATATGCATTCTAGCTATATAATCTCTTGCATTTCCAGCATTCCTATACCATATTTTTATGTATATAAAACTCAAAAATAAAAATTTAACAAGAAGAGAAGAATTAAGGAATTATCCCTTTCCAATTCCTCATCATGGCATGGAATAATTCCTCTTCCACGCCATAGTTGATCTAATTCATGGCTTCTCTATCAAGCACACAAGGAATCTTTAGCTATGATTTTCTCACCAAGTATCAATTCGATACATATATGCATGTATAACATTTATACTTGCTACTTTCTAAGCATGCAATTTTAATGCTATAAATAAAATCAGTTTAAGGTGAGAAATTTCCTTCTTTATCATGTTTCCTTATGGGGATTATTCTCCAATTTATATTACAACCATCTTATGAACTTTATGTATCTTTCCTTATTGTTACAAAAACTTTCATTACTCTCTATTCACATTATCTTTTTGCTCCAATCACTATGAGCAACTCTACTTAAGTATACCTTTCCCTTTCTTGGACTTCCTAGAACTTAACAATGTTGCAATCGACTCCATTCCAACTCCACATGGAGTCTTTTCAAGGTCCATTATATGTCCCTTACACCTCATTCAACTGTGAGCCTTGTTGTCCTTTCCCATGGAAATATTTTCCATAATTCCGAACCATAGAACATATTCACACATGGGAATGCTTCATTCCCTTATTGGCAGACTTTGCATGGTCACCTTGTCACTATCATGAACCACATGACAAGTCCACATACTAGAATGTCTTATTACATTAGTGACAACTTCTAAGTGAATGAAATTTCATTATCCATTCTTATTACTTATTAGTTGTTGGGTCATATACTACAATATCACTTGCAACTTCTCTATCATGCATGCACTTGCCCACAAGGATGATCCACCCTTTACACTACAAGGAAAAGGGCCTATAGCATAGGTTATAACGAATACTCCTCTGAAAACAACCCAAATATCCGTTTATAGCGAAGGTCACTAGTGTAGGCGAGCGAGCGAGGTTTCAACAGATGTTTTTTTTTTCCTAGTGCTTTTATACATACCAAACACACCAGTGCTTTTATACATAACAAATGCACCAATGCGTAACTGACACGAATGCACTGGTGCAGACATAAATCATGTGGCACCATGGTTGGAAACACCATCAAGCAAGAAAAAACTAAAATTTTACAATTGGTGCATTGATATTACTCAAGTGCACCGATCCATAACTGATTTGAAAGAACCAAAGTTGGGTAACGAATAGTGGAGGGCAACGGATTAGATTAATTTCTTATTTTTCATTTTCATTTTTGGTGTGGTAGTTCTAAATAGCAACACCGAGGTGTTCAAGATTAGGGCACACCATATCAGGGTTTAAAAAATATCAAATTAAAAAAACGACATATTATATTATGTTTTTTATTTACATTTTCGCCGAGGTCGTTCTCACTAACCGCACCGGGGTGTTTGCATTTAGTGCGCATGATGAAAGGTTTAAATAAAAGAATTATCGAATTAAAAAAAAACACTTATTAAATTAATTTTGTTTGTTTTTAATTTCCATTGTCGGTGTGCTTGTTCTCACTAAACGCACCATGGCGGTCTGGTTTCAGACGTACCGTGATAAGGTTAAATAAAAAAATTCAAATTAAAAAACCACATATTAGATTTTTTATTTGTATTATTGACGTAGTAGTGCTCACTAATTACACCGGGGTGTTTGGGGTTCAGGTGCAACATAATAGGTTTAAATAAAAAATAGTGAATTGAAAAAACCATTTCTACCATCTCTGCAGTGCTTTTGACCCCTTGAGCACTGGTGTCATACTTTCCTTGATCAGACGCCCTAACATCGATGCTCCATGTGGTGGTATTGCTCACTTTTGTTTCTTGCTATGTGGATTTTGAATTTTACCAAATGGTGGAGAAATTTTGAAATTTGTTGTACATCACAACCATGCCTCCCCAACGCGCAAGTGACTAGGTAAACTCTTTGTTACCTCCTAATTTGAATTTTTAGCAGATTAAAAATTAAATTGAGTTTTATTTTCTCTATTTAAAAAAAAAATTAAAAAACCCGCGATGTGTGTTCGAGCTGTTCGACTGACACCACTACACAGTGCACCCAACAAACTTAAAGTGTGCACCATGACCGGTGCAATTGTATCTGTAGTGCACCACAACCACAATGTGCTATAATGTTCATAACGCACTACTAAACTAAATTATGTTAAAAAATCACAACATTAACCACTGTGGATTGTAAACAAGAACACATTTGTAATGTCCCCATTCAAATAAATCTCAAGTAGAGAAAATTCCACCAACCTACTACTTTCCTAGGTTGGGGTGGAGACATTAAAATTGGAATAAGAAGGCTAATAAACCCAAATGGACTTTGGTTTGGGAATAAATATATTAATAGGGGAAAAATAAATATTTATGGTGAGAAAATAAGATGGCACTTGGTCATGGAGACACATTGGTGGTGTGGGACCCTACAAAAGCTAGATTCCCCATGCCACATGGCATTCCACTCTCACCCATTCGAATCTAAGGTGGAGTACACTATTATTGGGATAGTTGTAAGGTCATATTACTTGGCATGACTCAATGAGGTTGAATTGTAGAGAAAGAGTAACTCCCATGGGAGATGAAGAGGCATTTTGGAGCTAGTGGGACACTTGGGCTAGATTCCCTAGCTTCTATGACACCAATGATGAAGATGCCTATGAAACTTATGACAAAATCAGACCTGATGGATGACATCTAACATATATGACATGCCAGGGCTAAAAATATCCTCCAAGAGGGAGATCAAGGGAGTTAAGGAAGCCAAAGAGACACCTATTCGAATTTGGTGGAGGAGGCGGCTAGAATTGGAGGGACAAGTGGCACGCATTGGAATCTCTTCCCAACTTGACTTGGAAAGAATATCTTGGAAGGAATTAAACCCATGGAGGAACTTAGAAGTTTATAAAATATAATAACAAAGAAGGATGGCAGCTTTTGGTCATTTTACATTTTGCATTTGGAGAGGAGCTAGTAGAGAGCTAGTCTACTTGCCTTAGCACCAATTTCGAGGGTGAAAGATTCCCATACTAATTGGAAATTGGATAGGCCATTTAGAAATTTCATTTGGAGCTACAATGGAGTGTTTAGTTAAAGGTTGAAGCTATATGGAAGCTTGTGGTTCATTCATCTACAACTCATTCTTCCATCTCTTTCACATTTTATTGCATATTTGGGCCCCTAGAGGAATTGCACCCGTGGTGAGATGCTGATCTATTTGTGAGAGTATATGAATATCCATTTATTTGTATTCTGATATATATAATCTGTATTTACTGCTCATAAGACTCTCAGGTCTAAATACCAAGTGAAGTTGTGTAAAAATACCAAACAATGCATAAATGATGCCATTTTCCCTAGATCTTGTTGTTGGAGCTTGAAGAGACATTATTTTGAATTGTATCAATCATTCTCTATGATTTTGTTGATATATGGAGTTTCATTAATGTTCTGAAGAAGTTTCATTAGCAGTGCACAAGTCCTTGGCACCTAAAATTCAAATTTTATAACATATGGTGAAAATTACTAGCTTTTCCCCCTATGTCAAGTATTGCACATAAACATATGATTTAAGTGAGTTGAAGAAGGCCATAGAAACTAATTCATGATACATTGGGGAGCTCATTAAGGCCATTTATCAGTACCATACCTCTATTTAGAAATTTGGAAGTGTTTAACAGCATTTGGAGAGCTATCTTTGTCCACTACCCTCGGGGGTTTTGAAGCTCGATTTGACTAGAATTATTCCCTACTTTGTCCAGATTGTAAATGAATGTTGCAGAAGTGTTTTAAGGGTTTTTAAGCATCCATCAGCCTCAGTTATATTTCTTAATACCTTTCAAATACCTTCATACCCAATTTGGAATCATTTGGAGTCATTTGGAAGTAGTAGTGACAATACTAGTCTAAGGGTCGAATTGGTCAAAATTGGCAATTTTTCCTAATTTGTGAAAATTATTAAAACTGGACACTACAAGTGGTATCAGAGCATGGTCCTTGCACCTTGTAATACCCCATTTTGACCCTTAGGATATATTAGCTTTTAATGTAAATAATGTATACATGTGATGTATGTTTTCCTAGCGTGGAGCTCAAGGCCAAGGTCCTACCAGTGGAAGCTCGAATTCTATTTAAAAAGGCAAGTATTAGATATTATGTTACCCATGTCCTATTTAGACATGGAACATTGTAAAAATGATGTAAATAAACATCATGCAATAAAACACCAAAACTGGCTATGGGAGCAACGAATGAGAAGGAGCCATGTATTCCACTATGGAGTGGTGAGGGGGTTGTGGAGATGAACCATATGCTACCAAATGTCATTTTGAGAACCCATTTGACCTTCCTTGTTGACATTTAATTATGTTGTAAGGAAATTGTTGAAGAAATCAGTCCATGGCTTCAATGGAGCATGGGCAACCCAGAAATTTGTATGGCAGAGTATGGGCTCTATTTTCTTGTACCACAAGTCACTCTACCTCATGGGAATGGATTTTCCCTCATTCCCATTCCATTGGGGAGGAACCCAACAACAATTTTCATCCATTACGAATTCCCAGCAGTGAGAAAAATCAGAAATCGCAACTTTACAAGAACCCACGTTTTGAAGAGCCATAAACACCCAGAATTGGTAATTGACAGTGAAATTCAATGGGGGATCCATAGATATGAACTTTGGGGCGAAATTGAGAGTATTAGTTACTCTGAAATCCATTGGAAAACCCAGTTTTTACAGCCCAGAAATAAAGTGATGGGATTGAGTTATTGGATAACAGAATTGTGAGAAATCCAAGTGTGAATGACTGAGCAGAGGTTGGGTTTGCTTGATAAACCCAGTGAAGGCTATAATCTCAAAGAATTAGTAGCTGGACCTTTCTATGCCCATCCTGAAGAGCACTAGAGGGAAGGGACACCTGAGGGACTATGCAGCAGAGAAGGGGACCTTCCTTGTGTTGGGTTTGGTAGGTATTGTGGGTGCCTTGACTGTTGAATTATCTTGAGATGCCTGTAGCTCTGTGGATGAGCTCACTAGCTTAGAATTTCTCTCCTTTGTTTTTTGTATGCTTGATAAACCCAACTGTGTGTTGGCTTAGCATAGTTGTTGAGTGAAACCATGGCTGTGAGTGAGCCTATTTAGTTCCTCCTTAGTGGATACACAACCCAGCTCAGGGGTGATCTCTCAGCTGAAAGAATATAGGTTGGACAGAGATCTATGGTTGGGTGGAACGTTGCTCTCACATAGCCAGTTGTTTGGACAGCTTCATCTCAAAGATAAGTATTCTCTTTGGTTTAATTTATATGCATTTTGTGTTATGTATGTGTTAATTATGAATGTTAATTATTCATGTGAATGGAAATGATATGAAGTCTATGCATAGCATGAGAAGGGGATTGATTCTCTACATATTGAATCATCATCCACTTGTGATAGATACATTGATGCATTATAATTGTGTGTGTGCAAATATGATTTAATTCCGCTGTGTTTATATCGAGTATGAACTTGCACACATAAGTTTTAAATTGTTATGAATTTCTGAGTAATGTATGGGGTTGAGATTTCCAATAAGCCTGGTATGTCAGTCATGTTTTCCTTCCTTGCACCGGATTGATGGAAGGGGATGTTACACACCTGATGTGGTTGACCATTAATGAGGACAAGAAGTCAAGCACCACCCTTAGGAAGTGAAACTAAAAGCAATTTTGTTGAAGAGGAAGAAGTAGGAGAAGAAGAGTATTTTTTTGAAACTATGGCTAGGGATGAGAAGGAAACCTTAGAGGGTAGGGAAGTGTTATGTCAGGAATTTGTTTTTACCTTTTAACAGCTTGATAACCTTTTTTTATCAAATTTGTTGATTTCTTTGACTTTATTTTCTTCAATTACTATAGGAAATTTTGGTATTTTTAGGTTTTTGTCTTTATATTTATTTTGTTTTTTCTCCTTTAGGTGTTGAAGGGTGTTTAAAAGGTCATATTATTGAATAAGGAAGTCATATTTAGCATCATGAGCAGGGTTCAGTGTTTAAAACACATGCAAAATGACCCAAAGCTGCTCAAAAGCACCAAAACAGCGTTAAAGATATTCTTGTAGCGCTGGAGTTCAAAATCACCAAAGGCGCACTACAAGAATATCGCGACTCCAAATTTGTCCGATTTTTCAGCAAATATTGACACGCTTGGGATAATGAATGACTGATTTTTTGTTTTATAGGTTTCATTACGTGTTGATGCAGAAAACATCATGATTTCAAGTGGCTACACATCGTGAGGAAATCGTGCTCATCATCAGCCCAGGTGTAATTCATTTTGACAGGTATCCACATGGTTTGAGGTAATGTGGCATGAATTTGTTATTTACAAGCACATTCAAAGACGGAGGACTTAGTGGAGTAGCTATAACCACTAGAAAACCGGACATCGTTTTTGATTGAACAAGCGAGAGGTGTTGAGGGCTTCACGGGAAATTAGGGCTTCCTAATTCCATTGCTAGCAGCTAAATTGAAGGTTGGAGGATGACTGTACAACCAAGGTGACTCATCTGACAGCTCAGGTCATGATTTTAAACAACTACAGTGGCGCAATTTCAAGGTATTCCTAAAAAACCAATATAACAGTAAATTTGGGGTTTTTTTCGCTGGGGCATACTCCGCTAAAATTAATCAAAGGAGAAGTTAAATTGTGCCTGCAAATGCAATTTCGGCCAGAGAAATAGCAATTTCTGATGCTCTCTGACACCAGGCTGAATGAGGGTTGAAAATAGCAGTTTTGTTTTTTATGAATTTTAACCTTGTCAAAGCTAAGATCATAGTGTTGTGAATAACCTGTACATTCGACAATATTCTTAACCTCCTACAGTAATCTCCTGCTTGCAAACAATACAAAAGGATATCATTCAATTTGCATTGATTGAAGAAGAATGGGCAGGAGTGGTAAAATAAACAGAGCTGAACCAACTGATGTAGGATGGATTGAAAAACTGCCTGACTGTGTTGAGCTGTTTCAACAAGCTGGTTGGATGGATTTTTTCAGGAAGATCGATGGGTATAATGCAAAGGTGTCCTGTAGGTTTGCCCAAGGTTTCAAGAATGACATGGTGATTTTTGATACTCTGAAATTCAAATTGACAGTAAAACTGATTTCAGAAGCCATAGGAATTAAGGATGAGGGTGAACAATGGTTTAAGAAACTGCCCTTTGACTTTGATCCACAGAGATTTCTTTTACCAAATGTCACACCTGATTGGAATAAAGGTGTCCTTATCCAAAATGTTAGAAAGGAATGGGTTGAGCCAATCAGAATATTACAGAGCTATGTTACTTGTGAGGGCAGGTATGCTTTTGTATACAAATATCATTTTAGATTCCTTCAGCACATGGTGGGGGTGTCCAAGATGAACCTGCCATTCTTCTTTTTGAAAAGTTTACAGAAAATGTCCAACAAGGTGAAAGGGCCAATAGATCATTCTTCTCAGTCCATATTTCACCATGGATTAATCAAGTTGATTATTAGTACTGTCTTGCAGCCTGAAGGAAAGACTTGGGACTTCTTCATCTTTTGGTCTAGTTTTGAAAATCAAAAATCTAAGAGACAAGCAGATAAGGGTAAGGTCTTGTTGAGAAAATTAGGTCATAAGCCAAAGTTTGAAGATAAGGAGGAGATCAAAGTCGAGGAAGCATCAGAGCATGTGGAGGAAGATAATGAACCAAAGCCATTCTCAGCCAGCTCTAAAGGAAAGTATTCACTGTTTGAAGATAAGAAGGAATAGCCTAAACAGAATTTGGCACCTGTAGCAGATCCTCATGAAGTGAAAAATGTTGATATAAAAAAGGTAGTTGTACCTAAAGAGGAAATTCACACTCAACCGAGAAGCCCTATCACTATTCTCTCAAATGATGAGGGATATTTATTGGAACAAGAGCAGCCCATCTTCAAAACAGAAGTCAAGATCGAAGTAGAGAAAGAAATTCATACTTCAGATAGCAAAACAACAAAATCTAACAGGAAAAGGAATAAACTTGAAGTAGTGGAGTTGGCTGCTATCCAGCATCAAGGAAAGGAGCTGAAAATGATGGGAGAAGCAGCATCATTTTGGAGACCAAAAACTAGGTCAAAGAACAAGCTGAGATTGAACATGAAGAAATTTCTCAATCCCAAATTGAATACAAATGAAGTGACTGTCTTGGATGAGGTGTCTATGGATGATAAACCAGAATTAGATCAAATGCAGTCACAGTTAAAAGAAGAGGCTCCTTCAGTTGAGGCAGCAGGTGAAGAAAATCAGAATCCTAGCATTGAAGAAACTGCTACAGAACTGTTGATTGAAGAGGCAGAAATCTTCAAGAAGCTTGATATACCTTGGAGACCTGATGAGGAACCAAATTCTACAATGGATAAATTAGCTAACTCTGACAAGGAGAATTTGCAGAAAACTGTTAAGCAATACAAACATCAGATGAGCTACATGCAAGAGGTCAATGATGGATTAATGATGGCTAACAGAAGGTTGAGAGAAGATCTACAAGATGTAAATGATAATTTTCAGGAGCTGATAGCAGATGCAAAAGAAGCACTTAAAAGAAAAAGAGCTGCTGACATGCATTGTACAGAATTGGAGAAGACAGTCCAGGACCTGCAACAGAAAAACAAGGAGCTCATCAAGAAGATAAATGACATGGAGCAGGAGCAGAAAAAGGATAAGAGAAAAGACCAAGCATCAGATGGTATCGCTCTGCTGGCTGAAGTGGCAAAAGACCTATAAGACAGTTATACATTCAGTTAGTTTTCATTAATTAACAAACAGATATGTTAGTGATGTGCTATTTTTAGCATATTTTGTAATTTTGTAAATATTCTACATTTACTTTACCTCATCGAATAGGTGGAAGGCAGTTAGGGTTAGAGGCCTAATTGATTTTGTAAAAGCCTAGTATTTAGAGATGTTAGGAAGTCATTGAGAGGGTTTGATGTTTGGGAGCTTCAGGAGGTCTCCAGATTATCTTTGTCTGCAAACTTGTTCAGAGCTAAGTACTATGACTCTTGTATGCATTTGATGACAGACTATGAAATATATGACACTGTTTACCCTTCAGTATATGTTTTAGTTTCATTTTGAGTTTGTTTAACTACTGGACTGATATATTCATTGTTGGTTCATGATTTCTTTACTTGTGATGCTTGTCAGCCCTGAATGAACTTTAATATTATATGCTGATTGATATTTGTTGATTATATGATGTATCTTTGTCTTTACTTGTTTATAATTCAGTTTCTTGCTTAGCTGATGAATGTAATCCCTGATTGGCTACCAAAATTACAACCAAGAAAACATTCCAAAAACCCTAAAACCTAGTTTACTTTATTGAGTTTTATTTGAGATTGTGTTGGCTTGTTTCTTTAGCCTTGGAAACAATTTCTGGCACAAACATCTTTGGCGCCATTGCCGGGGACGAAGCTGAAGCATATCTTCCCTGGGATACTTATCAGTTTTACTGGTTTAAGAGGTGGACTTAAATCAGCTCTTTTTTAAGGCTATTTTCACCAGAAAAGTTGTCACAGTGGCTTCTAAAGGGATTGGAACCAGGAACATACCTACTTCTCCATTGAAACTGGGTGTGACAGACCCTGAACAGATCTTGAAAACAGCAAGGAAAATCAGAAAGTCTCAATCTTTACTAGCCTCCTGTGACCCTGACCAGTTGGGTGTATCATTACATTCAGCTGAAACCTCACCTTGGATAAAACCTACCATCCCTGAGAACATTTTTCAGGTTTTTACTAATCCTCGAAGTTTTTTGAAAGCTAAGACTTCTTCTCCTGATAAAATACCTATCTTTCAGCTGAAAGTAGTAAAGAATCCCTTTCAAAAAGGTTCTAGCCAAGCTTCTCCATCTTTCAAGCCAGTCAGTACCAAAATGGCAGGCCAAAACCCACCCATGGATATGATGGACCGGATGGTTTCAGCTAGACATGCACCATTAGTTTTACCACAGCCTTTACATGCATTACCTGGAGGTGATTACCAGAAATATATGCCTAGGTTCAATGGACAGGGGGAAACCACTGCTGAGGAACATTGGGAGGCTTTCCTAAGTTATGCTGACAATCAGAACATTGAGATTAAAGATGTGTGGATGAGGGTATTTGTTCAAAGCCTTGATGGGGATGTAAGAAAGTGGTTTAAAGAGTTGCCTGCCAACTCAATAACTATAATTGAAGAACCCCATGATCTTTTCATGAGGCAATGGGGAGATACAAAGGACCACACCTACTATATAACTGAGTTTGGAGCTCTCTGTAGGAAAAAAGAGGAGACTGTTGCAGACTTTTCAAAAAGATTTAACAAGATGTACAGTAGAATTCCTGCAGAAATAAAACCCATAGAAACATCAGCTAAACTTACTTATGCAAATGCCTTTGATCATGAGTTTTCCTTATTGTTGAGGAAAAGAAGACCTATCACCCTGCTAAACATGCAAGATGCAGCATTGGAGGTAGAATCCAATTTGTTGGCTTCAAATAGACTTAAGAAACAAACAACCCAGCAGCTTTATGAAAGAAAAGGAAAGAAGGAGGCTATTTCAGCAAGTGCTGCTCCTCAGTCTATTGAAGCCAAGATAGATGAGATGGCTAAGCTGGTGAAGATTCTTACTGCAAAACTCAATAAACTAGAGCTTGAAAAGAATGCTAGCAAACCTGTTCCAGAAGCCGAATGAAATCCAAATAACCAGAATCAGTTCAGAAGGCAGTTTGCTCCTAGATTTATACCAAGAGAGCGTAGGAACAATGATATTCAGCGAGAAAGGAGGGAGAATGAGGATCAAAGAGTGCCCCCACCTTTTCAAAATAATTTAGTTGATGAAGAAGAAATTGATCAACAGTTGTTCTTTGAAGAGACTGAGACTGATCAGGATATGAACCACATTGGAGATAGATTGTTTACAGGTTTTGTTACTGAAGAAGATTTTCTGAATTTAGAATACTGCAATGTTGATATGTTTGAAACTGAAGATGATTTATGCTTGGAAAATGCTGCTATAACTGCTGTTGTTCCTCAGAATGTACCTAAGAAGACCATAAATCTCAGATCAGGCCCAAAACAAGTAGCCCAAGCCCCAAAGAAGAAGGCAGTTGTTCCTGCTGCACCTGTTCCTGCTAAACAAATAACTGATCCTGTCATAGAGAAGAAGCAATCTGCAGAAAAATCAAAGAAGAATGTTGAAGTTGAAGAGGTAAATAAATCTGTTCAGAATTTTAGTCTGGAGAATGAACTAGGGAAGTTAAAGATTCCTGTACCTTTGACTGAGTTAATAAAGAATCCATCATATAAAGATACAGTTCTGAAAGTGATGAATGTACCCAGTAATCAGCCTGTTTCAGATACAGTTAACTTGCAGGAAGAAAACTCTAGAATTTTCATTGGATCAGCTCTGGCTGAGAAGACTGAAAATGAGGCTGGTGCTTCTCCTCCTTTCTATGTAACCTTGACAGTACATGAGCAAATGATTCACAATTGCCTGTTAGATTCAGGAGCATCCCATAACTTGATGCCAAAAGTTGTAATGGAAGCCCTGGGCCTTAGTATCACCAAACCTTACCATGATTTATATGCCTTTGACTCTCGAGCTGTGAAGTGTCTAGGAGTAATAAAAGACATGGTTGTCAACCTTGCTCAGTTGCCCATGAAAAGTGTGATAATGGATGTTGTGGTGGCTGACATTACACCAAATTTTGGCTTGCTTCTTTCTAGGTCATGGGCTAAGAAGGTTGGGGGAACCTTCCAGATGGACCTCTCTTATGCCACCATTCCTGTTTTTGGTGGAGAAAATAGAAGACTTTACAGAGAACTGCAACTTGCTTACATAGTCATAGATGATAAAAACCCCACCAATCACCCAATGTACTTTGTGGATAAAGACCTTGGTTCATGCATATTACAGTTTAGTGAAGAGGATAATTCTGCTGGTCTGTTACAAGTGGAAAAAGAACAGCACATAAAACACAGCAGAGAAGAGGAAGATGCATTGTGGCAATTGTACTTTGATGGATCCTCATGCAAGGAGGGTGCTGGAGCTAGAGTTTTACTCGTTTCCCCTGGGGGTGAAATAGTGAAACTCATGTATAAATTGGAGTTTGTTACCACTAACAACACTGCCGAGTATGAAGCTTTGCTACTGGGATTGAAGGCTGCTAAAGATTTGGGAATTCAGCAGATTACTGCATTTGGCGACTCTGAACTAGTTGTTCAACAGGTGAAGAACAAATATCAAGTAAAGCAGGGTTTGCTGAAAGTATATCGAAATGAGGTATGGGATATGCTTGAAAACTATTTTATAGCATTTAATATCACTCATATTCCAAGGAATCATAATGAGATTGCAGACTCTTTAGCTTTGGCTACCACACATTTCAGAATCCCTAAAACCACTCAGTTAAAGTATCCTATAGAAGTGAGGTATAGACCATGTGTCCCTGATAATGTGAAGCATTGGAGGGTTTTTGAAGATGACATTGAAATAAAAAAATTTCTTGAGCTTATAGATGAGTTTTCAAATGCTCAAATTGATCAGGAAGAAGATGAAAGGGATGAACAGTTAAATGAGTTTGCTGCAGAAGAGATAGCAGGGCATAAAATCATTGAATTGAAGAGCAATTTCATTCCTAAAGGTCTAGTGCCTTTAGAAATAATATTCACAAAGGATGATACACCTTCAAATCCAGTGGTTCAATCTTCAGAAGACAATGTAGAAGACTACAATATTGGTTCAGCAGAACATCCTAGAATGGTAAAAATTTCTAAATTTCTAACAGTGGAACAAAGGAAAAGATATATCAAGCTTCTGAAAAAACATGTAGATGCATTTGCCTGGTCTTATAAGGAATTAAAAACTTATGATACAACAATTATTCAACACAAGGTCCCTTTGAAGCCTAATATCAAGCCTTTCAGACAGAAACTAAGAAGAATCAATCCAGCTTTGTTCCCTGTAATTGAAAAAGAACTAAAGAAGCTGCTGGATGCAAAGATAATAGTGCCTCTCAGATACTCTTCTTGGGTTGCTAATCTGGTTCCTGTTAGAAAAAAGAATGGGGAAATTAGATTATGTGTTGACTTCAGAAATCTGAATCGATCATCATTAAAAGACAATTATCCTCTTCCCAAGATTGAACAGGTTTTGCAACAAGTAGTTGGAGCTCAGAGGATTTCTATGCTAGATGGTTTTTCAGGGTACAATCAGATTGCCATGCACCTTGATGACAAGGAAAAGATAGCTTTTACAACCCCCTGGGGGACATTCATGTATGACAAGATGCATTTTGGCTTGATGAATGCTGGAGCAACCTTTCAAAGAGCCATGGACATTGCATTTGTGGGTGAGAAAGATAAGTTTGTGGTTATTTATCTGGATGATATTATTGTATTCTCAAAATATGATGATGAACACTTGAAGCATTTGGAGCAAACCTTCCTAAAATGCAGAAAATTTGGCCTGTCCCTGAACCCAAAAAATCACATTTTGCTGTGCAAGAAGGTAAATTACTTGGTCACTTGGTGTCTGTTGATGGCATCAAAATACATCCCGAAAGAGTGAAATCAATATTGAAGATTAGTTTACCCAGAAGTAAAAAAGATGTTCAATCTTTCATTGGAAAGATAAATTTTCTGCAGTGGTTTATTCCCAACTTTGCTGAAACCATTAAACAAATCACAGCCATGTTAAAGAAAGATCAGGAAGTAAAGTGGACTGCTGAGGCAAAGGTAGCATTTGAGAAAATCAAGATAGCTCTTACTGAAGCACCTGTATTGGTAAGTCCTGATTTTACAAAAGAATCCTTACCTTTTCATTTGCATCAGAAGACACAATTGCAGCTGTTTTACTTCAGAAGAATAAAGAAGGATTGGAATAGCCTATTGCCTTCTTCAGCAAAACTCTCAGAGATTCTGAACTAAAGTACAGTATATTGGAGAAGCAAGCTTATGCTCTGGTAAAGGCTTTGAAATTTTTCAGAATCTATATCTTGCATTCAAAAGTAATTTCTTTTGTACCTAATTCTACTGTGAAGGATGTGTTAACTCAGCCTGATAGTGAAGGAAAGAGAGGTAGATGGATTGTGAAGATTATGGAATATGATGTAGAGATCAAACCTACTAAGCTTGTCAAGGGACAAGGTTTAGCTAAGTTGTTGGCTGAATCAAATTGTCAGGCTCTGGGATTGCATATCATGGCTGAAGAATCAGTTCCTGAAGAAGATCAAGCACTTCTGGAAAAAGAAAAGATCATGGATTTTTATTCATCATCAACCTGGTATGCAGACATTGTTCATTTTCTGTTATTTCTGCAATGTCCTGAACATTTGGATAAGAAGGCTGCCAGATCTTTAAAAATCAAAGCCACTAAATACTGTTTAGTTGAGGATAAATTGTTCTGGAAGGATCCAGGGGGTATTTTGCTCAAATGTTTGGACCAATCTGAAATAGGAGAGGTGATTTCAGAATCTCATGAAGGTGCCTGTGGAGGGCACAAGTATTGGAAAGCAACAGCTTACAAAATTTTATGAGCTGGATATTATTAGCCATCCTTGTTCACAGATGTTTACCAGCAGGTAAGAGCATGCATTCCTTGTTAGAAATTTGCAGGTAAACAGAAATTATTGTACTTGCCTTTAAAACCTATTGCAATAAATGCCCTGTTTCAGCAGTGGGGTCTGGACTTTATTGGAGAAATAAATCCAGCATCTTCAGGACAGCATCACTGGATCCTGACTGCAACAGATTTTTTTACAAAATGGGTGGAAGCCATTCCCACGAGGAATGCTACAAACAAAGTAATCATGGAATTCATTGAAGAAAACATTTTGAGTAGGTTTGGCTGTCCACAGAGATTAATAACAGATAATGTAAAGGCATTCAAATCCAAGGCAATGGTGGCCTTTTGTGAAAGAAATGACATCATTCTGAAGCACTCAACTCCCTATTATCCTCAGGGTAATGGTCAAGCTAAATCTTCCAATAAGAACATCATTCAGAGCATTAGGAAACTGCTGAAGCATAACAAAAGATCTTGGTATTCAATGCTGAAGTATGCATTATGGGCAGATAGGATTACAGTGAAACAAGCAATTGGAACTTCTCCATTTCAGCTTGTTTATGGTACAGAGGCAATGTTCCCTGTTCAATTGGGAATTCCAGTGATGAAATTCCTCCAGAATTCTCAAGAGGAACCTAATGATATGCAAAGGAGACTATTTGAAATGATAGAGTTACAGCAGAATAGAGAGAAGGTGGATGAAAAAGCACAGCTGTACAGAGCCAAGATTAAAAACAGGTTTGAGAGGAATATTAAAGAGAACACTTTCATAGAAGGTGAGATGGTTCTAAGATGGGATGCAAGAAAGGAACAGAAGGGCAAGCATGGTAAGTTTGACAATCTTTGGTTTGGCCCTTTTCTGGTATCAAAGGTTTTAGAAAACAATACTTTTATCCTGCAGTCCTTGTAAGGTGAGGAGTTGTCCAACCCTGTTAATGGACGATTCCTCAAGCATTTTTACAGTTTATAGGAACATTTTCACTGATCATTGTACATACTGGTGAGTGAATCATAATAAGACTCCATAGCCCAATGAAAATTTTTGCAGAATAGATAAGATAACAGACAGAAGGCACTGATCTACAGGTTCTTGAAGCCTCACAGGGAGGTCTTCATCCCGCAGCTGGAGCCAGATGTTATGTCAGGAATTTGTTGTTACCTTATAATAGCTTGATAACCTTTTTTTATCAAATTTGTTGATTTCTTTGACTTTATTTTCTTCAATTACTATAGGAAATTTTGGTATTTTTAGGTTTTTGTCTTTATATTTTTATTTTTTTTTCTCCTTTAGGCGTTGAAGGGTGTTTAAAAGGTCATATTATTGAATAAGGAAGTCATATTTAGCATCATGAGCAGGGTTTAGCTTTTAAAACACATGCAAAATGACCCAAAGCTGCTAAAAAGCACCAAAACAACGTTAAAGATATTCTTGTAGCGTCGGAGTTCAAAATCACCAAAGGCGCACTACAAGAATATCGCGACTCCAAATTTGTCCGATTTTTCAGCAAATTTTGACACGCTTGGGATAATGAATGACTGATTTTGTGTTTTAGAGGTTTCATTACGTGTTGATGCAGAAAACATCATGATTTCAAGTGGATACACATCGTGAGGAAATCGTGCTCATCATCAGCCCAGGTGTAATTCATTTTGACAGGTATCCACATGGTTTGAGGTAATGTGGCATGAATTTGTTATTTACAAGCACATTCAAAGACGGAGGACTTAGTGGAGTAGCTATAACCACTAGAAAACCGGACATCGTTGCTGATTGAACAAGCGAGAGGTGTTGAGGGCTTCCTAATTCCGTTGCTAGCAGCTAAATTGAAGGTTGGAGGACGACTGTACAACCAAGGTGACTCATCTGACAGCTCAGGTCATGATTTTAAACAACTATAGTGGTGCAATTTCAAGGTATTCCTAAAAAACCAATATAACAGTAAATTTGGGGTTTTTTTTGCTGGGGTGTACTCCGCTAAAATTAATCAAAGGAGAAGTTAAATTGTGCCTGCAAATGCAATTTCGGCCAGAGAAATAGCAATTTTTTATGCTCTGTGACGCCAGGCTGAATGAGGGTTGAAAATAGCAGTTTTTTTTTATGAATTTTAACCTTGTCAAAGCTAAGATCATAGTGCTGTGAATAACCTGTACATTCGACAATATTCTTAACCTCCTATAGTAATCTCCTGCTTGCAAACAATACAAAAGGATATCATTCAATTTGCAGTGATTGAAGAAGAATGGGCAAGAGTGGTAAAATAAACAGAGCTGAACCAACTGATGTAAGATGGATTGAAAAACTACCTGATTGTGTTGAGCTGTTTCAATAAGCTGGTTGGATGGATTTTTTCAGGAAGATCGATGGGTATAATGCAAAGGTGTCCTGTAAGTTTTCCTAGGGTTTCAAGAATGACATGGTGATTTTTGATACTTTGAAATTCAAATTGACAGTAAAACTGATTTCAGAAGCCACAGGAATTAAGGATGAGGGCGAACAATGGTTTAAGAAACTGCCCTTTGACTTTGGTCCACAGAGATTTCTTTTACCAAATGTCACACCTGATTGGAATAAAGGTGTCCTTATCCAAAATGTTAGAAAGGAATGGGTTGAGCTAATCAGAATATTACATAGCTATGTTACTTGTGAGGGCAGGTATGCTTTTGTATACAAATATCATTTTAGATTCCTTCAGCACATGGTGGGGGTGTCCAAGATGAACCTGCCATTCTTCTTTTTGAAAAGTTTACAGAAAATGTCCAACAAGGTGAAAGGGCCAATAGATCATTCTTCTCATTCCATCTTTCACCATGGATTAATCAAGTTGATTATTAGTACTGTCTTGCAGCATGAAGGAAAGGCTTGGGACTTCTTCATCTTTTGGTCTGGTTTTGAAGATCAAAAATCTAAGAGACAAGCAGATAAGGGTAAGGTATTGTTGAGAAAATTAGGTCATAACCAAAAGCTTGAAGATAAGGAGGATATTAAAGTCGAGGAAGCATCAGAGCATGTGGAGGAAGATAATGAACCAAAGCCATTCTCAGTCAGCTCTAAAGGCAAGTATTCACTGTTTGAAGATAAGAAGGAACAACCCAAACAGAATTTGGCACCTGTAGCAGATCCTCATGAAGTGAAAAATGTTGATATAAAAAAGGTAGCTGTACCTAAAGAGGAAATTCACACTCAACCAAGAAGCCCTATCACTATTCTCTCAGATGATGAGGGATATTTATTGGAAGAAGGGCAGCCCATCTTCAAAACAGAAGTCAAGATCGAAGTAGAGAAAGAAATTCATACTTCAGATAGCAAAACGAACAAAATCTAACAGGAAAAGGAATAAACTTGAAGTAGTGGAGTTGGCTGCTATCCAGCATCAAGGAAAGGAGCTGAAAATGATGGGAGAAGCAACATCATTTTGGAGACCAAAAACTAGGTCAAAGAACAAGCTGAGATTGAACATGAAGAAATTGCTCAATCCCAAATTAAATACAAATGAAGTGACTGTCTTGGATGAGGTGTCTATGGATGATAAACCAGAATTAGATAAAATGCAGTCACATTTAAAAGAAGAGGCTCCTTCAGTTGAGGCAGCAGGTGAAGAAAATCAGAATCCTAGCATTGAAGACACTGCTACAGAACTGTTGATTGAAGAGGCAGAAATCTTCAAGAAGCTTGATATACCTTGGAGACCTGATGAGGAACCAGATTCTACAATGGATAAATTAGCTAACTCTGACAGGGAGAATTTGCAGAAAACTGTTAAGCAATACAAACATCAGATGAGCTACATGCAAGAGGTCAATGATGGATTAATGATGGCTAACAGAAGGTTGAGAGAAGATCTACAAGATGTAAATGATAATTTTCAGGAGCTGATAGCAGATGCAAAAGAAGCACTTAAAAGAAAAAGAGCTACTGACATGCATTGTACAGAATTGGAGAAGACAGTCCAGGACCTGCAACAGAAAAACAAGGAGCTCATCAAGAAGATAAATGACATGGAGCAGGATCAGAAAAAGGCTAAGAGAAAAGACCAAGCATCAGATGGTATCGCTCTGCTGGCTGAAGTGGCAAAAGACCTATAAGACAGTTGTACATTCAGTTTGTTGTCATTAATTAACAAACAAATATGTTAGTGATGTGCTATTTTTAGCATATTTTGTAATTTTTTAAATATTCTACATTTACTTTGCCTCATCGAATAGGTGGAAGGAAGTTAGGGTTAGAGGCCTAACTGATTTTGTAAAAGCCTAGTATTTAGAGATGTTAGGAAGCCATTGAGAGGGTTCGATTTTTGGGAGCTTCATGAGGTCTCCAGATTATCTTTGTCTGCAGACTTGTTCAGAGCTAAGTACTATGACTCTTGTATGCATTGATGACAGACTATGAAATATATGACACTTTTTACCCTTCAGTATATGTTTTAGTTTCATTTTGAGTTTGTTTAACTACTGGACTGATATATTTATTGCTGGTTCGTGATTTCTTTACTTGTGATGCTTGTCAGCCCTGAATGAACTTTAAGATTATATGCTGATTGATATTTGTTGATTATATGATGTATCTTTGTCTTTACTTGTTTATAATTCAGTTTCTTGCTTAGCTGATGAATGTAATCCCTCATTGGCTACCAAAATTACAACCAAGAAAACATTCCAAAAACCCTAAAACCTAGTTTACTTTATTGAGTTTTATTTGAGATTGTGTTGGCTTGTTTCTTTAGCCTTGGAAACAATTTCTGGCACAAACAAGAAGAATTTAATAAACTCATGAAACCATTATTTGAAAACATGACAAAACAGATCATGAAAGGGTTCGAATTGTTGTCTAATCAACTTGGGAGCAAAGGAGTAATAGGAGGCAACAATAGTTCTCATTCTGAGGAAAAGAAGACAATGGGAAAGCATATCTTCTCAAGCACAGGACCCCATAATAGACCTAATGAATTTCAGAGTACACCAAGGCCTACTACACCTAAAATTCTTGAGGTCAAAGAAGAACCAAAAACCCAATTTGATATGCAGTAAGTGGTGACAGAATGGGAAAAGTTGAGTGAAGATTGTAGAAGAACTCTACCATTTGACCAATTCTTCACTGTCTCAAACAAACTCAAAATGAGGGAAGGTAATAGGAATCCATTTCAGAATAAAGAATTGAATTGTGCCATTGGTAAATTCCCCTTCCCACTTTTGATGGCTCACCCCAAAGTTCTGCAAATACTTGGGTACATAAACTAGATGTTTATTTTCAGGTAAATCCAATGGTGGAAAATGATGCTTTAAAAATGGCTATTTTGCATCTAGAAAAAGATGCCAATGATTGGTGGTTCCATGGTCTGAAAACCTTGGGACATGATTAGGTTACAAACTATGGATAATTTGTTGATAGGATATTAGAAATATTTGAGCAAAAAGATCTAGAATTACCTTTCAAAGAACTAGCCCAATTGAAGCAAGTTGGAACCCCTACTGAGTATATGATGGAATTCCAAAAATTATTAGTCAAGGTGGCTGATATATCTATGCTAAGATTAGTATTGCTGTTCACTAAAGGTTTTTATGAACCCTTAAAAGGTTTAGTTAAGGCCCATTGTTGGCTTGGTTTTGCAACCAAGCTTTGTGCAATGGGCACCTATCAACAATGTGATAGCAATTTCAATATTGAAATAAAAAACGATTAAGAATTAAATCTAAATCTAAACTAACATGTGCATATAACAAATAAATTTAAAAACGATTCATGGAAATAACAAGAAATAAAAGAATAGATGTTTTGTATTAAGATATCTCAAATGGTGAGGATTTGTGTTAAGCAACTCCAAGGGTGAGTAGCTCCAAGCTCCAATGGTCTCTTCTCCATGATGTTGAAAATGGCCAAAAGTCTCATGAGAGATTTTGACAGCGTGAGGATAGGATGATGGATGGATGGAAAGTGAGGAGCCCCTACCACCTTTTTATAGTTTTTGGTGGTGGGGAATACCATTATGGTTTTGAGGAAACCAATGGTATTGACCAACATGGATGGTTTAGGTACCTTTTCCCTCTTTTTTCTTTTTTTGAATATTTTGAATATTTTTATTCCCTTTTAATATTTTTGGGAATTTTGGACCCTTTTTGAGGGTTTTTTATGTTTTTTGAGGAAAAATAAATCTTTTGAGGGGAAAAAGGGTGTATTATGGTCTTTTGGTGACCTTTTGATGGCTTTAGAGGCTCAAATGGTGGAAAAGTGGACAACCGGGTCATGTCAATAAGGAAATGAGCTAGTGAGCACTTTTTGGGTGTTAACAGATTGCCCCCTGACGTGTGAGGGCAGGAGCTCATCGTATGGCCGATAGACATCATAGTTCTTTTGTCTTTTTCCTATGGTTTGGGGAAGAGAAGAGACCGGTTGGAGATTGGATCAACGGCCCTTGGAAGCTGCAAAAACCAAAAATATTACATGGCCTCAATATGAATGAGGAATAATCTCTGATAATGGACGAGGCGGGCATACCCATGCTCGTATCAAGACATATACATAACAATTAGTCCCGAGAAAGGGGATCTAAACAATACATAAAAAATCTGCTGGTACATCATAATGGTCCAAAGGGGACACTATTTTGGGAGGTACTCATGATCCTAACATGACTGATCTCAATGACTGATACATTGGAATAAAGCGACAACCATTCTGAACAAGGTCTCAGAAGGGTTGATGAACTGCTGAAACTGAAGGTGTCCAACATCTGTAGGGACTCAATCACTGTGAGTCAACTCTGAGGAGTATATGTAACTGTATACTCAAGGGAGTATAAAACTGGGGTACATCTAAATATTGTCACCATGTGCAGCCCGGATATCTATAAGAAAATGTAACTGGTTGTTTCCATATGTAGACTCTCAAATGTGGAAGTGTCAGGTGGTATCCGGGGTCTTCAACAAATAACTGAAACGCCCAATACCCTGTGCAAGTCAAAACAATGTGATCAAGGTGTTGAAGTCGAGCATGTGAGAAACAACCATTTGGAGAGGCACTGAGGACTCTTCTTGAAATGATTCATAGGCACTCATCATGAATGGTGATGAGTCCAAGACACAGGGACCTCTAGGTCTATCCTCTGGAATAAATTTGGTTGGCGTCGATAGAGGGAGACCAGCAACTAACAAGGCAATGATGTTTCCTTGATAGGAGCGCGAGGTGTAGAACTGAAATGTGGTAGTACTGATGGTAGGACTGACATACTGTGGGGATGGGAAATAACTGGGTCGTAGAGTGGGTGGACTCAAACTTCCTTTGTTTAGAACATGATGACATGGTTGACCTGGCAGTGTAGGAAATTGACTTGTAGGTGTGGGGATCATAGATTTAAGGACTGAAGGTTATGTATTGTAGATTGGAGTGAGTCTGGGGAGACAAGCTGACGGATTCTGTAGAGGGCCTCTCAGGGTGACATACTGCAGAATACTCTGAACAAAGGCGACCGAAATGGGGAAGCTGCCATATGAGTAGACATGATCTGTTGTGGCCCCGAGAAGCACCATTGGGTCCTTCTTCATAGTTTTAATGAGCTCGAAGAAGGGATAAAAGTGTGCTCTGAAATGGTACTGTCCTATGGATTTTGTGAGCCCCGGACTGTTCGTGCTCATGAGTGCTTTCGTTTTTAAGGAGTCTAAAAACGACAAGAAGACTCTGCAGTACTGGTGGAGTACCGTCCTATGGATTTATATGAGCCCAGGATGGTGATTGCTCGTGGTCTCTTTCATGTTTAGAGAGTTTGAAAGTGGTAAGTGGACTCCATTGGTGTTCTTTTTCGTAAGTTAGTCTCCAAGGCCCGAAAAGGCATAAAATGATGCAAATGGAGAACTCTTCTAGCCGATGTGACTAGAGTATTCCTTTTTCGTAATTAGTCTACAAGGTCTGGAAAAAGGGGTAAACTTATACCAAGTAGATGCCCTGTCATATACGTTTAGTGAGCATGAAAGGAAGCAAGGTTGCTCGACGATCTTTTCATTGTTTTAGGAGTCAGAAAAGAGCTTAACAGAAACTCCCTTAGTGCCTTTTTCGTAAAAGAATTGCTCGGCCCAAAAAAGGGATAAAATTATACTGAACAAAAAGGTTTTGATAATAGCGAGAAATGGTCTCACGCATCGTCATGAGTGCAGAAAACTGAATCCGGTGACATAAAAATTGTCAAAAAATCGGCAACGGACAATGTGGCATGCAAACCAAGGCGACCAGGGGCATGGGAAAAAATTCCCGAAAAATATGGAGGTGAGAACAAGAAATTATCTCAAGCATCATCGCAAGCATGAAAAACTGAATCCGGCGATATAAGACTAGTAAAAAATGGATGACAGTCGATGTGGCACGCAAAACGAGGCGACAAGGGGGCATGTAAAACATGCCCAAAAAATCTAGGCGTGAGAGCGAGAAATGATCTCGAGCATCATCACGAGCGTGAAAAACTGAATCCAGGCATTATAAGACTCGTAAAAAATGGATGGCGGTCGATGTGGCACGTAAAACGAGGCGACGAGGGGCATGTAAAACATGCCCGAAAAATCTGGGCATGAGATTGAGAAATGATCTCAAGCATCATCACAAGCGCGGAAAACTAAATCCAACAATATAAGACTTGTCAAAAATGGACGACGACCGATGTGGCACGCAAATCGAGGCGACGAGGGGGGATGTAAAAGATGCCCGAAAAATATGGAGGTGAGAGCGAGAAATGATCTCAAGCATCAGCACAAGTTCAGAAAACTAAATCCGCAACATAAAGATCATCAAAATAGGGCAACGACCGATGTGGCATGCAAATTGAGGCGATGAAGGGCATTTTGGAGAAATGCCCAAAAATTATGGGGGTGAGAGCAAGAAATGATCTCAAGTGTCATCATGAGCACGGAAAACTGAATCCGGCAGTATAAGATTCGTCAGAAACGGACAATGGACGATGTGGCATGCAAACCGAGGCGACGAGGGGGCATGTAAAAGATGCCCGAAAAATCTAGAGGTGAGAGCGAGAAATGATCTCAAGCATCAGCACAAGTTCGAAAAACTGAATCCGATGGTATAAAAATCGCCAATAAACTAACAACAGCCAATGTGACATGCAAATCGAGGTGGCGTGGGGCATGGAAAGAATGCCCGAAAGTTTTTGGTGAGAGCGAGAAATGATCTCAAGCATCATCACGGGCACGGAAATATGAATCCGACGGTGCAAATGGTGTGAAAAATGGAGGTCATAAGGACTCCGGAATGGTCAAAGCAAATAACTAGGTTAAAAAATGGCTACAAATAAAGGTAATCCCACCAAGCCAAGGATGCAGTGGTGGGGAGAAATGATGACCCGCGGGGGGAGAATACTAGGTGTACCAAATCAAATCGAATATACAAGTGATATGTGACCTCAAAAAATGGTTGAGATCACGCATGTGAAAAAGTCAGCAGGGTTAATGACCTGCCCCCATGCTATGTGCATGGGGTTTGTGATTGTGGATCACATATGTGTTGGTTTAAACAATGGGATCATTGGAATACTGAGATAGATGTGATGGGGAAGGTTCAAAATGATTGGGTCGAGGTAATCTATTATGCCCCCTAACTCAGAGGTGTCAATGTGGTGCAGATGTTGTCTCAGAGAGGGATCAATAGGGCATTGAGTAACTGTTGGCGGGGGGGTATACCATGAGGCTATGGGCCGTGGTGGCATACTGAAGTGATGATATGATGATGGGGGGTTCCCTTTGTGGGGTGGATGCCCCCAGTATCTCCGACGAGAATTATGATGATGATGAGTAGGCAAGGTTTTGGGCCTGCCCCCATGTTGTGGACATGTGGTTTCCTCGTCAATTTTAAAGGGTTGAACATGTGTGTCAAAGGGATCAATGGAAGGGGTTGACCGGATAGAGGGGTATCCAGTGGAAACTGTGTAAATGGTGTTAATTTCTTTCGAGGAGGAAGATGGTGCGGGATGAATTTCCTAAATGGTAGGAGCGGATGTTTCTAGATCGACATTATTCAGTTCGTATAGAGCTGCTCTATAATCTGGGAGATCAGGGCAGTGATGTGAGTAATGGCCGTAGATGCCGCATATCGCACAAGGTTGGTTGGTGTGCAATGATTTATCGTGAGGTTGAGGGGACAGTTCTAGTTTGACAACTGGGATGTTAGTGTCGTCATCCAACATATTCATGTGTTCTTGAAGTGTTGGTAGTTGTGGACACTGATGGGTGGCATGGCCAATATTGTCACACAAGTAGCACTTAGGGATTACACAGGTTGGGGGATTCTTAGCTAATTTGGGTGTCACTGGGGGGGTGCAAGTTGTGGGTGCAGTGTTGTAGGTTGGTGGACCTCTGCCCCCAGTGTTGCGGGATTGAGGGGGGACATAACTAGATGTCGATGTAGTGTCCCCCGTTGGAATTGATCGGTTTTGGGGGTTCGAACCACCAAGTGGTGGGTGATTTTGGTGGTTTGGTATGCCAGGTGGTGGATGGTTTGACATATTCATGCGTTGTACCGGTTGTAGGACAACAGTCGAAGTTGGTGGGGAGGTTGGGGCAGGTAAGTACCATACCAGTAATCCTAATGTTAAACTAGGAAGGTTGAGTGTAGCCATTACTGGCGAACTGACAACTTCGGAAAATGGGAACAAGAACGAGATAGTATGAATTGGCGTTGTTCCAATATGAGTAGGCACTGTGGGTGTTTGTGGTAGTGACGAAGGTTGCTATGTGGTGTGTGACAGGGTGCAAAAATTGGATGTTTTTGTTATCAGTAAAGGTGGTGGGATCGATGGAAATGTGGAAGTCATAGGCAACTCGATGTAGATTCCAGGACCAATTGACGAGACAAATGATGTCGGTGCAGTTTGAACGGTTTGTTCAATCATTGGTAGCACATTTTGAGGGGTTGCAGGGGCGTTAGGATCATAATATGTGAGTTGATCAATCTTGATAACGCCTCCTTCATGTGGGAACATCATGAGGCGGAAAACAGATGAAGTCACTGCTTTCATTTTGTACATATAGCTACGTCCAAGAAGGAGGTTGTAGTCGAGCTGGGCATTGATCACTTTGATGTCGATGAGAATTAATTTGCCGCCTAGTTCTACGGGTACATTCGCTAAGAGGCCTTGTGGTTGAGCTGAGTGCCCGTCGTAAGCTCGTAATGTCGTGGTGGATGGTTGTAAAGCGGGGGAGCCAAGTTTCTGCCACACAAGGGTGGACATAACCCAGGTTGAAGCTCCTTCATCGATGATGAATCGATGCACAACAAGGTTTCAAATGTTTACTGATACTTGGAAGGCCAAATTTGATGGCAATCGAGGTTTGGCTTGGTCTAAGTCGAAAGCCATCATGTGTGTATCGCCAGGGTCTACTCCTCCGATGGCGGATAGTAGTAGTTTTCGTTGTGCAGGGCATGTTTTCAGTACCTCTAAAGCAGACATAGTAGCGGGGGATTGTGCTACGTCTTCCACGACGTTATAATTGGATGTTGTGCGAGAATTAAGATTGTTGTTAATCCTTCACAAAGGGATGCGAGGGATTTTAGGTCCTCCGTCCAACGGCATATTTGGTATGCATAGTGGTTGATCTGGTGGAAGAGAGGTGGATGCATCAGTGGGAGGAGTTTCTAGGGGTGGGTCGTACTGATTCCTGCGAGTTTGGAGGTTAATGTCATTGGATGACATCATTAATAAATGGTGTGTGGCTGGATCCGTATGCTGATAATCAGTTGCAGCATAGGTGATCTACTGCTGAGGTGCAGCAGATCCTTGTGGGGGATCCATAGGGCGAGCATTTACTAATCCCTGGTTTGGCAATGGGTTTTGCAATATCATGGGTTGCGGTTGATTAAGTGGAGCTGGCTGTCCAACGTGGCCCTGGCGTTGGGCATCGTCAACCCAAAGTTTATGTGCTTTCTCTAAATGGGGGCAGTTGTGAGTGTAGTGTCCATAGACTCCACATATAGAACATGGATGGTTTGTTCTCAGGTTATTGTTTTTTGGTTGCTTGGTATGACGATCAGGATTCTGGTTTGGGAAAGCAGCGTTGTTATTATTTGGAGGATTGGGAGGTGGTGGACATTGATTATGTTGTTAGTTGTTGCCGCGGTTATGTCCTCTTTCACGGTTTTATTGTCCACCCTAGTTGCGTTGGTTGTTTTGATGTTGGGGCTAATTGTGTTGTGTGTACACTTGCCCTTGAGTAGTGGGAGGATTTTGGGGTGCCTCAGGTGCAGGAGCAGGTTGCGGTGGATAATAAGCTGGTGGGGCTGGTGGTGGTCCAGTTGCCTGCTGGGGTTGTTGGTAACCCTGAGCTATTGGAAGTGTTGGGTTAGCTGGTGTAGCTTGTTGTGGGTAATACATTGGTTGGACCGGTAAATGAATTGGGTTCTGGGTGGTCGATTGGTTATAGTATGTGGGTGGTACATATGTCGATGGCGCTTTCCCATAGCAATGTTGTGGACAAGAGGTTCCATGAGTGTGATGAGTCTGATTCGTTGGAGCGTACAAAGTTATCGCTCCAGAATTAGATGTAGACCTAGAGAGGTCTGGGGCATTTATGGTGCTCAACATGCTAAAAGGTTTATTTTGTGCTGTGACTTGGTCAATAATACCATCAGCGGCATGTGATGCCCTCGGAGCATCACCGCGTAAAGAATCTCCTTGTGGGGCATCTGGTATGATGGTGTAGACATAGCCTGACTGGGCATAAATCAGGTCGAATTGTTGAGCTTTTAAGATAGCTTCTTCTTCTGACTGAGGTCGTTCGGAAGCTACATCTTTGGCTATGAGGGGTAGGAGTGATTTAAGAAACTAGTCCAAAAATATATGGTCATCCAGTTTTATCTTGCAGAGGCTACGACGCTTGCACCACTCATGGATATGGTCGGTATTGTGGGTAGCTGTGTTTTGTCTGCAAGACAACAGTATTTCAACTCCTACATCATAGCGTATTGGTAGCTGAAAAAACTGAAGGAAAGTGGAGGCGAGGGACGTAAATGTATGGTGGGTCCCATGTGGTTGTTCAATGTACCACTTGGCTGCAAAGCCAATGAATGTTTGTTGCAACAGTCTTAGTCTAATGGAGTCATCCACTATGGAGTTAGATGAACACCATAGGTGAAATGACATTATGTGGTTTTGGGGATCCTCCCCAGGTTTTCCTTCAAACTTGGGAATTTCTGAGGGGAGCTTTGTAGGCATGGGTGGCCATGTAGAGTTGTGCCTGATAGGATCGTTGGTTAACCTGGCTAGGTTTGGTATGTTCAGACTAGCCATGTATGGTAAACTAGCAGATGGGTGTGGCGTAGTGACTGGGACATAACTATTAATGGTGGCATTATGTAGTGGTATAGTAGCCCCTAAGGGTATGCTAGGTATTGAAGGTATGTGTCCTCCAACCGTTGTGGTGTGGGATGGGCCAGTGCTCCCAAGTGCAACATGGGTTGCAGAGGGGATAAGAATAGTTCCAGGAATTCCTGGGATCTGGGTTGTGGTAATGAGAGGGGGTGTGATTCCTATGTTGGGAATACCCATAATAGGAGGTAGTCCTGTGTTGGGCATACCTAATGGTGGAGTGGCCCCTATATTAGGCATGCCTAAAGGGGTTGTTGTTACCATGGGTGGCACAGTAGTATAAGGGTTTGTGGATGTATCTCCAATAGTACTGGTGAAAAGTGGGTCGTATTATGATCCAACCATGGGGTTGGTTGCTGATATTTCAGTAGGGTTTTTGGATTCAGCCTCAGAATCAGATGTGAAGTGAGGTGTGTCAGAATCAGATGACTATGTGTTTGGCCGATGATGTGTCGAGTCAAGGGATAAGGCTCTACATCTATGATGTGTAGAGCCAAGTACACCGAACTGAGGGGGTTCACCCTGAAGACGACGAGATTGTCTTAAATTCTCAATGGTGAGAAATATTTAAAAATTTCAGTGTAAGGTGGTGATGTAAAAAACTCGAAACCCTAATGCAACAATGAGCGCAAGAGGGGAGTGAAAAAATAAAGGCTCTCAGGATAACAACCAACCTCAAAAAGCACTTATTATAGCAGTTGTGCTATAATAAGTGGAGGGATGCAACAAAATTGGTCAGAATACCAAAAGTCAAATAGTTCCTAGCAAAAAAGTGGTGTTACTATACCAAAGGTGGGTATTGTATCATGCAAACACCTAACTAGAAGTATTGTAAGTCAACAAACGCTATTCTCTACAAGGTGATGAAATCCAAGTCAGACAATATAGAGTGTTGCATCAACGGCTAGATATCCCCCTACCGAGAGGGACATCAGGTAGACAATCCTAAAGAGTGACAACTAGGATACCCCGTTCATGACACGTTCGGTTGGGTGAATCTGCAGTTTGGTTCTATTGCCGCTATACCCCCTCTTGGGTGTACACCGAGAACTTCAAAAGGTATCCTTCGATTACTGAATGGATTGTGGTATTCCACTCAGACTTCCGGAACCAATCTGGCTACTTCAACACTCCTAAGGGAGAGACCTTCCCGATAAATTGGTTGATAACCGTGTCAAAATTATAAGGGATTTTTGGACCCTAAAGACAACCACTATGTCTCAAATGTAAATAATTGAGAGGTGTTATTGGTACACCTATCCTCTCAATTCTACCTAACTACAAGATTCTTTTAAGTGCTCCCCAAGTGGGGTTAAAAGTTTGTGGAGTTAAGGTAAATTTTAAGGATTAGTTTATATTATGTGGCAGAGTGGGTGCAAGTGTGGTATTTAAACTGAAATTGATTTGCCTCGCTTGGGCGATTGATTACAAATGAAAGAAAAGATGCTTCAAGTTTTGCAAAAAATAAAGGCGTTTTTTAAATGTAAATGCTTGAAAAAACTATTCAAAAATAATGGATCTTTGAAATAATTTAAAGGGAAGCAAATAACATAAATATTTCAAGAAATAAATGGATCTCTTAGAAAATTGATTGGGCAAACTATTGAGCATAAAACAATAAAACCTTGATCTAAATAAAATGCAGAAAATCTTTCTTTCAATTACTGAAATTTTCCTTAAAAAGACTTTTAATAGAGCATATATAAATAGAAAAAGATTTAGAATGGTTGTAAAATGAAGAAAAACTAATGCTGTAAAATATGCTAAATGGGCAAAAAATACAGCAAAAAATATTTTCAAAAAATCAGCCGAATTCAAAATAACTGCATTGCGGGTTTTGAGGAAACAGTCGTGATGTGCAGCACGAGTTTCGGCCGCGCAGTCGCGATGTGCAGCATGGGTTTCGTCTGCGAAGCTGTGATGTACAGCGCAATAAATGACCGCGAAGCTGCGATGTGCAGTGCGTAAAATGACCGTGAAGCCGCGGCGTGCTGTTAAATTTTGAGCATTAATTCACAATACTCTAGGATCTTCACTGAGAGAATAAAATATACAATATATCAATGCATAACAATCACAATAAGCATGACAAGCATCACAAGAATCAAAAGCATGAGAGACAAGAGACGCAGAGTTTCTGTGGGGAAAACCCTAAGGTGAAAAACCCCACAACTTCCTCAGAGATAGAGAGAGCAATGGCTCAACCAAAGTACAACCAAAATACACTGAGATAGTCTCCTAGTAGCAGATGATCCTCCTCCTCACTAGTGTGCCACTTTCTCAGTGAGAGAAGTGTGAGTTTCCAAGTGATCAAAATAGAGATCTCCCAATCTCTATTTATACTAACCTGTTTTCCCAGTTACACTATGGGGCCGACTTGTCTAGCTAGGTACATCCACAATATAATATATATTTCAGGGCCGACCCCACACATGGTGGTCTATTAACCCGTCGCCAAGTACACACACTTGCGACACTTGTCAATACACATAACGACACTTCCTTATAGAGGAATAACACATCTCTTATAAGGGTACAATAAATATATATAAAATACATAGATGGAATACATTCCGAAGTTACATATACATCAACACTCCCTCTTAACTAGGAAGGTATTTCTCGACATAGTTCTGCTAGACAAGTCTTCTTCTCGGGATCATCATCATCATCATCATCACTGCTGCTGCTATCTCAACCAATCTCTGACTCTACTCATCACAGGAAGTTCTACAGAGCCAATCCTTTTTCATACTGGATGTAGGCCCACCACCTACAGGTCTTCATCATCACTGGCCATACTATGGAATCCTCAGAACTTATTACGTGCATCACAAAACCTGGCTGCAGCATCCCAGGCTATTACGAGCACACAGCTCTACCTATCGGATCTCCCAGGAGCACATTACATGTGATCTCACCACAAAACCTGGCTGAAGCATCTGAGGCCTTTTTCATCCTGTCCAGATCTCCCAGGAGCAAATTACATGTGGTCCACCACAAAACCTGGCTGAATCATCTGACGCCTTTTTCATCGTGTCCAGATCTCCCAGGAGCAAATTACATGTGGTCATGGCAAAACTTGCCTGAAGCATTTGAGGCCTTTTTCATCCTGTCTAGATCTCCCAGGAGCAAATTACATGCCATAGGACAAAACCTCACAAGAGCATCTGAGGATGTTACAGGTACACAACTCCGACCTGAATATCTCCCATGGCACAAATTACATGTCCTCCTAGAGCAATGTCTCGAAAGAGCATCCCAGGATGTTACGGATACACAACTCCGACCTATAGGATCTCCCAGACATGCTCATCTGCACAACTTAATCCATGACCACAAAGTATCATCCTGATACTCCCCATACATCATCTTGATGTACACATGATCATCCTGATCATCATCACTGCATCATCCTGATGCATGTCAACTAAAGAAACTCGTCATCCACGATCACCCTGATCATACAATGCATCTACCTGATGCATACCAAGTATCTACTTGATACATATCATCATACATAGTGTATCCACCTGCTACATAGATACATGATCCACACAATGTATCCATCAACATACATGATATACCTGATCATACCTGATACATATCAACATACATGATCTACCTGATCATACAATGTATCCACTTGATACATATACAGATACATGGTCCAAGCATCCAACATGATGCATATACAAAATACATACAAATGATCCAACTGATCATATCCAGCATCCAACATGATGCGTACATACATATAAATGATCCAACTGATCATATCCAGCATCCAAGATGATGCGTACATACATATACATATAAATGATCCAACTAATCATACAAAGCAGAAACTAGAACATCATCCCGATGCTCATCATCCAGCGCTTACATCCACAGCCATGTGAAGGATCCTCCTTCCAACATGCTTGGAATGGCTTCAGCAAATGTGTCCATCACCTCTTCCTTGAAGTGTCCTCGATTTGAAGAACACCAAGCCTCTCCCTGAAGTACTCGAACTTCACCCTGGCTAGTGGCTTCGTCAGCACATATGCAATCTGCTCATCCGTCGCAACATACAGGAGCTTAACAGCTCCTCTCTGCACCATATCCCTAATATAGTGATATTTGATCTCTATGTGTTTCAACCTGTCATGAAACACTGGGTTATCAGATAGCTTCACACAACTCTGGTTATCACAAAAGATACCAATAGCATCCAATGGGAGATCAAATAACTCAGACAGTAGCTTCCGTAGTCATACTGCCTCACAACTAGCTGAACAGGATGCAATATACTCTGCCTCAGTTGTACCCAGTGCTATGTAGGACTGCTTCCTGCTAAACCAAGAGATCACATCTAATCCCATACTGAAGCAGCACCTAGAGGTGCTCTTCCTATCTACAGCACTGCCTGCCCAATCTGAATCAACATAACCCTGCAGGTTAAACTTTTGATTCGCTTCATACTTGAGCCCATAATCCACTGTACCCTTCAGGAACCTCAGAACATGCTTTACAGCAACCAGGTGAACACTCCTCGGATTTGTCAGGAACTAACTCAATGTGTTCACAGCAAAGCAAATATCTGGTCTCATGTTCGTCAGGTACATCAAGGACCCAATCATCTCATGATACATAGAGACATCAACCGGCTTAGATGAAGCATCACAAAGAAGCTTCAGATTCGATGCCATAGGTGTGGCCATGGCCTTGCAATCCATCATCCCAAACATCTTGAGGATATCTACAGTATACTTCCCTTGACCAAGGAAGATCCCATCTGCACTCTGCCACACCTCCATACCTAGAAAATAATGCATCATTCCCAAATCTTTCATATCGTTCATATCGAACTCAGCAGCAAGCTTCCTCTTAGTATCTGCAATCAATCTGTCATCTCCTGTTACAAATAAGTCATCCACTTACAGAAGTAGAATCACAGGATTTCCTTTCTCAACCTTGTAGTAAAGGTTGCAATCCGCTTTACTCTTGGTAAAGCCCAAACTAGATAGGAAACTGTCCATCCTACCATACCAAGTTCTAGGAGCTTGCTTCAATCCATACAAGGCTTTCTTCAATCTGCACACATATGACTCCCTATCATGTATTTCAAAACAGAGTGGCTGCTCCACATATACTTCCTCTTCAACTACACCATTCAAGAAAGCAGTCTTCACATCCATCTGGTGTATTTTCTATTTCATCACTTTTATATTTCTCTATGCTGCCATCTGCAGCATGCTTGATCTAATAGATCCATATGGAAGTCATAACAAACTTTCCTTTAGGTCTTGGGACTACATCCCAAACATCATTCTTCATGATCGACGGATCATGGCATTCTTCCCATATCCTGGGAACTTCAATATCTTCAATAGATGATTTTGTTGTTGAACAAATGTTGTAGTTCTTCTTTTATAGGTGATGGCATACGATCTTTCCTACAAGACAAGTTAAATTGCGTGATTAGAAACATCTCATAGTTTTCAAAACAAATTCTTATACATAAAGAAATATGTCATACAGTCATGCAATTATTTTAGCCAATGCTTCAATACAACATTCATCCATATCTTGTAACTTTCTAGATGCCTTCCAATCTCTACCAGAACATTGTTAAGAGTGTGCACAACTGCCAACATGTCAGCAAAGAGGTTTCATTCTAGATAAGTAGAAATGGAATGTTGTACAGTGCCATAGGCCACTTACCCATCACATGCATATTAGTAGTATACTGTTCATTAATGTAGTCATATGCACAATACATATCCTAAGTCTAGGAACATAAGCATATGTATCATTGAACAATTTTATTTAAACAAAAAAATATGTAAGAAGTGGTAATTAATATACTTATCTTTGTTTGTTTGTTGGGTGGACTCCCTCTGAGTCTTTGCTTCCTTGCAGGAGCTGCTGAAGTAGCTTCTTCTACACCTTTCTGATGTGGAATGTAGAAAGATGGTCAACTCCCTCTGAATATCTGCATCCTTGCAGGAGCTACTAGAGTGTGCTCCCTCTTGATCATTGCTTCCTGGATTACTTGTCCTTGAACTTATATTCATCCTTGGTCCCTATGCATGCTTATTAGTATCATGATTGTGTTATCCTTGTAATCTCATACAAAATCATACATTCATTAGTATATTTTCAATAATCTCAAGCATGTATAGTCATGATCATTTCAAACAGAAATAATAGGAATTAAGGTTTATAAAGGACTCTTATGGTTAGTCATAACATGTCTAAACCTGTGATTACTCAAACCTATGACTCTTCTGGTTAGTCATAACATTAAATAAGGTAAGACACGTAATATGCATATACCCATGATTATTCAAACCTATGACTTCATGAATAAACATCTTCAATCATGTCATGCATACTTATATAATAGATCCTATGATATAAGAAACACATACTTGGTCACCATATTTGCTAGTTATGTCTAGCAATTTGTTCTTGTTCTCTTCAATGACCTGCATAACTCATTAGTTAACTTTTGCAAAAACAAATTATACATACCTCTATGTGATTCATGACTATGGATCAATCTTTGTCTTCATAGCATGTTCGGGTTGTCCCTTTAATTTGTACAATCCTCCCTCTTGCTCTCCAATCACTACTGCATCATCGATTGTTTTACTCTTTGGCCACATTAGAACTTGGCCATCCACAAATGCAACCCTCATACCTTTTGTATCCAATGCAGAGATGGAGAGAAGGTTCTTCTTGAGCCCAGGTACATAAAGGACTTCTTTAATCTTCAAAGATTTTCCAGAATCTAGGTTATAGGAGGCTTCACCACTTCCTTTGATGGGATATTGATAATCATCCCCAAGTTTCACTTTATGGGGTGATTCATGTTCAGACAGATTTACAAAAGATTCTTTACACCCAGTCATGTGTTTGGAAGCCCCACTGTCAATTAACCAATCATTACAACCATGGGAGATTGTACCTGTGAGAGCAAAGATTAGGACATACTCTTCTTCACTTGATGAGTCATCTTCACTTTCTTCCCTAGCTTTCTTCTTTGGAGGTTCATCATCTTCGGCAGCATGAGCATGGTACCTTCTTTTGTTACCCTTCTTCTTCTTGCTGGAGTTGTTGTTGTTGTGGTTGTCCCTTTTGTTCTTGGGACATTCTGAAGCAAAGTGACCCTTCTCATTACAAGTGAAACACCTTAGATCTTTCTTGCCTTTGTGATAAAGATGAGAATATCTCTTCTTGTAATGGGATGGATCCCTCTTGAACTTGCCCTTCTTAGTGTGAGCTGTGAGATCTTGATCTTCATTCCCCATCTTTTCTTCTCGTGCCACAAGCCTTGCTTCTTCTTGTGAGCATTCTTCCTGTAGTCTGCTGAAGGATACCAACTTCTTTCTTGCACATATTCCTTGAATGAAGGAGTCCCGTGACCTAGGTAGGCCATTTAGAGTGGTCATGACAACTTCACCATTCTCCACCATTTCATCCACTGCTTCTAGTTGTTCCTTGATCTGGGAGACCCTTGAAAAATAAGATTGAATGGTTTCTCCATTCTGAAACTTTACTCCTTTCAATTAGTTCCGCAAGGTCATCTTCCGATTTATGTTCTTCCCTTCAAATAGCTTGGTCAAAGAGTCAAACATCTCCTTGGGTGTCTTTAGAGAAGACACATGGGGTATGAGATGGTCTTTGATAGAATCAGCAATGATTCTCTTTTCCTTGACCAAGTTATTCTTATGCAATACCTTAGCCTCTTCATCCTCTTGGATAGGGATGTCTTCTTTTATATATGAGTCCAACTCATTCTCTTCCAGGATTAACCCAATCCTATACTTCCAAGCTCAGAAGTTATCATCCCCTTCAAGCTTATCCTCAAGCTTGGTGTGGTAAGACATCTTAAAGAGTACTTCAAATGGAAATAGAAAATATTTAGGTCTTACCACTTGAAATGCTGAAAACTGGATCTGGTCCCGGATTAGGGTTTGTCGAAAAAACCCTAAAAATTCAAAATGTGAATTTCAACTTTCTGAAAGGATAGAAAGATGCACCTTGATGAGCTGATCAGCCTGGTATATTCCAAATTTGAGATCAACAAAGCTTTATCCTTCAGATTTTCCTTTTTGTCCTCCCGGGTTCACTAAGGAGAGCCCTGAATTAGGGTTTGAGTTTCCCAGAGATATACCCAACCAAAAATCTCGATCCAAAGCTCTAAACTTCAATTTTTGCAAGGAGCTTCCAGCTATGTCTTCAGATTTCAGAAATTCCTATTTTTGTGGAAACCCTAATTTTTAGGGCCAAATCTGAAAATGCTCAGAATTGAATTCTGATTGGACAGATAGATTCTCCTTGATGGGTAGAGTCAATCTACTATACTGCTTTTCCAAAAACTATGGAGAGAAACACAATAAACAAGAAACCCTAGTTTCCGTCACTGCACAATGTCTTCTTCTCAGGTTAGCTCTGATACCATGTTAAATTTTGAGCATTAATTCACAATACTCTAAGATCTTCACTGAGAGAATAACATATACAGTATATCAATGCATAACAATCACAATAAGCATGACAAGCATCACAAGAATCAAAAGCATGAGAGACAAGAGACACAGAGTTTCCGTGGGGAAAACCCTAAGGTGAAAAACCCCACAACTTCCTCAGAGATAGAGAGAGCAATGGCTCAACCAAAGTACAACCAAAATACATTGATATAGTCTCCTAGTAGCAAATGATCCTCCTCCTCACTAGTGCACCACTTTCTGAGTGAGAGAAGTGTGGGTTTCCAAGTGATCAAAATAGAGATCTCCCGATCTCTATTTATACTAACCTATTTTCCCAGTTACACTATGTGGTCGACTTGTCTAGCTAGGTACATCCACAATATAATGTATATTTCAGGGCTGACCCCACACATGGTGGTCTAATAACCCGTCACCAAGTACACACACTTACGACACTTGTCAATACACATGACGACACTTCCTTATAGAGGAATAACACATCTCTTATAAGGGTACAATAAATATATATAAAATACATAGATGAAATACATTCCGAAGTTACATATACATCAACACGCACTGCGCGGAAAAAAGCCGCGAGGTCACGATGAGTCGCGCGACTGTCGGGCGAAAAGCTGCGAGGCGAAAGCCAAAAAATAGATGCCAAAAAACGAACCCGAAAATGGAAATTTCGGGCTGTTAATGGCAATAGAAAGGGCCAAGATCTAAAACAGCAATGGATCTGCTATCTAGGATGGTAGATCTATGAATTAAAATGATTAAAACTAACAAAAACTAAGATCTAAAGCAAAAAAAACCAAGATCTAAGAATTCGAAGCCAGCAGAGTCGCCAAAAACTGTTGGCTTAGTTTTGCAACCAAGCTTTGTGCAATGGGCACCTATCAACAATGTGATAGCAGTTTCAATATAGAAAGCAAAAATGATTATGAATTAAATCTAAATCTAAACTAACATGTGCATATAACAAATAAATTTAAAAACGATTCATGGAAATAACAAGAAATAAAAGAATGGATGTTTTGTATTAAGATACCTCAAATGGTGAGGATTTGTGTTGAGCAACTCCAAGGATGAGTAGCTCCAAACTCCAGTGGTCTCTTCTCCAAAATGCTGATAATGGAAAAAAGTCTCTCATGAGAGATTTTGACAGCGTGAGGATAGGATGATGGATGGATGGAAAGTGAGGAGCCCCTACCACCTTTTTATAGTTTTTGGTGGTGGGGAATACCATTATGGTTTTGAGGAAACCATTGGTACTGACCAACATGGTTTAGGTACCTTTTTCCCTCCTTTTTCCTTTTTTGAATATTTAGAATATTTTTATTCCCTTTTTAATATTTTTGGGAATTATGGACCGTTTTTGAGGATTTTTAATGCTTTTGAGGAAAAATATTCATTTTGAGGGGAAAAAGGGGTGTATTATAGTCTTTTGGTGACCTTTTGATGGCTTTAGAGGCTCAAATGGTGGAAAAGTGGACAAATGGGTCATGTGAATAAGGAAATGAGCTAGTGAGCACTTTTTGGGTGTTAACACCCACAAACCCAATTCATTGAAAGATTCTATGAGTTTGACAAGAGATCTACAAAATGTGCTACCTAGGACAAAGTTTCCTCCCAAGCCCAACTGTCATATCCCCATCTTGACCCTATTGCATTAAAATGTAAATGATGTAATATTATTATAAAACCGTGGTGAGTATCTCAAGTCCAAGGCCCCTCCATCGATTTAGTGATACATATGGTTTACGTGCTAGCCAGGCACATTGGAATTTCAAACATCATGTAAATATGCATTTTAATAAAATACCCACAACTAGCTATGCAATGCAACAAGAGATGAGGGCATGATTTTATAAGGAATTGGGAGGGAAAACATTCAAACCCTTAAACCAATCAAGTCAAGCCAAGTGTCCATGAGAGAACCCATCAAACCCTCAACTACCCATGTTGACTTTGGTACCCAATCATTCATTCTCCCAAGAGTTAGTGGAGGTAGTTAATGCCTTGGGGAATGGGAGATATGGTTGTCCAAATTCGAGTATGGGAAAGCCACCCTACATGGAAAAACATTTTTTTTCTCTTTGGGCAAGAAAAGAGCCATGAATTGCTCCCCAAGCCATTACCCATCAATCAATTTCTCTCCCTCATGAATTTGGAGCTACCTGCCACATTTTTCTAGTTTTTCTTTGTTTCTTAGCTGGGAGAAGGGCGTTTTTGTGTTATATACCAATGGGGAAGAAGAGGAGTCGATTTGGGGGTTCCATTGAGACCATTTGGGATTCCAAATGCTTATATATCTGTGGGAGAAATCGTTTTCTTCCTTGTGGTCAAATTTCCCTTTCCACGGTCCGTTTTTGGTGTGCCCACGATTTGGGAAAGTCCATGGCCATCTTGTTTGTAAATCCCATTCCTGAAAATGTGTATCCATGCCCAATTTGAGTTGTTGTGTGTAAGAGAATGCTGGGGTTGAGATGGGTATCCATTGTTTTGGCTTGATCTTGAGTGCAAGCACCCATAAATGAAGAGGGTTCAAATTTAGCCTGATAAACCTAGTTGTGGAGAGCTTGGCGTAGATGAAATGATTATTTGGTTGTGTATGAGCTTGAATGTCCCTTTTCCTTATAGAAATCATGCCTAGCTTGGGGGTGGTCTCTGAGTGCTGAAATAATACAGGCTGGGCAGAGATCTACACTTGGGTGGAACGTTGCAGTGACATAGCTAGTTGTTTGGGACAATTGCACAACGAAGATAAGTGTTTTTCTGCCTATATATTTACTTTTGCAATGTTTAAGTTGATGACTATTTTTTTGATATGCCGTATGCATATGATATCTGTGTGGATGATTTTTAGTTCCATTGTGTATATTGGCTTAATTTGCATCTACACACCTTGGAATTTATGTGTATGAATCTAATGAACGGGCTGAGTTTTATCAAAAGCCCCATAGAATGGTATCATGTTCCCTTCCAGGAATTGGGTCTGCGGGAGGGGACATTACACCAACTTCCCTTCCCAATTCAGAAATGAAAAGAATCCATGGCAAGAAGATGAATGTGGAAAGGATAATAAAGAGGAACTAAGCAGGGAAGAACTCAGAAGGAAGAAACTGTGTTACTCATGCTTCCAACCATGGGTACCAAGACATAAATGTGCTAAGGGAAAGGCCCAATTCATTGAAGTATTTTGTGATGATGAGTATGAAGGGGGAATGGAGGAAGGAGGACATATTTCATCCCAAGAAGAGGGATATGCTATAGTAGAAGAAGGAGAGAAAAAATAAGAAGATCATCCATTACCTAACAAAGGAAGACTAGCAGTGCTTTCAGGAGTCCCTCGTTTCCACACTATTTGATGCCAAGGAGTTGTACAGGGACAAAGGGTTTTGGTATTGGTAGATGGAGGAGCCACACATAAATTCATTGATGCAGCCATGGTGGAGAGGAGAAAGCTACCTGCTGAACCATTCAAGGGCTTCACAGTCATCATTCCAGGTCACCATACTATGGAGTGCAAAACATGGATTCCAAAGCTGCAACTCACCATAGGTAATTACACATTTTTTTATAGCTTTTATGTGGTTGATGTTGCTGATACTAATTTGGTCTTGGGAGTGTAATGGTTGTACTCTATAGGAGAACATACAGTGAACTATCAAATCCCTAAAATGAGATTCAAATATTCGGAGGGAAAACAAAGAGTATTGAGAGGAATGCACACCTATCTGAATAAGGTAGTGTCCTCACATAGTATGAAACACAAAGATGAAAAGGTTTTGGGAGACATTCCTCATGGAAGGCCACCTGCTAGAGGAGGAACGATTTTGCAGCATTATAAATTGGGATTGATTGAGGGCAAGCAATATTGGGTGGGGAGGACTGTAATGTCCCCATTCAAATAAATATCAAGTAGGGAAAATTCCACCAACCTACTAGTTTCCTAGGTTGGGGTGGAGACATTAAAATTGGAATAAGGAGACTAATAAACCCAAATGGACTTTGGTTTGGGAATAAATATATTAATAGGGGAAAAATAAATATTTATGGTGAGAAAATAAGATGGTACTTGGTCATGGAGACACATTGGTGGTGTGGGACCCCCAAAAAGCTAGATTCCCCATGCCACATGGCATTCCACTCTCACCCATTCGAATCCAAGGTGGAGTACACTATTATTGGGATAGTTGGAAGGTCATATTACTTGGAATGACTCAATGAGATTGAATTGTAGAGGAATATTAACTCCCATGGGAGAGGAAGAGGCATTTTGAAGCTAGTGGGACACTTGGGATAGATTCCCTAGCTTCGATGACACCAATGATGAAGATGCCTATGAAACTTATGACAAAATCAGACCTGATGGCTGACATCTGACATATATGACATGTCAGGGATAAAAATAGCCTCCAAGAGGGCGCTCAAGGGATTTAGGGAAGCCAAAGAGACACCTATTCGAATTTGGTGGAGGAGGAGGCTAGAATTGGAGGGACAAGTGGCACACATTGGAATCTCTTCCCAACTTGAGTTGGAATGAATCTCTTGGGAGGAATTCGACCCATGGAGGACCTTATAAGTTTATAAAAGACAATAGCAAAGAAGGATGGCAACTTTTGATCATTTTACATTTTGCATTTTGCATTTGGAGAGAAGATCTAGTAGAGAGCTAGCCTACTTGCCTTAGCACCAATTTTGAGGGTGAAAGATTCCCATCCTAATTGGAAATTGGAGAGGCCATTCAGAATTTTCATTTGGATCTAGAATGGAGTGTTTAGTTACAGGTTTAATCTACATGGAATCTCTTGGTTCATTCAACTACAACTCATTCTTCCATCTCTTTCATATTTTATTGCATATTTGGGCCCCTGGAGGAATTACGCCCTTGGTGAGATGTTGATATCTTTCTGAGAGTACATGAATCTCCATTTCTTTGTATTTGGATATATATACTCTTTATTTACTGCTCATAAGACTCTCAGGTTGAAATACCATGTGAAGTTGTGTAAAAATACCAAACAATGCATAAATGATGCCATTTTCCCTAGATCTTGTTGTTGGAGATTGAAGAGACATTATTTCGAATTGTATCAGTCATTATTTGTGATTTTGTTGATGTATGGAGTGTCATTAATGTTCTGAAGAAGTTTCATTAACAATGCACAAGTCCTTGGCACCTGAAATTTGAATTTCATAACATATGGTGAAAATTACTAGTTGTTCCCCCTATGTGAAGTATTGCACATAAACATATGATTTAAGTGAGTTGCAGAAGTCCATAGGAACTAATTAATGATACATTGGGAAGCTCATTAAGGCCATTTATCAGTAACATACCTTTTTTCATAAATTTGGAAGTGTTTAACAGCATTTCGAGAGCTATCTTTGTTCACTACTCTTGGGGGTTTTGAAGCTCGATTTGACTAGAATTATTCCCTACTTTGTCTAGATTGTAAATGAATATTGCATAAGTGTTTTAAGGGTTTTTAAGAATCCATTAGCCTCAGTTATATGTATTAATAAATTTCAAATACCTTCAAACCCGATTTGGAATCATTTGGAGTCATTTAAGCAGTAGTGACAATACTAGTCTAAGGGTCGAATTGGTCAAAATTGGCAATTTTTCCTAATTTGTGCAAATTATTAAAAAGGGAAACTACATCATTGACATGACAATGCACTAACTTTTAACGGGTGCACCATGATCCCAATAAAAAAATTATAAAACTCACAAAGACATGCTCCTACTACATTGCGGTCTATAAATATTTGTGCACCGTTTACGGTGCAATGACATGTCCATATGCATCAATGCTTCCTAATGATAGACACACCACCACACTAAATATATTAAAAAACCACCACATTAACCGATGCGCTTCGTTAACATTTCTGCACCGAATATTGGGTGCATTGACGTGTAACAGGTGCATCATTATGCCAAACAAAAAGTATTGAGCACTATTAACGGTGCGTGGACATGTCAAAACTGCACCAGTGCTTCTTATTGATGGAAGCACCTTTTTAACATTTAGAAAATACTACCGGTGCATTTTAAGAGAATACACACATTGATGCATTGTCCATAAAAGTGCACCGCCAAACTAAATATATTTAAAAAAAAACACTACATTAACCGGTGCGCTTTGTTAACAATTACGCACCGATAATTCGGTGCGCTAATATGTAATAGGCGCACCATTACGACATTAAAAAATAGTTCTAAAAATCATAAATAGGTGCTTCTATTACGGTGCATCGTAAAAAAGTTTGAGCACCATTGACAGTATGCAAACGTGTTAGTATTGCACTAGTGCTTTCTATTGATGGAAGCATAGTTTTCAATATTTACAAAATATTGTGGATGCATCTTAAAATCACACACACGTCGGTGCGTTGAATGTAAAAGTGCATTGTTCTTGTTTAAAAAAATAAATAGGCACGTGGTGCATTAGGGCCCATGTAGCGCATTGTTCACGGTGCTGCTATCATTGTAACACACCGATTATCCATACGATTTAAATTTTAGTTTATGTTATATTTATGTAATTGGTGCGTTTGTTTTATTTTAGCGCACCGTTTGCAGTGCTCTTGTGTAACAAGAGCACTAGAGACAGTGCATTACTATAATTTAGGTGCATTGCTAGTCCCTAAATATATCACCATAATTGTCCCAAAATAGGTCTGGAAATATCATCATACCAAAGCCAAGTTTTATATCCCAACTTGATAGTCAATATTATTATGCTTAAAGTCAATAGTCCCTTATTAACAACATTAGGGCTTAGGTTTTGTTTCAAATTTTATAGTATCAAAATATTCTCAAAAATGAATTGCGCTATAGTCCTTCACTAGTTTTTCATCTGCCCATCTCGTTAGATAATATATAGTTGTGATGATATATCTTGACCTAGTTCGCTTCCCTAGTGGGTTAATAGGTCACACAAAGTCAATAGCCCATTTATCAAAGGCTTGCAATGTCAATTGTGGCATCAATGGCATCTCATCTCTACGAGATGGATTTCCTATTCTTTGGCATACATCGCACTTTCGGCAATGTTCTTTTGAGCCTTTGTGTATCATAGGCCACCGTAGTCCCGATCTCAAAATTTTCTACACAGTAGCTCTTCCTACGTAGTGTCCTCCGGATACACCTTAATGTGCTTCGACCAGTATAATAGGTCTTTCATGTTCTAGTATGCATCTTCACAATACTTCATCTGGGCCCAATTTATATAATTGTCCCGCAATTAGAGTAAAGTCAACTACTCTTATTACTAATTGTTTCTTCTGCTGTGTAGTAAATTCTAAAGGTGCTAATCCTATAGTAAGAAATTCTATAATATCTCTCAAATAGTAATCTGCTATATGGATAGCAAACAATTGCGCATCTGGTAGATTATCCTCCAGATTACTAGGTTCTTCGCCTGACTCGATGCGTGAAATATGGTCAGGTCCTGTGTTCAATCTTCCTGATTTCACAATGATTTCAAAATCATATTCCTGAAATAGTAACAACCATCTACATATTCTTCCCCTTAACACTGTTTTATTGACCAATTACTTCAAAGCTCAATGGTCAGTAAACATACATAAATGCGAACCTATGAGATAGTATCTAAACTTCTGCAATGCGTATACCATAGCTAGGCCTTCCCTTTTTGTCGTGGTATAATTATTTTCTGGTGAATATAGCTTTTTGCTTGAAAATGTGATGGGGTGATTGATGCCTCCCTCACCTGGTTGAGCTAATATGATGCCAAGTGTGATAGATGAAGCATCTACATGTACATGAAATGGTTTATTCCAGTCAGGAAAGACTAGAATAGGTGTTGTAACCATTTTCTCTTTCAATGTGTCCAATCCTTTTTGACAATATTCAGTCCAACTGTACTTCACTTCTTTCTTCAACAATTTCTCCATAGGCGCAGTGATCTGTGCATATCCTTTGATGAATTTACTATAGTATCATGTGTGCCCCAATGTAGTGCGTAGCTGCTTCACTGAGTTAGGCACTGGGAGATTTACAATGATTGCTATCTTTGTTGGATCAACCATCAATCCTTGCTTACATACTATGTGTCCCAATAAAATACTGTAAGGTACACAAAAAACACACTTCTTCAGAATCAAGGAAATCTGATACTGTCTACACTTTGCTAACATCATTATTAAGTTTTCATGATGATTCTTCAAAAGGTTGAATACTATCCAGTCGTCAAAGTAAAATTCTAAGAATTTATGAATATAATCCTTAAATGAAGCCACAAAAACTCTTGAAAAGATAGCAGGTGCGTTCTTCAATCCAACAGGCACAACAATGTACTGATACGATCCCCATTCAGTAGCAAATGTGGTCTTATGTCTATCTTCTGTAGCAATTATGATCTGATGATATCCATAAAATCCATTAGTGAAAGAGTATGCCTCATGTCCACCTACGTTATCTAGCACTTCGTTTGTGAATGGAGTAGGAAATGGGTCGTGTAGAGATGCATAATTCAATTTCCTGAGGTCCACACAAACTCTGATTTCACCTTTAGCTTTCTTGTCTTGAATTACCATCGGACTTATCCATTCCGATTCTTCTACTAGTTCGATAATTCCCATGTCAAGCATTTTATCAATTTCTGCCTTCACCCTTTCTTTATATTTGGGATTCAATCTGTAAGGTATTTTCTTAATAGCATTTGCATCAGGATTGAGAGGTATTTTCATAACTCCCAAGTCACCTAAAATTCCTTTAATTTCAGAAAACTTGGTAGGAAATAAAACTTGATATTCGCGTAGTAGGCCTACAATCTGTCCTACTGTTTCTTCATTCAAGTAATATCCGATAGAAGCAAAATTCAATTCATTCCCAGTACCAATATTGATCTTTCTGGTCTTCACAGGATTACTCAGGTCCTTCTACATCGTGTTTTCCTTCAGACTCAAGTATATTCACATAGTGAGGGTCTTCATCTTCATCTTTGTCTAGCGCGAAGTTGTAACATTCAAGGGCATGCTCCAGTTGTATTTCCCAATCTGGTTGTTTATATACATGCAATGAGACATCATTAAATATCTTCTTTTTAATGATCTGTAAAGCCTCATTGACACTCAAACAATCATCCTCGAAGCTGAAAGTGGATTGAAAGTCATTTATCATTATGTGCCAATCTATTGTGCCCCTGCGAATTTCTGCTTCTGTATACCAGTTCTTTGGTATTTGATCCAATGTGTGCACAAACATATGAACCCATTCTTTCTTCGGTGTATGTATCTAGGATTTCAAGCAAAACTCTATATGATCTCTAGGATCAGTCTGTCCGTTGTAGTTTGCTTGTACTATCTCAGTTTTCTCTGCAAATCTAATTTCCATCATGTGCTTACATTCTTACCATGTGTTCAGGTTTTCTTTATGCGCAACATGTTGGTTGTGGATCCAGATCTTCCAGTCTCATAGATGATATTGTCTTAGCCATGCACCCCGGACGACTGTACACCCATTCTGCATTTTTAGGGGTTCGGGGGCGGAGCCCCCGAGAAAAATTTTTGGGGCTGTTTTCGCCAGCTGTTTTGCGGGCCCATGGTTTTGGGTATCCTGTGGTATTTTTCCCATTGTATTTTCCCTATAAAAGAAAGACATTGTAATATGGCTAGGGTTGATGTATTAGGTTTTATGCATTGTAAATATCTTTGAGATCTATGGAGAGAGACTGTGAGACAGTGAAGAGGAAGTGCAGCAGCTATGTTGTAGGTTGTATCCCTTCACCTTGCTGGACGGTAATAATAATAAGGATTGGCAAATTCAGTGTGGACATAGCCTAGGTTGAGATGAACCACGATATATCTGTGTCTCTCTTGTAATGTGTGTGTGATTATATTGGCATTTTTGTTTATTGTTATTGCTCTGTGATCCTGTTTTTCTAAAAATTGGTATCAAAGGCAAAGGTCTATTTGGCAGATAAATCTGCAGGAAGCTAGGGTTTCTGGTTTGAGTGGGAGCAATGGCGGAAGAAGGAAAGTTTAAGGTCGAGAATTTCAACGGCCAAAACTTCTAGTTATGGAAGATGAAAATGGAGGACTATCTGTACCAGAAGGATCTATTCCTACCGTTGGGAGGAAGAGAAAAGCAACCGGCGGCCATGAAGGATGAAGAATGGGAGGTTCTTGACAGAAAGGCTCTGGAAACAATACAGTTGAGCCTGGCTTCGTTGGTGGCTTTCAATATCTCAAAAGAAACGACAACGGAGGGTTTGATGAGCGCACTGTGTAAGCTGTATGGAAAACCCTCGACCTCCAACAAGGTATTTCTAATGAAGCGTTTATTTAATATGAAGATGTCTGAAGGTGGATCTGTTACTGATCATTTAAATGATTTTAATACAATTAAAAATCAGCTAAGTTCTGTAAGTGTGAACTTTGATGTTGAGGTTAGGGCTCTTCTAATCTTGTGTTCATTGCCAGAAAGCTAGAATAGCTTGGTCATGGCTATAAGTAACTCTATCTTTGGTTCAAACACCTTGAAATTTGATGATGTTATTGGTATTATTCTTAGCGAGGAAATGCGAAGAAAAAGAACAAATGAGACATCAGGTAATGCATTGACCATGGAGAACAGGGGAAGACAAAACGAGAGAGGAAAGAGCCAAGGCAATCATGGCAAGTCAAAAATGGGTAGATCCAAGTCTAGACTAGGAAAAATAGAGTGCTGAAACTGTGGAAAGAAAGGACATCTGAAGAAAGACTGCAGATCTCTAAAGAAGAAAGGAGATGCACATAAGGAAACTACCCAGGAAGAAAATGTAGCAGGTGATGTGTTACAAGATGCTTTGATTCTTGCATTAGATAATACTAGTGATTATTGGGTAGTAGATTCAGGAGCTTCATGTCATGCTACACCCCATAGGAAATACTTTCATGAGTATGTTCCTGGAGATTGTGGACATGTTTTATTGGGTGATGATGAGCCATGTAAAATTGTTGGAATGGGTAAGGTATGGATAAAAGTTCAGAATGGAACTGACTGGCTGTTGAAAGATGTTAGGCATATTACTACTATGAAGAGAAATCTGATCTCAACAGGACAGTTGGGAGATGGCGACTGTCTATCTACATTTGGAGAAAAGTGGTGGAAGATCACTAAAAGATCAATGGTGATAGAAAAAGGAGACAAGATAGGTACGTTCTATTTATGTCCTCATAATACTGACCATTCTATCTCTTTAGCTTCCACAGGAACAGATACAGCTTTGTGGCATCATAGGCTTGGCCAGATGAGTGAGAAGGGGATGCAGATTCTCCACTCAAGGAAGTCGCTGCTAGATTCGAAGTAGGTAAGTTTGGAATTCTGTGAAAATTGTGTTTATGGAAAACAAAAGAGAGTCATATTTCTCAGGGTTAGGAAACAAAAGAAGAATGAAAAGTTAGAGCTAGTGCATACAGATGTATGGGGACCGGCTCAGGTACAATCTCTTGGTGGCTCTCATTATTATGTTACATTTATTGATGATGCAACTAGGAAAACTTGGGTTTATTGCATTAGACAGAAATATGATGTGTTTGCTACTTTTAAGAAGTGGAAAGCTTTGGTTGAGAATGAGACAGGGAAAAGGTTGAAGTGTCTCAGATCTGATAATGGAGGTGAGTACTGCGGCAAGGAGTTTGATAGTTACTATTCATACCATGGGATTCGTAGAGAGAAGACAGTCCCAAGAACACCACAAGAAAATGGTGTGTCAGAAAGGATGAACAGAACGATCATGGAGCGTGCAAGGTGTATGAGGCTGCATGCAGGGTTTCCCTTACAGTTTTGGGCAGATGCTGTAAATACTGTTGTTTATTTAATAAACAGAGGACCTTCAAGTGCTTTGGATGGTGGTATTCCAGAGGAGGCATGGACAGATAAAAAGGTAAACTACTCATTTCTGAGAACGTTTGGTTGTGAAGCATTTTTCCATATTGATAAAGAAAATAGAGCAAAGCTTGAAGCTAAATCCAAGAAATGTACCTTTATTGGATATGGGGTCGATGAATTTGGTTATCGTTTATGGGATTATGAAAATAAAAAAATCAGCAAGAGTAGAGATGTAATATTCAATGAAAAGGTCATGTATAAAGATCAGTTGCAAGGAAAGAAACGGGAAAATGAAACCACAGAGTACACAGTACTTGATGAAATTCAAGAAAACGAAGTTCCAAAGGTGCCAGAAAATCAAGAACAACAGCAAGTACCTGAAACTCCTGCAAGTTTAAGAAGATCTACCAGGTTAAGTAGACTCCCTGAACGATACTCTCCTTCAATGTATTATTTATTGATGACTGATTCTGGTGAACCAGAATGTTATGAAGAAGCAATGCAGGTGGAAACTAGAAAGAAGTTGTAGCAAGGCATGAATGAGGAGATGGACTCATTGGTAGGAAACCAGACTTGGGATCTCGTTCAATTTCCTGCTGGTAAAAGAGCATTGCAGAACAAATGGATTTACAAGTTGAAGGAAGAAGAAGGAGGTAAGAAGCGGTACAAGGCCAGAGTTGTTGTAAAGGGGTTTGCACAGAAGAAAGGTATTGATTTTGATGAAAAATTTTCTCCTGTTGTTAAGATGACTTCAATTAGGACTATCTTAAGTCTAGTGGCAATAGAAGATTTGCATCTTGAACAATTAGATGTAAAAACAGCCTTTCTCCATGGGGATTTGGAGGAAGATATATATATGCAGTAGCCACAAGGGTATGAGGTCAAAGGTAAGGAGAACTTGGTATGCAGGTTGAAAAAGAGTTTGTATAGTTTGAAGCAAGCTCCAAGGCAGTGGTATTTAAAATTTAACAGGTTTATGATAGAACAAGGTTATAGTAGATGTCATTATGACCACTGTGTTTATTTCAAGAAGCTAGACAATGAAAGATATATTATCTTGTTATTGTATGTGGACGACATGCTTGTTGCAGTGTCTAACATGCAGGATATAAATGTACTCAAAAGGAAGCTAGCTAATTCATTTGCGATGAAGGATTTGGGTGCTACAAAGCAAATCCTTGGTAAGAGAATAACAAGAGACAGGAAAAATCACAAATTGACATTCTCTCATGGTGAGTACATACAAAAGGTGTTGGAGAGGTTCAGAATGTAGAGTGCAAAACCAGTTAGTACACCTTTGGCCAGCCATTTCAGTCTAAGTAAGGAAATGTGTCCCAAGACACATGAAGAGACAAATTACATGTCCAAGATTCCCTATCAATCAGCAGTTGGTAGCTTGATGTATGCCATGGTGTGCACAAGACCAGATATTGCACATGCAGTGGGAGTTGTGAGCAGATATATGAACAATCCAGGTAAAGAACATTGGAGGGAAGTACAGTGGATTCTCAGGTATTTGAGAGGTACCACCACTCAGGCATTATGTTTTGGAGGTTCAGACACTGTTCTACAGGGATATGTTGATGCAGATATGGAAGGTGATAAGGACAGCAGGAGGAGCACCACAGGATATGTGTTTACTGTAGGTGGAACAACAGTAAGCTGGATTTCGAAACTGCAGAAGGTTGGTGCACTTTCAACAACGGAAACAGAGTATGTTGCTATTACAGAGGCTAGTAAAGAGATGATTTGGTTGCAGAGGTTTATGGAGGAAGTGTGTAAGAAGCAGAAGGATAGCAAGTTGTATAGTGATAGATAGAGTGCCACTCATCTTGCAAAGAACTCAGCATTCCATTCCAGGACTAAACATATACAGCTCAAGTACCATTTCAAACACTCTGTTCTGGAAGATGAACTGTTGAAGCTGGAAAAGATACATACTAGTCAGAATCCTGCAGACATGTTCACAAAGGTAGTGACCAGAGAGAAACTAAGTTCTTGCTCGGTTTCAGTTGGCCTTCTAGCATGAAGGTGAAGGGAAGAAATTTGCCAAGTCCAAGTCCAGCAAGTGCAACAACGGTGGAGTTGTTGTGATCAGTCTCCAAGTGGGAGATTGTTGGTTGTGGAGCCATATCTTCCAGTTTCATAGATGATATTGTCTTATCCATGCACCCCGGAGGACTGTACACCCATTCTACATTTGGGGCTGTTTTTTCCAGCTGTTTTGTGGGCCCATGGTTTTGGGTATCCCGTGGTATTTTTTCCATTGTATTTTCCCTATAAAAGAAAGACATTGTAATACGGCTAGGGTTGATGTATTAGGTTGTATGCATTGTAAAGATCTTTGAGATCTATGGAGAGAGACTGTGAGACAGTGAAGAGGAAGTGCAGTGGTTGTGATGCAGGTTGTATCCCTTCACCTTGCTAGACGGTAATAATAATAAGGATTGGAAAATTCAGTGTGGACATAGCCCAAGTTGGGGTGAACCAAGATATATCTGTGTCTCTCTTATAATGTGTTTGTGATTATATTTGTATTTATGTTTATTGTTATTGCTCTGCAATCCTATTTTTCTAACACAACCCACCATCTAGTAGGTGTAGCTCGCAATGCTATATCCAAAGCTGCTAACTTATGTTCATCTGAAACTGATACTAAATATTCATGAAGAAATGCATGGATATTACCCAAACCATCATAAGTAGGAATTGGACTTACCTCTGTTCCAATCCAACGTAGTGACTTTTTTATCTTGGCATATCATCTTGTTGATGCTTCATGCATTTGGATCTGCCAATTCTCCATTCCTGCGTCTGATTCGGATATGCATGAACTGCCGCATCTCCAGCTCAATGTTCCATCATCTGTAGGATTAATGTAATCTTCTTGATTCACTGTCATCTTGTATATATTATCAAGTTCTTGAGCTTTGCATTCTTCTCGGACTGGTTCAACATACCTAGGTCCTTCTGAAGGATCCAAGGGTGCGATGACCCTGATATCCGATCCTTCAAATATCATTTGTTTTTTCTTCAGATTGATAATTGAGAGGTTATCATTTTCCCAGTCAATCCCCAATAATGAAGGATAAGTATTGTTGTCATCTATGATCTTAATAACCTCAAAGTCTACTTTACTTTGCACTCCATCAATATCAATGAGAACACTTGATAATCTCCCAAAGGGTATAACCTTTTGCTGATTGGCTAACCTCAACTGTATAGGCGACCAAGATAACTTTGGTTTTCCCATTTGTTCCCATGTTTGTTTTGTCAGGGCATTCACCTCTGATCCTAGGTCGAGAATGACCTAGTTCATTTCAAAATCTCTGATCTGCACATTTAGCCTCATTTCTCTTCTTGTCCTTCTATGGTTCTTAATATGATGAACTGCTCTATGTGCATCATTTACTGTATTACGTTGTTCGTAATGTCCCAATAGGTTCTATAATTCTTCTAAGGCGTTTCCCTACCTTAGAAACTTTATACAGCTCTGTAGGAACGGCGTAATAGGACTTATCTGTTCTGGCGAAGTTCATGATCCATCATACGAGATCGAAATATCTAGTACCGGTGTCTGATCACTTCGCAACTGGGTCCTCATGGTGGAAGGTTCTAAGTTTTGAAAGCCTTTTCTTGCTTCCATGAATAACTTTTTCTCTTGGTCACGGTTAAATGCAGGAATTTTTCCAGTGGATTTTCTTACCCAAGGCCCATGAGTAGGATTTGGTCTGTTTAAGTGATCTTCAAAATTCGAAGCTTCGTTTGTCCTATCATTTCCTGTCATGGCTCCACTTCATGTTATAGCATGGATGTTGTGATTTTCATTTCTTTTCTTAGCTGCGATCATCTGTATATTCTGGTTCTATCCTTCTGGTCTTTTCTCTTGCATTTTTCCTTGCAACATGGGACATGCTTCGATGACATGATCAAATGACTTGCAGTACTTACAAGTAGTGCAAGGGTTCTGATAAGCTCTTGATAAATGTCCTGGTTGAGTGCAGTTATAACAAAAAATCTAACCTCTTCCTCTTCCTTGGCTAGTGTTACGTCCTCTTCCTCTGAATCCACCATGTCCTCTATATGCGCCTTGATCATACTGTGCATTTTCATTATTATGTGGTGTTTCTCCTTGGACTCTATAGACATCATGTTTTCTCTCTATCATGAGGTCATATGCTCTGCAGTTGGTATCATTGTGGCCAAATGACTTACAGAATGTGCAATGCAGGTTCTTTGGTGTCTGTACGTACTTCTGAAGTAGGTAACAGTCATATGGGTGATGTCCTCTACATCGAAAAATCTCACACCATGGTCCTTATTTTTTATTCAATGGGTTCGGTGCTCCACTAGCAATGTAATATCTGAATACAGGGCAATGTTCCTTGGAATGTCCTTCTCCTTTAAATTTTGTACACCAAACCTCTTCTCTTATCTCTTTTCCTTTCTTCATATCTTATAGTTGTAATGTCAAAATTGCTAGTTGTGTTTGTATCTGTACCATACTTGTGCTAGTTTCTCCTATGGGAAAAGCTTCTAGCTTCATCGCAATCTCTGATGCTTATGTTTGCCATGTTACCTTATGTTGCATTAGTGGTAATCTAATGCGGGGCAACAACGCAACTATGAACCATTCTTGATTTTTTTGCGGTGCTATTTCAAAGCTAACTTGGTCTAATAGGGATTTGAACTTTTGATCAAACTCCCACACAGTCTCATTAGGTTTCTATTTGATTTCTTTTAGCTCTATGATGCACTAAGATTCTGACTTAGGTTTCTTAAATTATCTAATAAGCGCAGTTTTGATATCGACTAGAGATCTGTTCTATCCAACATAATACTTCATGAACCATGTTAAAGATCTGTCTCTAAATGTGGTAACTAGATGATCTTGTTTTATAGCATCATCATGTACTTGCTTAACGTTCCATACAGCTTCACAGAGAAACCAATGTTGCTCTGGATCTTCTAGACCGATTCCTTTAAAAATAGGTAGGTTAATGTCATCTTCCAGTCTTGTTCTAGGAGGTGTAGTGTTCTGAAACGCTGAAGGTATACCACTACTTGACTAATTCTGAGTACTTGCTCATGCAGTATTACTACTACTAGTGTTTTGCGAACTAGTAATATTTCTTTCGTCAACTATAGGTTTCTGCGAAGTAATAGGTTGGTAACCAATGCATCGAGGTTCTATTTCACTATCAAACTCAACTTTATATGAGTTTATATTATTTCTTGACTCGGTTTCTAGGAATGTGCGAGGATCAACTTCACGAGACCTCTTTCTAGTGCTAACTTTATATCTCTTTCCACTTCGCAAAATACCAATATCTTCGTCTGTGTCACTATCAGTGTTACTGAACATTATAGAATCAAACCCTAGGAATCTGATTGCATTCTTAAGACTCATTTTTCAGCTAGTAGCATTTTAATATATAAACTCAATTTTTTAAGGTACTTACCTCTAAATCCTTGGAATAAATATCCTTCTCCTATGTTGTAAGACTTCAAAGCGTCCACAACAAATTATGTAACATATCCTTCTAGTATGCTATCCAACCAAAATTCTACTGCTCTTGAAATGTGGTTTTCAATCCCTTTAAGCCTCTGAATCAACTCTTGATTCCAAACTATAGGTTCTCCTCCTTGAAAACAGTTTTTCCGTTTTGCTATCCTCGATATCCACTCATGCAACTTAGTAGAAAAAGATGCGAAGAAATTTGATGTAGGTCAGTGAATATATACCTCTGCAACCATTCTTCTGTGGTAAGATGAGAATGTCTTTTCTCTTTCTTTGCAAACTCAAGTTCTGTCTGGATTACCCAGTTCTGTATTTCTTTCTTTTCTAGATTCCACGTAACACATCACCAATTCTAGTGTGGAAATGGAACCATTTGTTGGATACTTATTCTTCCTATGGGTATGACCTAGGGTCTGCATAGTTCCTTGTAGTAGACCCAACAAAATCCCCTTCACTGGCCCTTTCAACATCAACCTGCGGACAGGATGAAGTCTCACCCGAAGCAAAAATGGGTGGTTGCAGAATCAGGTTTCTGCAAATTTGGTGACGCGTGGTTAGGTTATGCGAGTTGGTTATGCGCAACTTACTCAACATCTACTTAACATATTGTTACCAATATGTGACTATGTGCTTCGCAGTTATCAACAACCTACAGAATTCGTTGAATCGTTGCTACCTTTACTCTGATAACTACGCATTTGCTATACTTAACACAACTTCGCAATGTTCGTACATGTGTGTTCTACTACTTAACATATCATTCTCATTCACACTCATATGAAATTACATATATAAGCATAAACATACATGAACACAAATCATAATATAGATTCAAACACACAACAAATATATTTACGTGGCTCACCTCCCAAATGGGAGCTACATCCACGGGAACTGTTATTATATTACTTGGAAGTGGTAACAGTTCCAGTCTGCGCACTGAGTTGCAGACTCTTCTCTACAATAGATCTTTGTGCACACAGCTGCAGAGTCTTTCTCCTCTCTTATATCTCTCTCAATATAACATAAGTCTATATGATCTAACAAAATATCTAACCCTTCCTTATACAAAATTGTCCACTTTATAGATTGTGCCCAAAGGTCACATCTTTACAATAAATATGGGCCAACCCCCATAGTATCCTTAAACCCAAAATGGCATGGTTCTCATGTTGGCCATGATTTATCTTCACTTCGTTGGAGATCCATTGTCCTTTTGAGTTACTTCTTCTGGCTCTGACGCTTCTATGACACTTGCAATTCTGACCGCGCGGCTCTGATGCTACAGTGGCACGTCCTTTGCACCATCCCGCTTCTTTACTCTTCGCTTCTGTAGCTGACAGTCCACCGCTTCATTCATAACTACTCCAATTACCTTGATCATCCTTAGTACTTTTCCTTTACTAAGGGGGCATGTCCTTTTCTGCCACTTCGCTTCTCTCCATACCCTGCTCCCGGGAATTGTGGAGTTGCTTCTCCCAAAAATGGTCGATGTTAGTCCTTGCCTAACTTATACTTTCACCATAAAAAATTCCTCCACCTGGGCTGCGCCCAATAGTTGGGGATCCTAGAGTTACAGTGCAGGGCATGTTTTTAGTAGTAGACCCAGAGTTGAGAGTCAATTTTGGCTTTCATATGATGAGATTCTTAATAGACCAGTTGTTGGGGAGTTTATTGAGTGGTCGTAGTATAGATTCACTCTTATTATTGGCATTGGTCGGGATTTTTCCTATGTTAGTACCTTGTAGGACCATACATTGAGTAGAGTGTACTTCACCTCCTTTCGATTGGGATGGAACCATGATCATTTTCAACCTTAGTACAATTCATATTGTGGGATGTAGAGTTGATGACTTGGTCCACTTGAAATTGCATCCTTATCAAAAGCCATCACTAAGGAAGGAAGCAGAAAAATCAATGAGCATAAGTTGGGGAAGAAGAAGAAGTATTACCACTCCTAGGTTTAAATTGCTTGAGGACAAGCAATCTTGGGTGGGTAGGACTGTAATGTCCCCAAATTTTTAACTATGGCCCACTCCATTACTAGGGAATTCAATGGTCTAAATTCACTTGGACAAATTAAATAATAATAGTAAAGTAGTGAATTGGGGTCATGAGGCACTATGGCAAACCAAGGTCCAAGGGAAACATTTATGGAGCAAGGAATTATTCTCTTCTAAAAACGATTTTTATTAATATTTTGAGATAATTTGGACAAGGAGGATGCATTAGTGGTGGAATGAGTCCAAATGTGTGGTGTAACTCCCATCCAAGGTGGACGAAATCCTATCAAGCTAAGCCTCTCAAATTCAAATTTCCAAGGTATATGGAGTTATTATTTGGACAAATAAGATTAGAGATGAATTAAATGAGTCCCAATGTTTCATTCTCTCATAAAAATAACATTTATTAATATTTTATTGAATATTTGTGAGAGAATTCTAGAATGAGGGGGAAATGCTCCATGAAGATTTATAAAAGGAACAAAGACACAAGTGAAAGAGATTTTGGTCATTTTGTATTTTGGTATTGGATATCCATTGATCTTATCAGGATTGTGAGATGTGTCCCTTGCATTTTTGAACTAGTTTCGGTGTTGAAATATTCCACCCTAGCTAGTAGAGAGGAGGAGATCATCAATATCTCTTCACTGTGCTTCATTACAACTAATTATTGAGGGGAGAAATCACTTTTAGATTTATATAAAGATATTTATTTCAGCTTATATGTTCATCTACAGTAGTGGGGTCGAATTCCTATCATTTGGAGTTTCTTACTATTGATTTAGAGCTTGGACCGGTGTTGGTGGGCCAAAACAGTGGTTCTGGTTTCAATAACTTTGAGCATTTATGGTCTGTGAGACCTATTCCATTGCATTCATAGCATCGTTTCCAATGGGAAACACTTTTTTCTCACTAAAAAAGGTTTCTGTATGCTCAATATATCATCATTTTACTAAATATATTATATTCGGCATCTCTTCTGGTGGAGGGGCGCACCACTACTTTTCTATCTTTGTATTTCTTGGATTTTGAGATTCTGTAAGAGACATATATTATTTTAATCAGCATATTTATTGTATCCATACATTCATAATAAATATTTACATAGTATTTCATCATATGGTGTCCAATGTTCAAGTGTATGGGTGATTTATGTGCAAATTTATTAGTATGGTTAAGCAATCTTAAGACAATGTGTATTAATTTTTCATATAAGATCCTTGAAGTTTGTTATTAAGTTATTTGTTTTTATTTTTTAGTTCATGGTCTAATTGTAGCTTTTTTGGAAGACTTGTTTTGATTAGGAAGTGTTTGGGTCAAGTTGAAAAACTAGTATTCCAATGTGGGGGAAATCGAGCTAGTTTCTCACTAGTCTTGAGAGGGTGTCTTTCATACTTCTTTGGAATTTATATAGAGTCTATTAGTTGGTAATATATTTTTATTTGAATCTATTTGAGTCCATTAAATTTAGTTTTGGAGAATCCGAGTTGCTCTATTAGTGTTTTGGAAGAGTTGGAAACCCCGTGTTCAGTGTGGCCAAATTTGAACTAGTGCTCCTAGTTTCTTTACCAGCTTCCAATTTTCTATCAAATCTGATTTGGGACACATATTAGTGGACTCTAAACACATTTATGAGTTGCACACCTTTAATGGAAATCAGAAATATGCATACACTCCACTGTTGTTGAACAAGAACATCGCATAAGCCTTTATAAGCCATTGTTTGGGAAAAAGTTGAAAATCAACATAATTAAAGTTGGAACCTTGGAGATAACATTCCTAATTTATGATTTGGCACATTACATTAAACCATAATCAACCATGGTTATTATTTTTAATTATTAACATTTTAATATTTAAATTAATTTTTAATAATATTATATTATTAATATTTATATAACCAATAATTAATGTTAATATTATTAAAAATATCAATATTTTTTTTATGCATTATTAGTAAAAACCATAATCAACCAATAGTCAAAAGTAAACCATAGTCAACCAATGACCATATTCAACCATGGCCAACTAATAGTTTAGGTCAACCATAATCAAAAGCGAACCAATAGTCAACCACAGTTGACATAGTAAAAACCATAGTCAACTTATAGTTAACTTGGTCAACCATAATTTAAAGTTAATCATAGTCAACAATGTCAAGCATTGCCAAACATGGTCAATTATGGTTAAACAAATTCAATCATAGTTAAACAAATTCAACTATGGTAGACCTTGTTCAAATAATGCTTAAATGTGGCTAATCATTGTCAGCCATCATCAAACATAGTCTAACCTTATAGAACCATGGTCACCCATAGTCAATAGTAGTAAAACATGGTCAACTATTGTTAAACAAAATCAACCATCAAAAACCTTATTTAACCATATTGAATCATGGTCAACAAAATTCAAATGTGGTCAACCATGTTCAAGCCTAGTCCAATGTCTTCAACCATGTTCAAACATGGTTAGCCATGATTGACTATGGTGGACCATGGTTGAGTTTTGGTTAACCAAAATCAACCATAATCATACATGGTCCACCGTAGTCAACCAATATAAATCTTATCAACATGATCAAACATGGTTATTGTTTTTAATTATTGACATTTTAATATCTAAATTAATTTTTAATAATATTATATTATTAATATATATATAATCAAATATTAATGTTAATATGTTAAAAATATTAAAATATATTTTTATGTATTTAGTAAAAATCATAGCCAACCAATAGTCAACATGTCAACCATAGTCACCTAACCATAATCAATCATATTCAACCAATAGTCAAAAGTCAACCATAGTCAACCAATAATCAATAGTCAACCATAGTTAAAAGTGAACCAAAATTCAACGTATTGTCCATGAAATTCAAACACAGTTATCCATGGTTGACATACTCTACCATAGTCAATAGTCAACCAATAGCCAAAAGTCAACCAATATTCAACTGTAGTCAACCATGGTTAACATATAAAAACCATAGTCAAAATTCAACTATAGTAAACCATGACAATCTTTACCAAACATGGTCAACCATGGTTAGTTATGGCCAAAGATAGTCAACCATAGTCAAACAAATTCAACTATGATCAACCATGTTCAAACAATTCTTAAACATAGCCAATCATTTTCAACCATCATCAAACAATTCTAACGTGGCTAATCATTGTCAACCATCGAAAACCTTATTTAACCATAAATCATGGCCAATAAAATTCAAACATGTTCAACCATGTTCAAACCCAATCAACCAAACTCAACATTAGTCTAACATGGTTAACCACATTATTATCCATTGTCAAACATGGCAACACATCTCCTCTTTTGATAGACCAAACTCAACCATAATTATAGATGTTCCTCCATAGTCAACCAATCTATATCTTATGAACATGGTCAACCATGGTTACTATTTTTAATTATTGTCATTTTAATATTTAAATTAAATTTTAATAATATTAAATTATTAATATTGATATAACCAATGATTAATGATTAATATTAATATTATTTTTAAAATATATATATTTTCTATATTAATAAAATTATATATATATATATATATATATATATATATATATATATATATATATAATTAATTTGTTTTATAATTGTATTTATATTAATAATATAAAAATTTGAAGATTAATATTAATAATTAATATTATTAAAGAATAATAATTATTATTTATTTTTTCAATATTATTATATAAATAATATAATTTATTTTATTTTATTATTTATATTTAAAATTTAATATAATAGTAATTGTAATTCTCCAAAGTCAATCGTTAACTAACATAACTATATTAATAATAATATGGTTAACATACACTAGTTGAGGGCATTAAGGTGGAAAAATGAATAATAATGATATCTTCCATCAATATATGTCAACCATATCATTACTAATTGGTTGTACTAGTTTTTATTCATTCCTATTCAATATAAATTTATATAATGTAAACAATTTATTAAACGTCATGAATTTGTATAATGTCATTCCTATTCAATATAAATTTATATAAGGTAAACAATTTATTAAATGTTATGAATTTGTATAATGTCATTGTATAGTAGGAATAATTATATAATATTAATTAAACAATTATATACTTAATAATAGATAAAAATGCATACTTGTAAATAATGTGAATCATAAGGAAATTAAATTATATATATGTAAACTTGCATTAAACAACACTACATATAAAATCAATTAAGTGTTATATATCTATCTATCTATCTATATAATCTGGAAAGTTAAGTATAATATTGATATTCCTAATCGTCCATTAGTAGTACATGATAAAAGTTGTATGCATATACTTAACAACATCACACTCAACCATGCACAACATTGTTGCTTTAAACAAATACATTAAAATCATCTACATTTTTTCCAGACATTTCAAAGGCGACTATGTGAAATATCAATGAAATAAATATGTATTGTTAGTGCTAAAAGATGCACTACGACTGCAAAGAGGGCATGGCTAGCACATCTTAAGCTCGGGACAAACTAACTGGTTGTATTTGTATTTTAAGGTAGCTTGTGCAAGGGGGTCAAAGAATATTGCAGGTAGAGAAAGTGTAAGACAACTGATAACATCAGGCTCTGCAATAAGTAGTGAATGACCATACCAAAGGGAGAAATATCAATAATGGGTCAGATTTAAATCTTAATGATAGCATGTGGAACAGAATGTTCGGTCACATACAACATTTAAAATACTAAGTGTAGAAAAACATTCTAAACTCAGATCTCGTGGATGTTCAATCACCAAATGAAAATTCATGGAGATAACATTAGCATGAAGGAATTCATATTGATGATAGTTTAAACTAAACCACAGAACATTCCAGTCAAAGGAAACACTAAAACCTGGTTCATAAACAAAAATGAAATTTCATATTTGGATGTAAGCCTCCAAAAGGAATTATAGATTATTGACTTGGAATTTGAGCACAATAACTTTTGATCCCTTTTCAATTTCACAACCTCTCGGATGGAACCCCCATGCTGACATTCCCAAATGAAAAACTAAATAGAAAATCCCCTTAACCAACCCTTACAAACTTTGTGGAAGGAACATCTAATAATAAACAAAGTCTGGAATCATTGCAAGAAATCTGGGTCGGCTTTCCTTGAAATCTGTAACTGATCTTTGACTACCAGATGTTTGTTCCATAACTGATCTTTGACTGCCAGATGTTCTGTTACATAACATGTACAATTATATATTTAATAATAAATAAAAAGTCATATGTGTGCATAATGTGAATCATAAAAAATTAAATTGTATATATGTAAACTTGCATTAAGCAATACTACACATTAAACAATACTACACATAAAATCAATTAAGTGTTACAAGTGTGAATAAAAAATAGATTAAATTATAAACATGTAAGCCAACATTAAACAATGCTCTAAATAATAATAAAAAATAGAAACATATATCATTTTAGAAAATATATATATATATATATATATATTGGAAAGTTAAGTATCATTGATATTCCTACTCGTCCATTATTAACATGGTAAAAACCATAGTCAACCTATAGTTAACCAATGGTCAACCATAGTTTAAAGTCTACCATATTAACAATGTCAAGCATTGTCAAACATGGTCATTCATGGTCAAACAAAGTCAACCATAGTTAAACAAATTCAACTATGGTCAACCAATCCCCATCAAAGTGGATTGGGTTAATCCTAGAAAAGAATTAATTGGACACCTGCATAAGTGAAGAAGTTCCAGTTCCAGAGGGAGATGAGGCTGAGGCTTTACATGAGAAGGCTACAAGCAATCCCGACAAGTATGACCTGGAGAGATACAGGTATGTTTTGAAATTTGTTCATGATTGAGTTTATGATATGTTTTCCTTCATATTATTGAGGTTAGTACAATCTTGATTAATCTTAGACTTGTCTCATCACCCTAGTAAAAGTATGAATGCATGTGAATGATAGAAGACATTCATTGATTAGGGTTATGACACTTATGATTGTACTAATGCACTGTGGTGTTGTATGAGGTTGATGTTGTCTGCTAACATGAAAGGTACAAATCAAGTTCTAGATCAAGAACATATGACCATGGTGACATGAAGACAAAGACTCATGGATCACATAGAAGCTCCACTTATGAGGTATGTATAATTTGTTTCTACAATGGTTAACTTATGAGTTATGCAGGTTACTAAGCACAAGTCATTGAAGAGAACAAGAAGACATTGTTTGGGTATGTTAGACATAACTAGCCAACATGATATTCCATGTATGTTTTTCCTATATCAAGTTAGAATCCTACCTTGTGTTAGGATCTTATACTTTTGTATGAATGATTATTCTTGAAGTTAGAAGTTTAAGTAATCAACAGTTTATGCATATTATGTTTCTTACTTTGATTGATGATATGACTAACCAGAAGAGTACTATGGTCAATAAGAATATGCATAAGTAATAGAAGTCTTCCCTGAAACCTTGAATACTAATGCTTGTGACAAATTACCTGTGTGTGAAATAATCATGACCATACATGTTAAGTTTATTTAGGATCATAATGTTTTGATAGTATTGAGATTATACTAATGGATGTATGATCATGTATGAGATCTTAAGGATGACACTAGTGCACACTTGAGCATGCATAATAGTCCAGGATGAATATAAGTTCAAGGACGGGTAATCCAGGAAGTAAAGATCAAGAGGGAGCACACTCCAGTACTTCCTTCAAGGAAGCAAAGATTGAGAGGGTGTCCACCCTACAACTAAACAAATATATGTATTTGAATTGTTATATATATGATTACTTAAATGATGTTGTTCAGTCATGTACATGTTCCTAGATTTAGGATGTATATTATTCATTTTAGAAAAGGTTGCATTAATGAACAAAATACTACTAATATAGAAATGGGTAAGTGGCCTATGGTACTGTACAACATTCCATTGCTACTTATCTAGAATGAAACCTCTTTGCTGACATGTTGGGAGTTGTGCACACTCTTAACAATGTTCTAGTTGAGATGGAAGGCATCTAGAAAGTTACAAAATATGGATAAATGTTGTATTGAAGCATTGGCTAAGATAATTGCATGACTGTATGACATATGTATTTATGAATAAGAATTTGTTCTGAAATATATAAGATGTTTCTAATCATGCAATTGAACTTGTCTTGTAGGAAAGACCGTGCACCTACAAAAGAAGGACTACAACATTTGTTCTAGCAACAAAGTTCAAAGAAAACTATCTATTGAAGATACATCGAGGAAGAAGTGATGGGACACATTTGTAGGAGCCATTCCAAGCATGGTGAGAGGAGGATCCTTCCTTTGGCTGTGTATGTAATCGTTGTGTGTTGAGCATCAGGATGATGCTCTAGTTACTACTTTGGATATGCATCAGTTGGATGCTTTGTATGATCAGTTGGATCATGTATATTGATATGCATTAGTTGGATGCTTTGTATGATCAGTTGGATCATATATATGTATATGCATCAGGACGATGTAGTGACGATGATCAGGATGATCATATGTGATGAGTATCAGGATGATGCACTGGATGACAGGCATCAGGACGATGCAGTGACGATAATCAGGATGATCATATGTGATTAGTATCAGGACGATTATTTGGATGACATGCATCAGGACGATGCAGTAATGATAATCAGGATGATCATGTGTGATGAGTATCAGGATGATACTCTGGATGATATGCATCAGGATGATGCTATGATGATGATCAGGATGATGCATTACTTTCTAGGCATGGAGGTGTGGCAGAGTGCAGATGGAATCTTCCTTGGACAAGGGAAGTATGCAGTAGAGATCTTGAAGCGATTCGGGATGATGGACTACAAGGCCATGGCCACACCTATGGCATCGAACCTGAAGCTTCTGCGTGATGCTTCATATGAGCCGGTTGCTGCCACGATGTTTCATCAGATGATTGGGTCCTTGATGTACCTGACAAACACGAGACCAGATATTTGCTTTGCGGTGAACACCTTGAGCCAGTTCCTGACGGATCCTAGACATGTTCACCTGATTGCTGTAAAGAATATTTTGAGGTACCTGAAGGGTACGGTTGATTATGGGTTCAAGTATGATGCAAATCAAAAGGTTAACCTGGAGGGTTATGTTGATTCAGATTGGGCAGGCAGTGCTGCAGATAGGAAGAGCACTTCGGAGTGCCGCTTCAGTATGAGATCATGTGTGATCTCTTGGTTTAGCAGGATGCAGTCCTGCGTAGCACAGAGTACAGTCGAAGCAGAGTATGTCACAGCTTGTTCGGCCAGTCGTGAGGCAGTATGGCTTAGGAAGCTACTATCTGAGTTAATTGATATCCTATTGGATGCTACTTGCGACAACCAGAGTTGTGTGATGTTGTTGGAGAACCCAGTGTTCCATGACAGGTCGAAGCACATTGAGATAAAATATCACTATATCAGGGATATGGTGCAGAGAGGAGCAGTGAAGCTTCTATATGTTGCGACGGATGAGAAGATAGCTGATGTGTTGACCAAGCCATTGGCCAGAGTGAAATTTGTGTACTTCAGAGAGAGGCTTGGTGTACTTCAGATCGAGATTCCTTCCAAGGGGAAGTGATGAGTCCGGAGACACAAATGCACATGAGCCATTCTCACATGGTGGTAGGTGTGTCCTCCCATGGTGCAAATATAAGGGTTGGGGTCATTCCGACATGGTTGAAGTGTGTCTTCCCATGGTCGTTGATGTAAGAGCTGGGCCATTCCGACATGGATGAAGTGTGTCTTCCCATGGTCGTTGATGTAAGAGCTGTGCCATTCGAGCATGGTTGAAGTGTGTCTTCCCATGGCTGCGATATAGGTGATGTGCCATTCCTATCATGGTTAAAGTGTGTCTTCCCATGGCTATGGATATAAGTGCGATGCCATTCTCGCATGGTTGAAGTGTGTCTTCCCATGGCGTAGATATAAGTGTTGATCCTTTCACAGATGGTTGAAGTATGTCTTCCCATGTCGATGAATGTAAGTGCTGTGTGATGTGCATCTGGGTTGTGCTCCATGGACAATGATGGTGATCTGAAGACGATGAGGTGATAGTATGGTACATAGGTTTTGCAGAGGCATATAATTGGTCCTGAGATGCTCTTGCAGGTTTTGCAGAGGCAGTGTATTCAATCCTAAGAGATCTTGCAGGTTTTGCAGAGGTAGTGTAATCAGTCCTAAGGTGTACTTACTTGATGGCTTGCTCGCAGAGATGATGAAGACCTGCATGGAGGCTAGGCTTACATCCAGCATGAAAAAGGGTTGGCTCTCTAGAACTTCCTATGACGAGTAGATTGGAGATTGATTGAGATAGCAGTAGCAGTGACGATGATGCTCTGTGATCCAGTGACGATGATCCAGCTCCAGTATTGAAGACTTGTGCCGATATGTATTGATGACTTGTGTCAAGAGAATACCTTCCTAGTTAAGAGGGAGTATTGATGTATTTGTAACTTCGGAAGATATTCACTTGTATATTGTATTTGTACTTTATTGTATCCCCAACATAGATGTATTATTCCTCCGATTGGAAGTGTCGTCAGTTGTACTTGCATGTGTCACAAGTTATATTGTAAGTGTCATAACTTATATTTGATGGGTTATTAGACCACCCTAGTGGGGGTTGGCCCATTCAGCATTATGTTAAGTGGTTAAGTTGGCGGCGACCTAGTTGAGTAAAGGTCAAGTGAGTTAGTGTATAAATAGAGAGTGTGTCTCTCTCATTTTACACATTCTATTATTCACTCACTTCTCATTAGTAAGAGAAGAGGAGGATGCACACAAGTGGAGGAGGAGCATGCTGCTAAAGATATATATCTCTTGGGTTTGATCATGGTGATCATTTTATTGATGCTTATTCTATCTCTGAGGAAGTTGCGGGGTTTTCACCTTCTTGGTTTTCCCCGGTGAAATGTTTTGTGTCTCTTGTCTCTTGTCTCTTATGCTTCATATGCTGTACATGTTGTTCTTTTACTTAAGATCCTAGATCTATTGAATTAAATGATGAAAAACTAACAGTGAGACACTTTCAGATGTTGTGCAAAAGTACCCCACCCATGACATGAAAAATGTATTCCATTGTCCAAGACTGCCACAAATGGAATCCTTACATCCTAGGAAAAGAGAAGGTCATCCACACTGACCACAAGCCCCTACAGTTCATGCAAACACAAGGAAAGTTACAGAATGACTGCCACCAAAAGTGATCCACATACTTACAACAATTCCACTCGAACATTAGATATAAGAAGGGAAGCACCAATTGAGTCATTGTTTTCTTTGTTCGACCTCTAATATGTTAAATTTTCAGAATTTACTTCAATCTGATCTAGGATCTTAACTAAGAGAACAACATGTATAGAAAATCTACAGCATATCAATCATGGACACAATAATGCAAGCACACAAGAGACACAGAGTTTACTTGGGGAAAACCATAAAGGTGAAAAACCCCAATAACTTCCTCAGAGATAGATAGAGCAATGATACAACCAGAATACAAGAGATAGTCTTCTCCTAGCAGCAGAGCCTCCTCCTCCACAAGTGCGCCACTCTCCAAAGTGTGAGTGAGAGAATAGAATGTGTAAAATGAGAGAGACACACTCTCTATTTATACACTAACTTGCCTTGACCTTTACTCAACTAGGTCGGCCTGAACTTAACCACTTAACATAATGCTGACTGGGCTGACCCCCACTAGGGTGGTCTAATAACCCTTTGACCCACATGGCCGACCCCCCAATAGGGTGGTCTAATAACCCTTTGACCCACATGACTTATACAGGGCCGACCCCAACAAGGTGGTCTAATAACCCATCAAGTATAAGTTACGACTCTTACAATATAAATGACGACACTTCCGTATAGAGGAATAATAACATCTCTATAGGAATACAACATACATATATGTGAAATACATTCCGAAGTTACATATACATCAACACTCCCTCTTAACTAGGAAGGTATTTCTCGACTCAGGTCTTCTAGCACAAGTCATCTTCTCTAGATCATCATCACTGGATAATTGTCATCGAGTCATCATCATTGTCATTGCTACTGCTATCTCAACCAATATCTGAATCTACTCGTCATAGGAAGTTCTATAGAGCCAGTCCTTTTTCATACTGGATGTAGGCCCACCACCTGCAGGTCTTCGTCATCACTGGCCATACTATGTAAATCTCAGGACTTATTACGTGCATCACAAAACCTTAAAAGAGTCTCTTGACTAGCAAGAACCATGAAGAGCATCTGAGGCCTTTTTCATCCTGTCTAGATATCCAGGACTTATTACATGTGACCCCACCACAAAACCTCAAAAGAGAATCCCAAGACTGATTACGAGCACAAGGCTAAACCTATCGAATCTCCCAGGGCACAAATTACATGTGGTCACTACAAAACCTCGAAAGAGCATCCCAGGACTGATTACGAGCACAAGGATCAACCTATCGGATCTCCCAGGACACAAATTACATGTGGTCATGGAAAAACCTCGAAAGAGCATCCCAGGACTGATTACGAGCACACGGCTCAACCTATCAGATCTCCCAGGGCACAAATTACATTCCATAGGACAAAACCTCGAAAGAGCATCTACTAGATATCCAAGGGCACAAATTACATGCCATTGGAAAAACCTCGAAAGACTATCTGCAGATCTCCCAGGGCACAAATTATATGTCCTCCCAAGCAAAACCTCGAAAGAGCATTTGCCAGATATCCCAGGGTACAAATTACATGCCATAGGCAAAACCTCGAAAGACTATCTGCAAATATCCCAGGGCACAAATTGCATGCTTATCTGCACAACCTGATACTCACCATACATCATCCTGATGTACACATGATCATCCTGATCATCATCACTGTAACATCCTGTTGCATGTCATCTAGAGCAACATCCTGAAGCTCGTCATCCATGATCATCCTGATCATACAATGCATCTACCTGATGCATACCAAGTATCTACCTGATACATATCATCATACATGATCCACCTGATCATACAGTGTATCCACCTGATACAAATACAAATACATGATACATATCACCATACATGATCCACCTAATCATACAATGTATCCACTTGATACATATACAGATACATGGTCTAAGCATCCAACATGATGCATATACAAAAATACATACAAGTGATCCAACTGATCATATCCAGCATCCAACATGATGCGTACATACATATAAATGATCCAACTTATCATATCCAGCATCCAACATGATGCGTACATACATATAAATGATCCTACTGATCATATCCAGCATCCAACATGATGCGTACATACATACACATATAAATGATCCAACTGATCGTATCCAGCATCCAACATGATGCATACACAGAGCAGTAATTGGAGCATCGTCCTGATGCTCATCATCCATGATCCTCTTGATCATCATAGCATCGTCCTCTTCAGATCATCTCATCGTCCACAAAGCACAGCCCAGATGCACATCATCCAGCACTTACACCATCGACATGGGAGAACACATCTACCGCCATTTGGGGAAGGCTTCAGCCCTTACTTTTTCACCATGGGAGAACACATCTACCACCATGTGAAAAATGGCTCAGCAATTACATCACAACCAAGGGAGAACAAATCAACCATGTCAGAAAAGCTCATGTGCATCTGCATCTTCCGGACTCATCACTTCCCTTTGGAAGAAACCTCGATCTGAAGTGCACCAAGCTTCTCTCTGAAGTTCTCAAACTCCACTCTGGCCAACGGCTTGGTCGATACATCTGCAACCTGCTCATCCGTCGCAACATGCTCTGCTTCGGCTGTACTCAGTGCTACACGGGACTACTTCCTTCTAAACCAAGAGATCAAACCTGATCCCATACTGAAGCAGCACCCAGAAGTGCTCTTCCTATCTGCAGCACTGCCTACCCAGTCTGAATCAACATAACCCTGCAAGTTAAACTTTTGATTCGCATCATACTTGAGCCCATAATCAACTGTACCTTTCAAGTACCTCAGAATATGCTTTTACAGCAACCAGGTGAACATCTCTCGGATCCGTAAGGAACTGGCTCAATGTGTTCACCGCAAAGCAAATATCTGGTCTCGTGTTCGTTAGGTACATCAAGGACCCAATCATCTGACGATACATAGGGACATCAACCGGCTCAGATGAAGCATCACACAGAAGATTCAGGTTCGATGCCATAGGTGTGGCCATAGCCTTGCAGTCCATCATCCCAAACCTCTTCAAAATCTCTACTGCATACTTCCCTTTTCCAAGGAAGATTCCATCTGTACTCTGCCACACCTCCATACCAAGAAAATAGTGCATCATCGCCAAGTCCTTCATCTCGAACTCGGCTGCAAGCTTCCACTACGTGTCCGCAATCAATCTATCATCTCTTGTTACAAATAGGTCATCCACATACAATAAGAGTATCCCTGGATTTCCTACCTCAACCTTGTAGAAAAGGTTGGAACCCTCTTTACTCTTGGTAAAGCCCAAACTGGATAGAAAGTTGCCTATCCTACCATACCAAGTTCTGCACATATATGATTTCCTATCATGTGTCTCAGAACCAAGTGGCTATTCCACATACACTTCTTCTTCAACTACACCATTCAAGAAAGCTGTCTTGAAATCCATCTGGTGTATCTTCTATTTCATCACTTTTATATTTCTTTATGTTGCCATCTGCAGCATGCTTGATCTTGATAGATCCATATGGAAGTCATAACAAAATTTCCTTCAAGTCTTGGGACTACATCCCAAACATCATTCTTCATGATCGATGGATCATGGCATTCTTCCCATATCCTGGGAACTTCAATATCTTCAATAGATAATTTTGTTGCTGAACAAATGTTGTAGTTCTTCTTTTGTAGGTGATGGTATACGATCTTTCCTACACAACAAGTTAAATTGCATAATTAGAAAACATCTCATAGTTTTCAGAACAAATTCTTACACATAAAGAAATATGTCATACAGTCATGCAATTATCTTTAGCCAATGCTTCAATACAACATTTATCCATATCCCGTAACTTTCTAGATGCCTTCCAATCTCTACCAGAACATTGTTAAGAGTGTGCACAACTCCCAACATGTCAACAAAGAGGTTTCATTCTAGATAAGTAGCAATGGAATGTTGTACAGTGTCATAGGCCACTTACCCATGTATATTAGTAGTATAATGTTCATCAATGCAACTATTCTAATATGCATAATACACAACCTAATTGTAGGAACATCAGTATATACATTATTGAATAACATTATTTAAACAAACAACTATGTAAGAAATGACAATTCAAATACTTATCTTTGTTTGATTGTTGGGTTGGCTCCCTCTCAGTCTTTGCTTTTTTTTGCAACTCCATTCTGATGTGGATTGTGAGAAGTGGTCAACTCCCTCTGAATATCTGTATCCTTGCAGAAACTACTGGAGTGTTCTCCCTCTTGATCTTTGCTTCCTTGATTACCTATCCTTGAACTTATATTCATTCTCGATCCCTATGCATGCTTGTTAGTATCATCATTGTGTTATCCTCTAGGTCTCATACATAATCAAACATTCATTAGTATAATCTTAATATTATCAAAACACAATAATCTCAAGCATGTATAGTCAAGATCATTTCAAACACAGATAATAAACATTAGCATTCAAGGTTTCAGGGAAGTCTTCTTTTACTCATACATATTCTTATTTGATCATAGGACTCTTCTGGTTAGTTAAATCATCAATCAAGATAAGAGATATAATATGCATAAAACCATGACTATTCAAACCTAAGACTTCATGAATAATCATTATCAACAACACAACAGTATAAGATCCTAACACAAGGTAGGATTATAGCTTAATATAGGAAAAAACATACTTGGATTAGCATGCTAGCTAGTCATGTCTAACATACCCGCATAATGTCTTCTGGTTCTCTTCAATGACTTGTGCTAGTAACCTTCATGTCTCATAAGTTAACCATTGTAGAACCAAGTTATACATACCTCGTAAGTAGATCTTCTAAGTGATCCATGACAATGGATGAATCTTTGTCCTCATGTCGTCATGATCATATGTTCTTGAACCAGAACATGATTTGACTTTCTTGGTGTACCTTTCATGTTAGCGGACAACATAAACCTCATACAACGCCATAATGCATTAGTACAATCATAAGTGTCAACACCCTAATCAATGAATATCTTCTATCAAGCATTCATAATTTTATTAAGGTGATATGACAAGTCTAAATTTAATCAAGATTGTACTAACCATAATAACATGAAGACAAACATACCATAAACTTAATCATGAACAAATCTCGAAACATACCTAGATGAGTCATACCTGTCGAGATTGCTTGTAATCTTCTTATGTAAGGCCTTAGCCTCATCTCCCTCTGAAACAGGAACTTCTTCACTTATGCAGGTGACCAATCCATCTTCTTCTAGGATTAACCCAATTCACTTGATTTGCAAGAACTGGATCTGGAGCTAGATTAGGGTTTGTCAGAGAAACTCCAAAATTTCAAACTTTGAATTTCAAACTTCTGAAAGGATAGAAATATGCGCCTTGATGAGCTGATCAAGCTGGTATATTCAGAATTTGAAAACTGCAAAGTTTCACCCCTTGAAATTGCCTTTTAGATTTCTGAATTCACTGGGGAGGACCCTGAATTAGGGTTTGAGTTTCCCGGAGCATCACCCAACCAAAAGATTTGACACAAAGCTCTAAGATTCTATTTTTCTAAGGAGCTTGCAGCCGTGGTCACATATTTCCAAAATTCCAATTTTTGCAGAAGCCCTAATTTTCCATCTTTCCGATCAAAGTCCCGAACTGGGGTTTGATCAAGCCCGGCCTTCTGCCCAACCAAAAAATATGATCTTGATCTCTAAATTTCGATTTTGATGAGTAGCATCCAGCCGTGGTCTCCTATTACAAAAATTCCAACCTTCTCCGAAGCCCTAAATTCCAGAAGCCATGAATGAAGGTGTTCAAAAATAATTCTGTTTTGACAGAAATATGTACCTGATTGTTTCTGGTGTAACTCCGAACGTTTTGATCCACATGGTCTGAAATATTTTCCTGAGGTATCCCGACCTGTTATCTTTTCATCCCAACAGTTCTGACCTCAATTGGATTCTCTGAGAGAGAGTTATTCCAAGTGTCGCACTGTGACCGATTTATGGGATAATATAGGAGAGCGAACTTGTACAGAGTGCCACGTGTCACTAGTTCAACTTCGGCCTTTGAAACATTTTCTTGAGATAGTTCAGTCTGTGTACTACCTGTCGCATTTTATGAAATTTCATTTGGAGCTTCCTAGCCCAAGTTATGACCTTTTTCCCAAGGTCACCTGATTTTGACTCAGATATGGAAGAGGCAGAAACCCTATATTGTACAGACCATAAATCACAAAGTACAACGAATTAGAGGTTGTCCTTTGGAAAAAAGGTACATGGGGATCGTATCTTCGACCTGTAAAATTTTCAGATCTGAAATTTTTTCCAAAATGGATTTATATCGAAAGTACTACGATGAATGGTTTTTGCTATATCAAGCCCTAACATTGTAAGTGCAACAAGTGTCATACATGCCATATCATGCCTTCTTTCAGGATATATCTGATAACATGTTAAATTTTTAGAATTTACTTCAATCTGATCTATGATCTTAACTGAGAGAACAACATGTACAGCAAATCTACAGCATATCAATCATGGACACAATAATGCAAGCACACAAGAGAAACAGAGTTTACTTGGAGAAAACCATAAAGGTGAAAAACTCCAATAACTTCCTCAAAGATAGATAGAGCAATGATACAACTAGAATACAAGAGATAGTCTTCTCCTAGCAGCAGAGCCTCCTCCTCCACAAGTGAGCCACTCTCCAAAGTGTGAGTGAGAGAATAGAATGTGTAAAATGAGAGATACACACTCTCTATTTATACACTAACTTGACTTGACCTTTACTCAACTAGGTCGTCCTCAACTTAACCACTTAACATAATGCTGACTGGGCCGACCCCCACTAGGGTGGTCTAATAACCCTTTGAACCACATGGCCGACCCCCCAATAGGGTAATCTAATAACCCTTTGACCCATATGACTGATACAGGGCCGACCCCAACAAGGTGGTCTAATAACCCATCAAGTATAAGTTACGACACTTACAATATAAATGACGACACTTCCGTATAGAGGAATAATAACATCTCTATAGGAATACAACATACATATATGTGAAATACATTCCGAAGTTACATATACATCAACATAATAGCAGCATTGACCATGGTGCTCAACTATTGTGGCCATAAGACCTCTGGGTGGCTTCAATTGTATGAAAGTGATCCCGAATTCGCTCCCACCTATAAAGCACTATGTGTAGGAATACCAATGGTAGACTTTCATCTCCAGGAAGGATTGATATGCCACCTACACCATATCTATGTTCCTTCAAGCGAGCGTGCGAAGCTGATTTGGGAAGTGCATTATAGCCGGGTCGCAGGGCACTTTGTCACTGAAAATATAGTGAAGGTATTGCAGAAGTATTTTTATTGGCCCAAGCTCCAACAAGATGCCGACAATTATATCAAATCATGCACTACCTGCGCCATCGCAAAACCTGTTATTAAGAAGTAGGGGTTGCACACCCGTATTCCCACTCCCAAAGGGTCAAGGGAATCCATATCCATGGATTACATGTCAGGAATGCCTTCAAACAAGCATGGTAATGACTGTGTGTTTGTGGTCATGGATCGCTTCTCTAAGATGGCCATTCTGACAGCTTGTAAGAATAGCATCTCTGTCGAAGCCACTACTAAGGTCTTCTTCGAGCATGTTTGGGTTCATTTTGGCCTTCCACGGACTATCATTTTAGATCGGGATAGAAGGTTCCTAAGCACCTTCTAGTCTATCCTATGGTCATTGATGGATACCAAGCTCACCAAATCGACTACCTTCCACCCCTAGATTGATGGACAGTGTTAAGCCCTAAATGTTGGTTGAGTATCCCCTATATTGTGGCGCATTACATATTATTGATATTGTATTGGGTATATTAGTGGTAATTTTTATTAGTATTATTATATTAGTTATGTTGTCTTAGGTGATCCATTAGTTGTAATTGTACCCCTTTGTCTCCTATATATAGGAAGGAGACCTTTTCATTTGAATCATCTCATCTTCTCTTGTCTTATGTACTTAGTGCATTGTATAAGAACGATTTGAACGTCGATTGAAGCTTTGTTTCTTCTTCTCAAATATGTGCCTTACTTAACTGGTTGTCACCTTGAAGGGGTTGATCAATTCAAGTACGATCGAGCTTAAGTAAGACCTAGTGTCCCCCGATGAACATGAGAGTGTTGGGTTTGTTGACCCAAGACATGATAAGACTTGCCTTCCCTTCCTATAAGGCCCAGAACAATGGGGCCTTACACTTCACTTGAAGTAGGATCACCTATAATGAAAGTGTTGGGACCTTTTCATGCCTTATGTAAACCAGTGTTATCATAATCAACAAACAAAACCAAAAAAACCGACTCTAATAGCAAAAAACCTAACCTAATATAAACAATAATCATCAGTAACATTAAACGGTAATATTAAATTCTTAAAGTAAAAGTGACATTCTCCTTATCTTTCATTGTCTATCATTTTACTTAAATTTTTAACATTACCATTAATTATTTCAAGATGTTTGAGTGATTACAACCTCGTTGGACTTCATATGCAAAAAGTAGAATTTTAGATCCCATTCAAAATTCAACAGACTTAACAGTGTTCAAGGTTTCAAGATTGCAACATTTCCACTGGATTCTATCATGTATGAGGGTAGGGGATTGGCATTTAATCAAGCACATCAACCCCTCTATGTACCTCGATGTTGGTGGTGTTGATTGTTTAATTCCTCTGTCATGACCTTAGTAAAAATCAGTGTTCCACGGGGATGCGTCCCTCGGGGTCGGGAACACGTTTCTGTGTTTCCCCGCGTCCCGGGGACGAAAAAAATCCATGTGAAACGTTTCGGGACGTTTTGCTTTGGGAGAAACTCCAGGAGAAACGTTTCGGTATGTGGAAAAACTCGTTTCTCCATGATGAAACTTGGGGGGGACTTCCTGGTGTCCCGCATGAAACTCCGGCGAACCTTCTGGACATCCCGTACAAAACTCCGAACCTCCAACGAATCATATATAATCATGATGAATCATGTAATGTGTTTGCATTATTAATTTATCAGATTCTAAATTACATTGCATGGTTGCACAATGATGAATGTAGTATTTAGTAATTTACTAATTTGCATGGGATGAATTGTTATTGTTGGGATTTATATTTTTCATATTTTATATATTTTTAGAATTTTTATGACCCTGGCGTCCCCCCATTCCCCCCGAATTTTCCTAAAATTTGGGGGTGGTCTCCACACATCACGAATGTGTGTCTCCCTGCTCCCGCATCCCGCTGTCCTGAAACCTTGGGGGAACATTGGTAAAAATGTACCCTTCACTCAAGCAAAATTACTTATTAGGAATTAGGAGGTTTCATCAAAATGGTAGGGTGTTGACTAATGTCCTTTGTTACATACCCAGCTACCTCTGTGAGCCTTCAAGGCTATGGGGCACAATTTTTTTTTCTTCTTCCCTGACCTTTATCGGAATAAGAACATGCTTGCCTGTATAAGCCTTTAAATCTCTTAAACCGATACCATTGGCATTGCCTTGTCCACTTCGGGCTTCCTCATAGGCAATGAAACTGGGCTTTTATCAGCAGAATTGAAACTTGGATCTTTTCATGGTTAGACTGCTTCTCTAGGGTCTTAATGCATTCGAGGAACTCTTAAGAGCAATTGCTCAATTTCACTACAATGCAAATACAATGTGCAATAATACAGACCATTAGCCATTGACAGGACTATGACAGTTAGTTGAACACATGATGCCAAGATTTATCAAGACATCCAAATTCTTGTTTTGCATATCGTAATTAACTCGGTACATCAATATATACATATTCACTCAGCTCAACATTCATAAACCATTGAACTGAAATCAATCAAACATCAATTGACTGCTTATCTTGAATGAAGTTGTGTCAGCCAACTAACTATGCAAGGACAACGTTCCACCCAGCCATATGCTCTTTGTCCTGCATATACTTTGTTTTTGCTGAGAGGCCACCCCCAAGCTGGGCAATGATTTACCACCGGGACCAGAACGCTCTAGCTAATTCTTAGCCATTCAACCCAATCCACAATGTTAATCCAACCCACAACATTTCACCATGACCCTTGAAACAACAAACAGGTGATAGACAAGGGAGCAGAGGTGAAAGATGATGAACAAGTGGTTAACAGGACTACTCTCTTCCCTCACTACTCATTCTCTAATATTGATTTAACCACTGAAACCGAGCAAGGAATCAAGATTTCAAATCCCGGCAAGGAAATTTGATTCTTGGATGGATCTACAACACATTGCAATGAGAGCAAGTGCTGGGGTGAACTTTTGGTAGCAGGGCCAAACAACAATGTTTCCAGGGTGGATTTACAAAAGTAGGGCCATCAGAATCAATTAATGGCATGAATCCAACAGGCAGGGAGTTAAATCTCGAGCTCCCATAGTCAACTCCACATGAAAACAAGAAAATCGAGTCTCTCTTTACACCCACGGGACATGCAATTGATTTTCCTGAGATGACAACCCATGGGAATGCAGAGTCCCTTCGATGGAGAGGGGCTCCAGTTTGGTTGAATGATAATATTGATGCATGTAAGGTCGATTTTCCTAAGGAAACGCTCAGCCAGTAACAAAATTCCGTGAGGGTAAAATCTGTTTTTATTCCTCAATCAATTGGGATTAAAAAATAAAATAATGGCTGTATTCTTACTCAAAAACACGATTTCCAAGATTGCATGGAGACTGCCATACAAAATTGACATCTACTCTTCCTTTCCCAACCCAAGGTAATAACTACCTCAATGGTCAACAAAGTAGATTGAGTTGTCCTTTAGACACATGACTGTCACTGAATGGCACATGGATCTCACTGAATGGCTTGGTTCCTTTCCCCTTTCATCTTGTGGAAATCATTTCCCCCATCTCGTTTTACATTGCCTTGCCATAGTTAACTTATTACATTACATTTATACATGCCCGATATTCAATGGTGGGGCCTTGTCCCTGGGCTCCTCGCCATGAACCGTCAATTTTACCTGCATTGACACATTTACATTGCTCTACACAAGGGGTTCCAAATGGGGTATTACATTACCCTCCCCCTTAAATCAACATTGTCCTCAATGTTTCACAAATACAATACAATGCATGGCCTTCCTCAAGGTAATTATACTCTACAACACAATGAATGCTCTTTTTCAAGGCTTTTACACTTTACAGGTGCCCTCCAAGGCAGCAATGATGTTCCAGCATTCTTTCCCAGCTTTAGGAAAACACTCTCTTTAGCTTTCAGTATTACGCACAGGTTGTCCTCTTCATTCCAGCTTGCATCTGATGGCTTTCTTAAGCAACAATGTCCACAATTGTTCTCACTATCATGCATAATTGCCAGCTCTAGCTTTTACAAAGTTGTTACCTACAACGATAACCAATTCTCTTATGCATATCATAGCCATCCAAGCAAGAACATTCCATAACCAAGTATTTAATTTCATAACTAAAGCACATATTTAAGAAAGAAGGATAAGTATGCATAACAACCAATACTTATCTTGATGAATGTATCTCTGCTTCCATGGCTGCCACCGGTGAGGCTCAACTTTCTGCCCATCTGTCTATTGAGTCCATAGTTACACCAGCCCATTGCTGGATTTTACCAAGCTATCCAAAACTAGAATGCCACACTGGTCCACTGCTGGATTTTATCAAGCCGTTCTTACACAATGCCAAGTCAACCTCTGTTGTGCTTACAGGAATTTCAGGAATTAAGGGGTGGAACATACTAACCTAGTGAGCTCAAGCATCTCACTTATATTTAGCTAGCTTGGGATCCACATTACCCGCACCGCACAACACCAAGAAGGTACCCACTCTCTGCTCAACAGTCCCTTAGGTCTCCCCTTCCTCCAGGTGTTATTCAGTGTGTGTGGAGAAAAATCACCCAAACCTCGGTCATCTTTAGGAGGTCTCGCCTTCACTGGGTTTGCCAAGTAGTTCTTTGTCCCTTCCTTCCATTACTTTTCAACTCAATGACAGTGGCAACCTCCCTTCGCTTTCCAGCTTAGCAACCAACACTTGTCCTCTTAGGACAAGTCTCATCATCTCACACTCTCTGCCATGTCCAAAATTTGCATACATACAACTGTTCTTCGTCTGAATTAAACTCATTAAGATTTCTATACTCACGAGTTCCTTCTGATGTTGTTCGGCTCTTGAAGACCATAACACACACGGTTTTCTTGCAATATATCCTCCTGACATCATTCACAAACAACCAAACAATTAGTAATATTCATTATCAAAATTCAAATCTGGATTTTCAATTCTGTCTCCTGCAAAGAACCAGATCTAATAAACTTATGAGGCCATCCTCATATTGTTTGGTTCTTGCAAACAATAATGCACACATTCTTCCTACAATGCGTGCCCCTGACACAAGTCTCAAATGGCTAAACAATCAATTAGCATTCCATTAGCAACAATTTCAAATCTGAAATTAGTAATTACAAATTGTCTACTACAACAATCATATGCAATAATTAATTATCTATTCATACCACTCTCATGGTTACTGTATATACCAACATTCTTAAAATGCCCTGACACTCCTCTCACTGCTTAGCAGTACTTTTGGAGCATAAAAAATTATTCCCCAATTAATTAATGCATTGCACATATTTACTTATGCACATGCACCCAATGCATTCCAACATAGTTCTAAATAACAATGCATGCTCAGGTGTTCTACGATGGAAAATTGGTCATCTTAGCCAATGCCTCTTTACAACCTAGTTGACTCCCTAACCCAATGGTTAACCATCTGGATATATGCACTTAAATATAATATAATAATGTTCTTCTACAAAATCCACATCAACACTTGCATACATCTCAATGTATCACCATGGAAACTGAAAGTTCTACCCAACACCATTACACAATACCCGACCTCCTCAACACTTGTTTGATTTCCCAGTTGCCTTCCTTTCCACCTGGACACAACACTAGGGATACGTTCATTTCCTTTAGGTGTATTCAATGTCGGCAAAAAGGTTGCAACTCAGATGTCCTTTCAACAAGGAGACATATGGGTATATGTGTAGTGCTCTAGGATTCCTTCCACTTTACCATGGATCCATATCTATACAACATTCAGGGTGTTCTAATTCAAAGACCCATATGTTTTAAGGGTTTTGGTTATCACCTCACAAGCTTCCTATACATGATCATTTACATGTATACAAAATTAAATGATCTTTTACTTATCTTCGCTTTTGAGCTATGAGTTCATATTCAATAACATTATCAATTAATTATCAAATTACAACAAAGAAAATCCTTACCACATTTCTGTTTTCAGTTAGAAGCACATTACCTCTATGGTTATTGTTATCACATCCATAGTAGCCAAGCTACCATGATTGCAGAGTAGTTTTCTGTATATTTTTTAGCCAGACCTTTACACATTTTTGATGAGATCAGCCTATGATGGGTAGCGTTTTGATGATCACTCACATATATTTAGTGGATCCAGAGTTTGCACAATTACAGTCTCATGCCAGGACTGAGCCCCATGACCCCAGGTCAGTGACTGAGATATCCATTCCTCTATAATCGACAGCAGATTGATGATAGTGCCCATTTTATATTCAGATGTAGTGCTTCAGTGTGGATTAGGTAGTTTAGATTAGGGACTCAGATGCACAATCCAGTAAGTGTATCTTGGTACATGTGGGATGTTGATGTGCTCTTCCTCTTATCTAGGCAGTTTATGACTGAGTATATTGTGATGTTTGTTCACTCTATCCTATTTGATGCTTACTTGATGTTTAGATTAAAAGTGTTCGGTTAGTATTAACAGGAGGTTCTTGAATATACTTGTTGGTCTTACCCTTACTCCATGAAGTATTGACTTGTTCATTCCCTTATTTTAGGGCCTTTGCTATCCATGGCATCATCAGTCATTCTCTCCATGCATCCATTATATTCCAGTTTTATTTTTATCCCAACTCACACCTTAGCTAGCAATCTTGAGGACTTCCCCCAGCCAGACCTCTATGTTGGATAGATTCCCAGTTTGCATTGTGTCTCAACTCTAGATTGTGTGACTTTAGTCACATTGGTTGTTCTGTTCTAGTCCTGGAAACCAAGTATTCCTACAAACAATGTTGCTAAACATTAGAGCTTTGGATCTTAAATGTTATATATAAGGGATGCTTAGTCAGTAGAAATAGTGTTGCTAAACACTAACCATATATATCTATATTAGCTAGCCAGTGGCCAAGGGACGCGCACTCACCCTTTGTATGGTGTAAGGTCGTTTGCCCCTACAGGGCAACAAGGTGGTCACTCCATCGCACCTAAGGACGGTGGCGGGAAATGGAGGTCATACCAAGTCATTATCTAAGGCCCGCTAGGCTATTCAGGGCACCTACTCTTGGAGGTTGGATAATGAAAATCTATAAAGTTAAATAAAAGTGAAATCTTAAATAAAAAAACTGACAAATGATAAATTGCTAAAAGGTTGCTTGTCTAGAGTCTATTGGAAGCATTCTCATCATTCTACCCATTTTTGAGACACCTCCTTTCCTTGCGTTATTTTCTATCCAGTATATGTCTGGGTGGTCTCCCTGGTTCCTACATCCGAAAGATTGCAGTGTTGAGGTCATTGAGTCCTTCCCCTAGCCTAGCCTTTGCTCTTCCACCTTCACCCATGGTTAGCAAATTGTTCAAGTCAGTAAACAAGTATACACTTGAAAATCCTAATTTTAGTAGCTGGTTACTTTGATCTAGACTTATCTTATTTATATTATTTACATTCTTACACCAGTTAAACATCACTCTATGCTTTGGTCTAGCTACTGATATAATTGAAGGAGCATATCATAACCATTTGTACTTGCAGCAATAGTTATTCATGGTCTCGATCACTATTTTGATCATTCTTAACCTGATCAACCTACTTTGACCAAGTCAACCGCACAGTCTAGGATGAGTTTGGGTAGACAGTGTTTGAGATGCATTATTCATGGCCCATATGTGCCCATTAGATGTTTCCATGCCTCAGACAATAGTTTCATATGATGGTTTGATGGATTTTTTTTATGATTATTATTATTTACAGACCATTTTTTTTATATTCTGGGCATGGATGAGATTACAGAGGTATCCTTTGATGGTCACATAGTGTATGAGTACTCATTCCTAGTAGACTTTGATGACGATGTCCACACCTTCTAGCACTTGTTTCGACATCAGTGGGGTCCACACGTCCTAGTGTTCGGCATTTTGGATATTTTATTGTGTCTTGGAGGGAGCCACAATTTGGTCTTATGGTCACTTTATGATGTTATATGGTCATATTATTTGTTATTGTGCCATGGGGCCATGCTAGTGAAGGATATGATTACCTCCTAGCCCCACCATGTGCTTATATCATGTGTCTTGGTCATTTGTCATGTGGTGCGTCCCTCTTGGGCGATTTAGTGAGTGCGCCCCCCTCTATTTGTGAGTTGATCCATGTATTATATTTTCGGCTCATCTTAGCCATTGATTATTATTGTTATATCTTTTGATCTCCACCACTCATTTAAAAAAGTGGTTGGGGTTTTGGTCTCTCTCACTCCTATTTAAAGGAGAGACCCCCCTCATTGTAAAGGGACTTTTGGCTCTTGGATTTTGGAATACAAAGAAATATCTTGGATAATTCTTGTGATCTTGGGTTGAATGCTTGGTTATGGTGATTGAAACTACTTTTCCATTGCACTAAAGGATCTTGATGTCACAATCACACTTTTTCGCTAGTCACCACCATCCAAATGTGGTGTGTGGCATTGCCCGGGAACGACTTGAGGGCTTGACCAACTCAAGCGTTGCACCGGCGGACTACGCCTAACCAACTCTGTTGAAATTTCAACACATAAACAATTTTACACTTATCTCCTACACTCGTTTACTTAGCACGTTTCCTACTTAGCAACTTACAGTAACATTCATTTACACAGTTGCATCAAGTAAATAAACTATGCATACATTCATCCACAAAATTACAAGTAAACAATGAGACAAGTATGGGTGGGGGTGCACAACTAGTTGACCCCTGTAAATATTTCATACACAGAACTGATTTACAATAATGGAGTTGGCGAACCTGACAGAGCTTTTGGTGTGCACACAAACAGCTAACACACCAAAATTACAAATATTACAAGAAGACTGAGTTGACACCTGAGTGGGCGTCCAACTCTATAACTGCAGACTTCCTGCACCCCTGAATGCTGCTGCCGAAACTTTCACTGTGATGACCCAATGAATGTGCACATTTTCTGCCCAAACTGCACTTTCTCTGCAACACCTTACTACGTTCTGATTCTGCAGTGCGGAACTATGCGAGGTGACTGAGCTTGGACTGCCTCCCTAGCTTAGTGCGACCCTAGCAACTTGCTCCACTTCTTGAATGCCTTCTTTCTTTGTTTTCCTTAGCCTTTATATAGGATTTCCGGATGGGTGGGTATGACCCACAAGTTGGGCGCACCCTTGCTCAGCGCCCACTCCAAGCGTTGGCTCCAACTAAGCATTTACCCATCCGCGCGTCGGCCACCTTGCCAATGGTTTTTTTCCTTGGGTGAACCCTCATTTTGGTCCAACTGGGCGTTCCTCTATCGGGTTGTGTGGGTGCTTGCCCCACTTCATCAACCTATCTGCCACTTTGTTCCATTCCTCGTGCTCTTGCCTTGGTCCGTCGTTGGTCCACATCCACGTTGTCCATCGAGCTCCCAAACCGTCTTGCCTATCGAGCTTCCAAATCGTCTTGCCTACTGAGCTTTCAACTCGAGCTAGTCATGGAGCTTCCATCATGTTCTGGGCGATGAGATTCCAACCTGAGCTTGTTGTGCCGGCTCCCAACACGAGTTCGTTTTCACTGGCTCCCAACACGAGTTCATTGTCTTGGCTTCCAACACAAGCTCACTGCTATGGCTCCCAACATGAGTTTGTTTCTTGGCTCCCATCCTGAGCTCGTCTGAGCTCCGAACCCGACTTCACTGGTGAACATCTTTGTTGCGCCTAAGTGTTGGTCTCTTGGGAACTTGCACAATGGATGTGTGGGCGCTTGGTCCGGTGCACCACAACTCCAACGCAAAGTCCACCCGATGGTCTAAACGAGTGCCCAACCTTCCGTTCATGCCAACATGCTGAGGTGCCACACTTCATGGGCTTTCCAAGCTCCATGTGCTAAATGTGGGCTTCTATGGTGGGAGTGCGCCCATGCATGGTCCATGCACTCATCTGTTCAGTCCGTTCACTTTCCTCTTCGCTAAGTCCCGTGCAACCGACGTCCTTTTTCCCATCCGGGCGCCCAAGCCATCCTCTTGGATGGGAGTGAAAGACTCCCATACAAGTGTACGTATTGTGCCAAAACCGTGGCTATGACAACCTCCTCCACCTAAGCTTGTTGTCATCCCGACAATGTCTCCAAGTAGCCCCGCTGCTCATAAACATGCTGCAACCACTGCCTTTGACCATCGTTGTCCTGTGCGACAATTTGCAACTGACTGTCATAGCTTGAGACAAAAAGTACCACTTCGTTCAACTGTTGTGCCTGCCACCTAGTACTACATCAGTACTTAGCCAATCAGTCAAAACCTCCATTCGCTGCATGCCCCTAAAGCTGGACCAGTTGGGTAGCTAATCCAACCGTCCGCCCAACTCGAAGGAACGAACTTCGTTGTGCTCAAGCTGTGTTTCAGTGTACTCCACAACCTGCTGAATTTTGGCAAAACCACTTCTGCCATGTTTTTGAACTGTTCGTTTACTTAGACAATTCGTTGCAATGCCCCCTTGGGTCCGTTTGATATGTGCTTCCACACTGTTTTGGCTAAATTTTGTCTAAGGAAACCTTCCGCAAGGTTCCTTTGGCCTCACTATCATCTCCATGGGTAGAAAGCCAACTCGTTCACCTCTCATCCTGGATAAAAAACGAAGTGGTGTTTCCATCCATCATGTTCCACTTTTCTAGTGGTAAGCCTCATTTCCTCCTCGAATGTTGCTTGTGCTTCCAACAAAGCTTTTTCATCCAACTCCCCATCAAAGAGTGGTTGAGCCTTGTCGCGATCCATTTCTTAGTTCGACAAGCTCTCTACTGCAATTTTTCGTTTCCTGCAATACCTCGTTTCCTTGAGGACTCGCTGCAAGCTTGCATAGAGTCACCACCAACTCTACGTCTTTGAAAATCACAAGTTTCAGCCGTTCTGTCACCCGAAACTCTTGTTGAGCATCCCCTCATTTCTTCTCTTTCCCAAGACTTTGCCTGCCTTGGTCATTTTGTTCATCAAGCTTCTAAGTAGGCTTTTGGAGTATGCCTTCCCCAATGGCCAAGTTCTTGATTTTCTCTGCAACCGAACTTACTAAACCCTCCGTTCTTGCCAACTTTTGAGCTATCCACACCAATCATTCTTCCAGTCTGAAGGCTTGTCTACTTGAGTTGCTGGCTTCCTGTTCTTCACCTAACACTTGTGCCGATTTTCTTACTTGACTTTGTTCGTTCGCAAGCTCCCATGTGGTCTCATCCATCCTGGATGCAGACACGGATGTTTGCACAAACTCCCACCTCATCATGATCATGTCCCAAGTCTCAGTTCCTCGCAAGAATCCAAAGTCATCATTTCCACCTCTCTGGAATAACTTGTGGCTTCACAAACCTTCGTTGCAACCCTGCTCGGCGCCCTTCCAAACTCACTGAAAAGTGATTCCGCAACCTTTTGGCTTGTCAAAACGCTAGTGGAGTCTGTGCCTACCTTCGCAACACTCTCTAAGTCTTTTATACTTGAATTAACATGTTCTTGGAACATGTGCTGCAATAGGCCATCTATTTCTTGCAAACACTTGGTCGTTTCTGCTAAGGCATCCGACAAACTTGTTCCAGCCATCTTCGTTTACTCTTGGATCTGCTCTAGGCACATGTTTCTGCAAGTGGAACCGTCTCTTTCCTTGCAACTTGATTGCTTGCTGCGTGCCCCTGGCACATGCTTCCTTCAACTCCGCGACAATCCTGACTTTCGCAAGCTTCAACACTTAACGTGCTTCTTCCCAAGATTCTCCAATGAACCTTTGGTCTTGATGCACTAATGCCTCCGTTTGACTTTGCTGCTCCTAAACCTATGCGATGTTGATATTGGCACCACTCATGAGCTTTCACACTCCTTGGCTACCAACCACCTCTTGGCAACCTTCCCTTCAAATGAAACGAACCTTCAAACCACACGTTCTGCCTCTATCTACCTTCGGTCACCATCGCGGCACCTTGACTAGTGGCTTGCCAAGCCAACTCTTGGATGAACCCTTTGGTTTAACTGCGGTTTTGTTTGGCTTACTTACTGCTGAAAGAAGAAGTGATGCCCCCAGCTAAGGCAACACCAATGCGGAGCCTTACAAGACTCCTTTAACTGGAAATTGAGCCAACCGAATTCTGTGCAAATCCTCCGCAACTATGGTTCTGGGGCACTGTTGCTACGGAATTGTGACTCTGCGGATGTGCAAACCTATGGTTTTGCGACCCACTCCTTTGAGCTTCAGTTTTCCAAGTGATGCCCACCAAACATCACCTGCAGGCTTCAAACACTCTTTTCTTCATTTTGGCAGCCAAACTCTTACTTCACCCAAAATTTTGGTGCACTCCTTCCGCACGACTTCCAAACCTTTAGCGAACTGCGTTCCGGCAGCTCTGCGGATCTGCTTCCTACAGACCTGCAATGCTCCTGTTCTGCGGCAACCTTTCAGAATTTTTGCAACCAACCGAAATTTTGCACCTTGTGCAACCTACTCTTCCTACAGCTCTACGGCCCTACGACTATGGCTCTGCGGTCTTGCAACTTTGCGGTCCAGCGACTGCGGTCCTGCGACTCTGCGGTCCTGTGGCACTGCGATTCTAGAGGCTTGCAGCCTTCCACGCAACCCTAGCTCTTAACAAACCTCTCCAAGTTGCTAGCCAAGCTCTATGCTGAGGAGCTTCCCACAAATTTCTTCAACTTTCGCAACAATCGTGCTCTGATACCAACTGTCACAGCCACACTTTTTCGCTAGTCACCAATGTCCAAATGTGGTTTGTGACACTGCCCAGGAACGACTTGAGGGCTTGACCAACTCAAGCGTTCCACCGGCAGACTACGCCTAACCAACTCTGCTGAAATTTCAACACTTAAACAATTTTACACTTATCTCCTACACTCGTTTACTTAGCACGTTTCCTACTTAGCATCTTACAGTAGCATTCGTTTACACAGTTGCATCAACTAAATAAACTATGCATACATTCATCCACAGAATTATAAGTAAACAGTGAGACAAGTATAGGTGGGGGCGCACAACTAGCTGACCCCCGTAAATCTTTCATACATAGAACCAATTTACAATAATGGAGTTGCCGAACCTGGAAAATCTCCTGGTGTGCACACAAATAACTAACACACCAAAATTACAAAGATTACAAGAAGACTGAGTTGACCCCTCCGCGGGCATCCAACTCTGTGGCTGCGGACTTCCTGCACCCCTAAATGCTGCTGTTGAAACTGTCACTATGTTGACCCAATGAATGTGCATGTTTCTGCCCAAACTGCACTTTCTCTGCAACACCTTGCTACATTCTGAGTCTGCAGTGCAGAACTGTGCGAGGTGACTGAGCTCGGACTGCCTCCCTAGCTCAGTGCAACCCTAGCAACTTGCTCCACTTCTTGAATGCCTTCTTTCTGTTGGCGGGAAAAACTACCCTATAGTAAGGAAATGGATACTATCAACTAAAAGGGGATGACAGGTAAGCGTATTAACTGCATTACAAAGATGTTCATGAAAGGAAATAGGTTATAGTCCTTGAGAACATACCTTTCGAATGACGTTCAATCCTAGCTCTTATTCGATCTTGCGCTCGATCCTCAAGTCCACCTCCCGTTCACTAAACCTGCAATACAAGTACCTTTCTCAGCGTATCTTGGATAATATATAATGATGGAAAAAGACAAAGCAATTTAAACATCCAATATTAACCAAAATAGATCCAAACAAGTATATCACTTCAATGAACACTTAATTTGGGACAAGAAAGACGCTTCAACCTTTTATTGTCAAATGCAAGTTGATGTTACAAAATATACCTGACTTTGTGACATGCTCCTGCAACTTGATCCTGGGGTCTTGCTCTTCTCTGGCTTGGATATCTTCCAGCATAAACTCCTCCAATGCAAGCTTCTCTTTAAAAGTCTCTTAATAGCATTCATGTCTCTAACCCCTCTCTTTATTCTTCCTTGTATTTATAGGACAAGGGCAAGCAGTTCAGGTCGAGAGATGGTTATGGAGGAAGTTGGAGAAGTTGGGAAACCAACTGCAACTAATCCTCTTCATGAAATTAATTATTTTTTAATCATCTTTTGAGATGTACGCTACTATTGCTCAGTGAAGTAGTGTTCAGGGCACTACTATAGTGCTTGTAAACTAGCGCTCATCACTTTTTGAATGTTGAGCGCTACTCTACTGAAGAGGAGTAGCGCTCATGAGGCTTGAGCGCTACTATTATACACTGGAGTAGGGTATAAGCGCTAGTCCATTGAAGTAGAGTAGCGCTCATGTCTCAAAATGACATTTTTAGGGTTTTTCTAGTCTTGTTAGGAGGTGGAGTAAGTCAAAGTCTCATTTAGGGTCAACATGCTCCTCCATCCAAGTCGTCCTTTTGTGTGTTCAACAGCTCAAGGTGATGACGGACGAAGAGGTACAGGTTTGACCTATAACAGATGCCCCCTAATGTGTGAGGTTAGAGGGAAACGATGGCCGAAATACATTATAATCCAAAGCCAGAGGAGGAGCAAAGAACCGCAGAAACAAGTCACAAGAACACCTGAAACAAAGATCAAGGTCAGCAAGCAATTACATCTTTGACATCATATAGATGTGCAGTGTGATACAACATGACCTCTGATACATAACAAGGAGATGTATATATAGCATGGCCACTTGGAATACAAGCGTGGATCCATGTCAAACTGAGAGATCATAGCCATAACAACAAACTGGATCTATGTCTCATGGAGAGCCAAATATAAGTGAGGCTCAGTCTTGTGCAACTTGGGTGATAACAGAATGAGGTAATGTCATCCAAAATCCCAAGGTCTTCATCCAAAACAACTCTAGGTACAAACCCTAACCATGTGAATAGATGAGCTGACAGTCGAACATGGGGGGTATCGTTTGATTACCTCTCATTGATGTATACTATTAACAAATGCGAGGACTTCCACTGATAATGATGATGGGGCCCAAGGTACCAAGTACGATCTGCAAAGTGTGAATAGATGGACTTGGAGTTGAACACTTGGGGATCCTGTTGGAGAAGAGACATTGATGTATTCTCAACATTCGACAGCGAGGAAAATTGCCACTGGTGACTGCAATTTCCAAGGTACTAACCGAAACTCTAAACTTCATTCCCATAGTAAAAATGAGTTGACATCAATGGGAAGAAGTTCGTTGGAAGGGAGGCCTTAAGGCATCCTCCATCATCCAACTAAAGGAACACTCAACTGGTATGAGCTGATATGGAGTAATATGTAACAAGACTGACACTAGGATGGCCGATACATGAGGTCAAGGTAAACTGCAGAATGGCCGACACAGGGTATATCCTTGAACAGTGAGCACGACACAAAGTGACTCAGGCAGTTTCCGACATAATGGGGTAAATGATAAGCCTGAAATGTAAGAGACATTACCAGACCCTCCATATGGTTGGAAGAATAACCAACCGGGGGAGTAAACAACTCGGAGATCAGGTTCACCCTGAGGTCAAAAACTAAACCCAACCGACAAGATAGACTCAAGTAGGTGTTGTGTTCAAGGATAGAACTGACTGAACTGCCTTTAACATTGAAGATATGAGACATCTTTCCCATCCATTATTCTTTTTAGATAAAAGAATACCTTTCTTGTTGTTTTAATGAGTCCAAGAAAGAATGGAAAACTCAATAGATCCAACCATGTAAAAATTTTAACGAGCCCATGGGAGGAAGACTCAGGACCTTCTTCATTGTTTACAGAGTTCGAAGAAGAGTTAAAAGATTACTCTATATTACTGATCTCTGGATTTTAATATCGAGCCGAGATCTGTTCTTGCTCGCCGGTGTTTTCAATATAAGGAGTCTGAAAAACTTAAACAATAACTCCATATATCTGCTTGTGGATTTTAATATCGAGCCCAAGTAGATTAATGCTCGCCGGTGTTTTCCTGTTTATAGAGTCTGAAAAACTTAAACAATCCTCTTTTCACCTATCCGTGGATTTTATATCGAGCCCATATTGGTCTGTGCTCGGCGGTGTTTTCTTGTTTATAGAGTTGAAAAACTTAAACAGTCCTCTACTTACCATCTCGTGTATTTCACATCGAGCCCGAGTAGGTGAATGCTCGCTTGGTATTTTCATGTTTGGAGAGCCTGAAAACCCTAAAGAAAGGCTCCAAAAGGTCCTTTTTCATGCAGTTAGTCTCCTCCCCTGAAAAAGTATAAAACAAAGGAAGAAGAACTCTTCTAGAGTATACAGAAGTATACCTAGAGTATACCTTTTCCGTAGTTAATCCACCTAGGCCTGGAAAAGGGATAATTCTATACCTGAGTGGATGAGCCTTCGATTACTTTAACGAGCTCGAAGAGGACAAGCTTGCTCGGCAATCTTGTTTAGGTTTAAATAGTCCAAACAAGAGCTTAAAATGACTTAAAGGTCAGCTTCTGGGATCATAGCTTCATACTCTGTCAAAACTAGGTCTTCAACAAAATATTAGTAAATGCGACAAAAAATCTCGAATGATACATGAATTTGAACTATTAACTAGTTGACAAGGTCTAACATCGAGAATTTTAAACTTAAGAGATCAATCCTACAAAAAAATTAGGGGAAAATGTGAGCTAGATAAGTGAATATTAGTATTACACCATATGTATGTTTCAATTGATTAATTAGGTGATTTTGATAAAATTTTGAAACTATAGAGAACTAAACAATGGTGGGTAAAAATTAAAATCCAATTCATATATATAATTTCATTTTAAAATTCAATTTCCAATTTGTTTTTGTAGGGCAAAGATTTGGGGCAACCTTGGAATTTTCAAATCTCCGTGGCGATCAAATCAAGCATCCAAACACCGTTCTTCTTCCACCAAGTGAGTTAGAATCTTCCCTACTTGCAATTTTATGGTTTAGTTTTTTTTTTTGAGCCGAAAATTGTTTCCACGCAATGCTCACAACTTTTACTGCGGGGGCGCTCCTGTGTAACAAGAGCAGTAGCGTGTAAAGGAGATGAGCGCTACTATGCTCACACAGAGTAGATCCCATACGTTACTGTGTAGTATACACAGTAGCGCTCAAGCCTGAAAACTTAAAAGCAAGCGCCGAGACTGAAAAAATGTCACTTTTTGTGTAGGATGGTTCTTCAATGGAGGGAGAGAGAACATGAGGACATGGATAGGATGGCCATGCAAGACCCAACCACTCTCCATGCTCTCCGAATATGCGGTTTATTGAAGTTTTACCGAACCATAAACATGAGGGCCCTAAACAAATTATTTCGAAGACTTATTCAATACTGGGATGTGGATACCAATACTTTTGTCATTTGTGGGCAAACTTTGGAGCTTACAGTTGATGACATTTATTTCATTACTGGTCTCTCATGGAGGGGAGATGTAATAAATCTGAAAGGGTCTTCTCGTGTGGGCATAAAATCTATGCAAGAGTACTTGAATACATATTGTGTGGCTGGAGCTGAGAAATCAGGAAGCCAAATCTTGATTTCTACCGTTGAAGGCCTCCCCTTGAAGGTGATAGTGAGTATGATTAACCGAGTGGCAGGTAGTGCCTCACTACACCTAGATTCCAGGCACTCTATGCATGTTGGTGTACAATGCTTACACGGTCATGTATATGATTGGTGTACTAGTTTACTGGCGAGCATGAAAGCTCAATTGACAGGTTGTAAATCTGGCACAATGAGGAATTTTGGGTATGGTAGCATTTTGTGTACTTTCTTCTTTGAGAGGATGCCTGCTATTAGTTTGGGGATGCCTCTACCTCAGGTTAACCCCCATGAGCCCAGACTAGGCCATTGGGGTGACATATTCCTCCACCATGCTGGTGGGGAAAGTCACTACTGTTATCATACTGATGATTTCTATGGGTGGTGGGAGAGGCAAGTGCCCGCTTTTGAGCAGTTTCCATATCTTGGATTGGATTTCCGTCATGATCCAGAACTGGTGCTTCCTCCAGGTGGAGCCTGGGGAGATATTGGTATGTTTAATTTTTGAGAATTATTTAATTTTTTCAAACTTTTCAAGTATTTGATTTTTATGATTGAATTTTGAAGTGCTAAACAAGTGTCATATGCAGATCTTGGGCCTGTCCGTCCCGAGGGACATCCTACCATCTTTGTGAGGCCAGCTGATATTGCTGCAACAGATGCTATGTTGGGGACCATAGAGAGAAAAGTGAGTCAGTTGACTCATGAAGTTCCTGCATGCCATATGGATCAGATACATATTGATATGCAGGAAGATGTAGTTGGGGTGCCCCCAGCATGGCTTAGGGTGCTGTGGAAGATAGCTAGGCTAGTCATATGCTATCGCAATGCAGTAGATGATGATGAGGTCCCTCCTTCTCCATAAGAGAGGGATACATTCTATGTATATATTTTTGAGGCTACTATGCCCAGTTTTGTACTTTTATGACATGACTTGATAGACTTGTGATCCAAAACTCATATATTTTTTGATACAGTATTGGCTATATACATTATCAGATATTTACATATGTATGTGTTTGAATTTTATGTGTGCAATGTTGTTTATGAAAGTGTATGATACAAATGCCAATCTAACACATAGTTTGCTAAAGAATCAGCTAATGCGTTTAAATTTCTTGGAATGTGTTCATATATAATAGAATCAAACTGTCTTTCCAATATTCTAACTTGTAGAAATTGACGTAGCAATCCAGGATCTCTAATCTGGTAGACACCTGTTAACTGAAATACAATTAGTTGTGAGTCAAGTCTTACCTCCAAATGTGAAATGCCATGACTGAGAGCATCTCGGAGAAGTTCTATAATTGCACTGTATTCAGCCACATTATTCATGGTAGGACCCAAACAAACCCCCCCCGAAGAGACAAGTTGGCCAGCGGGTGAGTAAATGACCCAAGCTGCTGCAGCCAACTGACAGGTGTGGCAACTGGTGCCATCAGCAAATCCTAAGAAATGTTCGGTTGACATCTGGTACACGAAATGAAAAACACACATAAGATTAACTAACAAGCATAATGAAAACTAGCTTTACAAAAATATACAGCTATGTTACAAGAAAAAGTACGTCAGCCTAAGCGTAGTACTTCTTCAGGTAGAGCCCATTTCTAGGCTTGGCCAACTTATTACCTTCGTAATCTATCAGTTCATAGGAACCTTTCTTCAGTACTTTAGAAATTATATAAGGTCCGAGCCACCTGGACTTGAATTTGCCAGGTCCTAGGGGTTCTTTGTCTTGATCCCAAAGTAGGACCAAGTCTCCTTCAAGGAAAACCCTAGGTCTGACGGACTTGTCATACTGTCCTTTGACTCATTTTTTGTGGACCTCGTTTGTTGTGAGCGCATCGCAGCACTGTTCATCTAGATGTTCTAAGTGTAACAAACGTTCTTCTAGTATTGAAGTATCTGGTAGTAACTGAACTGCTAGTTTTAGCGAAGGAATCTCGTATTCAGTCGGTACGACTACTTCTATCCCATGCACAAGTTGGAAGGGAGAGAATCCGGTAGCAGTCTTAACGTTGGCTCGGTAAGCCCAAAGAGCCGGGTATAGCATGATGTGCCAGTTATTTCGACTGGCATTAACAGTTCTTTGCAGTATAACCTTTAAAGTTTTGTTCACTGCTTCGACTTGTCCATTCACTTGTGGATAGTATGAAGACGAATGTTCTTGTCGAAAACCAAGCATTGTATACAACTCGGTCATCATGCTATTCTGGAAATGACTGCCATGATCAGTCACTATCTCTTTAGGTATGCCGAACCGTGCAATAATCTGATTAAACATGAAATAAGCGGCAATTTCTCCATTTGCCTTGACAGTAGGCATTGCCTCCGCCCACATAGTAAAGTAGTCAACGACAATGATGATGTAATGATGTCCTCCAGCCGAAACTGGATTGCAAGTCATGTAATCAACCCCCCATTTTGTGAAGGGACCTGCTGTAATCACAGGATGAAGAGGAGCTGGGTGTGCCCTCATTTTCTTAGTGAAAAACTGACACGGACGACAGCGTTTCACCGCTTCCACACAATCTTTAAAGATCGTGGGCCAAAAATATCCGGCACGCAGTATCTTCTGAGTTGTTGCCAACCCAGAAAGATGTCCCCCACAAGCTCCACTGTGGTCATCATTTAATACTGCTTTGGCTTCTTCTCGAGTTAAGCAACGTCGTAAAATGGAATCTACCCCACGTCGATACAAAGTATCTGAGATGATGAGGTAGTTCTTTGCATGGATTTTGAGCTTGCGTCGCTCTTCTCGAGAAAAAGTAGTAGGACACCTCAAAGTCTGGAGATATACTAAGATATCCCCATACCATGGGTCAGAGGAAGCAATGAGGAAGATATGTTCATCTGGGAATGATGATTCTTCCTCAACGTACTCTAGGTCACTTGGAAACTCTGAGATTAACTCGCGAACACTAGTGATTTCTTCGACTTGGCCGATTGGAAGACCAAATCGAACTCCTGTAGGATTACAATCAATTTATTATATTTCCCACCGATGTTCACCGGGTGAGAATGTACTAGAAAGGATTGACTTCTGCTATCACAGTATTTGTTCGTAAAAGTATATAGTGACAAAGCCTATGTACCGCATAGACCGCGGCAAGTGCTAACTTCTCAACGTGCGAATATTTAATCTCAAGGGCTATCAATGCGCGAGAAAGATAGCAGACAACATGCTCTTGGAGCATATCGTCTTCCTGAACTAAAACTATACCAATTGTATCAAGAGACGTTGCCAGATATAAAAGAAAATCTTTTGCGTAGTCTGGCGGGCTCAACAAGGGTGATGAAAGAAGTTCCTTTTTTAAGGCTTCAAAGGATGCTTGAGCAGCCTCGTCCCACACAAAGTAGGAGTCTTGTTTGAGTAGCCTCATAAAACATTTAGTAATTTTAGCATAGTTTATGATGAATCGCCGTAAGAAATTAGACATGCCTTGCAGACTTTGGAGTTGTCGCAAGGTGCAAGGAGGAGGCAGATTTACAATCGCCTCTACTTTCTGCGAGTCGACCATTATGCCACGACTGCAGACAATGAAGCCCCGTAGATGTCCCGATTTGACACAAAATACACACTTATTAGGATTCAAACGAATCTTATATTGTCTGCATCTTTCAAACACCTGTCTAAGATGAGCTGGATGATCTCGTCTCTTTCGAGATTGCGCCGGGAGATCATCCAAGTAAGGTTCTACTGTGTGTTTGATATCATGAAAAGCGAAATTCATCGCACGCTGGAAGGTAGCTCCAGCATTCTTCAAGCCAAATGGCATCTTCTGGTAAGCGAAGGTCCCCCACGGGCAAATGAAAGTTGTTTTATGCTGATCCTCGGGTTTGATTTGTATTTGATTGTATCCTGAAAATCTGTCCATGAAAGAGAACATCTCATGTCCCGCACAAGAATCTATGATTTGATCGATAAACGGTGTAGGATAGTTATCTTTCAGACAAGCTTTGTTCAAGTCCCGGAATTCAGTACAGATTCTAATGGTACCTTTCTTCTTATCAACCGGAACGGGGTTTGAAAGCCATTCCGTCATGTCAATCGGATAGATGAAACCGGCTTTAAGCAACTTTTCAACCTCCGCCTTGATGACGGCCGCATTTCTAGGGTTCACAGGACGGAGCTTTTGTCTCACAGGTTTTGCGTTAGGGTATGTTGTGATGACATGCTCCATGATGGCTGGGTTTATACCTGGCATCTCCTCATATGACCAGGAAAAAACGTCGCGGAATTCTTTAAAAAGTTTTGTATACAAAGCGATCTCTTTTGGAGAACAGTCTACACCAATAAAAATGTTTTCCATGACCCCGGGTTTGGTGGAAATGTTGATCGGAATTGTTCTTGATATGTTAGTCATATTTCCCTCAGCATAAACAGCTCTCGAAGTAGAAGGAAAAGATGACAAATCAACCAATCCACCGGGTCTCACAGGGAATTCCCCTCTCTCAATCCTGTCTAGATCTGGAAGCATGCAGGACCTGTGATGCATATGTTCCCATGGTTGGTCCAGGCCCATCATGACTTCTAATATGGCTTCATCAGATAGCAAAACCGTGTCTATACAATCGAACGAGTGAGTGGAATTCAGTGACCATGCCGGAGCATAGTCCATATCTAACTCAACAGAGACTGGCGGAGTCATGATATGTTCCATTACAACATGTTGTGTTTCCATATAGGCCACTTCTGCAATGGATGGAGGCACAAAAGGTTCTGACGTGGCGGGGAACGATCCAAGGATCAGTTCTTAAACCAATCGTGAATGTTTCGGTAGTAGTACCCACATCAGAACGCATAAAAAGAATAGGGGAGGGGAGGTCGAAAGTGCCTATTAACGACATGTACAACCCTGCTCCTAAACTCTCATTAACCGGGGCGGTTTGATCAACTAAGGGAATTGTGGTCTCTGAAGAAGTCTGGTTGTTTCTATGAGTGAAAGAAAGTTGATCGACTGTAACGACCTTACCTTCAAATGGGAACATAACAACTCGAAAAACTGCCGATGCAATAGCTCGCATGGCATATGTCCAATTCCTGCCTAATAACATATTGTAATCATGCGGAGCGTCCAAAACTTCTACTTCTACAGCAACTGTCTTATCAGCCAATGTGACATCAAATGATGGCAAAACCCCATGTGGACGGAAAGTCCTGCCATCAAATGCAGTAAGTAGTGTGTTAGAAGGGGCTAACTCGGGGGAACCCAAAGCTTTCCAACAGGAAATTGACATTACGTAGGTCGACGCGCCCTCATCTACGACAACTCGTCTGATGGTCATTGGGCCATGGACGACTTCAATATGAAGAGCAACGTGGTAGGGAAACCGGTATTTGATATCATCCATATCAAATCGCGCAGACATGTTAGAGGATTCCATACTTCCAATAGCTGCCGGAAGTGCATTCTGTTGTAAAGGACAACTTTGCAAGACTTCTAAGGTAGACATGGCACAAGGGGTCTGGGCTAAATCTTCAACCACATTGTAGTTGGAGGCGGCCCGAGTGTTGGTATTGTGCGATGCTCGTTTCAAGACACCTTTTGGGATCTTGGGCATTGGGTCCACAGGTATGTGGAGTGGAGTGGAGGATTTTGGAATCTCTTTATCCTTTTTCTGTGCGTCCGGGGTATAATTCCTGGTTCTTGTTTGTAAGAGTGCATCTGAATTAACCATGTTAATAAAAGTTTGATCAACCGTAGCATGTGTAGTGCCCCCAGTGTTGGAGGTGCCAGAAGCTGAGCTCTGCCCCTTAGGAAATGGATCTTTCAGTACGGCAGGATTCTTTTCTCGTAATAGCTTCTGGGCTTCTTCAAGCAGAGGGCATTGGTGAGTAAGGTGGTCCTGCTTGCAAAGTTTACAAGGGAACTTAACCTTCCTTTTCTCTTTGTTACCCTCCTCGGCATTTTCTTTTTTGGGCTTTTGATGGTTCCCCTCTCCTTTCTTGCCCTTCTTTTTGTTATTGGGCTGTCGAGGGCCCTTTTGACTGTTCTGAACCTAGTTGACAGGTTTAGAAGTAGAAGGAGAGGTTGTGACGGAAGAAACTTCTGCAATCGATTGTTTGACAGATAAGGCATGAACCTGTTTGGTCAATGCTTCGAAAGCTACAGAGTCAACTGAACCCACTATGCCGTCAGCATGTGGTCCAAGTTTAGGTCTACTCAGATCAGTATTCGATCGCGGTGCATCAGGTATGATCTCATACAGTAACCCGGATTGTGCGTAAATGAGATTTAACTGCTGGGTCCGTAGGATGGCTTCTTCCTCGTTAGACACTCCAGACATAGCTACTTCCTTAGAAATGTAAGGAAGGAGTGATTTCAAATACCACTCAAGAAGGAATTCTGGAGGTATGTTAGCTTTAATGAGCCTCTTCCGTCTTCGCCACTCCTGAATGTGATCAGATAAATGAGTGGCTTTATTTTGCCTAAATGTAGACAAATGGTCTGTTACGGCATCATACCGAACAGGAAGCTGAAAGTGATTCAAAAAGACAGTCGCGAGATCCCCAAAATTAAAGAATGTAGCTGCAGGTAACTCAATGTACCATTTGGCTGCAGCACCGGTTAAAGTCCTTTGGAACAGTCTCCATCTAATGGAATCTTCATTTAATGAGTTCAAGGAGCACCATAAATGGAAACTAGTGACATGGTCACCAGGGTCTTCACCTGTTTTGCCTTCGAACTTTGGAATGTCCGAAGGTAACTTGGTAGGAACTGGTGGCCATTTAGTTTTATGATACATTGGATTGTTGGTCAGTTTGGAAAGATCTGGAAAATTTAAAGTTTCCAGAAATGGTAAACTAGGCCGGTAAGATGGTACTTGATAAGCTGGGGTCGAAAAAGGGGAACCACCCATAGTTTGACCTGTGAACTGCTGGTAGGGGTTGCCCCCAGCTGTTTGCTGGTAGGGGTTACCCCCAACCATCTGTTGGTAAGGGTTTCCCCCGGCCATCTGCTGATAGGGGTTTCCACCTACCATCTGTTGATAGGGGTTTCCCCCTGCCATCTGTTGTTGCATGAAAGTATTATTGAAATTTCCCCACCCATATGAAAGTGGGTTAGTGCTCTGTGGGTTCGTCCACTGTGGCTGGGTGTTAGCCCCGCCATATTGCTGGGTAAAAATATTACCCCTTCCTATTGAAAATAAGGAAAAAGGGACATTACCTGCAGGCATATTACATTGATTCATGTTGGGACCTGCAAAGGTATTGAAACCAGTGGTAGCTGACGTAGACGGTGCGGTCATGGTACTGATGACAGGCACAGTTGCAGAAGCACTTGGCCCTACAGCGGGTGTGGAAATCCAAGTACTGTGTATATGATATAACAGTTGAAACACAGGAGGTGGCACTAAATTGGCTATACTTCTAGGTCCAACAGTAGGTGTAGAGGTAGATGCCATAGTTGTTGAACTCGGCATACCTAATATATCAGTATTAAAACTGAAAGACGGAGTGGACACAGAGGTTGTCTGTGCCGAACTCGGTGTAGCAGTAAAAGGAGGATTTACAGTGTTAGTGTTCATACCTATGGTGGGAGTTTGTGGAACTCCCTGTTCACCTCCTAGAGTAGACATCAAATGTCCAGGCAAGAAATTATATGCACTGTAATCGGGCTGCTAGAAACCAACGGGTAGTAGAAGCGGATTTCTAGAATTGTTCAGAGGAGGATTAAAGGGAGTGCTATACTCCGCAGAAGTAAGATCTTCAATCTCAACTGAACTAAAATGTCGTTGATCTGGAGTACCCGGTTATGGTTCCTCGGGAACCTCTATTTCAGGGTTTTCTATTGCAGTTTGTTGTTCTTCAGGAAACTCAATTTCAAGTGGTAGTTCCTCAGGAATTCCTATTTCAGGATTTTCTGTTGTAAAAATTTCCTCAGGAAGTTCTATTTCAGGAATGGTTTCCGAAGAAACACTGGGGTTTACCCACTGTCGTCTAGCTGGCGGTAACGATTCTGTTCTAAGTGGCGAAAGGTTTTGAATCCTTCTCGATCTTCGAAGTTCTTGGTTCTCCATGATTATATTTATAAATAAAAACTAGAAAACCTAGTGGCCACTAAGACTAGGGGGAAAACAACACGCCAACTAAAAAGTCCTAAGTATGCAAACCAAGCAAACGAGATGCCTTCTGGAGAAGAGTATGGGATGATGAGGGCCCAGGACAGATCAACGAATGATGAAGAACAATTACTCGGGGTCCACAATACAATGACTAAGGGTGCAAGCGCTAGAATCACCCAACCACCCTCCCAAAGACCTGCAAGGGATTTCCTCCCACGTCTGTCCTAGGTACAGTAGAGATACCCTCCGCTGTCACCTGTGTATGAACCTATGGTCAAATACTAAGGATACCACAACACCGAAAACTCCTTGGGGAACAGTCTCTGGTCGAATCAGAAGGCGTGGGCAGGGTAACTGAGCCCGAAACTCAAAAGAGTCCCCAAACGCGATCCAATCCTGGTATATGCTCGAAACAAAAAGTAGGAGGAGTATTCCCAACAATATGATCTCACAAGACCTACTGCATAGATCCCATGCAAGCTTTGAGTGAAATGGATTTACCTGTGATAGTCGAACTATGATTTTTGCGTAATGTGTGATCTTGAGTGGTTTAAGGTGATTTAAACTCAAGATCCTAAACAAGCCTAGTTGGTGTAGTGTATCCCTAAAAAGAAAAATTGTTTCTATTTAATTTTATTAAATATTTTTAGGGCTGTTATTACTCAAAAGGTAGTGCGTTTGTGTGGCGTGGTTGCAACAGAAAAGCAAAAGTGCATAAATTCTAACTTTCGACAACAAAACTTTTTTTTTATTTTTTCATTTAAAATTCTTTCCAAACTGAAAAAACTGAGCAAATCTAATTAAATTTCTTTTTTGTTTTCTTTTGAAATTGTACACAAAATAACCTATGCTATCTTGTAACAAATATAAGCCTTATTAATCTTAAAGCTACCAAATTTTTTTCTTTTTCTGTTATTATAAACGAAAAAGAACTATAAACATGGAAAGCAAATAAGACTTATGTGCAATGTGTAAGTATGGCCAAAAATGGTTCTTAAGCTGACAACTGTTAAGGCACTAGCTCAACAAAGACTTGTCCTACAGGTTTTTTGCAAAAGAAAAAGCCTCTATACTCGGAAACAAAGTGGGGAGAAAACAAAGGAGAAAGATACTTAAAACTGGGAATCCAACACAAGAGGACTGACCCAAAGCATCAAACCCTAGCAAGACCACTATGCCAAGCAAAAGGTAGGCAAGCAAGCTACCAACCACCCTACTAATACAAGGACTGAGAAATGAATCAGCCTAAAACACTTTAAACACACTTGAAACCAAAAAAGACAAAAAGTCAAAGAAGGTTGGAAATCAACAAGTTCAGAAGACACCCTAAAGGCTCCAAAACAGACCAAACCCTAAAACAAAGGATAAGATAGGTAAAGAGCAAACAAATGTTGCTACAAACAGCGAATGCAAAAGCATATAGGTTTGTCAATCAGCAACATAAAGTCAAGGCAAGAATAAACGGAAGTGTTCACCAAAGAACAAAGCCTAGTCTTCCAAAAGAGTTATAAACAGTCCAAACATTCCACAAGTAAGCAAGCGATCTAAAGATGGTAAAAAGACTCAAAGAAAGGTTCTACGACTTAAAGAAAAGTTATAAACCTCAAATACCAATCAAGGAGATCTAAAAACAAAGTCATAAGACCACCAAAAAGGCAGAAAACTCAAACAGACCACTAACAGAAGGCTACAGGAAATATACCCTACTGTGCAGTAGGGAAACTAGCGCTCCTGAAGAGATGGGCACTACTGTATGTATAGAAAAGTAGCGTATGGGCACTACTGTATGTATAAAAAAGTAGCGCCCAGGTCTTAAAAGTTAAAAACTGACTTTGAAAAGATGTAAGAAGATTGATTGAAGCAGAGAAAAACAAGCAGGGGGGTACCTATAGGGTCTCTCAGCACATAAAAGGAGTTGAAATGGTTCTAGGAAGACAAACAAGAAAGGTTTCCTAGAGCAAAAACACAATTATCCCCAGCAGAGTCACCAGTCTGTTGGCGGGAAAAACTACCCTATAGTAAGGAAACGGATACTATCAACTGAAAGGGGATGACAGGTAAGCGTATTAACTGCGTTACAGATATGTTCATGAAAGGAAATAGGTTATAGGACTTGAGAACATACCTTTCGAATGACGTTCGATCCTAACTCTTATTCGATCTTGCACTCGATCCTCAAGTCCACCTCCCGTTCACTAAACCTGCAATACAAGTACCTTTCTCAGCGTATCTTGGATAATATATAATGATGGAAAAAGACAAAGCAATTTAAACATCCAATATTAACCAAAACAGATCCAAACAAGTATATCACTTCAATGAACACTTCATTTCGGACAAGAAAGACGCTTCAACCTTTTATTGTCAAATGCAAATTGATGTTGCAAAATATACCTGACTTTGTGACATGCTCCTGCAACTTGATCCTGGGGTCTTGCTCTTCTCTGGCTTGGATATCTTCCAGCATAAACTTCTCCAATGCAAGATTCTCTTTAAAAGTCTCTTAATAACATTCATGTCTCTAACCCCTCTCTTTATTCTTCCTTGTATTTATAGGACAAGGGCAAGCAGTTCAGGTCGAGAGATGGTTATGGAGGAAGTTGGGGAAGTTGGGAAACCAACTACAACTAATCCTCTTCGTGAAATTAATTATTTTTTAATCATCTTTTGAGATGTACACTACTATTTCTTAGTGAAGTAGAATTCAGGGCGCTACTATAGTGCTTGTAAACTAGCGCTCATCACTTTTTGAATGTTGAGCGCTACTCTGCTGAAGAGGAGTAGCGCTCATGAGGCTTAAGCGCTACTATTATACACTGGAGTAGGGTACAGGCGCTAGTCCATTGAAGTAGAGTAGCGCTCATGTCTCAAAATGACATTTTTAGGGTTTTTCCAGTCTTGTTAGGAGGTGGAGTAAGTCAAAGTATCATCTAGGGTCAACATGCTCCTCCATCCAAGTTGTCCTTTTGTGTGATCAACAACTCAAGGTGATCACAGACGGAGAGGTGCAGGTTTGACCTATAACACTTTCTTTATTTTCCTTAGCCTTTATATAGGCTTGCCGGATGGGTAGGTGCGACCCACAAGTTGAGTGCACCCTTGCTTAGTGCCCACTCCAAGTGTCGACTCTAAATAAGCATTTACCCATCCATGCATCAGCCACCTTGCCAATGGTCTTTTGCCTTGGGCGCACCGTCATTTTGGTCCAACTAGACATTCCTCCGTCAGGTTGTATGGGTGCTTGCCCCACTTCATCAACCTATCCACCACTTTGGTCCATTCGTCGTGCGCTTGCCTTGGTCCATCGTTAGTCCACATCCACGTTGTCCACCGAGCTCCCAAATTGTCTTGCCTGCCGAGCTTTCCACCCGAGCTAGTCGTGGAGCTTCCATCACGTTCTAGGCGATGAGCTTCCAACCCGAGCTCGCTGTGCCCTCTCCCAACACGAATTTGTTTTCACTAGCTCCCAACACGAGTTCATTGTCTTGGCTTCCAACACGAGCTCACTACTGTGGATCCCAACACGAGTTCATTTCCTGGCTCCGAACCCGAGCTCGTCTGAGCTCCGAACCCGACTTCGCTGGTGAACATCTTTGCTGCTCCTAAGTGTTGGTCTCTTGGGCACTTTCTCCATGGATGTGTGGGTGCTTGGTCCGACGTGCCACAAATCTACCTGATGGTCCAAACAAGCGCCCAGCCTTCCGTTCATGCCAACATGCTGAGGTACCACACTTCATGGGATTGCTAAGCTCCATGTGCTAAGTGTGGGCTTCTTTGGTGGGAGTGTGCCCATGCATGGTCCACGCACTCATCCGTTCAATCCATTCACTTGCCTCTTCACTAAGTCCTGTGCAATCGACGTCGTTTTCCCCAACCGGGTGCCCAAGCCAGCCTCTTGGGCGGGAGTGCAAGACTCCCATACAAGTGTGGGTGTTGTGCCAAAACCGTGGCCGTGACACTTGGTAGCTATCTTGCATATTTTGTTCTGCTATTTCGATTTGCAGGTGAAGGAGGCGATTTGGAGAGGGGCGCATTGGTTGGGGAGTCTCACCCTACTACCTCCTGTCAAATATTGGTTTACACAGGGAGTAATTTTGTCTTTGTACCAATTATTCTCTATCTTTTACTTCTAGCTTGCATCTACTTCCATCTTTGTTTTCTAATTGAATTTTTGTCCCTTGGTTTTGCAGAGAGAGGAGGATGCACTAGTGGATCTGGGCAGTTCGTTGGAGCAAGAGAAGTGACCAAGACTTCATTTGGTCTTTGTGGGAGTAATCCTTGTCATACTGACATTCATCTTCATCATCCAAGTACACTCACAAGGTACATATTTGGCTCATTAACTTACCCATTTGTTAATTTTATTCAAACCCTAACCTGCAAAATCTTATAAAACTTCCCTAGTTGTTATAACTTGGAATTTGGGCAAATAATTTTTGGGTTTTCCATTTAAGGCCTAGCCCTAAGTCGGTCCTCAAGGGCATCACCCTTGGGAGACTCCATCTACCCTAACCCCTTAGGAACTGATCTCTAACTATTGGGCCCTCTTTCTCGGTTGTTTGAGTCTCATGTGTGGCTTGTGAGCTTGAACTTTGTCAGATCTATCATCAAGCCTTGCTAGGAAGCCCCTATCCTTTCAGATCTACTCCTTGGGACCACTTTCCATCTTTTAAGTACACGTTTCCCAAGGCAGCTAGTTTTGATCATTTACCCTAGCATCTTTTACCTAGATTCATCCTTAATCTCAAGTTACCGTAATTGATATAATTAACGCTTATATCTCATATCCCCTAAGCCTATACAGTAACTCATTTCCTTAAATCTAGGGTTCATCACTTTTCATTGTTGAATATCTTGATCTAGTGTTTGATTTGGATCTCTCTTTGAGAGTAGATCAAGGTCTCCCCCTTTTGCTATCTGGGGCTTGGATAGCAAGAAGCAAAAAGTGCTTCGATTGACATGATGACCAATCCTTCTTGGAAATAGAGACCCTCTTGGGTCAACCTCTTTAGTTGCCTAGCACTTCTACCGTCCTGGATAGGATCACCTTTAGGGGCAACTACAAGTTGTGTGATATCAGTTACCAATCATATTGCTAGGGTTACCTAACTAGGATCTTTTACAATTCTTCCTTCACCCGAACACCTGCGGTGCACCAGCCTGAAGTTTGGCAAAGAGGTTTCATCCCAGATATAACGTCAATAGGGAGTTCATGGAATACATGTGTAGCATTGCAGGCTTCTCAATCCAACACCCACTGCCTCGCACATGGCATCATATGCATAACATGAGTATTCATCTCATTAAGCTCTAGTTATCATCTCTTAACCAGCCTAGACTTGACAGCCTTTACTTAACCAAGGTTTTCCCAATCTTGTCTGTGCCCTAGCAAAGCATTCATTTCACATGCATGCATTCAACATCAACCTAAGCATATCAGTTTAATAATTAAACATGGTTGAAGGGATTTTTACCCAATCCCATATATCAGCACTTAGCTAGGTAAACATGTCCAACTCATACCTCTTATGGCGATTACCAATGCTTTTGATGTTACTTGTCTGTAATGTCCTTTGTTAGGAATTTTATTAAAATTACAATTTTCCACTTTTTTCCTTGGTTCGACCTTTGACTAGTTTCAATCTCTAGGTCCCAAATTTGCCCCAAATGATCCCAAATCTTCTGAGAAGGTATATGAATGATATTAGAACATAAATATGTGTTTCAGGGATGCCTTTGTACCTTTAAAACACTTCTGCAAATCCTCTTTCAATTCTGATCAATGTAGGTAACTTTACTAGTGATTTTCCTTTGACTAGTATTGGCCTCTAGGTCTCAAATTGACTCCAAATGCCTTCAAATCTTCAAGGAAGGTGTATGAATGATATTAGAACTTGAATATGATGTTTATGGATGAAATATGTCCACCAAAAGACCTCTGCAAACTCTCTTTATATTCTGGACCAATTATGCAATTTTACTAGTGGTTTGGGGTTCAAATCCCCCTGGGGTAAGTACTGAAAATGGCTTCCCAAATGCCTCCAAACCCACTCAAATTTATGAACAGAGGTATGTAATGTGTTAATTATTTTATTAAAGTCTCATATGCACCATTAATGGATTATTACAACTGTTCTCACCCTCTCCCATTCAACTGCAAAAATCCCCAATTCGACCCTTGGGGAAATGGCACTATTTCACCTCTCAATACAACTAAACTGAGTAAAAATGCTTCAAATGCTCAAGTACAGTACATGAAACTTGTAGAAGACATCCATGGCAGTATATTGATCACAAATATATCATAGAATCATCCATTCATTCGAAATCATCATCAATACATTGGTTCACAACAAGGTAGTGGGGAAATGGCATTGTTCTTCCATTAAAAATGAGATTTATACATTTCTACTTGGAATTTCGACCTGAAAATTTTTGGAGATGAAGAACAGAGTATTTACTTCATATTACAAAAGAAATGGGGCATTAAAAGCTTCCCCAAATAGTACAATAGCTCACCAAAAACGCCCTCCCTCAAGGATCAAGAATATGCCATCAAAACTGGAAATGGTTGAAGGGGTGAGCTGCAATAGAAGAAACCATGAGCTGCCCTGTAGCTTACACCTGCAAATAAAGACTCCATTAAAGCTCCAAATGAAAGGTCTGAATGGCCTTTCCAATTACCAACTTGGATGGGAATCTTTCACCCTCGAAATTGGCTAAGGCAAGAAACTAGTCATCCACTAGCTCTCCCTCTTCACAAATGCAATTGCAAATTCTACAAATGATCAAAAGCTGGTTTCATTCTTTGTTATTGACATTTATAAACTTTTAATGTCCTCCATGGGTCGAATTCCTTCCAAGAGACTCATGCCAACTCATGTTGGGAAGAGATTCCAAAGAACACCACTTGTACAACAATTCCTAGTCTCCCACTTCCACCAAATCACATGTGGAAGCATCTTAGCTGCCCTAACACCCTTGAGTGCCCTCTTGGAGTCTATTTTTAGCCCTGACATGTCATATATGTCATATGTCAGCCTTCATGTCTGATTTGTGTCATAGGTGTCATAGCATCTTCATCATTGTTGTCATAGAGCTAGGGAATCTAGCCCGAGTGTCTCACTAGCTCCAAATTGCCTCTTCCTCTTCCATGGGAGTTACTCTTCCTCTATATTTCGACCTTAGATGAGTCATGCCATGAATAATACCTTTTGGACTCCCCCAAGTATGTTACCATTCACCTTGAATTCGAATTGGTGAAAGAATGATGCCAAATGTAGTGGGAAAATCTAGCCATATGTGGGTCCCACTTCCTCCATGTGTCTTCATGATGAAATGTCACTATTATTTTAACTTGTATATATTTATTTAGCTCCTTTATTAAATATTTATGCCATTCTAATGTTCAAACATCATTTATTATCCCCATTATTCCAAATCCCAAAGCTTCCACCCCAAACCTAGGAAACTAGTAATTTTCCTCCTTGGCAATTATTTGACCTTTAGCATCAATTTGACAAACTCTAATGAATAGGGCCAATATGATTAGGCCATTGTGACCCAATACCAAATTTGGGACATGACATTGTCCCTCCTGCTGCTTCACAAGAGTTCACTTAGCCCTTCATCAACCCTCCAACAGGAGCACTTGCCTTTATCTTCCTTGCGGGTTGACTCTCTTAGCAGTAGTATCATCAAAAACATCATTCCTAGTTGCACAATAACTTAACAATCAGCTTGATATTAAGCCATAATCATTACATATAACAATAAGACATCCTCAGTCATTATGCAACATCATTATCACACAATGCTTGGCATGCCCATATGCATATTATGCCTAACATGCTTATTAATGCATATGAATCCCAACAGTATATTCTCTTACATGTACAACAACCTTTGCATGCTCTAGTCATCCATGTCGAGCAAACAACAACATTCACATGCTTTACTCATTCATGCAAAGCAACAACAACCTTTGCATGCTCTAAACATTCATGCAAGCAACTTCCTCATAATGGAGAAATGCACTTTAATTGTAGCAAGAGAAAAAAGGCAAGAAATTCTCCCTCTTGATCCCTCATCTTAGCTTGAAATTTCACAGCCACAGCCAACCTGCTCAATGGGTTCCTACCCTTCACATGCAACCATTAGCCATGACAATTTTACTCTTCAAGGGTTTAACATCACTACACAAATTTTACACAAGCCCTTATTAGTTACTAATGCATTTGATCAAATATGGTTAAGGCCAGAGACTCCCTTCTCTTCTTGTCCACTTGGTTGATCCTAACAACCATCCTCTGCTGTAGCTAGTTCCATCTTTCTGGGTAGCTCATTTCTATAGCTGAAATTTCCTTGGCGACCTATCAAAAATTAGCATACACACATATGCATATGATATATTCTATATTTAAAACAGAGTTATAGGGCTCTTCCCTAGCCAACCTCAGCTTGACTGTTTCCTATCCTAAGGAATGAGAACTATAAACCAAGAAAGCATAGCTTTCCTCACCCAAAAGGATAACAACTAGCTCATACAGTTGAGCTGCGCTTGTTACGCTAACATCATACACTTTAAGTTTCTAAAAAGAATGAACAGAGTTAGGGTGAGAGAGTTATCTTATCTCTACACTTGTTGCAACCAAACCTTGGATGAGGTGGCTGCTCTTGGCACTCTACCTCTTCATGAGACCTGCTTCCCACTTCCTCTTGAGCAAACCAGTCCATGGCTTCCCAAAGAAAATTGGCTTCTATGCCATCCAACTCCACCTGGCCTAACAAGGGCGAGTCTCTCCTCCACAACAGCTTCCAAAGATGCAATTGCTGGTTCATATCCTGAATTGCTCTTGAAGCGCACCAAGCAGGCTGCTCATAGCAATATTTACACATCACCCACATTTGGCACTGTTGCCAACCTTATCCTGCTTGCACTTGCTTCGACTCAACCGAGTAGATTTTCCCATCACCTATAGGAGGAATAAGAATTTTTCCTCATGGTAGCTTCCTCTGCCCTCTCGGCCTTCAAATGACTTGTCTCCTACAATAAATGTGCGGACTTTGTTCTCGGCTTCAATCCAGCTACATCCCGGAGTCTTGGATAGCCCTTTTCTTTCATCATTTTTCTCATATTTGATACCTCATTCCACCTACTTGCTGCAACATAAATGTTTGAACTTTGAAAGCAATACATATTTTGAAGGATTGATAGGCTCTAGATCAAAAAGGCGTTCTGCAACACATTTTTCGAGTTCAATGTTTCGATGGATTCTGCAGTGCAGGCTCCCCATGCACTTGCACTAGGCTTCATTGGCATCCTTTTTAATGAAATTATATGCTCATCAAGGCGACCAACACGACCAAGGAAATCAACCATGCATGCATAATGGTCAGCATCAGGATTAATATGATAATATTGATTCATAGAATGAAAGAACTGCCAAAACAATGTTAACCATGCATCCATGGTTGCAAACAAAAAGAATGCCCTCAAAAGTGATGTGGTTTGGTCTCAAACCCACATATTGCAATTCATAAAATGTTGCAAGGGCATCCTCCCCATGTCCATGCGTCACAAGTGCCACAATCATTTTATTCCATGCAATTGTATCTCTTCTAGACATTTTCCTTGAACACTTGGAGAGCGTCCTCGATGCTACCAGAATTGCAGAATTAATCCCAGTACACATGACTAGGCTCAGGAAAAATCAGCTATATAGATACCTGTTCTTTTCAATCGCCAAGTGCCATGAAAGATACAGTTTACAAGAAGAACCTTGTCGTTGTTTCTTTCCAGGTAACAAGTAAATTTGGTCTAGATCCATTGTACTACACCGGCTCATTTATTCCCATGGAGTCCTATGAGTATAGAACATCAGATATGAAAAGGGGAATGCCCCCATTTGGAAAACTAGGTCCTTTATCATCCACATCAATTCTGTCATTGTTTCCCTATTCTGCTGCTTAGCCCTTGTGCAATTGTAGAGAACTCTCCAGACAAAGGCACCTTTCTGATGGTGGATGTGGTTGAGATAACTGATATCAATCTCAAAGCCAATAATCTTGGGGCAAATTTAATGGAAGAGCAACAGCTGCCACTTATACAAAGGTTCTTGACAACTAGAATAGGTGTCCTAGAGGATATACTTATAAGATTAAACATATCTGCCTTCTTCTCACAATAGAAAGATGGGAAGAGATTACATATTCTTGTAGTCAGCACCAAGTTGCATTAAATTTTTGTTTAGTACATACCATGCCACCTTCATTTGCATCAAAAGTTCTTCCAATAGTGCATAGATCAAGCAGAGAATTGAAAATTTAAGGATGTTAATTGAGATTATGATTCAAAGAAGGAAATTAGCACTCTGTCACAACAACATCTAACTCAAATCCTATTTTAAAAGCATAATCATGGATTTCCTTTCCCTGTTGTAAAGCTGCTAGCTGAGCACATGTTGGAAAAATACTCGCAACTGTAATTGAGTTTGGTTCCAAGCCAACCTGTGCAATATTTGACGGGAGAGTTTCGAAGCATCATTGCCATTGCCATTCCCATTCTGTACACACCTTCTAATCATTGCATTTGATGAAAGAGTTCCATAGCCTCCTTGTAATACCCCCTCTGAGCATAGCTAAACCATGGCATTCATTACTTTTTATAAGAGCAATTGTAAGAATTGAGAGTACTCTGGCTCTTAACAATTGGCAAGATTCCGATTCTTAAACTTTTATGGCTGCAAAAGGGTTGTGGCTCCACGAGCTTGTACTGTTACCACCAATGCCCTATGGCATTTTTTTTAACCTTCTTGGGCTGTTAAGGATATAGTGTTGTTGCTCGCTCTGCTACCACTCTGTCACATACCCAGCTACCTTTGTGAGCCTTCGAGGCTACGGGGCACAATTTTTTTTTCTTCTTCCGTGACCTTTATTGGAATAAGAACATGCTTGCCTGTACAAGCCTTTAAATCTCTTAAACCAATACCATTGGCACTGGCTCGTCCACTTCGGGCTTCCTCATAGACAATGAAACTGGGCCTTTATCAGCATAATTGAAACTTGGTTCTTTTAATGGTTAGACTGCTTCTCTAGGGTCTTAATACATTCAAGGAACTCTAAGAGCAATTGCTCAATTTCACTACAATGCAAATACAATGTGCAATGATACAGACCATTAGCCATTGACAGGACTACCACAGTCAATTGAACACATGATATCAAGATTTATAAAGACATTCAAATTCTTGTTTTACATATTCATAATTAACTCAGTACATCAATATATACATATTCACTCAGCTCAACATTCATAAACCATTGAACTGAAAGCAGTCAAACATCAATTGACTGCTTATCTTGAATGAAGCCGTGTCAGACAACTAACTATGCAAGGGCAATGTTCTACCCAGCCATAGGCTCTCTGTCCAGCATATACTTTGTTTTTGTTGAGAGGCCACCCCCGAGCTGGGAAATGATTTACCACTGGGACCGGAACACTCTAGCTAATTCTTAGCCATTCAACTTGTTACTGTTCAAACTAGTAGGCTGGGATTGCTAGTGAATGACAATCACATGAAAGACTTGGACTACTGTCACCTTTGTCCAATCTCTCAACTTCTTCGGGATCCAATGTTGTCCCGAGGGGAGAGCCCTTCAATGTTACCTACAAACAACCTATGCACCAAACAGATACCTTTCTACACCTCTAGACTTGAGATCAGTGCCTTAGAATGGGGTCAAACAGTATGGCTGTAGAGTATCAACATTTAGTGCAAATATGTATTACTGTAGGTTAAAGACACCAACAGTATAAATGTGCAAAGATAATTAGCAGTAACCTATGATCATCAATATATTATGCTGAGTCAATCTTCAAATGATAAATGGTAGAATTAAAACCCTTACCAGACTATCTACCTTTAAATCTTAGCAAATTTGTAATGTATGAAATAGTGCATAAGCGAGGTCTAAAACTATGTCTTCTCTTAGCAGTTGTCAATTAATCAGCATAAAGTTTATGGAAGACTTATTATTATTAACACAACAGTACAACTGTCAGCACTAATTCACAGTAACTCAGTAAATAACTAGCATTAAGGTTAGTCATTGATCATTAGCACTTATCAGTAATTTTGCAAGATCGGATGGTATCTCAGATTGGAATGGAGTTGGCACTGTAAATTAGCCTTTCCCAAGTCAACATTTCAGTAACATATTGCTGCTCCAATGCATTTCAAAGTCAAAGAGATCACACAATTAGCAGAGCTTAATGGAAACTAGGCATCATTGACAGTAATAAATAGTGGATATCAGCGTCAATATTAGGCATATAACAGTGGTAATTATCAACAGTAAAGAAGAGTAAATGCCAGTCAAACACTTAGTCATATATCAAAGATGAACCCTTAATTTGCAGATGCTAACTGTAGGTAAAAGTTTAAAACCCAGTGACTTGGCTGTCAATACAAGTAAAATGTCTGCCCTTTAACGCAGCAAGAATCAGTGCATAAAAAAGGTATCAAATTAGATGGATAAGTTCGATCTAGGGAGAGAGATATGGGAGGTCTGCAAACTTGTTTCAGCAGTCGACAGTGACTGTAAATCACCTTTTTTACCTTTGCTGAGTTCACCAATCAGGTCGCCCTTGAAGATTGATGGGAAAACAAATCAGGGCGCAGCCCTTTATGGGCTTGGTTTTTTTTTATAATTTTCAAGTCTTGAATTTGCAGCCCTTTACGGGCTTGTTTTTTTTTAATATTTTTCAAGTCTTGAATTTTGTAATTTTTTACAGTATTAGGGTTTCTGATTTTTTTAGATCTTCTGCAATTTAGGATTAGGGTTTGACAGTAAAAATAACAGGCCTATATGGGTGACGCCCTAGGGTTTGTAGGGCTAAAATGGTAGGCCGAAATTTTAGGGTGGCCGAAAAAATTGAAAAATTTAAATATTTTGATATTTGGAAAATTTTCAAGGTTTCTTGAGGTAAAAATGCAGACCTAAAACTAACTCTAATTAACCATGAAAATGCAAATATTTACATATGAACAGTATGAAATTTGATAAAATTGATGAAAACATGGGGTTTTAAGGTGCTACCTCAAACCCTAGGGCATAAGGAGAGGTGACCAGCCTCCCTCTTGAGATGTCTCTCCAAGGTTTTACAAGCTAGGGCCTCCTTCAACAGCCTCAAGGGCTCATTAATGGAGTCTAGCAAGGGAAAAACCAGAGATCCAATGCCCCAAGCCTAGGAAAACTCCTTCAATGAGGACGTTCTCCAACATACCAAGGTGACAAAAAGGCTGATAAGAAGCCCTAATCAGAGAAAATGCAGCACTAAGACTACCATTCAATCCACAAAGAGCATGAACTTACCAACTTTTAACAAAGAGAAATCAAGATAGAAGTCCTAGATACCACCTTGTGCGTGTGTCTATCCAACAACAATTCTAGCATCACCTTAGCATGTACATGAAACCAAAGAACACTTCAGATTTTTTCCTTAAACCAAAGAAGAAATCTTCTCAGGAGGTGCACATCACTTCACTAGCCCATAGAGTGAGAGAAAAATAAGAAACATAATGATTTGTCCCCAAGGCTTGTGGTTTACAAATGAATTTAGATGGTATATTTATATCCTTCTTATCACAAGACTTAAAATTTATCCAAGCCTACATGTCAATTTGAAATTAAAACAAAATAATATTAAAATATTCCAATATAAGATAAAACTAGGTCTTGTCACCCACACGTTGGGGACTAAGGCCTAAAATTGACAAAAAAATGACAAAATAACAGAGCCAAGGCATCACTGAGACTACAAATGTGAGCCTAAGGAGGACGTCATGCCCCTACTAACCCCATGTGGTGAAATAACCCTCAACTCCCCCCTTTCGTTGGTTCCAAGGCTTGGAAGAAGATGATGATGTCAGAGGGTCGATTTGGCCAGAGAGGGTTAAAAATTTAAAATAACAACTGAGAAGGTCCAAGTTAGGTGTGAGGGGAGAGAATAAACTAGGGAAAGATCCCTGCCTGAAGATATAGTTATCCCCAATCATATAATAAAGGTGGTCATGTGACCCAGTAACTTGCCCCTAGAAGCCCCAAACACCAACCCCAAGGCCTAAAAGCCCCAAAAAGGGCAGTCAACAAAGCCACTAAGCCATAGTACTTCCAAGAAAAAAATTAAGGGGTTCTGTCACGACCAACCTTGGCTGGAGAACCCTCACTTGGACTTTTAAAGCCCTCCCTTGCCAATTGACCCGTTGGAGCATTGCAAAATGGCAAAAGCCTAACACAACCCAATCCACAATGTCTATCCAACCCACAACAATTCACCATGACCCCTGAAACAACAAACATGTGATAGACAAGGGAGCAGATGTGAAAGATGGTGAACAAGTGGTTAAGAAGACTACTCTCTTCCCTCACTACTCATTCTCTAGTACTCGATTTAACCACTAAAACTGAGCAATAGCAAGGCCATCAGAATTGATTAATGGAATGAATACAATAGGCAGGGAGTTAAATCTCGAGCTCCCATAGTCAACTCCATAGGAAGACAAGAAAATCGGGGCTCTCTTTACACCCATGGGACATGCAATTGATTTTTCTTGGATGACAACCCACGAGAATGCAGAGTCCCTTCGATGGAGAGGTGCCCTAGTTTGGTTGAATGATAAAATTGAGGTTGATTCTCATAAGGAAACGCTCAGCCAGGAACATAATTCTGTGAGGGAAAAACTGTTTTTATTCCTCAATGAATTGGGATGAAAAAATAAAATCATGGATGTATTCTTACTCAAAAACCCGATTTCCAAGACTGCATGGAGACTGCCATACGAAATTGACATCTACCCTTCCTTTCCCAACCCAAGGTAATAACTACCTCAATGGTCAACGAAGTAGATAGGGTTGTCCTTTAGACACATGACTCTCACTGAATGGCTTGGTTGTTTTCCCCTTTCACCTTGTGGAAATCATTACCCCCATCTCATTTTACATTGCCTTGCCATAGTTAACTTATTACATTAAATTTATACATGCCCTATATTCAATGGTGGGGCCTTGGCCTTGGGCTCCTCGCCATGAACTGTCATGTTTACATGCATTGACACATTTACAGTGTTCTACACAAGGGTGTCCAATTGGGGTATTACATCCTTGGAGGATCAACTTGAGATAGAGGCAAGGGATAGAGCCTAGAGGTGGGGGGCACATGGTGCTATTAATGAATAGGATCCCAATATAGGCAATGATTTTGATGATATGTAGTTATTTGTTGTAGCATGAAGTTTTGAAGTTTTTTTTACTCTAGAGGCTATGTCGAGCCTCTTTGTTTATGTATTTTGGGTCAGATATGGATTGTACTAGTTGCGATTTTAGTTTATATGCACCCTTACTTTCTATCTACATGAGTAAATTTGCATATTTGTGTATAATTGTTTGGATTCTTATGGATTTCAAGCTATAATAATCAACAAGACCAGTGCCAATCCAAGGGTTATCAAGACAAGGAATACACACAAAGAGGGTTAGAATGATATGGAGAAGATGTAGTCAGGCCATACACTAATGTGTCATGACTAGTCCAAATAGGTTATATGAAATTGAATGACAGCCTTGACAATAGATGCACCAACACAATCAATGTGTTTAAGTTGAATAATAATGTGCAACCCTAATAACAAAAGAAGAATTAGAACATGAAATTATAAAGAACAGGACGAAGAAAGAAAGCCTTCAAAGGAATGGATAGCCCAAGCAATAAGTCACATCTTCAGTAACAATCTCATAGGATTGAATGAGCCATTAACATGTGCCACATCAATCCTTCATTACAACAGAAATCTTCTCCAATAACCAAGATTTGATCAAGGGCTAAGGAGGGATGATATCCTCACACTTGGTTCTTTCTGTTATGCAAGGACTTGATCCCAAAAGAGATAATTTTCAGCAATAAAACACTAGCCACTCTAGCATAACACCATATTTTCCAAGATAAAAGAGATGAATGAAGAGAGCCTCACATATACTTGCTTGTAGCTTCACTTCCACCTATCTGATCAACTAGGCTTTAGAGGGGTTTACCCTATTAATCCAACCATGAGGAACAAATGGAGAGATCTTCCCTCTACATAGAGGTATGGATCAATCTCCTTACAAATTAAAATAATAATTGTGGTTCTATATTCACAAATTTATCCAAGGAATTATGATAAAATACCTTGCCACTTCTTAGATCCATGTTTTTCTCCAAGGAATACAATATAATAATGTGAGTGGTTTCTAAATTCATTCTTTTCTGCAAGGATGATCATAAGAGATACAAGATCCACAAATTTAGGAGTACATAACAATTAACAACCTTTGAAAGATGGACATTCCTCCATCCTTGGAATGCCAACCATTTGCATTGAGTATAGGGTGTGCTCCATTCATACTAATAAAATCCGTGTAAAGTGGCTCTCATGGTTAATAATAGCAAGATTTCCTCCTCAAAACTCTTCAAATAATAACTTCCTCAAGCTCTGGAACATGAGGTGACTGTTACATACTTTCCCTAAAGCTAGGACATTACTCAAATCAAGAGGTCAATCAAACTAAATCCTTAAATGGTGGATTCATTATGGATACATGTGCAAGATAGTATTTGATCCATGTGCCAAAGAAACATTTGTTTTAAAAATATGCCAAAATAATGGAATGCTCCTCCTAAACCAGTTTCAACTTCCACCTTGGATACTTCAATAGGTGGAACGCTTTTCTTCTTTTTGATGCATTGAGGGCATAGACTATGCCAAAAACCCCTCTCTCGGATGGAGTGTCCCAAGACTCTATGTCCTTTCTCTCTAGTGCCTTGGATGCTTCCTTTTCAAACTCTTTGACATTGTTTTTAAGACTTGTGATTGGCCTTAGATATTTTACAGCTAGGATGCCCCTCATGTTATGCAGGTATAGAGTGTAACTCTCCCAACTACTGGCTGATTGAAAGCTAAAGTAGCTCTAAAATTGTTCTGCAGTAGTGCCTTTCCTTCCACTGTTGATCTGTCTGAGAACATATCCATATAGTCTTCATTGTTTAATGATGCTGGGATGAGGTACCAAGTAGAAACATCTGAAATTCCCCTAAAAGTCACATAAAGGGAGTTAGATAGGGTGCCTCGTATCTTAGCCAAGTTCATGAATCTGCATAAAGGCATTCCAGCACATCAGAGATGAGGGTAAAAATTGCCAGTACAGGCTGAAACGGAACCCCTTCCCTGTTCAAAATGACAGTGCCTTTGGATTGGACTTCCTCTCAGCATGAAGCGCTGTCAATGTATTAGGGGTACCATCATCCAAACTGAATTTACGAATTGTATCAATGTTGGGGACTTTTGATCTTTCCTAAGGACTGGCTGAAGATGCTTCCAACCTTATTGCAATTGCTTATGTAGTGGATTTCCTCTGACTTGAACTTCCAGAGTATCCTTCTATCCAAAAGCAATTATGGATTTGCCTCCATAAAGTGATAATGACTGCCAAGCTGAATAAGGAAAGTTTGTTGTGATCAACACCAGAAAAACTCAAGTCTAGCTGTTGTAAATACACATTGGGCAGATCATATTGCCTCACTACTGTAGGTCATATTGGGGTGAAATATCCATTCAATCCAAAAAGTTGCCACCAAAAATCTCAGCACTGGAAAGGATAATATATCATCATTTTGCTTTAGCTACTCTATGAATAAGTCTAGATTTGGTCAACGGAATACTCAGGCATGAAAACAGGCCAAAAAGGGCATTACAGAGTGCTTAAGATAAATTTGAAATATCACCATCCTGAAGAATATATTGCTACAGGAAATGCCCCTAAGCCATACTGAAAAATCTGCTGTAAAAATGTACCTTGCACTGTAAATTCATGGAGTCAATATATGCTGCCATTGGTTTATAAAATTTACGACTTTGACTGTAAAAAGCACATCTGTTTCTCCTAACCATCATACTTAACACCAGCCAGTGATCATGGTTTAGCAAAAGTTTATGTAGAATTTCCTCTCATTTCTTCAGGTCTGTCATATGCATTGGGTTCATCTATATGTTGTCTCTTGATCATTATGTGGACTGACTCCAAGGTTGTAACTTCCTGATGTTATTTAAGGTGGTAAGACTACTCCAAACTGTGCCTCAAGACAAGGTCCAGCACTCTCACGCATTCCTTTATTTCAAGATATCCAAGAGATTTGGCACCCCGAGGACAAATCCCCTTGTTGCTGTGTGAAATCCAACTTTGCCATAGGAGGTGAAACTTCAAATTCTACTTGGTGACTGTAGTACATAAAACTCAAAAGTTCTCTATTGATACATCCTTATCACTAAATAGCTGGTAAAAGTCCCTCAAATTGACATGTCATTTTGAGGGGTAAAAGGAGGAAGTGGTCTGATTTTTGAGGTCGAACTTATGGTTCAAGGGATGGGATGAATAAACTTAGGATGAGAGACCCAGTCAGGGTTTGGCAAAGTAAGAAACCCAAGCTGGTTTTGTGAACACCATGTGCAATTTCAAACAAGATATGGTTATTGAGCTTAGCCAACAATCTCTAAGCAAGGTTATGGTTGCTAAGCTTAGCCTAGAAACAAATCCACGATATCCCTCCAAACCCTAACATTGATACAGTAATTTAACATGGTAACTTTATAACTTTAAAGTTATTTATAAAGTCCTAACCTCTGAACCCTAATGACTCCTGATACCCAATATAGTGACTCATGTAATACAAAATTGGTTTTATTTATTTATTTTTTCACTCGTTTCCAATATTCCTTCTTCAACACGTAAATCTTCAGCTATAATGATAGTGCCCCTTCCTTGAACTGCGTTGCCCCAAAGCAATTGGAGTGATGGATGTTGATATTACCAAGCATGTTGTGGAATAAAGAAGGGCAATAATTATCTAGATAAACATATGATCATCTACCCCTTTTTGTAGATGCTTTGTTGAATTTCCTTCAGTCAACAACTTATCAATTTCAGACTGGTCTTCTATTGTTGCATTATGTATAGAAGTTGCTCCCAATCTATCCAACACACATGTAGATGTCTTTCTCAAACTTGGTAACTGTAATAATAATGTGCATGTACTAGAATCCAGTAATTGTGAATGATGCACAACATGAAGGCCAAACTTCTATTAGCAACCTCTAAGAGAAGCTTATAAAGGAATGTACTGCTTTTTGAAACTTTGTTTACTGTGTTTGATCCATATCGAGTTCTTTCACTACAAGGTTTTGGAATGTTGAAACATTCATGAGCTCACTTGTTAATTTTCTATTTGTTGAATATTCATTTGTAAAATATGAAGCATAGTTTGAATTCACTTCCCCTAGGAATTCATTTTTTAATTTTTAGCTCCAAAATCTTTGGATAGGGAGTGAGAAACAAAGTTAAATCTCTCCCTTCTTTTAGAAGAAAATGTAGCATTGCATATGAAATAGCGATCCTATCATGGGTGCTAGTAGTTCACTTCAATTTATCAACTATTATTACAAGTGAGTGAGGTGTAGAATTTTGGAGGATTGATGATGCTTCACATAAGTCCTAAAAAAGATAATTGAACTATGTTCGATTTATTAGATGCTCCCAATTTGGTGAAAATTGCTTCAAAAACATGTAGTTTGGTTGATTCCTTACTTACAAACGAATCAACTGGGGCCATAATTATAATGAAATCCAATTGGCATATATAATAACTTTTCCCAACACATGTTTCCAGCAATAAGTTGACAGTGCATGGCGCTACTATTCGACAAGGTATCATTTTGTATGAAACTCTCTTGCAGAATTAGTTCCAATATGGGATGTCAACCAGTGTGAATAGAAAATTGAGATGGATCACTCATACATAATGATTGGTTGTGTTACCCGTTATTTGCATAGGGTGTTCACCTTGGGTTTTCGTGAGGAGGTCTGGGCATGTCTGGGACTGTCTTGTCCCAAATCAACAGTGATGAACCGACAATCCTGTGCATTCTGGGCAGTCAAGTGGTGTCAACAACAGTAAATAAGCATACCTAGGAACATCTATAAGTGAAATCTGGATTGCAGTATGACAGGAAAGGTTTCGCTATTTCTAGTGTTACATGGGTATGCATCCCCAAGGGTAGGAAACACGCTTCCACTCCCCCGCACGTCTCGGAAACTTGGAAACTCCATTGGAAACGTCTCCCCCATGTCCCCGTTTGAAGGAAACTCAAGGAAACACAGAAGGGAAAAGTTTCCCTCCTAAAAATGGTGTCCCCACGTTTCCTTTGATAGCTTTTTAGAAAAAAATAAAAAATTAAATGATAAAGTGCCACGCCGTCCACTATTTTCCTTCTCAGTAGCCTCGATTTCATTTCACTAATCAATATGGTTGTATTTCCGAATTTGTTTGATTAGTTATAGCTTATGTATGTTTGTATTTCATTTTATTTCACTTGATGTACATTATAAACTTGTATTAATCATTAGATTATAAAATTAAAGACTTTAATGACTTGTGCTCCAACTTTCAATTTTTATGTATTCTAATATAAATTTTGTAGTATTCCTGGTGGGGTCCCCTATGTTGAAGACCCCAATGTACCCTTTCACATTTCCTAAAATTTGGGGGGTACTTTTGCATATGTCGTTTCTGTGTTTCCCTGCTTCCGGATCCCCTTGTCAGGAAAACTTGGGGGGACATTGGCTATTTCTTGTACTTGACCATGCTACTATATCAGAAATTGTAATGAGATTGTTACTCGTGAAACCTTTACCTCATAGATGGGATTTGAGGGAGCGAAGATGTCTTTATCCCCTGGGTTGTCATCGATTCTTTGATTAGGGAGTTTCTTCTATTGGGCACTGCGATATCAATCTGTATGCTCCATAAATCTTAAAGGATGGTGGGTAGAAACTCAAAAGTAAAGATTAAGGCAGAAACCTTAATTCTTAGTGAGATGACAGTTATCCGAAAACATACGGCCATTGGAGGTTTTATTACGAGGGCAAGCCACAATCCTGAAGGACCAAACAATGGCCGAGGTATCAAGTTTTATTACAACAGTGGACAACTTGCACCTGAATCTATCACTGATAAGATATATGGCAACACTCCTCTCAATTTCATAAATCAAGATGGCAAACATTTCAGATGTGGATTTATCTAGATTGGGAGTTACTAAGCTTGGCATTTTATTGTAGGAGTCGTTGATCATGTTTCTGATTACATGGAACTACTAGAGAGTGTCTTTGATTTGGAACTCATGATGCTACTAAAGAGTGTCTTGGTACTTATGATCGCATGCTCTTACAGACTCACTAGTTTGAATTAGTTTGAAGGAGCATGTGCTTGGGTGGCTGATATTCATCTTGTAGCATCCAATCATTCCAACCTCAGCAAATCCAGGAAGCCTCCTATCAATCAATGGAGCTGCAGGAAAATTATAAATGGAAGAACTTAGCGCCTTTCTTCCAGTTTTGATGGAAAGCGTCCATTGTTGTGAGGGGTTTGAAAACGATCTTCAAATTTTGGCTCGGCATCCACACCACGATCTAGGGTATTTTTGGACAGTTGATAAGGCCCTAATATTTGGAAAGCTATTACATCGAATGGTGCATAGAGATCCATGTTTGAAGGAGTTTAACGTTCAACCTTTAGACCCATGTTCGTCGGAATAGAGCAGTCATCGACTTAGGAAATTAAACATATTATGGAGCCCAATGAATCTATCTGGTGATTAATTCTATGGGTGCCATTCACGGAACCCATCCGCCCTATGGTCACGCATTCATCTTTTATCTACCATGGAGCCATCTCCTTTCTCCATGAGTCTAGTTACTTTGAGTTTGACATCTTTATCATGAAGTCGTAATAGTACGTATGATTCACAAGTGGGTGCTTGCGTTGTTTTTTAGGGATCGATCGACATAAGGAAGGCCCCACTCGTTACTTTAATCCTTCTTGTGAAGAGTTCATCCCTGGGGGTATTCCATTGCCATCGGACATCACTTTGAGCAAGTGTCCACCTTTCATGGGGATATCACACATTATATGGAGGTTCCTTTTGCTTATTCAACCATGACCTTATCTCATGGAGCACTATGCATACTTTGAGAGAAGGTTGAAGATGATTTGGATTATTTGGAGAATGAAATGAAGGAAATAATATAAAATCATAAATACACACGAATATTTTGCAGAAAACACAGTAGTACAATAAAATCCAAATTATATTAATGAATGGATTGGAAAACCATTGTAAATTGTAAAGCAATACAAAATAGCTCTAGATGGTGGTAGGTTATCTTTGGAAAGAGATGTGTCAGCTACACTCATTCGCAAGAACTGAATTACAATGAGGCCAGAAAGGCCTTTTTAACATAAAGCATAAATGTGAAACCCTAAACATCAAAAACCCTAACCCTAGGAGATGAAACGCTAAAAGGTTTGCATGCCCCGATGTGGTTAGTTGATACGTCAACTTCACAGGGGCGCAACGTTTGCATACGATCTTCGTTTGGGGTGTTCAATACTCCTTTGGAAAGGTCTGGCTGAGAAGGACTCTATGTTGCTGGCCCAGACAATGCATGCGATCGTCTAGGTACTGTCGTGGCAAAAAAAACGTCGTTTAGGGCCTCAAAACAACCCTAGAAGATCAAAACCTGAAAAACCGTAAAAAACCTGCCAAGTTTGAAAACTATGTCTTTTAGCTAGTGGACTAGGTGAGTGGTCACTGATGTCCATCTGGATCAGAACGTTATCATTTTTTTATTATTGCCAAGGAGTGAAAAGTGTATTTAACCACTTTTTGGGAAAATTTGTTAAGAGCAAAAAGGGGGTCACATGTATCTTGGATTCATCTAATTGTGGCATTGACCATCATTTTTTATATAGAGTTTGTTAGAGTTAGTTGTAAAGTAGTGGGGTTTTTGAATTGTTTACCTCACCCTAGGCTAGATCTAGAGATTTAATAATATTTTATTGTAAGAGTGAGATAAGGCTGCAACCTTTATAATGGTTGGCCTTCTCATTCATTTGGCATGGTTGGATTTTGAGAGCTCTCTCTTTTGGAGCATAATTGACACACCTTTAATGAAGCATTTTGAAGTATAAAGGATTTCTTCTCTTGGCTTTTCTTGATGGCTAAATATTGAGGTGTCTTGTATCTTTTGGCATTATAAGTTTCATTGATCTAGTCCATAAGAATGGCAATCTTGCTCCATTGTTTAAAGTATGAGAATGCATTTTGTTATGCTCTAGTTTTGTGGCTTGGTTGAAGTATTTGGCATCCGTAGGAGATGTGCTCATCAAGTTGCTAGGGTGTAAGCCAGATCTATGAATTGAAGGTGTACGCTGAGGCTACCCTTCCTTGATTAAGTTTGCCAGGAGCTTCAATTGTTTGGAATTTGTCATGCTTTGTAGGGGTTCAGGTCAAACACATACAAACAAGGCTTGGAGGGGATCATTTTGAGACTCCATATACCCTAGGGATTGGCACTAGTCTACATAACCTTCCCTTCATCTATACTACAAAGAAAGACCTCAAGTTTTTCATAAGGCTAACTCTTCAAATCACCTTGTTCCCTCATTGCCATAACCTATCAATCCTATCTAGGGAGGGTTATACTGTAAGTGCAGAGAGGTGGTTATCTATGTGACAGTGGGTGACACCTCTAAGTTATAGTGGGGCTAGTTATGTTTTTAGGGGCTTTAACTATACCTATTAGTTCATGTTGTAACAGGTTGCACATAGCCTTGTTAATGTGATAGAAGAGCAAGTGATGACAGTGTAATGTAGGCAAAGATTTCACATCAACTCAAAAATTTGTAAAGTGAATTGCAAACCCTAAAAGAAAGGTATCTTGGGCCTTCACATGTGCAACGGTAAATTCCTCTATAATGATAGCTATCCTATTTAAGGCTACTAGAAACCCTAAAAGAAAGGTATCCTAGGCCTTCACACATGCAACAATAAATTCCTCTATTGTGATAGCTAGCCTATTTAAGGCTACTAGAACTTTAGGAGGATGATATTGAGTTGTCTTTTTGGGTTGTTGATTTTGATCCAACTTGAAGGTACTCTTGCAGAAGATGGTAGTTATATCAAGTGAATAGCACCAAAACTATGAAGTACTCTAGCGTTGGGTGTTTACTTTTAGTTGCTTTTGATAGGTAGGAAGTGTTAGAAATAATTAGCATCGAGCAATTAATGCAAATCTGAAAATTCACCTTCTTCCAAGAAGGTTCCTTGGATCTTAACCCTAGAATTTTTATTCTTTAGGATTATTGTAAACTAATGTGTAAAACAAATATGGGACAATCACAATAATTCCCTTCTTAGCCCTAGAATTCATGACAATTCAAGCAAAAAAGATACCAATCATTCCAATGAGTTTGTAGCCTTTTAGGGAAACCTCACATGCATAAATTGAATATTTTTGATAAAAATCACAAAACTTCTTATTGGACTTTTATCAAACACTTTGATTGTAAATCTGATTTATAACTTTTCTGAACTATGAATTCATATAATGAAATTTCTGATAGTTTAAGCATAAATACCACACAACCAAACTCTTAAACTGAAGATGAATGCAACACATAAATTTAGGGCCAAGCCCAGGGAAAAACCTCACAAGAGGAAAACCCAGAGAGATGTCTTTTTGTTAAATGAGAACAAAACTGGAATTTCTCACAGCTCATAAATTCATCTTTCCTTCAGCAAGAAAAAATCATAAATACAAATAAACCAACTTATCTCTGCAAAAATCATACTGTTGTACAGACATGGTACGAACTGCCTCAAAAAATGTGCCAATAGTTTACTGTTTGCTGTACGGATTGTACAATTTCTGATTGTTGTACGGATTGTGTACGGACTGCCTCGATTTCTATGTAAACAGCTACCTCGAAATCTGTGCCATCAGAGGTGTATGGACTGAACAAACTACCTTGATTTCTGTGCTAGCAGATTGCCTTGAAAATAGTGCCAGCAGAGGAGTACGGATTGTACAGACCACCTCGAAATCTGTGCCAACAAGGGATGTACAGACTGTTTGCAGAAACTGTCTTGGGAACTGTGCCAATGGTTTTCCTTGGGAACTGTGCTCTCAAATAAGAAATGACTTCTCTTTTTCTCACCCTCTCTTCTCTCTTGATATCTTCTCTTCTTCTTTCAAAGTGTATTGAAAGATCTAAAGGGTCATCATTAATTGCACATTTATTTCCTTTTAATAATAAATAAATGCACATTTACATAAGGGACCCACATTACTTAAGTGAAACTCACTTTTAAAAAAGTCACTTTATTATATTTACGAAGTAACACTAGGAAAGAAAACTTTGTCCCCCCCATGTGACATCAAAATCATGGGGAAGGACCTTCCTCATTACAAATTTCAACACTCCCTCTTAATGAGGGAGGTCCCAACACAATCATCTTGACCACTGTCAAGAACTTCTATTAAATCTAGAAGTTGATGTCGGAACACAACTTGAAATTCTGGATCCTACTCATTCTCTTTATGCTGGTTGAGTCTTCTGCATGTGATGCTCTCCCCATCTGAAGGTATCATCTGTGCATCTGCTTCATTTTCAGATTTTGATTCGGATATCGATCCACTTGAACCTGGAAGTATCACCTCTCCATGCAGAAAGTAAACTTTATCTCTTTTATTCCCAAGTAGAATTGTATCATTTTAGTTCTCTATCTGGTAGAGAAACACATGTCCCTTCTTGATAAAAACTCCATACCCCTCATTTTCCAATGATGATATAGAAAGTCTGCTAACTTTCATACCTGTGACAAACAATACCCTGTCTACTTCAATAATCTCTCCAAAACTCAGTTGGAATTTCTTAGTTCCAACTCTTCTTATTTATGCCTGAGTATTTCCAATACCTGTTTCAACAAAATGTCATAGGGCTAGTTCTTCTATCCTCTGAAAACTTCCATATTTCCCGGTCATATGACTAGTTGATCCACTATCAACTACCCACATGTCATGAAAATCTACCGAGGTGCCTACACTAGTATGTACTGAAACTAAGGAAAATTCTTTTTCAAACTGGGAAGCAAAATCTCCCATTTCTACTGATGGTGCTCCCTTCAAAGCTTGCTTTATCTTTATTCCAACAACAAAAAATGAAACAATGATGCAATGGCAAGCCCTCTTCTCATGCAACTCTAACTAGTTTGCAATGGGGCTTTTCTTATATAGAAAAATCCAGAGAGAGGGGGGGCGCATTTGCAACATAGAGTAAAGGGCGAGTGATAGAGCAATCAAAGGGATTTGATTGGAGTTGATTGATTAGAGGTGGCACCACCTCTACATAGAGAGATGCGCCCTCACCTTGGATAGTTCACCCTCCATTCAAGAGATGCCAAATCACCCATGCGCCCCTCTCATGAGAGAGGGCGCATTCCTCTTCTTGTGACAACTCGCCCACACTTAGACTTTGATTGGAATCTGCATGATTTACCTTCAATCATCCCTCGATTTGATCTCTAGTTGAACTGGATCCTGATTGGGACAATATTCCTTTGATTTAGGAACTTGATTTTCTCTCATTTATTATCTTTTTAATTTTTTATTCACTTTTTTTTTCGAGAGAGAAAATTGATTTAAGTGATAAATTATCACTCAAACACTTAGTAAAGTGGGTTTAGGGGTAATATGGGTGCTCTAGGTTAGAAAACGAGCACCCCCACGGCCAATTTCACCTCCTAACCACACTTTTATTACATTTTTTATTTTCCAATTAAACTGTTAAAAAATAGCCTAAGTTTATGGGAAAAAATATTTTTTGTGAAACTTAAAAGAAACTTAGGGGGGCCTAGCACATATATGTCCATACGACTGAATATTAGTGCCTAACATGGTAATATACATTGACACCTAGACTTTAATAACCTCCTAAGGCCCAGGGACCAAGACAAGCATTCCAACTTTGGAGGAGTAGGTGAAAAACTCGAAAATTATACCTCACTTACAAGCAAAGTATAATTGACAAGGGAAAAAACACCTTGGAATACCCGAATTGACGCCTAAGTCTAGGGAAGCCAAGCCTTTTACAAAACCATCATGCTATGACAACTTTATTACAATTCCTTGCATGGCATGGATATGTGATTTTATTGAAAAAAAGGGCCTAGGTGGCCTGCTAGGACTTCTGATCTTCTGAACTTGAATAAGTAAACTTGTTTGATCTTTGTAGGCTCACTTGAAACCAACTAAGTACAACTTAGCTGGTAACACAGTCCATCTGAAACCTCTTTGGGATCTCTATTGTATACTTATCTTGCCCAAGGAAAATATCTCCTAGTCTTTGCCAAATCTCCAACCCTGAGAAGTAATGCATCATGCCAATGTCCTTCATCTCAAACTTAGCTACCATATTTTTCTTGCACCCTCCATTGAATTTCTCTGTACCTGTAAGAAACATGTCATCTACATACACCACCAAAATAAGTAGATCAACCTCAACAAATATGAAATATAAGTTGAAATCTGCTTCACTTTTGATGAAGCCCATATTTAGTAGGTCTCCATCGATCATGGAATACCAGGAATACCAGCTCTCGGTGCCTATTTGAGTCCATACAAAGCCCTTTTTGAGTTTGCAAACATGGGACTCCTTCCCACTGATATGAAATCCTTGAAGTTTCTCTATGTACACTTCTTCCTCAATTATTCCATTAGACCCATCTGATGTATCCTCCATCCCATAATGGATACTAAAGACATCATTGCTCTAATGGAAGTGTACATGATGATTGGAGCAAAATTATCCTCCAGTGTTTTCATACTTGGTCAACTCGAAGTCGAATTCGAACTCGGACAAGTTGACCGGTGACCGTATTGACCTAGCCCTTAAACCAGTTTGGGTGACTGGTTTGGTACTGAATCGGCCGTAATGACCCCCCTTGCTAGTTCTGGCCAATTTTTTGTTAATTGATGAGGTGTTTCAGTTCAGGACTTTCGTCAAACACTTTGTATGCAATTGCTTTAGCATCACTGTTTGACACACTCTCAAAGGGAATTTGATATTTGTTGGGTTTATTGACTTCAAGTTTGTGTCTCAGATTTCATCATAACCGACATATGCCAAAGAAAATGATGCATTATAGGTTTAAATACTTGCATTAACAGTTCATAAGCAATCCAAAATGTTTATTAAGAAACAATAATCACTTGTCAATGTACATGACAATATTACTGCTGTAGGTGACTAGAAATATCAGCTACTGTAATTTGCCTTATATATATAATAGACAATAACATCAACTCTTATCTATTGTAGCAACATTACAGTGAACAATTAACTCATATTTAACATACTAATCAGACATGTGAGATAGCGCTCAATTTTTCCCTTTATTCTAGCTGCAGAAGATCTCCTGGCTACGACGATTCTACTTGGATATTATACAAGGGATGAAGGGAAGGCTCAGGCTATGCATAGTCCCCAATGCTCAGCTGCAAGGTTACAAGAATCGTGGGTATGATTGGAATCGGTTGAAGACTCTAGTATGGATTTGACACTCATCCCAAAAATAGGAACCAGGGATTTAGAACCCTAACCCTATTTTTTTTAATAAACATATATTTTATATTTATATTTTTTAATTTATAATGAAAATATAAAAGCAAAAAAAAATCTCAAAAAAAAATGATTCATATAACATCTTACATCGTGGATTCTAAAATAGTAAAATCTAGTTTATTATTTTTCAATAATTCAATGCTCAGTTCACAAAATACATCATAGATTCATACATGTAACATCAGACATCTAACATCAAGGATTCATACATTAACATCATACATCAATCATCGATTCATCATACATGTAACATGTTACATACATCAATGATATTGATCATATAATCATACTGAGTAACTAATACTAGATACTTCATAATCCATGCATCATATACATCATGGTTCAAAGTCCAATTCCAATGTCTTAAAAGTTGGAATTGGACTTTGAACCGACCGAGGATCAACTCGGCTTAGAACTGGAACCGACAATGCTTCAGAAGCATGCTTAATAAGTGATTTTGCTTGCTTGAAGGGTACATTTTTATTAAGGTTATGACAAGGGAAATCAATTAACTTCAACAATTAGGCATAAACACCACCAACATCAAGTTACATAGAGAGTTTGATGTGCTTGATTAAATTCCAATCCCTTACCCTCATACATGATAGAATCCAGTGGAAATGTTGCAATCTTGATATCCTAAAAACTATCAAGTCTGTTGAATTCTGAATGAAATCTAAAATTCTACTTTTTGGATATGAAGTCTGATAAGGTTGGAACCACCCTCAAACATCCTGAAACAATTAATGGTAATGTTAAAAATTTAAGTAAAAGCATTTTCTATCCTTTTACTTTAAGGATTTAACATTACCATTTAATATTACTAAGTTCAAACTAACGTTCTTGTCAAAATCAAATTCCTAGTTTAAAAACCCGATTACTAGTTAAAAAAATCAACTTCTAAATCCGGAATCGAATCCACTTAGGAAGGAATTGTTTTCGATTATCGAAATCGAATCCGGACCAAAATTTATGATTTTTTTTGGATTTTGGTACGAATCCTCGGTTCCTAAGAGATTCTAGTATGGAATCGAGACAAGGGGGGTCGATTTCGATAGCCTTGCTCAGCTGAAATGAGGTTTAATGGACTGATAACATCAATGAATATCTTCCACAGTGAATACGCCCTCCTTCCAACTGTAGAATGCAGAGCTGAAATGGTGAAGAGCTAACAAGTTATGATGCTCCACAACAGTGCCTATGCCGTTCAAATGTGCCCACAACTAACATTTAATCAGTTGTGCACTGGTACCCTTGTACAATATTTCACCTCACTATTCTATGGTAATAGTTTGCACTTAATTGTTTTTATCTTATCACTTGGTACAAGAGTTATGTCAAACATTTGTATGCCTCCTGTAGCTGATTGCTTGCCTTTGTGACTGATTTGGGTTTGGTCTTATGGTCTTACACCTTAGATTTTCTCCTAGCCTAAGAAGGACCATAAATTGTAGACAGTAGTCAATTGTTGCAGCTCTTTCCTTATACTGTAGGGACCTACTAGTGTATCCTTCCCAAAATCAGCTTTTGCGTCCATTCTAACTACAACAAAATCGCCCTTGTGTTCTCCCACAGTAAGAACGCCCTCTACTAGTAGTTTTGACCTCCCAAAAGTTGTGTACAAGCCCTTAATGTAAAAGTTCTGTACATGCCCTTAATGTAGCATGATATCCCCTCAAGATTTGGCAGTCCCCATGATGAATAATACACCCTCCTCAACAAGCATTCTCCACACCACATTGTGCCCTCTCTACCACGGGAATAATTGATAGTCTCATAGTAAGTATAGTCTCTCCTCCCAACAACAAAAGCAGATTCACAATAAAATAAAGACAGGAACACTTGCCTTTCTCTCCCCACTGATGCGCCCTCTTGAAACATTGCGCCCTCGTCAAGAAGATCTTTGAAAACTCAGCCCATTCTCCAACAATATGAAAATCACTGATGTCCGAACCACAACAATGAAGCACAAATAAGAGATCTGAGTGATCTCTCCCCAACTGATTCACTAGGGTGAATAGTTTCACCACCGAAATCAATATTTTCCCTTAGGGTTTTCATCCCAAGAGAAATAAGCCTCAAAAAGCTCTCCAATTCTTCGAAAATGAAAATAACATGAATATCCGAGAATGAACTCTCATCTCTCTTTTATAGGCCCTCTATTCTTTTCTCATGTTCACTTAAATTATTTAAGTGACTTTCTAAGGTTATTCTTCATATTGCTCATTAAATCACTTTTTAACTACGGAAAGTGATTAGTTTGTTTTTAAGACATTTTCAGACACTGGAAGTCACTTTCTCATCATCCCAACCTTTATAGTTTTTTGTTTCGGTTCCAACAAGCTATTACACAAAGGTGTCCCCTCAAATAATATGCTCCAAATAACACCTTTAGTGCAATTAATTAAATCATGCTAAAAAATCCTCCCAATTTACAAGAATTGACGAAATGCAACAGAACCAAGAATGAACTATGCGGAAATGATCCTAATGATGAATAATGGTAAATGGACTAGGCTAGGTCCCATAAAAATCCATCCAAACTCTCTGAGCTCACTGTTAACATAATCTCACTCCTCATACCTAACTAACACAAGCCCTGGAGGTCATCTCCAACCATAGTATGGGGGAATCCCAAAATTGGGGACATTACATCGGTCTCATCAATGTTTGACTCAGCTGGTTTGGTATCAAGTCGGTTAACTCATCTAAGTCAATGTGGGATTGGATAGTGTGCACATGTGACACTTAAATTCAATTTTTTTTTTTTAATTTGACCTAAAAACCTAAACACTGAGACTCTAAACCTGACAAGGATAGTTGTCATTGATGACAACACATTAATGACAAAGGATGACTTGACAAAAGTTGATGACTTGGCAAGGACAATGGAGGACAAGGACATGGAGACAATGACATGAAGAAAAGACATGGCAAAGGTGATATGGAGGACAAGCATGGACATGCATGACAAGGCAACAAAGCATTGATGACAAGTGGTAAGCATAGACAAGTATGACAAAGAATGAAGGACATGGATTAACGAAGAGATGATGTGGAAAATGCATTAAGGTGGACAATGACAATAAGGCAAAGGACGATGACATGGATAACACACATGTTGACATGGCTAGGACAATGAAGGGCATGGCATTGGATGGCGAAGGTGACTAGGCAAGCATGGATACAAGGACATGGAAGACAAAACATGACAAGTGTTGATATGGAAGACAATGGTAAATCTGACAAAGGTGGATGACATGGCTTGAGGATATGGCAAGCATGAGATGATGACAAGGCACTTGAAGGATAGCCGCGGGCATTTGAAGGCCCTGCGGGCACAATTCAAGTTGGTGTTGGCATTTTAGCAGCCCTTGCGGGCATTCTATGGAGAGCTGCGGGCATTTTGGATGCTATGCGGGCATTTTGGATGTTGTGTGGGAATTTTATGTAGCCTTGCGGGCATTTCTCTGTGTCCCTGCGAGCATATTTTAAAGAGGCTTGTGGGAATTTTAGCAAGCCCTTGCAGGAATCTTATTTAGCCCTTGCGGGCATTTTTTATAAGCCCTTGCGAGCATTTTATGTAGCCCCGCGGGCATTTTGTAAGGCTTACCTTGCAAGCATTTGGAAAAGACCCTGTGAGCATTTTATAGAAGCCCTTATAGGCATATTAAAAGGCCAATGCGGGCATTTGCTCAAGAGCCCCTGTGGGCTTTCTTGAAGCCCTCTTGCGGGCATTTCTAGTGGGCCCATGCGAGCATTCTCCACACCCCTTGCAGGCATTTTTTGGAGACATATGCGGGCATAAAAAAGGGCATTGCGGGCATATTTGAAGGAAATTTGATGAAGTGGCAAGGAGGTGTAAAATAAATATTTATATATATTTGAAGAGGAAAATATGGAAATGTTGAAGTCGGTCACCTAAATGAAATTCTATTTGATGATAAAAATAAAAGATAACTTGACATGTCGGTCCCCAAAATTGATGGAGAATAAAGGTATAAATAAAAGGGATAATTCCTAATGTTAAAGTGTGGATGTGAAGTGAAGAATTCAGGTGTTTTCTGAGGTAGCAGCAGAGCAAGGGCATCCAAAGATGGAAGAGACAACTTGATGTTTTTTTTGGGGCTGCAAGATTGAAGACATGGACAGATTCAACAACTCAGCAGCAATGGCTGAGTGATGTCAGTGACAAGATGAGCAAATGGCATGAACTGAATGATGACAGTATTGTTGACATGACATAATTAATGATAGTTGATAGGACAGTGACAGAATCATTGGCAACATTGATGGTTGTTTGATAAAAAGTGATATGCATTTTGATGTGTGTTTGAAGAAGGGAGAAGTGCAACAGATAAAGATCAGTGAAGAAGATTGGAGCTCCGAGCTTCAGTAATGGATGCTTGTTTGGTGTGATGTAAATGGTTGTCTTGTGTTGACTGAGATATCCTATGTAATTTTTGTAATGTTGGGGTGTTGGTGCATCCCAGTCAATTGCAGCTGACAGAATTATCTTGTGGTTGATGCCACCTTTGGGTTGTAGCCCATTCTGGAGATTGAAGTCTCCAATCAAAATATAAAAAGTTTACAAAGCTTATATCTTGTGTCTATGATGGATTGATGATAATATGTTTAATTTGATATTATAGCTCCTATGGTAAATAATGAACTCTGCCGAGGGTTAAAGTGAAACTTGTAAGTGATATAGGTTTAAGTATTTAAGAAGAAGTTGAAATTGGTTTTAAGTGCTTGCCCACTAATTCAACCCCCCCCTTCTCAGTGTGCCATCAAAACCAACATCATTGTCGAGTGAACTTGATTTGTAAGATTCCTACTGATAGTAGCACTATTTGGGGTTGAAAACAACTTGCTTGATAGTGAAACAAGCTAACCTGGTATGATAATATACAATTCTTAAAGTAAAAGTTTTCATTTTCTTTATATTTCCTTTTCTACCCTTTTACTTCAAATTTTCATATTATCATTAATTGTTTTAGTATGTTTGAGAGGGGTTCCAACTTCATCGGACCTCATATGGATGAAAATAGAATTTCACATCCCATCCAAAATTCAATATGGTAGTTTTTAGAATTCTAGTTAACTGAATTGCATTGAATTGAAGACAAGTCCACTAAACCACCAAAAGACACCAAATGTCATCCTACTCTTTGGCTATATGCCACCTACGAAATATAGAATTGCTAAAAAATAGACATGCCAGAGGATGGTCCTGTAGCTCATGCCAAGGATCCCATTTCCAATAGTGGTGTTAGTTTTGATGATTGATCACGTTGATCAGTGATATGTAGTAGGGTAGTACCTTGTAGCATGTTGAATTTAGATTCTAGATGCCATTTAAAGCTTTGTTGATTATGTATTTTATTTCATGTGTATTAGACTTAGTGCCATATTTTGTCTCTAATGGTTTGGAATCCTTAAAATAATTTTTTCTATTTGTTTTCAGCAATATTTTATGTATTATTTATAGTAAAGTGAATCATTAAATTCAAACTAGTTCGAATCATGGTCGTGTTTGAGTTGACCCTCAACTGTTAGTTTTAAAACATTGGTCACCTGGTAGTCCACTCTATCACAAACCCCGCTTTGTACTTCTTTATGCTGCTATCTACCGCATGCTTAAGTCATAGGATTCAACGTCTCAATGTTGAGATTCAAAATTCGTCGAATTCCAAAAAGAAAAAGAAAATCGTTAAAGTTCGACTCAAAATCGTTGAAGTTTGGTCGCCGACGTTTATTCATTTCACCCAAGGCAGGCCCAACGACATCCATAACTACTAGCGATGTGGTTTGTTGATTTCTAGCTGCGATTCAGGACAAGGTGACTCAGTCCATGAACCCATAACCCAAGTCCCAACCATCGCGTGAAAGGTTTTACTGCGCGATTCCTGGTGCGATTTACTATTCAATTTACCACTGGTAGTGATTGCCTTACCGAACATGGGAGATGGTGAATCTGATGTGCTTTATTATTCTATTTACAATTGGTAGCGACCACATGAGTGGGCATGGGAGACGACGATTCAATCGACGAACACATAACAAGGTCGCTCGCGGGAGAAAGTAAATAAGTAAATACTAGCAATTGTTTCGGAAGGTGCAATAAAATGCCGAAAGGAAAAAAAAATGGGAAGAAAAGTAGATGTGATGAACTGGAAAAGAAAATAGGTTTTTTTGTGAATTATTATTGGTATAGGTTGGGATCCAATCCCATGATGATCTTCCACCTCCCAATATCACCCAACATGACAAGTCTTTGTTTATGGTTGGGACTAAGGAAACCTTATTTGATGTATCATGGAATCTCAATTATGTATGTGTAGTGTTTTTTGGGATGGTTTAAATATATGGGTTCTTTGGTAGATGTGCCACCCAATTTTGAGCTTTGCTAGTATTTGTGGATGCTCAAATGGACACTTAAATGCTCTTCAAGCTCAAATGCTTTGCCTTCATCCATTGTTTTTCCTCAAAGAGGTTATGTAGTCCATATCATTCAATTTCATGGGACCCTAGAATTGTGGGGAGTTTTTGAGCTATGTTTCCATTGTAACAAGTACACCCATTCCCCTTTAAATGAAAGTGCCAAGAAAGTTGGCATCTATTCAAAGATTCCAAAGAAGTGACATCCACACTAGAACAACTATGCCTTCTTGAGTTGGTATTGACTTATTACAAGTTTGAAAAATGCATTGTGATTTGTGGAAGGAACTTTGACAACAACAATAGGATACCTTCCTCAACGTCTGTCCTCTTCTCCCAACTCATTTTTGAGTTCTTTCCATGCACATTTACATGTACTCCTAGTGAATTCTCATAGCAATGTGTATTAAAGCTTCAACAAATCTTTTTCCATGCTTTGCATCAAGAGAGCCATCCCACCACTTCATTAAACCATTTGCAACCTCATAAGAGCATTGAAATATATTCTATCAATTAGACATATATAATAATTTTTCCATTAGCTCCTTTATTAGGGTAGGGTAGGCTCAAACAACATCACTAAAGCTATAGGTTATATTCCTAAGATTGAAACCTAAATCTAATGTAAAGATCTCATGTTTCGTTAGGCCTTGTTCTTCAACATGAGGAGCTATGGAATAAGAACTTCTATCAAGCACTTGTCAATACAAAAATACAAAGTAGTGTTAAAAACGTCACTTTGAAAGCACTAAAGGTCAATCTACTTACATATGGGAGCAACAAATGCTAGAAAGGAAGCTCATTGGAAACAAATAAATTGATGACAAATGCAACAGCTGGAGTAAACTCTTCCCAAACTCGCAACTACCTTATCTAGGGAGATTACTTAAGGACCTATCAATAACAACTAATGCCGCAACACTATACCTTCTCTGCTGAGAAGTACCTCAAGGAAATGTATCGAAACAAAGCCGATTTTAATCTTCAACTTATACCTATATTTTAAGTCACCTCTATCTTAATAGCTTTGTTAGACAAACCTCGAGGAAAGATAATCAATATACCTAGTCTAGATCTGAATAACCAATGAAACTTATAGCTAGTGGTCGGGGAGTTGAACTCCAACCCAAGAAACCCTCATACCCATTCTTGTACCATTCTTAAGAATATCACCTAGAGCTTTTAAAAGGTGTCCTGTTTAGTCTCATAAATATCCCTAGAACCATATTCGGTTATATATTATTTTAATTTATATATGAACTACACGTATGGAAGGAGGGTGAAGCCATACGTACCTCCATAGCATGATGGCATATATTCAGTGAACCTTATGACTTTAATGTGGCAATTATAATGTGAGTGTTAACTAAGTTTCAGTGAGCCTTAACATTGTGTGAAGATTTAGAAAAATTATTTGGTTTTGTATAGAGATTGATACATTCACGGTCCTTCAAGAATAAACAAAAAAAACCAATACCTAATATTCAAAAGCTTGCTTGGACTAATGTTGAGAGCAAACCTACCCTTTGTAATACCAAGTTGCTTTTGATCCTCTTTCCTTTGTTGACATCAATATCATCAAGCATCAAGAGCAATGATTTCATTGCATTAGTGAACTTTGTATAATACTAATAAGCCAAGCATTGTGCATGCAAAAGTAATTCCCTAATTAATTGATGTTTTGAAAATGGGCCATCCTGAGGCATGGGAACATGTTGTAGAAGCAATTTCCAAAATGATCTCACATGATGAGAACAAGACTACAATTAGTGTATCGGGTTCATGCAAAACTAGGGCACAAGGAGGCCAAGGAACTTGTGGAGAAAGTTGGGTCAATTTTGAAGAAGAGACTTAGTAAGAAGAATGGGGAACATCTTGTTGATAAACTGGTGGGTGCAAACGTGGAATTAATTTCTTATTCATTAACTGAAAAAATTGACAAATATTCATCTATTACAAATTATAACTTTTAAATTATTACAAAGTATACAAAATTAAGAGCAAATTAAGAACTTTAAATGTATGATATAAACTCTTGATCAAATTAATTATTAGTAAAGTGAAAGGGATCATTAAAATGTTAAACATTTCAAATTTAACACAAACTTAATATCAATAAGCAAATATAATAACATAAATTTCATATTATTTTCTTTTAAAATATGCATAACAATATGAAAAATAATGAATATTATTAAGAACACTCTCAACTTAACACATGTACCAACTTTTATAGATAATACTAATACACAAAATAAAGTCTCTAAAATATTTTTTTGTATTTCTTTAATAAGCACTTACAATATCTCATTCTCACAAACATTTTGCTCATGGAATGTATAACCTTTATTTAATTTATCCTATTTTGTATGGTTTTTTATTGTTTTTTAAAATAATAAAAATTAATATTATTGCACCGAGTGAAACGAGGTGCTCTACAATCCAGTATGGGGGAGATGTTGTAACCTATATGATGTAACGTTACAATGTTAATTCATGTTGGTTTATAAAATAAAATATTATGAAAAGTAATTAAAAAATAGATGTTCCTGTATAAAATAAAAACTTCAAACTTAAACCTAGATCTACCAATCAAGAGAGATCAAATTTCTTGAGTTTAAATTTAAAAAAAGAAATACACCTCAAGAAATTTGATCCCTCTCGGTGCTTGATAGATACGAGTTTAAGATGAATATATGCTGATTTATATTAGCAAAAGTGGGTAGTTTGGTTAGTTTGAAAATACAAAATATATAATTTATATCTTTTTGTATTAATACAAAGTTGCTATTTGATTAGTAAAAATTACAAAATATAAACTATTTTAATTAATATAGTAAAACCAAAGTTTAAAATTGGATTTATGATTAGAATATTATTTAAAAATAAAAATAAAAATTAAAGTTTATATCTTAAGAAGAACCTCTTAAAACAAAATTTGATTTTTATTTGAATAACAAAATAAGTAGTCTATAAACAAATTGGACTGGTATTAACTTAGAAACTTGGATTTCATATATATATATAATAGCTATTTAATATTTCCTTTTTCTAAAAAAATATTTATAAGTTAAAACATTTTATAAACTTTTGTACAATTAAATGTTAAATTCTATGGTATCAATAACCTTGAGCCTTTGGCATAGAGCCAAAACCTCTTCCTCATTATTATGTAATTCTAAAACCTATTCAAAACCCTCTTATATCTACCAATCTTACAAAGATTCTTTCTCTCATATTCTTTGTGCCTTTCAACAAAAGAACATTAGAAAATACGGGACACTTTCGATCTCATTTTCCAATCATTTATTTATCAATCTCAATGATACGAATTTGCAGTGGAAAATGGTCCTCATAACAAACCACAATCTGAGCCATCACAAATTACAATTTAAAGTAACACTAAACTTCTAAATCAATATAAATAGAATCAAAATCATGTTGAAACAACACAAAAAATTAACAATTTCAATCACATTAAGATTAAAATTTTTTTCTCATTGATCATGATGGTATGTCATGGTGATTCTACAAACTTTTGTAATGAGGTGAATGGACAACGTGCCTCATAAAACCCTAACTTGGTAAAGAAAGTAAATTCCAAATGATAGCATATTTTATGTACGGAGCCTTCGAATCACCTACCATCTTCGTTACTGCAATCGTAAAGAATATATTTATTCATTTTGCAATTAATGTTTAGTAAGAAATATAAAATAAATTAAAATATAAAAGTGTATCTCTCCTATTTTGAATGATATCTCTTTTTTCAACAATCCCATACGTTCTCACGTAATTCTCAAGATCCCTTAATATAGATGGCCAATCATTTTTTTTTAAGGATGGTCAATCATTTTTTTAAGTAGCAAAAAGGCCTCCTCATTGCTTCTACCCAACATTCGAAAGATTGAGGTACCCAACCTTGAAAAATTTCATCTTAAGTTTCATTAGAACCAATATTTATGAGTGCTGTGACTATACGAAGTACCATTCCACATTTGAGGGAGCAAACAGAAAGATAAACTATTTTCAATTTTATAGCTTTGAACCAGCTATCGGATGAATATCCATAAAAGGCGAGTTTTAGGCTCTAAATCTTTCATTGATTAGTAGAATTAAATGGATTTCCAGGGAAAAAAAATAAATAAATTATTATTTCCTTATAGTCAGTGTAAGCTCGTTAACTCTAATAGTAGCCAGTGTTGGCAATTTTGTTTGAACTTGATATAGCTGTATCAGGATTTGGCAATTTTCTGTCAACGAACTAGTCAATGGGCTTACTAAATATTTAACTGAATTTAATTTTAGATATGAGTCTGTGTAATGGCCCTTTTTCAGTTTTGTTGTATTTCCCATACGGCCATTTCAGCTTATTAAACCCAAGCTTCTCAATAATGGGCACATAGATCTTCAGCTGATCCTCTGTGTAGAAGAAATGATGTACCCAGCCTCCGGGCCGGAGAATCCTGTAGAGATCATACAATATAAATTCCAACAGCTTCGTCGGAATCCAATTGCACAAAGACATGCATATAATGAACAATGTCCAAGATATTGTCAGAAAGAAAATGGCAGCCTATGAGTAACAGTAATATACATGGTATAACTCCTCTATAACTCCTCGAGGCATAGAGGCAATGAAGCGGCCCGTTCAAGTTCATGTAAGTCGTAATAATCGTCACATCCGCAGACACAATATATTGATACATCTTCAACTGTGCCCTGAACATGCAACCATGGTTAACGGAAATGCAGAATTGTACCGGCATACAAAAGACCATTACCCTTAACTCGCAACAGGCCCAATTGAGACTTCCTCCTGGACACGCAAGAAAGAACCAACCCGCATTAAAAACTTATCTTAAACCCTATCGTGGCGGGTTTTTATTGTAGAGATGCGTGGCATATTGTAATTGGTCAGAGGAATGACGAAATTGGGAACCGTGCCACAAACAGGCCCTCAGAAAAAGAACGCCTTCGGCCTAAAAATGGTAATTTTTTTATTTATAAATTTGTATGAGTTTATTAAATTTTAATATAAAATTTATATATATTAACCTTTTTTTTCAGCCGAAAAAAAAAACGTACTATTGTTATTCATCGAATCAAATAGTACAAAGATATTTCACCTCCTCTAAAGAGTGGTTACATTCTGCATAATTCGCCTCCTCTAAAAAAGTAGAGGTACATTATGTATGAGCTTGAGATAGGACCATAATCATTCCTATTTACATCAAAAAATATATAGCATAGAATGTATCAGCTAGTCTCATATCCCTACAGTTCAGAAGATTGTATAAGTCCGCAAAAAAGATATTACAAAATACATTTAGAAAATATAATATTCACCACGGTCCTGTATATTGGAGTCCATCCACTCCTCCCAGGATACGTATCCTTCGACACCTGTTAAAGCTTTTTTTGATAATTCATCTGCCATTCCATTATGTTCCCTGTAGATATGTGAAAAGTTAATGCTATCCTGCACATCGATCTCCATTCTGACACGTTTGCACCAATGGGAAAGAGCCAAAACATTTATATCAGAATCCTTTGAGGCCCATTTTATGGTGACTCTTGAGTCGCCAAATACCAAAAGATTAACCAATCCAAAAATATTGGCACATCTCAGAACCATCCAGAGAGCTAAAAGTTCAGCTTTCATATTACTACCTCGACCACAGTTAAGCCAAAGAGTAAAGTAGTGATCCTCATTTAAATATATTACTCCTCCAGCTGCACACAGCCCATCCTGTGCAGCTCCATCAAAAAAGCAAATGGGTCTGTTAACAATAAAAGAAAAAGGTTCAATCCTTCTGACCACAGCAGGTGTGGAATGTTCAGAATAGAGTTTTACCATATTCAGGACAGTGATCCCACAAGCCACAACATCTGGATTTTTATCCTGAAAAGTACAGAGATTCCGGTAATACCAGAGTGCCCAAGATATGAACACCGGAACTTGTATGGAGTCAATGGTTTCTCGATACCAGCATAGCAATTCTTCTCCAAAGTTTGTTTTCCCCCAAACTTTAGTAAGAGTGAGCTTTGTTCTGCAAAAATCCCAGACTTTCAGGCCAAACGAGCAATGGAGGAAAAGATGATTAATAGTTTCTGAATTATTCTTGCATAAAATACACCAACTAGGACCCATCCAGCCTCGTCTTGAAAGGTTGTCCCAAGTCTTCAAAGTACCCTGGAGAGCATGCCACAAAAATACTTTATGTTTCAGTGCCAAATTCCACTTCCAAATTTTCCTATACCACCAGTGTTGTGGATAGATACAAATCTCCTGCATCATCCTGTCATATGCACATTTGGCTGTAACTATACCAGACTTCTTATTCCCGATCCACACCAATTTATCATCATGCTGTGCCAGGATGATACTAGCTGCTTCCAAAGTTTTAATAAAGTTATCCCAGGATCTGGCATCTTCATTATAAAGACCCAAATCCGAAGATAGGAGCCACCTCTGCCCAGGGTTATCACGAATACGATCCAGTGTGCAGATACCATAGATTTTCAGGTAGTCCAGAATCTTGATATTTAGTTTAACAGGATCTAATATGCCCATAATATCATCAATACCTATCCTGACAGTCTTTCCGTTGCCGACAAGCCATCTGATATCACAAAGAATCCATTCTGATGTTTTCATCAACCCACGCCATAAGGGTGAGCAACCCGAACACAGTGGCATTCCACGTCCTATATATATTAACCTAAAACATATATATTATGTTAATAAATATATAGAAAACATATATTCAACTTATATATACATATATATATTATAAAGTTTATGTACATAAATAAAAATAAAATTATGAAATATGTATATAGATGAATTTAATGACTACATTCATTCGAAATCAAATTGAATATGATCCACAACGAACTCGAATTTGAACTCGAACCATGTGACTTAGCTGCATGCTTGATCTTGTAGAGCCACCTGGAAGTCACTACTGATTTCCCTGCCATCCTAGTTGCAATGTCCCTTTCATCATTCTTCATGATGGAGGTGTACTCCACCATGGCATCCCTCCAAATTTGTTGGTTGACTGCTTCTTGATAACTGGAAGGCTCAGAATCTATGATGCTACTATTCAATGCCATGTAGTTTGGAGACTTCTTTGGAGGTGTACTCTCCCTGAATGTGCTCCTCGGAATATCAACATGCTCTCGAGCATCCCTGAATCTCTCTGAGTGAACCATCGAGGTTTCCTGACAAAACTGGTAGGAGTTGGTGGCTCCTCCTTTGTGCCTCAAGGTTGCTATACCCCAAACTAAAAGTCGTTGGTGACACTGGCTGAACCTTCGAAGTTCCTTGCTCCTCATCCTTTGTCACTCAAATAAGCTCATGAGACTTTCTGGATGCAAAGTATTCCTAAGACTTCACAACCCCACTTACAGTTGCCTTTCTCTGTCTTAGAATATCGATCTTCTAACGCTTTAAAGTCTCACTGTAACCAATAAACAAACCCTTCCTAGTGGAGGGATCCAACTTGGTCCTCTTCTTAGCTGTTGGTATATGAATATAAATTGGAAAACCAAAGATGCGGAAATGGTTCACCTTTGAAATATTGGAAATATTCTCAAACTTAGTATTAAAAATACAACACATTGAAGACTATCGGTGAACCTTCCCTAACTTCATTATTAGAATTGATATTTATAAACCAAAATTTATTTGAATCATAACAACTAAATAAAAGATAATATAATGGAATAATTGTGGAAGATACAAGAAGAGAGCTTAACCTATGAGATACCACTTGTCTAGATAAAAATGTTGGGCCATTTGATAGAAATGTTATAAGGGCCAATGCGCATTCTTAGATAGAAGCACTCTTTAACTTGCCAATACGGTTCCTTCATTCTTTGTTTGTCTTGTTCTTTCGTTTGTTTTAAATTGCTCTCTTTGATGTGCACTTTCTAATGCTTAACATAATATTCTCCTTGACATGTGTCATCGTAGCTTATAACTCTTACTTATATCCTTATGCTCTAAATATCATTCGCTCGCTCCGACATGAGGAATAGAGTACTCGCCCAACCTAAGAAGGTCAAGGAACATTTTTTCTCCTTTGTCGTTTTAGGTACTCAGGAGAAGCAATTACTCACACTTTCCAAAAGAATTCTCAAGTCACTATTTTGCAATCTTTGACTTACACCCTAATGTAAGAGTGCCAACAATAAATGAAACCCAAGAAGCATGGAAGTTTGTAAACTAGTTGAGACATGACCACCACACGTTGAATGTAAGCACCAAGTGTTAACCTTGAGCAGTCCAAGTGGCACCCCATTGCATGCACATTTTCCATTATATAGAAAATGATCAAATATCTTGAAGTAACATTAACAACATTAATTATCTATTGTAAACAAAGAAACTACACTATTACATTCTCAGGGCGACACGACACTACTACAGAAACTCTACTAATGGCATGCAAGGCACATTCAATGAATTTACCATGCACAACTCCTCTAAGTGTTTCCTTTTACAAATGCTCCTCTACATTTCTCATGAGCCTCCGCATGTAGCAAGGTGGTATTTAACCTCTTGTGTAGGAATTATCCAATACCTATGTAAGATTTGTTCATCATTAATAGAGTTATGTGTTCTAGAGCATCACCATGTGTAGGGGTTATTTCTAGATTTATGAGTTCATAAATATTTCATCCCATCCCTCTTTCCTTTGCATCAAAATGGTATTAGAGAAAATAAATCCCTAGAGAAATCAAAGAGGAACCAATTGTTAGAGTTTGCACTTTAATTCAATTTAATTAGATCTTCAACTGAAAGACAGATAAGCACAACAAAAACACAAGAGACACAATAATTTTCCATGGGGAAACCATAAAGGAGAAAACCCTGCAACTTCCTCAGAGATAGATTCATCACTAGTACAATATCAAGCAAAGTAGAAAACCCAAAATATAAGATGTGTTCTGCAACTCTCTCTCTTTCTCCTCCAACGAACTTGTCTTCTCTCTCTCTTTATGCGAACTTGCTTCAGTGAGTGTTGTGTCCAAATGAGAGAGCAAGCCTCTCTATTTATACTTTATGTTTGACTACCCTAATTCCTAATGGGGCTAACCTCACTTACCTAACTAGGTCGACCTCTCCTAGGGAGACTCAAAAACACAATTTACATTTGACCTTTGGGGATCTAATGCCCCGACTTACAATGGAGGTTTTACCTCAATAATCTTGCATGACAAAACACAATAATGACATCCCACCCCGCCAAAAAAGGTGAAAAAAGACCATATATATATAAATTAAAATGTAAAAACAGTTGAAATTTAAAATATATGTAAAATAACATTCATTTCATATTAAATAATTTCAAATAAAAAACACAGAAAAAACAAAAAAAACAATATTAAAGATTATAACATATAAATAAAATGTAAAAATTTGAAATTTATGTAAAATAGTATAGATTATAATTTGGTTAATTTTGAGAAGCAATTAAGATTTTTCAAGGATTTATATGGGCATGAATGTGAATATCGAGAAAACAAAAGTCATGATTATCAAATCCAATAAAGGTACATCTGACAACTTTGTATATGACAATAAAAACGTGGAGGAAATATCTTTTTATAAATATCTAGGAGTTGACTTCAATCACAAGCTCAACTGATTAAGAAGAGGATTAATGGAGGGTGGAAAGCCTACTTCTTTTTTAACAAAAACAAGGTATGTATATATATATATATATTCGAAAAAGGTTGTGCACAGCTGCACAACTATTCATTACAAAAAATAGAGTCTTTTTTTTTCAGAAAATGAGAGCAAAATAGAGCACACAGTCATGCCTATATTAGCTATGAATTTCCGATTTTGTTGTTGCCTATGTCTTTCCGTAGTGGAGGTGGGAAAAACCCTTGCAAACTGAGAATTTATCAATATGCAAAGAAACAATCAAAACTGAAACTATATGGAGGATCCTGCTAAGAAGAGACGTTACTATCCATAGTTTTGTTGCTTCATAGAGGCTGCATCTGCCATTTCTTTGTTCACAGTGGAGGATTCTTGGAAATAGTTGCATTGGGTCATTTTGACCATGCTTGTGACATCTTCCTTGATAATGTCAACTTTTCCCATTAATTCGAAGAGATTTCTCTCTAAGTCATCAATTCTGGAATCTTCACACGTAAGTTGCTGAGAATTGTACCTGACGTCAGAGGAAATTTCGTTGTTTTGTTTGACACTGGTGAAAATCGCCTTGTAGACCCTGCGGAGGTGCTCCTTGATGTCGCCTATGGAAGCTCTCAAAGCCACAATTCCTTCCATCACGTCGGCCGTGGAGTTGCAAAGGGGGATGGGATAGGAGAAGGGCTCGGGGAAGCTAACACCGGAGAGGTCAGAGCCAAAGTCCAGAGGATCAGAAAGGAGGAGGTTGTCAAATTCGACCGGGAGATGAAGAGCAGTGGAGCAAGGAGGGAGAGCCATTGTGTCGAATAAACCCCGAGGAAGGGAGGGAGGAGTTAAGACCATCTTGCGTGAACTGAAAAGAGAAGGGCAGGCCATGTGAAGGCCACGTGATGACCCACGTGCCTTCAACAAGATTGCGGGGAGGGGCATAACCATATTGAGTCCGAAAAAACCAAAGTGACAAAAACGAATTTTTGGGAGAGGGTTAAGGTATAAAAAGGAAGTCTTCTTTTTCATTGTTGTATAAGATTTGACCTATGGCTAGGGTGACTCCCTTGTTGGTGGCTTCATCAACATCAATATTGTTCCCCCGGAGAATGTGAAAGTAATGTATATCTTGAGGGAGAGGGAGAAGGCCGATTCTTCTTTGAATTCTGTGACTTTTTGAGCCTCTTGTTCTTATCCCAGATCTCATTCTTTGGATGACATGCCTCGAATTAGTATTTTGAATTTATAACTAATATTATTATTATGTCTAAGAGGTAGAGCAATTAGTATGAGAAGTTGTAAATGGAAGATCACTAGTTCAAATCCTAGTGAGTACTAACTTAAAAAAAATTGCAAATTTTTTAATTTAATTATATGAAATATCCAATAAATATAAAAATATTTTATTTTTAGTATTTTAACTTGTTTTTATATTATATATTAAAAAATTATTATAGTTATTGGGTTGGCAGGTGCAGGAGGAGTCCTTTGACTCTGAAGGAAACAAGATGAAAGATTATGCATGGGGAATTGGCAAAAGGTCCAACAACGGAGTTGAATGGCTCACATTGATCAAAGGTCTGGAATTAGCTAGAAGCGATGGAATTGAGGATCTCGTTGTCTTTGATGACTCTATGTTGATTATCAAGGAAGCTAGAAGTTTGTCTTAAAGTAGAAAGAATCCTACTACTAAGACACACCACCTGCTGAACACCATCGTCAAGGAATACAAAGCAATCAACTTTTTCCACCTCTTGAGATCCAACAACCAGCACGCGGATAAAATGGAAAACATTGGAGTCAAGCTCGATTGTGGCATTTTGGTTTGCAATCAACAAACTCACGGGTTTGCATGGGTTCCGTAATTTCTTTTTCCTTTTGGTTCCTAATGCTCAAACACATTTTCCTTGTAATCATTTGGATTTGGCTTGGTTGCTTGCCCACTTCATCGAAGCTCAGCAAAGCAGACTTTCTTGGACAAGGAATTAGTGCACCAACAAGCAGGATAGGGTTTTTCAGTTTGAAAGACGAGTTTCAAACGTATCTAAAGGATATGGAAGCTCAAATCAGAACCCTTCATAATGAGAATTACGAGTTGAAACGAGCCTTCTCTCATCTTTTCTCTCTGGTCCAAACCACAAACGCAGAGGTTTGCAACAACATCAAGAAAATCACTGGTCAAGTTTCCAATTTGGCTGAAAGCCTTAAAAAAAGATGTCCATGCTCAATCAATTTGGAGGCAAGGATCTTTGCAGTTCATGAAATTGCCAAAGTGGTGGAGGAAAAGCTAGATAGTATGCGTGCAGTAATCAAAAGCATCTCCGAGGAAATCAAAGGAGGTGTGGGAAGAGCATACGTGGAGTCTGCCCATCTATATCTCGAACTCTACTCTCAACTCTTATGTCGCAGCTCGATTCTAAATATTTTTGGTTTGCTTCAGGCCCTGTTTTATCTTGCTATCGAAAGTTTCTGATGTATAGGCTAGAAGCCTTTTTAGAGCTCTCTTGTTTTTTGGTCACGGGTTAAGCAATGCTCTGCTCTTTTGTTTTTCTTTTAGGACAATATGTAAGGAGCTATAAGCTTCTTAGAATAGGTACTTATCACAAACAATTTAGAATGCCAGATATCAAGCAAGCATGCATGGCTCTTCTACTCCTTATAGAGTAGCTCAGTTGTCATCCTTTGTAAACTCTGTTCCATCTTTTATATAAAAGTCTATTACACGTTTCTGTTACAAAAAATAAATAAATTATTATAGTTATAATATTTTGTATTGTGTTTATGTTTAATTTATATTTATAAATAAAAATTATGAATTTTATGTTTAATATTTTATATTGTTTTTATTTTTAATAAAAATTATTTTAATTTTTTAAATATTTTGTATTTTAAATTTATTATTATAAAAGTTAAATTTTAAATTTTATTGTTTAAATATTACAAATTTATCAATAAAAGTTAAATATTATTAATATTACTATTTTATGATATTTTTATTTTATAAATAAAAGTTATGGTTTTATTATTAATTACAAAATTCTATCTTAATTATACCATTAAAATTTAATTCTTACAATATATTTAGTATTTTTTTTTTAAATTTATTGTTTAATTTTTATTGCACATGATACATTTATGATTTAAATTTTACTTTAATTTTATAATAACTATATTTTAATAAAAAAATTAAATAAATATTATTATTAATGTATTAAAATATAATTATATATTTGAGAGCTTTTCTTGGCTTTGAGATTTTAGGATCTCTACTGACAAGACCAACCACGTGAAGGTGAAAGCTCATATAGCTTCAAAAACTGTGCTTTGATGTTGTTGTTACATCAAAGCGATAATCTATGCTTTGTTGTTGTTATATCAACAAAGCGGGTTGTTTAAAATTTTTAAATATTTTATTCATGTATTTTTATTAAGTTGATTTTATTACAATTATTATATTGTTTAAAATTTTTAAATATTTTATTTATGTATTTTTATTAAGTTGATTTTATTATGATTATGATGTCATTTAATTTATTAAAAATTAAAATAATAACAAGTTATATTTTAATTTTTCAAAAATAAAACAAAAATTACAAAATTAAAACAACAATATTAAAAATAAAAAATAAAATATAAAAAATTAAAGCAATATTAAAAAAATTAAAACAACAATATTAAAAAAAATAAAACGATTTAAAAAGAATAGAATAAAATGTGAAATTATATAGTATATATTTATTATTATACTACACATAAGCATATATATATGATTGACTTAATACATATATAAAAATACACATAAATAAAAAAATTAAATATAAACATACAAATTTATATGAAACGTTATCATTTCACATAAAGATTTACATATCCAAAACATAAAGTTGTTTAAAAAAGACATGTACAAAGATCTATAAACACAAACACATAGTTGCATACAAAAATCATCTACAAAGATCCATAAATACAAATCATAGAGTTGCATAAAAAAAAACATTATTTCATCTAACAAACATAAAAATAATTTTATCTAACAAACATAAAAATAATTTCATCTAACAAACAAGCAATTGCATTAAAAAATATTGTTTCATCTAACAAACATAGAGTTGCATACAAAAAACATTATTTAATCTAACAAACATAGAGTTGCATACAAAAAACATTATTTAATTTACCAAACATAGAAACCATCTCATCTAACAAACACATACAAATGCATTAAAAAAACATTAATTCATATAACAAACATACAAATCATACCATCTAACAAACACATAATTGCATACAAAATACATGTATAAAGATCTCAAACACAAACACGTTGCATACAAAAAACATTATTTCATCTAACAAACACAAAAATCATACCATCAGACAAACACATAGAATTGCATATAAAATACATGTATAAATATCTCAAACTCAAACACAAACACAGAGTTGCATACAAAAAACATTATTTCATCTAACAAACACATATAGTTGCTTACCAAAAAGATTATTTCATCTAACAAACACATAGAAAAATAAAATCATCTCATTTGACAAACACATATAATTGCATACAAAATACATGTAAAAAGATCTCAAACACAAACATAGAGTTGCATACAAAAAAACATTATTTCATCTAACAAACATAAAAATCCTATCATACAACAAACATATGAACATTATTTCATCTAACAAACATGAATATCATCATACTCACTAATACATAAAATGTACAAAAATCTCAAACACATAAAAAAATTGCATTATAATAAGCAAAAAAATACACCCAAAGAATACACTAAAATACAATAAATATAAATAATATAAATGTAATAATATAAATAATAACAATGTAACATAACTATTATATAAATAAAATTGAAAAAATGTAAAATTGAAAAAAATAAAAACACAGAAGTGAAAAAATGAAAAAGTATATATGAAAGCAAAATAAATAAATAAAAGAAAAAAAGAAAAAAGAAAATTAAAATTTAAAAAAAAATTAAAGCAAAATAAATATAAAAATGATTAGAATTTCAAATATATGTGATGAAGTTTATTTATTTGTTAGATAAATTTTGAAATTAGTTTGTGTGATGATCAAGTGTAAAATGAAGTTTATTTATGTTGGAGAAATTAGCAAATTAGTTTATAAGTGGAAAATGAATGCCCAAAAAACATACTACATAATAACACTATAAGAGACTACTCTAAAAATGATGGGGCGCCCCAACATCTAGAGCATTTGGATGGGTTTAATCCCATCCCAAAAAAAATAATTATATATATTAAAAATAATATGTTTGTAAGTCTCCTTTACAAAACTCTAAGAAATAATAAACAATACAAATCTTGTTGTAAATAACATTGAATCAATGTTCAAAGGATGCTTGTAAATAACATTGAATCAATGTTCAAAGGATGCTTGATACCTGAAAAGATAACATACCAACACAAAAATGAGATGCATTCTCATTAAAATATTACTTTAAATAAAAACATGAAAACTATAAATATCATTACCTTTCTCTTTTTATTTATTGATATTGTTAACAATAACACACCAAAAGAATCCATATGTTACAATTCAGTTCATATGATGAATCAATGTTTAAAAGACATGCTTGATATCTGGAAAAACAACAAAACAAAATATATATGAGAAATCCTTATTTAAATATTAAAAAATATGAAAAAAATAATGATCATCATTACCTCTTACTTCTCTTTATGTTCATTAACATTTTCCAAAACTAGCAATATGTTCTCCAAGAGTTACATAGCAATGCAATCTGTATATTGCAAATCCTGTACATCAACTAACTTTTAAAAATTATCATACATATATGAAACATCCTTATTTAAATATTATTTTAAATATTAAAAATTATGAAAAAAATAAGGATCATCATTACCTCTTACTTCTCTTTCTGTTCATTAACATTTTCCAAAACTAACAATATGTTCTCCAAAAGTTACAGAGCAATGCAATCTGTATATTGCAAATCCTGTACATCAGCCAACTTTTAAAAATTGTCATACATATAAAACATTAACAAAATTGTCATACATATAAACTATTGATAAAAATTGTGATACATATAAACTATTAATAAAACATTTAAACCTAGTTTTCTTTAGATTACACAAAGATCATATAAATCACATTAAATTAGACATAAAACATTAAAAAATGTCATACATATAAACTATTAATAAAACATTTAAAACCCAGTTTCCTTTAAATTACACAGGTCATATGGTCATATGGATCTCGTAAGCCTTATGGTACTAGCCTACGGGTATGGACTTCCGGTAGCTCTATTCCCTGTTCTATAAGAAGGTTAACTTCTTTCTACCATTCTTCAGATATAATTAAATAACAACTCTTTTGGGAAGTCGGACAGGAAAACCAAAACGGAGACTTAGACCTATAAACCTACCCCCTACAGAACACAGGGTTCCCTCCTGGGATACTCCGCTTACTTGGCTTGGAGAGCTCATATAGTCAGATTAAGACTAAGATTAAATTACACAGTTCATATGTTCAGATTAGATCCTCTATTCCTAATCAATTCTAAAGTTTATTGATGTGATTAAATATGTATATAAAAAATGTTCCGGAGCATTATTCATACTAAAGTTTCAATGCATTATTCTCTTCAAAAGTAAGTAATGCACATCCTAAAATGACAAATAGAAAACTCACATTTAAACAATTCCACAAGTTTAAAATGCACGAGTTCCGAAACACAAGGGTTACAGGTTAAATATACTCCAAACGAAAATGGAAATGATGAGATTGCCAAAACCCAAATGGTACACGATATCGTCCGCCCTAAATCGCCGGATGGAAGAATGTTTAAATCTCTGATGTTTCAGGAAACTGGGGAATAATTAAATTTCACATGAATGTATGTGGCTACCTACGGAAAGTTGAAAAGTAATTCAATTACAGATCCAAAAATCCACGTCAGATGGAATAATGTTAAAATCTGTGATGTTTCAGGAAACTGGGGAATAAATTTCACATGAATGTTTGTGGCTACCAACAGAAATTCGAATAATAATTCATCAAGGCTGGGGCGGTTTTGGATGGAAGCTGGTTGTGTTGTGTCCAGAGGTAGTGAATAAGACAGACAGGAAAATATTAGAAAAGACAAAGATGTAGTGGGGCTGAGCTCTGACACGCCGCCGAATGAAAACTACGTCCAGCGTTTCCAACTGCTTTTTGTGATGTGGAAAATCTGTTTTCCAGTGTTCCATGGATTGGGTAGTGTTGCAGTGGATTTTTCTTTTGACTTCTTTGGAAAATCTGTTCATCACAATAATAAGTGCAGGAACATCCCATCTCAGTTTCCTTTAAATTACACACACATCATATAGATCACATCAAATTAGACACAGGTCGTAAGCCCTATGGTACTAGCCTACGGGTATGGACTTCCGGTAGCTCTATTGCCTGTCCCATAAGAAGGTTAACTTCTTTCTACCATTCTTCAGAGTATGCTAGGGGCCAAGTGACCGGATATAATTAAATAACAACTCTTTTGGGAAGTCGGAGCATTATTCTGGAGCATTATTCATAATAAAGTTTCAATGCATTATTCCCTTCAAAACTAAGTAATGCACATCCTAATAAGACAAATAGAAAACTCGACATTTAAACAATTCTACAAGTTTAAAATGCATTCGCAAACACATGGGTTACAGGTTGAATTTCCAATGGCAATACAAGGCTATTGTTCAGTGCACAAATTGCCTGTCATATGGCCTGATCAAAGGGTTGCATGAATGGACAAATAGACAATTGCCTCATACAATATTCCACGTTATACCTAAATATAACTAACAACAACCACCCAGTTCCATTGCCCACCTGGTTGCATGAATGGATCAAACCACTGTGTAGAAAAAGTGGAGCTGCTCGAGGCTCTGAGGACAGCTAGAAACTATCAACCCCAAGATCATATTACTGCTTAGGTATATCAGATTACTGCTCGGTATAGATTACTTGAACCCCAAAAGCATCGGATCAGATTACTTAAACCCCAAAAGCATCAGATCAGAAGCATAGGGAGGCACAGATCTCGTGCTATGCGCTCGTTCCTATGTACTGCTGGGTATTAGGTATATCAGTTTACATGGGCAAGGGCACTGGAAATTTCTCGCCAAAGCAGCGGGCATGTATGAGTAAAATCTCTGATTAGGTTTATGGATTATTGAATTTCGATATAATATTGCCTTCTACAGGGGAAATTTTTGAGGTTTTTGGTTATTGTTGATTCAGAAAACAATTTACTCATGTCATGGGCGATTAGATAGGAATTAATTCGCCAGCAAGTCTCTATATTTTCCCAGCAGAAACTTGAAATTTATGTATTGTGCAGGCCTCAAGAGAACTGGTAAGAGCTGCATGCTAAGGTGGAATAACTGTCTCCGGCCTGATCTCAAACGCAGCAAGATCACTTCCGAAGAAGAGCATTTGATTATAAAACTCCATGGCCGATGGGGAAACAGGTTTAGTATATAAACTTATAAAAAGGAATATATATAGTCGATTGTGATATTCAATATAGGTCTTTCTAAATTGATGCAATTTCAAATGGGCAGGTGGTATTGCATTGCAGAGAGTTTATCAGGAAGTCCGGACAACGAAATCAAGAATTGCTGGAGAACTCGTATTAAGAGAAAACTTAATGTACAGGCTGAGGGTCGCAGCAGTGGCATGGATGCAGACAACCAAATAGATTTTGAACACTAGAAGGGCTCTTACTGTCTCGCGACTAAATCTCAAATACTGTCTGACCAAGATCGTGTAGAACCTTCGAGTAGCTTCCCAAGGCAAAGTACTGAGGAGATAGAGGTTCAGACAAACAAAACCCCAAATCTGCAAAATGATATCTGGGCACAAGCGATTTCCCACACAGCTAATGCTAGTTCTGTTCCTACAATTTGTATTTCTATTTTAAAAAATCCATGAATATAAAAAGATAGAGAGAGACATACCTGTGATGATGGAGCTGGCCCTTGGCTATTATAGCTCCGCAACATCCTTAATTCCTGCTTCAAAATTCAAAAAAGAAAACCTCCTTAATTCCTGCTTTGAAATTCAAAAAAGAAAACCTCGGCTATTACACCTCCACAGCATCCTTAATTCTTGAAATCAACTTACAATTTCTATTCCTATTCTAAGAAAACCATGAATATAAATCGTTAATGCCTGCTCCAAAATTCAAAAAAGAAAACCTCCTTAATTCCAAAAAAGATAACCTCGGCTATTACACCTCCACAGCATCGTTAATTCTTGAAATCAACTTACAATTTCTATTCCTATTCTAAGAAAACCATGAATATAAATCCTTGATTCCTGCTCTAAAATTCAAAAAAGAAAACCTCCTTAATTCCTTCTTAATTCTTGAAATCAACTTACAATTTCTATTCCTATTCTAAGAAAACCATGAATATAAATCGTTAATTCCTGCTCCAAAATTCAAAAAAAAAACCTCCTTAATTCCAAAAAAATAACCTCGGCTATTACACCTCCACAGCATCCTTAATTCTTGAAATCAACTTACAATTTCTATTCTTATTCTAAGAAAACCATGAATATAAATCCTTGATTGCTGCTCCAAAATTCAAAAAAGAAAACCTCCTTAATTCCTGCTTAATTCTTGAAATCAACTTACAATTTCTATTCCTATTCTAAGAAAACCATGAATATAATCGTTAATTCCTGCTCCAAAATTCAAAAAATAAAACCTCCTTAATTCCAAAAAAGATAACCTCGGCTATTACACCTCCACAGCATCCTTAATTCTTGAAATCAACTTACAATTTCTATTCCTATTCTAAGAAAACCATGAATATAAATCCTTAATTCCTGCTCCAAAATTCAAAAAAGAAAACCTCCTTAATTCCTGCTTTGAAATTCAAAAAAGATAACCTCCGCTATTACATCTCCACAGCATCCTTAATTCCTGAATTCAACCTACAATTTCTATTCCTATTCTAAGAAAACCATGAATATAAAAAGATACAGAGAAAGATATACCTGTGATGATGGACCTGGCCCTCAGCTATTACGGCTCCATAGCATCCTTAATTCTCCACAGCATCCTTAATTCTTGCTTAGAAATTCAAATTCAAAAAGGTACCATCCTTTGTCACAAGCTGCAACAATACACAACCACAACAAAGACACAGACAGACAAACACACTGACAGACAAACCACAGAGACAAACAGACAACAGAGGAAGCGCTTCCATACAATACAAAGACTCTAAAAACGCTGCGTGCAAATGACAAAGGAGGTACATAAACTAAGCAAATTACAAACTCGGACATATATATATGCTGCCGTCCGTCCTCCACCGCCACCGAAGCGGATCCTAAAAATAATAGAATTCCAAAAATTGCTGCTAGACCGCGCCGATTTTCAAAAAAAACTTGGTGCGTTTGTCAAGAAATCCGTTATAAGCTTTTCAAAATATTCCATTCCACTTTGTTATTTAAAAAATAAAATTTGAATGTTATTTTTATTCTTTTGTTTTTAATTTTAATTTTTATGAGTGTCGAAGATTTATTATGCTGCCAACTCTACAAATATAACTGAAAATCTGCCATAAACAATGTCTGGTCCACTGGCAAGAATATGTTTGTGCAATATATTTTCAATCTGCAGTCTCGAAGATTTATTATGCTGCCACAAAGCAACTCTACAAATATAACTGAAAATCTGCCATAAACAATGTCTGATCCACTGGGAAGAATATGTCTGCGCAATATATTTTCAATTTGCAGTCTCACAATATATCTGGTCACTGTCCTCTGCTTCGCTAGTTTTGCTACTATGTGTGTGCTGATTCAGACAGGCATAAAAAAACTCAAGCCATTATCCTTGGTTGTACATTAATGAAATTATCTTATTTTATTTAATTTATGGCTCAAATTATCTTATGCTATGATTCTTTCTCAATAAAAATATGGAAATATGATTGTACATTAATGAATTATTTTATGCTATGATTAAGAATCACAATTCAAATGTGAGTCAAATAAAAGATAAACTTGGTGATGCTGACTTGATAGTATGTTTATAAAAATAACAAAATTATACAATTCAAATGTGAGTCAAATAAAAGATAAACTTGGTGATGCTGACTTGATAGTATGTTCATAAAAATAACAAAATGAAATGATCATTTTACTTGTTTTATCAGTAGGCGTGCCAGTTGTCCAGAATCAATGGTGTTCTTTAATATGTATTATCATCTATGTACTTTGAAATGAGTTAGTATTGAAAATTTATACAATTTAGACATAAAAATGATACTATTTTTTTTTAAAAGTATAGAGTATTTTTATTTATTTTTAAATATCATTGTCCAAGTTGAGACAAGGGACTTTGTACCAAAGCCTTATCCAGCTGTTTTTTATTAAAAAGTTAAATGAACCAGGGGAGCAGATTAGAATTGGCATAAGGTTTTGGTGCATGAGCACAGCTGTCCATAAAATAGGAATTATGGAATCAACACCTTAATTTTTTAAAAATATATATTTATAAAAAAATTCAAAGTTGTCATTCATGCTTCACTTCTCATACATCTTTCTGAAATTATTTTAGATTTCATATTCATCATTAAATGCTTCATACTAGAAAATTATACAAAATTTATTTTCATTTAAAGGAAATTATTTCAGATTTCATATTCATCATTAAATACTTCATACTAAAAAAATTATACAAATTTTATTTTCATTTACCATACTGAATGGAAGATACTTCCAAATCTTCCAAATGAGAGTGCTGCTCCGCCAAACACTAATACATATTATTACATTCTGACTGTGTTGTTTCTCTTCAATTGCTTGTAAGTTGTTCCTGTTTGTGCCCTCAACCTGTCAATGCTCTAAACCTCTCACAATTTGCAAATACAAATATTAAAATAATATTGTGGAGTTTGCATTGGGATTTCTAGGGTCTATGCTTTCTTCCATTGGCGGTGCACTCCCCATCCTCTTTCCCACCAACATTCCTTCATTTTTTTTTTGGCTTTGTGTTTTGTGTTATTATTGGCACTTTTTATTATGAAATGACATTTCAGCAAGCAATAAAGAGATGCATCCTTTCACTTCATTCACTATAAAGTGAAAGTCATAAACTTGCCATTAATCCAATCATTCATCTATCTCTCTACTACAAGGATGCTCTATCTCAATATAAAACTATTTGTTTCCATGGTTATCTTCCATTGATCCTATTGCATATAATTGAAATATATTGTTGCTATCTTAAAATCTAACATGGTATGAGTGCTGAAAGAAACCACTATAAGAATATTTTCCATATTCTCATTAGATGTTGTGTCTTGGTTAGGGTTTGGAGTTGTGAGGGTATTGACTCGTGATTGGCCCATGGTATTCCCTTCCAACCCATGGTATTTCATTAATATATAGTATTTACTAATTTCTATTTACTATGGATATGTTTTGTATGTGGAGTTTCACATATGAACATCGTTTTCTTCCCAATGCATGGTTTTACCATTCGGTTGGTGATTTTTATGCACACATAAAAAATATTTTTACATAGTTAAAACAATGATTACAATTAAGGAAGTCAAATGTAGCTAATATATTATTTAGAAATACATGACAACTGTCCTTCTTACACATGGTTTCACATAAGACATATTATCCTACCAAGAGACCAAGGGTTAGTTTATTGCATATGTGCTAGGGGTTTCTTTCATTTTTTATTTTCTCACGTGAACCATGTTTAAAACCTAGCCTTGTAATAGTTTCCATTCATGTTAAGTGGCACTTGGTGATGGATATTTCCATATGTATTGTGGAAACACGCAAGCCATGGTATGGTTTTGCATTTGAAATATTAATTGTTGCACATTATTGGAAATGGGCTTATTTTAGCCACTCTTAAAGTTTTAAAGAGTGAGGTATTTTTGTCCTATGTCTAAGACTTTGTTTGGCAACATTGTAAATGGGTTCAAGAGTAATTTTATAAACTCTTGGATAAAAAAGTATATTCTTGTTGGTTACACTTCAATGATTTCTACAAGTTGGCAGAGATCAAGAGGAAGGCAACAATACAAGTAGATCCATTGTGGAAACTCACGCATGCAAAGAAGTTGGATGAGCTGGATTCTAAATCAATTCAAGTGGTGACAGGAATAATGCATGTATCATAACTAAAAGAGAATGCATGGTACTCAGATGCAGAGTGACCAGTGTAGAGAGAAGCATGTTACTGCAATATATGATTCTCAGTTGCAGAGGGAATCTGGATGAAGAGGGAGCAGGGTGCTCCAGTACAGAGGGAGATGTGATGAGCTTAAAGATGGATGTTTGCAACATCGGGTAGACATTCCCCCAATATTAGCCATGTGACTTGGATAGAAGTGAATGGCCCAGAGGTAAGGAAGTATCAGCTTCCAGCCATCCTATGACGGGGTGAGGAGACTGGCCCTTGATGAGTAGTGTTGATGCATCGAGCAGGTGTTCCCCCAGTATTAGCCATGTGACTTGGCTAGGGGTGAATGTATCAAAGTGGGGAAGTTCCCTCTTTCGTACATCCTGTGACAGGGTGGGGAGATTATCCCTCAGTTGCACACACTATGCTCCTAGAGTTTGAGCATCGGAAATTCCTCTAGTATTGGCCTTGTGACTTGGCTAGGAATGAATGACCCAGAGTAGGGAAATGCCTTCTCCTATCCATCCTGTGATGGGATGGGGAGATTAGTCCCTAGTTACTCACTCATCAAGTCATGACTCAAAATGGGGTAGTTCCTTCTCCCAACCATCCTATGACGGGATGGGGAGATTAGTCCCTATATTCTCAGTCATCACTTATGCAAGCTTATGAAATACCTCTCCAGTGCAAGAAGAATACGTCGATGCTTCAGGATGTATTCATGAGAATGCCTCCCTCATTGAGAGGGAGTGCTGATGATTGCAACATCGATGAGACATTGATGCGACTCTCTCTTGAGAGGAAGAGAGAGGGAGATTGACACTTCTCAACGGACTGAGTTGTGTTGAAAGACCTTCCTTATGATGACGAGATGTTCAAGACAAGCCGTGATATAGATATATGTTCTAGCATGATGATACCTCCCTAGCTAAGAGGGAGTGTTGGTGTTGGTAGAGCCGGGAGGTATCCTCCCAAGTCGGCCCAGCAAAAAGAAATAATATTTAAATATATTTAAATACATTAATAATAATATTTATTGTGAAATGACATTTCGGCAAGTAATAAAGAGATGCGTCCTTTCACTTCATTTACTATAAAGTGAAAGTCATGAACTTGCCATTAATTAATTCATTCATCTATTTCTCTACTACAATGAAGTAATAAGAAGGTTACAACTCTGATCTCAATATAAAACTATTTGTTTCCGTGCATGGTTTATCTTCTAGTGATCATATTTATTTCCGTTGCATATAATTGAAATATATTGATGCTATCTTAAAATCGAACACCACTGCCAATAACATGTCAATTGAAGCCATGCCAATAGTTTTGAGGTTTTCTTTTATATGTGTAAGATACTTGCGCTATTTTCCCTACCTGGATTTTTCCTTTTGGTACTAGGCTGACAATGAAAATGTCTGTCACATGTTCTTCTTCTTCAACCTAACTCTTGCCTAAGAAAGGCCATTCAGATTCATATTAAAATTTTATATTTGATATTTCAAGCTGAAATCAAAATATACATTAACCTAGCCTTTTGGCTCGTGTCAAAAGTTCAAAAGAGTCTGATACCTATCCCAACTAAATAATACAATTATCCATTAAAAAAAAATAGGAAGCCCTATGTGCCTTTTCTTCTCGTCTTCAAAGAACAATCATAGCCTAATGACAAAAACCTCCTCTAGAAACCATCCACATATGTGAATCCTTTCCAGTCGAGATTAAAAGATTGAAATGGAATATTTGGAGGATAGAATATCCTAGGCTTATAATACACCTTAGAATATTCTTGCACTAATAATATACCTTACTGAAGGGTGAGTGCGGTTGTGGAAAGTGAGTCAAATTTTCAGTTGAAGATTCTATAGATGTGAGTGAAGGTGATTCGATCAAAGTGTGATTTTATTTCTAGTATTCTATTCATGATGGGTTCTAGAGCCAAGTTAGTGATCTGGCACTTTCGATTATCCTAGTTCATAAGCATGTTTGAATCTCCTAGAGTCTGGATGCATTTAATATCTTTGTCTTCGGCAATTTTTAACGGAGTTGTCTAAAAATTCGATAATTTGACCTGGATGGTGGGTTTTCACTGAAATTCGACGTTTTTATTTTACAAAATCTGAATTGAACTGTGTTTTAATGGTGATGTTGATGGTAAAAATGGATTCAACACCATCAAAAACCCCCGGGGCACCCAAAATTTCAGATTTTGAGAGTTGTAACCAGGATTTATAAAAAAAATTGTTGTATTTTTCAAAATCATACCGAAGAAATAAAAAGAATTCGTTTGAAATCGTAGAAATTTTAGACTACGCGATCTTTAACAAAACCCATAGTGCAAAAAAAATCTCTATTGTTTGTTTCTATAAGTGCTCCATATTCTATATACATATGGTGAAGCACCAATATCTGTTGGGTTTCTATAGAAGTCCCAAGGATTGAAACTACGTGGTCTTAGGACCATCCCCAGTGTGATGTACCTAGAGAATGTGCCCACTGCTGACTGTATGGACTTCAAACCTATCTGTCATTTATGAAGACCAAATACAACCACATATTTCATTTCCTCTATTCTACCTATCGAAATCCATTCCATCCATCCCCAATTTCCACACCCTTGCTCATTCACTAGTCAATTTTTACTAGCTCTAGTAAAAAAACCATATCTTCCTCTTAGAAGATCCAATTCACACTCTGTGAGTTTTTGCAAAAACCTAAGACTCTATAAAATCCATCCCAAGTAGTTTTGTATATAATTGAGCTTCCTATATACCCCTTCAATCCATTTCAAAATCGTTACCATGTGTTGTCCTGAACTCCCAATTCCACTCCACGTCCCTCCAAACCTATCATGAACCCCTCCAACTTTGCAATTTTTATTCTGCAGTATGCATAATATGAAAAAAAAGAGTCCAGAGCCACTCCAAGCATATCCAAGCCATCCCAATCCTTCCGTAGTCAAACCACAAGCCTCTTAGTAGTTATTGAAGAACCTTTGGAGCTAGTGTTCCATTTTGGAATCCTATAAGTGGACCATAAGATTGCTTTAGATTTATTAGAGATTTGGAAATAGTACATCAACAGTACACTAGAGTTTTGAGTTAGTGTGCTCGAATTCTAGTTGAGGTACATTACATCCAACAACCACCCCCGAGCCAAACTAAGACACCATCAAGGAAAAGGGTACTATATTTCTTCAACTAACCAATGTTTTCCCACTATCAATGTTAGCTTAATGATTTGTCCAAAAACACCTTCCATCAATCTTAGTGATAAGGTTTATATCCTTGCCATACCTAACACCTTTATGGTTCTTAGATCAATATACAAAGATGTAGACTTAGTATCTTTTGTTCAGTTAATGTTACTGGTGGCTTGCATACCTAACCCCTTTTTGGTGCTCACAACAATGTATTATATCCTTTAAGGAATTCCCCTTTTCTTAAACTTTAATTGCTATTCCCTTTTTCATGGTGTCCATTATGTCACTACATGGAACATGGACATTATTAGGGGTATCGATTTCTCAATTGTTTTAACAATTAGGCCTTATCATCTCTCTATCTTGACACTTGTCCTTATCTATTTCAAAAAAATGGAACTTTGATTTCCCACTTTCCCTCTTGTGGTGTCATAGTTGATCTTTTTGTGTGGCTTGCCCAGTCAGTTTTGTAAATAACAATAAAATATGGAAATAATTACATCTCACTAGCATTAAATAATGTTCTGTGGTGCTTCAATTTCAAATTCCATATTTGTGTTTAAATAAAAACACTAATACGATTAACTCAAATCTATTTTAACTTTAAGGGGTAATATCCTATGATAATCATGATCATTGCATTCCATTGATTCCATGAAGGTAACTTCCAAATGTGAATCATTATAGACATCCTTTTGCACAAAAATGAAAAGATCACTCATGAATTGTTGGAAGAAAGGATGATTCGTCCTAGTACAAGCCCCTACTCCTCCTTAATCATCGTGGTTTTGAAGAAAGAATACCACTAATGCATGTGTACTGACTTTTTCACTTTTAACAAGTTGATGATCAAAGGTAAATTTCCAATTTTAGTCAGTAGTGACCTCTTAGACAAGCTTCATGGTGCATAGTTGTCAATTAAACTTGATCTTTGTTTTAGTTATCACCAAATTTGGATGAAGGAATTAGATATTCCTAATACTACATTCCACACACATTGTAGGACATTATGAGTTTCTGTTGATTCCCTTTGGTCTTTGCAATGTCCCATGTACGTTTAAGATCCTCATGAATAGGCTTTTTGAGCTTTTTCTAAACAAATTTGTGCTCATCTTCTATGATGATACCTTTATATACAAAAAAAATTGGGAGACACATGTGGCATATGTTGATCAAGTCTTACAACTACCCTAAAATAATGACCTATTCATTGAATGCTCCAAATTCTCTTTTGGTTCTTCTAAAGTGGAGTATATGGGTTATATTGTAAGTAGTTAAGGGATGAGTTTTGACTCTTAAAAAATTGAGGCAATGAAAGACTAGCCATGCCTAAAGAACTCGATTTTTTTGCACGATTTCCTTGTCCTTACTAGATACTACAAGAAATTTGTCCAAAGCTATGGTATAAATCCCATTAACATTCTTACTAAAAAAATGTCTTTGTATGGTATGGTGCAATAGAATATGCCTTTCATTCCTTAAAGGAATTTATGTGTACCACTCCAGTGTCAGTAGCATTGGAATTCACTAAGCCTTTCATCTTAGAATGTGTGATTCCTTCAACACAAGTATTGGGGGCAATGATGATGTAAGAGGGGCTCCCATTGACATTCACCAATAAAAAATTTTGGGATAAAAATTTGGGCAAGTCACTACATATGAAAAATAAATGATGGTCATCCTTCATGTAATCAATACTTGGTGATATTAGCATATTGTGTCTCATTTTCAAGTTCTATTTCATCAACTACATGAAGTTACAAACTCCCATACAACCTACACTAATCAAAGCGACACATTACAAAATAAAAGGTGATTATTTTAGCGTAGTCATAAAATAATATTTTTTGAACATAATTCTTCTTTAATATCAAGGGTGTTGATTGAATTTGATTCATCTACCACGATAGGTCACCTTGGATTTAATAAAATGTATAAAAAGGTTAAGTGTTAATTCTTTTGGGACAACATGAACAATGAAATCCATAATTTTATAGTCAAATGTGATATGTGTCAAGGGAACACGGATAAAACAATGATGACACTTGGGGAATTGTATCCCCTACCATTCCCTGCAACAATCTAAGATGACATTTCCATGGATTTTATTGTTCGACTACCTAAAGCAAGAAACAAATACACCATCATGGCAGTTGTTGCCTGCCTTATCAAATATGACCACTTATGTGCCTTATCACACTCATTGAAGGAATCCACAGTTGCACAAGTGTTCATGGATCATATTTTTAAACTATGCTTTGCATAATCTGCGCATAAACTGACTTATCCTTGGTGGGACTTTGAACCTTCCATTATCATCCCTTGTGGCTATTGCGTACCTGATGTATCATCTGCTTGTGAGATTTTTGCATAAACAAACTTCAATTGCTGCACCCTTCTTGGAATGTGTGCACCTTTTACTAACTGAAAGCATATTTTGATTGGTAAGACTTGCGCGCTTTTAGGACTGTCAAGTTTCTTACTGTTGGGACACTCCCAATCCTTGACCAAGCAATGCTTGCACATTCCTGATTCTTCTTTCAACATGCTTTCACACTTGTTTCTTTGCTTAACCAACTCCTTGGTTGCTTGTGCACATGTACCTTTGTCCATCCAATTATTTTGTTGCTACCTTGAGTGAGTATGACTTGGTGGACTTGACTTATGAGTTGGTAGCACATGTAGTAGGATAAATTTCTTATTTGCTTCTTTGAACTGGATCTACATGATGTACCTTCCTTATGTTCTTCTTCATACTGATCATGCATGATGTATCCTTGGACACACATCTTCAAACTGAATGCAACTTCGAGATATACTTCTTCACACTAGAATCCAAGTCCTTCACCATCTTGCACATATACTTCTTCAAAGTGGCTTCCATATACTTCTTTAAGATGCCATAGGAATGATGTATCCACTTTGACATCAGTTGATATCAATGACTCAAACTGAATCAGTTGAAATCCTCTTTGACATTAGTTGACATCACTGACAACCAAAGTTCAACAGTTATTTTTCTTTTTGTAATAACAACAATCATTTAACGATTAATGGTATATTCACTTGGAGTATACAAGAGTTGTATTAAATTTTATCACACCCATTTATGTATGGAGGACTTACCTTCATGTTTGGACACTCTTTAATATATCACATGTAACAAGTATGATGTTAAACCGTACTCATAGCCAACCATGCCTTCTAGCACAATAAACATGAAAAGTTATTAGTTACATTATAAAGGCCATATAGAAAAAAATGTCAAAAACTATAATACTATTGACAAATACATATACATATTGTGTTATTACATAACACTTATATGTTAACTTGATGTCTATATCTTCAATGGTAAAAATTATGATTACCTACAAATCAAGATCATCGTTATTTTGGGACTCCAAGAAGGGTAAGCAACATAGACTTTAAATCATAGTTAGTCACTTTAATAAGCAAGGGTAATGTCAACCAGGTCATGAGCATCCATTTCAAGTTACATGGAATAAAATGCATATTCACCATTAATCATTTATTGAACATGATGAATCATATATCAAGGTGGATTCGTAACGACATAAAGCTCACAAATTATAAATATAAAGGATGTCCCATGAGATAATGAAATCTAATAATACAATAAAATAATAATTGCACTGAGAGAACTGAGGTTCTCTTAGCCTAGTATGGGAGAGATGTTGTCACGTTATGTTACATAATGTAAGTGTTATACCCTTATTTTCCATCCTTAGATCTTATAGGGGACATAACTTATGTATTATGTCCAAACACTACCTTTCTAAACCTTGAAATTGATTTTCCTAGTAAAAATGAGCCATATCACTCCTTACACCACTATAGAGAGGGATAAAGTCACTTATTATTTCATTATGGGGAATGAGAGCCTCTATAAGCCTCGTTTTTTCCTTATTTGTTGAGGAATTTTGATAAACGAGTTGGATACACATGTGTTAATCTAGGAACTCTTAATCCTATCTAAATATGAGAGTGCCTAGGAGTTTAGATTCATTTCATTCTCTTCCTCCATTCATCTATATAATGGAGGCATTTCAAGGGAGAATGGGAGGAAAATTGGAGAGTTCCCTTACTCTGCAAAAAATTATAGAGAGATTTTTTGCATAGTATTGTCATGCTATTGGGATTCTGGTTCATCCTATATCCATTGTGAACATTTTGGTTGAGGCAAGTAAGGCTTGGATCAAGGAGCTTGGAGGAGATCTGCATCAACTCACTCAAGGTTTTCTATTTGATGTACTCTTCTCTTTTTTCATAATATAGACATGTATCTTTCTTCCCCTCTACACATCATGTTGTTATAATTGCTATCTTGTTTAGATCTATGCATTTAATTGATGTCTATAGTAGATCTGATCTTGCTTGAGTAGATCGGATTATATATGATTATATATTGCTTAGATCTATGATTTTATGTTCATTTACATGTCTTATTCCATATGTTAGAAGGTCTTGAAGAAAGGCATTTGGTTTCTTATTTGTGTGTAGGAGCTAGGAGGTGGAGCTGGAGCAAAGTCTATCATATATGCAACAACTGGATCATATCTACACCAAAGGATTCTTCATAAGCCAAGCTATGCCTCCCTTCTTCCTCTCCTTCTCATAGTTTGAATGTGAATGAATGATTAGATCTAGGAGATAGAATATTAGATCTAGGGATTGAAAGTACATTGGTATACCCTCATGTCTGTCTTGGATCAAGGGAAAGGATCCAAGGGGTGTCTCACTTGTCCGCAAGATAGAATTCTCCACAATAGTAATGTTCCCAAAAATTAAAATTAATTAAAAAAATTCATGTTGGCTCATAACTCATCAAAAATAATAATAAAAAAGGAATTAAAAAATCCATTTCTGCTAATGGACGTGTATTTTTTTTTAATCTTAATTTTTTTACAAATTAAGACAAAAATTACACCTGAGTTCCCCCTTGAAGAGGCTTTCTATTTATCTATTTTGTTCATTATTAATGCATGGATTACTCTTTATGGTCTCTTTATTCTTGTTTCATGCTCTTTTGGGGATTTGTTGCTTAACATTTGGTACCAGAGCTTGGATGCATCCAAAACAAGATATCTTGTAATTTTCGCTATAAATTTTTTTCTATAAAATCCATATAGCGAAACCCATAACCCATATAGAAAAGAGGCCCAAGTATATGTGGTAAACGTTTTAGATCCCGACTCATTGCAAGTTTGAAGTTATTCCTAGTGGAAGGTAGGGTTTCTGACTAGTCCAAAAACTAGTCTAAAACAAGTGTTTTGGGAAAATGGTTATATATGGGGCATGCTAGATCCAAATTGAATGAGACCTACTGAAACAAAAAGAAGACAAACCACAGTATCTGTGGTAGAAATTTTAGACTTAGACTTCAACAATTGGACATGTGGAATTTCGTACACTTTTTCTCCTTTGGAAGGACCGAAAACAACAAGTGTTGGGAGATTCACCATATTTTTTTATTGGCACATTATAATTAGTTCAGACTTGTGGAATTCAAGAGAGAACATATCAGGCTACTTCAAGAAGAAATTTTAGACTTATAGGGGCCTAAATTACAAGGTTTTATGAGTTGGAAATTGGTCTTCAAATCAGCGTTGGAAAAAGGTACGCCATTTTAAATTTTGAAATAACTTTTAGTAGATGGATCTATTTGAGGTGAACACAAGGAGTGATAAAGATTTATATTGTTCAAAATGCCACCAAAATGAAGTGGAAAAAATCATACCCCAATAATCCACCTGAGGATTCATTCTTGACCTACGATGAAAGTGAATATCTATCTTTCCGAGTGTCCAAGTTGGAAGATATGATTAAAGGGTGCGCGAAAATGATTGATTTATTGAATTTAGATGAGAATATTATGGGAAATATGGATAATAATATGGGGGTAATTTTATAAGGATTGCTAATCTCATACACAATTCAAAGGAAAATATCCCTACATGTGATGATGTGTCTCGAGGTACTCAGGAAGATAAAGATGGTGTCCATGTTAAGCAACCTAATATTAATAAGAATATTCCAAAAGGAATTGATTCCGATAATGGAAGTAACCTGGGATGGTCCCCAAGGGGTATCCAAGTACCTAATATTGACATGAGGAAGTTTGATGGCAAGGGCCCCATAACATGAATATTCCATATGGAGCAATTCTTTGATATACACTAGGTGCCAAGTCTCCAAAAGGTACCTATTGCATCTTTATATTTAAAATCTGATCAGGTTGTGTGGTACCAATGGGTTTGTGAACACAAAACGAACTCCATTATATCTTGGCCCATTTTTATAGAAGAGTTGATATCATACCATGGTTATGTTAAGAGCAATTACTTCTTTACACATTTGATAAATCTAAGGAAAAAAGGTCTAGTAAGCAAGCACATTCAACAATTTCAAAATTTGAGTCTCAAAGTGTTCGACATACCAGATGATAAATTGTTGGATCTTTTTATTGAAACCTTGAAGGATAACATCCAACATGAGGTGCGCTTCTTCGAACCAACATACTTAGAGAAATATTTCATGGTGTCAAGGAAGGTTGAAAGTAAAAATATGGTGATGGCTACTAAAAGGACCACTTCTAACACATATAGAGAGAATAATGTTCCTTCTTCTACCCCACCTCAAAGGTTGACACCCCAACAACTGGATGCAAGAAGAGAAAAAGTTTTATGCTTTAATTGCGATAGCAAGTACAATAAGGGACATAAGTTTGGTGAAAAGAAATTATTCTACATAGATTGTGAAGAGGAAAATGAAAAAGAACGGGAACCATCTCAAGCTAAAGAAATAGAAGAGATTACTCCCACCACATCTTGTCATGCATTGGCTGGAATTAGCATTCCCCAAAATCTCAAGATCAAAGGATATATCAAAAAGAAAAAGGTAATAGTGTTGATTGATTCTGGTAGTGCTCATAATTTCATTCATTGTAAACTAGCCAAAGCTCTCAATTGCTTTGTATATCCAACGCTAGAGTTTCAAGTAATGATTTCAAATGGAAGAACTATCAATTGCTCATGGAAATGCCATAATATCAATCTTACTATGGGGATATATCTATTGAATAGTCTAATTATTTATATCCCAATCGGTGGTGTTGATGTTGTCTTAGGGGTTCAATGGTTACAATAATTGGGAACAATGGTTTTTAATTTTCAAAAAAATTTCATGAAATTTTCATGCGGAGGAAAATAATTTGAATTAAGGGGTGTCACAGGGAATCCAAGCAATGTGATAAGCTCTAATGGTATGACAAAATTGTTGAAAATGGGACATCAATGTGTAATTGCACAATTATGCTCACTAGATGTTTAAAAATATAAGAATCCTATTCCCATGGATATCCAAAGGGTCATTGATAAGCACTCCAAGGTATTTGAATATATTCCAAAAGGTCTTCCACCTACTTGATATTTTGATCATGCTATTCACTTAATTCCATGAAGTGCTCCTCCTAACATCAGACCTTATAGATACCCCTATGGAGAGAAGAGTGAAATTAAGTGTACGGTTGAAGAAAGGTTAGAGGATAGCATAATTAGGCCTAGCCAAAGTTCTTAATCTACACCAATGGTAATGGTACACAAGAAGGAGGGTTCATGGATTATGTGTCCAAATTACAAATATCTCAAGAAGATCAACATTAAAGATAAGATTCCCATTCCTGTTAGTGATGAATTATTACATGAACTACATGGAGAAACTTACTTCACAAAGTTGGATCTCCATTTAGGGTATCAATGGATTAGAATGAATGCAGAAGGAATCTCTAAAATAACATTCATAACTCATTAAGGTCATTATGAATTTTTAGTCATGCCTTTTGGACTTATGAATGCACCTTCCACATTTCAAGGTGTTAACACCCAAAAAGTGCTCACTAGCTCATTTCCTTATTCACGTGATCCATTTGTCCACTTTTCCACCATTTGAGCCTCTAAATCCATCAAAAGGTCATCAAAAGACCATAATACACCCTTTTCCCCCTCAAAAGATATATTTTTCCTCAAAAAAACATAAAAAAAACCCTCAAAAAGGGTCCAGAATTCCCAAAAATATTAAAAGGGAATAAAAATATTAAAAATATTCAAAAAAGGAAAAAAGAGGGAAAAAGGTACCTAAACCATGTTGGTCAATACCATTGGTTTTCTCAAAACCATAATGGTATTCCCCACCACCAAAAACTATAAAAAGGTGGTAGGGGGTCCTCACTTTCCATCCATCCATCATCCTATCCTCATGCTGTCAAAATCTCTCTTGAGTTCTTGACCATTGTAGCAATCTTAGAGAAGAGACCATTGGAGCCTGGAGCATCTCACCCTTGGAGTTGCTCAAAACATTCTTTTATTTCTTGTTCTTTCTATGAATCATTTTTAGATTTATTTGTTATATGCACATGTTAGTTTAGATTTAGATTTAATTCATAATCGTTTTTGCTTTCTATATTGAAACTGCTATCACATTGTTGATAGGTGCCCATTGCACAAGCTTGGTTGCAAAACCAAGCAACACAAGGTTTGATGAATTCCATTTTCAAGCCCTTCATTAGAAAATTTATTTTAGTATTTTTTGATGATACACTAATCTATAGCAAGTATTGAGAAGAACATTTTCAACATGTTGACATGGTGCTACAACTGCTGAAGGAGAAACAACTATATGCAAAACCTTCCAAATTTTTATTTGGGGTAAAGGAGGTAGAGTATTTGGGTCATATTGTGTCTCATGAAGGTGTGAAGGTAGACCCTAAGAAAATTAAAGCTATGATGGACATGTTGATTCCCAAAAACTTAAATAATCTTAGAGGATTTTTAGGTTTGACAGGGTACTACCAAAAGTTTTTTCGAAACTATGGAAGAATAGCAACACCTTTAATAGCATTATTGAAGAAGGAAGCATTTTCATGGACTCTAGAGGCAACTCAATCTTTTGAACAATTTAAAGAGGAAATGTGCAAAGCTCATGTTTGACCACACCATACTTCACAAAAACCTTCATTGGGAATGTGATGCCTTAGGAAATGGAATTGGCATTTTTATAATGCAAGAAGGACGACCCCTTGCTTTTGAAAGTCAACCAATCAAGGGTGATAACTTATAGAAACCCATTTATGAGAAGGAAATTATAGCAATACTACATGCACTTAAGTAATGAAGTCCTTACCTAATAGGAATGCACTTCAAGGTCAAAATAGATCATGATAGTCTTAAATACTTCTCGAAACAAATACTATCTTCATAAGAGCAACACAAATGGGTAACCAAGATGTTGGGATATGACTTTGAAATCATCTATAAAAAGGGGAAACAGAATGTGGTGGCAGATGCACTATTAAGAAGAGATGAGGATGATGAGCCTCATTACTTCATGTGATTTTGATTATAAAACCCAATTGGGTAGTAGAATAAAGGAGAGAATGGAAGAATGACCAATATATGTGGAATCTCATTCAATGGCTACAGAAGGATACAAGTGTATCAGATACTTTTGTGTGGAAAAATGATTCACTATGGTATAAGGATCACTTATATATATGTAAGAACTCCCAACTCAAACAAAATATCCTTTTGGAATTACACACCTCTCCTATTGGTGGGCACTAAGGATTCCTAAAAACATACCACAGGGTCAAGAAGGAACTTTTTTGGGAAGGTATTAAATCTTATGTTCAAAGTTTCGTGGAAGAATATTTGGTTTCCATACAATAAGGTTGAAACAATTAAGACCCGTGTTCTCTTACAACCATTAGAAATACCTTATCAGCATCAGGCGGAAGTCTCAATGGATTTTATCATGAGTCTACCCAAGTTAGTGTTGGTTGTGGAGCCTGATATTCGAGTCTCATAGATGATGATTCAGCCGTGTTTGAACCCCAGGTTTGGTTATGATCCCGTCACGATCCCCAATAGTTTACGGGCCCATGGTTTTGGGTAACTCGTGGTATTTTCCCATTGTATTTCCCTTATAAAAGAAAGACATTGTAATACGGCTAGGGTGGATGGATTAGGTATTATGCATTGTAAAGGATCTTTAAGATCGTAAGAGAGACTGTGATACAGTGAAGAGGAAGTGCAGCGGCTGTGCTGCAGGTTGTATCCCTTCACTTTGTTAGACGGTATAATAATAAGGACTAGCAATTTCAGTGTGGACATAGCCCATCTTGGGTGAACCACGATATATTGGTGTCTCTCTTGTAATGTGTTTGTGTGATTATATTTGCATGTATGTTTATTGTTATTGCTCTGCGATCCTGTTTTCTAATAGTTAGAAGGGAAAAATGTTATTATGGTGATTGTCGATAGATTCACAAAGTAAGCACACTTCTGTGCACTCTCTAACCCTTTTAATGCAAGTACAGTTTATGCATCCTTCATGGAAACAGTTCTGTTATCACATATATAGTAGCCGGGATACCATACATTTTTTGTCAGATTCCAATACACTATTCAGCCAGTTCCCTTGCATTGAGATGTTGAGATGAGCATCTATTATGGATCACTATCAGATTTATGGACAATAGTTTTATTCCCCATGCCATGACTGAGTTTCAGGACACTCAAAGAGATGACCGAGGTAGCCATTTAGCCATTTATACAGAGCAGTCAGTATTTCCCAGAGTTACAGTAGCACTTTCAGAGGACAGATGTTGGTTCAGATGATGAGCATTCAGGTATATGACTCAGCAGGTATACTTTGGTGTTTTGGTTATATTGTTTTTATATTCATTCTTGTAGCATGTCTTAGCATTTAGTATCATGATCTAGCGATCATATAGATATGTGGACCTGGTTGTACTTATATATTATTATCATATTGTCCCTACTCAGACTTAGAAGTTCTTGACCTATACTCATCGATTTTACCCTCCTTAGGGAGATTAGAGGTGATTATTCCCACCATACTGTGGCTTGCTAGTGTTGGTTTCATTACTCACTGTCTTCATCCATCAATTACCTACCTATGTTTGTTATCTACCTTGACTTACTACTTGACTAGTGGCATGGAGGACCTTTCCCCACTGTAGCCTCTGTATTGGATAAGCTTCCCTGTTTATTGTGTCTCGGATCTGAGTTGGTGACAAAACTTACCTTGTTGAGTTGGATTTCCTCATGAAGTACCCCTAGTCACTAAAGATGTTGTTGGCTAAACCTAAAACAGATAGTGCTGCCATAAATGAAAAATTGTGAAAAGAAAATGTTATATCTATTGTGAAAATCCAAATGAATCCGACAAAGAAATATCAAATGTTATATCTATTGTGAAATGTAAATACCTAGGTAAACAAGTTGTCTAAAGACACACCTAGAAGTGCTCAGGTAAACAAGTGCCTTAAAAACACACCTGCAACAAGAAGCCTAATGAAATGTAAATCTATGCAATGTGTTTATAAACACACATAGATCAAATGCTATGGAAACTATAGGCTCAAAAAATCAATGGAACATAAACTCTATATCAAAAAGATTGCTGGCCTCATTTGTATTATGGATTGTGAGCATCTGCCAAGGTGAATAAACACTCTTTGAACAACTTACCCATTTGTGACACACCGTCATTCCCTGTGTTATTTCTTTTCTGGTATATGCTATGGTGTGTATTCCCTTTTCCATATCCTAAGTGTCACAGTGTTAAGTCAGTAAGTCATCCCTTGGCCTAGCCATGTTTATTTTAGCCTTCACCCTTCACTAGCAAAATGGTCACAACTATGAAGTGAGTATGGTCTTGAAAGTCTGGTTTGAGTAATAATAATAATTAATGACTTTATATATTTGGATTTAGATCACCAGCAATGATTAATTTTTTTTATAATTGCTATTTGAATGGATTGTAAAGCATGTTTTAACCTCTGACACCTTGCAGCAGTTTGAGTTATATTTTGGTCATGTTGACTTGGTCAAACTTAGTTTGACCAAAGGTCAACCATATGACATGAGATGAAAGACCTCATATGATACAAATATATGATATGTGGTTGGTACAGGTCACCATGATGGTTCTATGCAGTGGTTTTAGGCTTATGATGATGATTTGTGCTTTTCAACACTTTTACAGATTATTATTATTTGGTCTACCAGAGATGATGAGTATTTATTTTTGACCATGCAGAGGTTTATATGGTGTATGAGTACACATATTAGATGAATTTGGACCTTCTGAGTCCAATGGTATAGTCCATTTTCAGTTTCGTGCAGTTACATTGATGATTAGCCTCAGTTGTCTATCCTAGTGCAGTTTTGGCCTATCAGAGGTCCCGTTAGAGCAGAGCAGAGAGTTGATGAGTTCACCTAGGGAGATGTGCATGGAGGGGGTGTTCCAACCACTTGATTTTATCATATTAACCCCCTCCTAGACATCCTGGTGGCCTCACCTTGACAGCGCAGGAACTCCAGGAGGAAGTTTGGGTAGTTTCACACTTCCCGAGGCTGTCTAGAAATGGTGAAAATGGCTACTGAAGGATTTGATTTGGGCTACTGAGGCAAAGTTTTGGCATGGGATGATTTGTGATGATGAGTGGGATTTCTTCCACACCTTCTCGAATAGTTTCAGCTTCAGTGGGACCCACACCCATCACTTATGGCATTTTATATTGATTTCTGGAGCCCCCCCATAAGGCTCACGACTTTCCCAGAGAGTCATGATTTGGTGTCTAGCATGATTATTTTTGGATATTGTGCCATGGGGATTGATAAAGGGTGTTAATAATTACCCCTTGGACCCACCATGAGCTAGATATATTGTTTTATCATTCATTTTTGGTGGGACCCCCTCTTCTAGGGCGATTTGGTCTATTTGATGTATTATTTTATTAGTGATCCATATATTGTATTGTTGAGATCATCTCAACCATTGATTATATATTTTGATCTTTTAATATTAGCCACTCATTCAAAAAGTGGTTAGGGTTATGGCCTCTCTTCATCCTATTTAAAGGAGAGAGCTTCTCATTGTAAAGGGTCTTTGGCTATTGGAATCTCGATATAGAAAAACTTTTATGTGGAAATCATTGTGGTCTCCTTTGCATCTAGTGTTCTTAGATGGTGATTGGAAAGTCTATTATATCCTAGCATTTGGGAATTTGTTGGAAGATCTATTTTTCGTGGAAACTTTGTCTTGTTTATAGGAGGGCGAATTCATCTTGGGCGTTTTTGCAGGGTTCCTCAACTCGCTTGGCTTGGCATTCGCTTGTATCAGGGGGTTATCATTAGTATCATTGTGATATATGATTTTATCTTGTTACTTCTTCTGTAGCATTTGTCTTTATCTCTTGATGCAATAAATTTGATATTGTTGACATTTATTGTGCAGGAGGGAGGGTGCATTGGCTTCCTTGGGCAAATCGATTTCATAGAAAACTACTTCAAATTGCTTCAAATTGATTGGGATTGCATAGATCATCATCATCAAGGAATCTACAAGGTTATCCAGGCAATATCCATAGGTTTGTTCTTCGTGTCTTGGTTCCAATCCATTGGCATAGCTACTTCATTGCTAAAACCCTCATATTTCAAAACCCTCATTTTACAATTTCTCAGATCTAGCAAGATCTACTTGGGTTTTGGGTATAATATTTGAAAACCACCTCTATAGCATCCATGACAATTTAGATCTATAGTTTGGTGTGGATTGGCCTTCATCCGACCCATTTCCCAAGGCAAATTAGCCTCTCCAAGGGAGGTCGCACTTCCTAGTTGGGTGAGTTTGCTAAGATATAGCACCTAGGTAGGTGAGATCCCACTTGATCCTTCATCTCCACAGTTTATAACCTACCCCTAGTGTGTCACTTCAGTGATTTTTGCCTCGTGGGACCCATTCCTCATTTTGAGGGTTGAGCCCCACTTTGGTCACTTGGTGATACATTTCAATCTTAGATCTACTGAGATCTAGCAATTGGATGATCCTAAATTTCAAGACCCACCTATATTTACACCTCAACATCCCTGATCTACAATTTGGTGGACATCCGACTCCATTTGGCCCACTTCCCAAGGCACTAATCTATCTCCAAGCCCTCACGACTTTCTTGGATTGTTGAGTTGGCTTGCGGTTTGGTCTTTGTCTTACTGCTTGAACACCTAGACATTGTCATATCCACTTATCAAGCTTATCTTTGGTACTAGTTAGCCCCAATTTGGTCCCTAACTACCCTGCATTGGACACGATTCACAAGGCAGTGGATTTTCTCATATTTGACTAGTACCCTGATCCTAGATCTTGTTTCAAATATCATAAGTCACTCACATAACCAAGTTGGACCAAATCCACATTGTTTAAGCCTCTTGATCCAACCTATCACTCATCTTGTGACTTCATCCATAGATCTAGGGTTTACCATACACCTTACGTACTTCATCCATACTTGATTTGATCTGGTGTCTTGGTCTGATCTCTCCTATCGGGAGTAGATCTAGGTCTCCTCCTTTTTGGTCTTGGGCTAGATAACATAAAGTGAATATTGCCTCGATTGGAGTGAAAACCATCCATTGAAAGTCAAGGCTATCTTGGTTGCACCTCTTTGGTTGCCCATCCCCTATGCCATCCATCTTGGATCCATCTTTAGGGGCAACTACAAGTTTGGTGATAACATTTTGGTGCCATTGCCGGGGAGGTAGAGGCTTACCTTCGGTGTCTGTGAGTGTCTGTGCGTTAACTCTTATCTTATCGCATCTGCTATTTTTCCTTGGTGATTGCATTTCTAATTCCATAACTATTTCAATCACCAGCTTAATTCACTCATCTCACCTCTCCTACGACATATTTCATTTCGGTGAATTACTTGTGTGGTTCACCTGGCGAATCCACCCCGTGACTCTACTGAGAACCGAACCCAACGTATAAATCCTAAGTTCTTAGAATGCCTTAATATTGAAGGAACCCTTGTAAATTATACTCGAAACAGAAGACAAATCAAAGAAGGATCATCCAATTTTCTTTGGAGTATCTATAATCACTCATCTTCTCCAAGTCATTCTTTGGGATCTCCTTCAACCTCATCTATTCCAATGGCTAGAACAAAATCTAGTGGAAACCAGAATGTTCCTCCTCCCCCACAAAATTGTAGGATCTTTGGAAGGAAGGCTAAACCATCTCCTTTGGATTTTTATCAGATCCAAGGAGCACCCCATGATATGCCCGAAAAGTATTTTGAAAAGGTTCCCAAGTTTGATGGAGTATCTGCTATCTCCATTGAAGATCATGTTGATAAAGTCTGGGAACACATGGAATCATATGGAGCATCTGAGGAAGATGTTTTCATGAGGGGTCTCCTGACATCTTTAGAAGGATATGTTCGGAAGTGGTTTGACAAGTTGTCTTCCTCATCCATTGATGGGTATGACAATTTTGCCAACAAACTTAGTAGTGAGTGGTCCTGCAAGTTAGATGGGAAATTTCTCTTGCATCAACTGTTTGACATTAAGAAAAGAGAAAATGAAACGGTCCATGATTTTAACATAAGATTTTACAAGACTGTATCCAATATCCCTGAAGAGATTAAATCAAAAGATCAAGCGATTGTTATTCATTACTTAAATGCATTTGAAGGATGGCTTGGTTATCACTTGAAGGATAAAAATCCCAATGACTTAAATACTTCACAATTCAATGCAAAAATGGCTGAGCAAAATGCAGCATCTATGGGGAAACTGTGAGTATTTTGATCACAGAAGATCGAGGAACTATGGAGAACCTCACAAAATCGAATTAATTTGCAAAAATAGTGGAAAAACTTGAAAAAGATGATAATTTTACACACAATGTATGCTCAAATCTTTGATTAACTGGCTGTCTAACATATGAAAATGTTAGTAACAGGTTTTTATTACATCCATGAGAAAATCGAGAGCATTAGGTGGCTCAAGCTGAGTGTACAAGTCATCAATGCCAAATTGGCCTCAATCCCCCCTAGGTGGGTCCAACTCAATCCCAATCACCCCAAACAGCCCCGAATTCTGGTGTGGAGGTGGCTGAAGCATGTTGGATCAATAATGAGCTCAAGGCAGGCGTGGGTGAGCAAGTAGAGGAGGTTTGGGGGCCCAAGGGAGCATTAAATGCTCCAAATCTAGCCAAAAAAGGGCAAAAATCCACCCTAGCGCCCTTGGTCAACTAAAATTCCCCAAAACAAGGAGAGAGGGCACACCAGCAATTAATGAGGGCGCACTTGTGGACAAAACTGGAGGCTGGGTGAACTGGTTTGCTTGGAAGTGGGTGTGAACACTCTCAAAGGTGGGTTTTTGACCAACTATAGTCACTTAATCCAAAACATGGTTTAATTAAGCACATGGGAAATAAAAATTTATGGATTATGGTACTAAGTGTGGTTACTATTCTAACACCCCCCCTTAACCATAACTTTGTACATCTCATGAAAGATAAGTGGGAGGCCTTGGCAACAAAGGCTCAAGTCACCTCAATACAAACAGAAATTTTATTTGTCCATATGAACCGAGGAAAAGAAGTAAAACCTCATGGGATAAAAACTTCCCTCAAAAATGGACATGGGGCTGAACCTGCAATTAAATTGCAGCAATCACCATCCATCACTCACTCCAAGCAAAGCTCTCAAGTGAGTGAAGGTCTTCTCAGTAAAGCACTTGGTGAAAATGTCAGCAGTTTGCTCGGTGGATGGGCAATACTGCAGTGAAATCACCCTGTCATGCACCAAGCCCCGAATGTAATGCATGTGGATCTCAATGTGCTTTGTTCTTTGCCTCTGTAATGGATCAGTAGATATCTTGATGGCACTTTGATTATCCACCCAAATATTGGTTGGAGAATCAATAGCAACACCAAACTCCCGAAGAATGCCTTGCAACCAAACACACTGTGTGGCTGCGTTCACTGCTGCCCTGTACTCGGCCTCTGCTGATGAAAGAGAAATTGTATGTTGTTTCTTACTTGACCAGCAAATAGGACCTTCAGCAAACATAAACACAAAACCTGAAGTGGACTTTCTATCGATGGGATCTCCCGCCCAATCGGAATCAGAAAATCCAGCTAGTTGAAGTGAAGAACCAGCTGCATAGTGTACCCCAAAGTTCTTTGTTCCTTGGACATAATGAAGGATCCTTTTGGCTGCCTTCCAATGGATCTCATGTGGCTGCTGCATATACCTTTCTACAGCACTTACAGCATAAGACAAATCAGGTCTTGTATGTGTAAGGTACAGCAAACTTCCAACTAGCTGCCTGTAGAGTGTGCAATCCACCAATGGAGAGTCTTCAAATTCACCTAGTTTTATGCCTGAAAGGAATGGGCACTTGGCTGCCTTACATTCAGCCATTTTAAACTTGAATAACAGGTCTGAAGCATACTTAGGTTGACTCAGCAATATACCTCTCTCAGATTGCTCAATTTCCAAACCCAAAAATTGCCTTAGCAATCCTAGGTCGCTCATGGCAAATTCACTGTGCAAAGAAGCTTTAATTGAGCCAATTTGTTTGGTGCAGCTCCCTGTAATTAAGAGATAATCAACATACAATACAATGACCTGCAAATTATCATCACAATGCTGCAAATAAACATTTGGATCAGACTTGCATCGACAGAAACCAATTGAGAGCAAAAAGGCATCCATTTTGGCATACCAAGCCCTGGGGGCTTGCTTGAGTCCATAGAGTGACTTCTTTAACCTGCATACAAGTGTGGGATCCTCTTGGAATCCTTCAGGTTGCTGCATATATATCTCTTCCTGTAGCTCACCATGCAAGAATGCACTTTTGACATCCATGTGGTGAACTTCCCAACCTTTACTAGCTGCCATGGCTAGAGCTAGTCTAATTGAGTCCATCTTTGCAACCGGTGCAAAGGTCTCTGTATAATCCACACCATGGATTTGTGAGTAGCCCTTATCCACTAACCTAGCCTTATACTTCAGATCAGAACCATCAGCAACAGGTTTGGTTCGAAAAATCCACTTACATTGCACAAGTTTCCTCGTGGGAGGAAGAGGCACCAAATCCCATGTTTTGTTCTCTTGGAGAGACTGGAATTCTTCTTGCATTGATGCTCTCCACCTTGGATCATTATGAGCTTCCTGATATGATGTTGGATCAGATCCAATCATCATATAACAGTGATCAGCAAGTTCACTCTCATTAGCAAAGGAAGCATTGATTGTTTGAGATCTAGTCTTCCTAGGCTCTTGGGGATTGCCTGCCAATTCACCTGCATCTTGTATGATTTTTTCAGCCCACTTGGGCCTTGATGGTGACTCATGTACAGCAATGTCATCTTCAGCCATGTCATCTTCAGCAATATCAGAAAAATTAGAGGTGGAATCATCACTAATCTCATCAAGGTGTGGAGGAGAGGAGCTTTCCCCCGGTGCAAGCTCAAAATCTGGAATTGGTTCTTCTTCGAATTGCACACTTCTCTCAATGAAAGTTTTAAGTGTGGATGTGTCAAAGAGCTTGTAGCCCTTTTTGTCCTCACCATATCCAACCATGATACATTCCCTGCTCTGTGGCTCCAAAGCCTTCCTTTTTTCTGATGGAATTCGAGCCCATGCTCTAGACCCAAAAATCCTGAAATTTGACACATTTGGTTTTTGGCCAAACCATGCCTCATAGGGGGTTTTTCCTTTGACTGATTTGTGAAAGGCTCTGTTCTGAATATGAGCAGCACAATTGATGGCTTCAGCCCATAGCTTAGGGCTTAGATCCCTAGCTTCAATCATGCAAGTAGCCATCTCCTTGAGAGATCTATTTTTCCTCTCTGCCACACCATTTTGCTGAGGTGTGTAGGGGATTGAATGTTGCATTTGGATGCCACATTCCTCACAAAGGTGCTGAATGTTATTATTCACATATTCCTTTCCATTATCAGTCCTAAGGATCTTTATCTTATGACCACTATGGTTCTCCACTAGGGCTTTCCAAATCTTCAGTTTCTCAAACACTTCTGACTTCAATTTAAGGAAGTAAACCCAGCAGAATCGAGAGTAGTCATCTATGAATGTAAGTACATACCTTGATCCACCATATGATGGAGTGGGAAGAGGACCAATGAGGTCTGAATGTACCAATCCAAGTGGTTGAGTGGCTCTCCTTGCCATTCCCTTCTCATAGCTGCGCTCAGGATGCTTTCCAACTACACACCCAATGCATGCACCATTTGAAGATCTGATTTCTGGAAGTCCTTCCACCATCTCGTCCTTGTGCAATTGCTGGAGATATTTGTAGTTCATGTGGCCAAATCTTTCATGCCACAACTTGGAGGTCTCGTTGGCATGAGAGACAAGAGCATGGTCACTAGAATTTGGAATGAAATTTGAGAATTTGTACATTCTCTCATCATGATCAGCATACCCTACAGCCACAACTTGATTTGAGGAGATTTCTGAGATTTCTACCAAATCTGGAGTGAATGTCACTCTCTTGGCTTCTCCTGTATGGGTCATTTGATATACTGATAGCAAATTTGCAGCCAATGAAGGTACATAGAGCACATCACTGAAATAGCCATGCTCCATGTCAATCCTACCAATCCCCTTGGTCTGGATTTCTGAATCATCTCCCATTCGAACTGTTGGGCCACCATTCGAATGCATAGAGGAGAAGATCTCTCTGGATGAAACCATATGTCTGGAAGCTCCTGAATCAATGATGAAGGAAGAGGGATTCGAAGTACCTGCTACCAAAGCATGACACTTCTCCTTATTGTCAGGATTTGAGGTGCTCTCTTTCTTCCTTGCGCCCTCAGGGACTGGGATGTTGTTCTTCTCCAGTAGCTGCGCCATTGAGTCAATGGTTTTCTTCATACATGAGCTCTCTGGATGCCATCCCCTATGACAATAGGTGCATTTGGTCTTTTCCTTTCCCTTCTTGTCCTTCTCCTTTGACAGATTCGAACCCCCATCTGCAGACTTGGTCTTGTCAAACTTCCTCTTCTCTTGCTGCTTCGAATTCTTGGCTTTCTGCTTTCCTTTGCTTGCATTTGAAACACCCATTGCCAATGCTTGGTCCTTTGATTTTATGGTGCCCATCTGAACTAGTTTATCCTGCTCCTGAGTGAGACAATCCATGAAGGTAGCTAGTGATGGCATTTGCCAATTTCGAAGGGTCATTTTGGCTGAGTGAAATGTGCTAACAAATACTGAAAACTCTGGGCCTAGCTTCGAAAGGATGGACAAAATCAGTTGTTCCTCCTTCTTAACAATTCCACATTGTTGCAGTTGAAGCACCAGTGACTTGAATTTCGTGAAGAACTCCTGGATGGTTTCAAAATGCGCTGGGCTCAAGCTAATGAGCTCGTTTTCAAGCTGGTGGCCTCTCAGTTCATCAGTTTTCCCAAAGAGTGATTCTAGCTTCACCCATACTTCATTGGGAGTTTTCAAACTATCTGTATGAAACAAGAGTTCCCTTGAAATGCTCAGGCATAGCAATCCATAAGCTTCATCAAGTCGATTGTAGTACTTTGCTTTCTCCACAGCAGAATTTGGCTCCACTTCTGTGCCCATGGTTACTCTATAGAGACCCTTAGATCTCAGCTTTATAACCATCTCAGCCTTCCAATCGAAAAAATTGAAGGGTGTGAGCAACATTTGGTTTTCTTCCATGACTGCTGCGTTAATGGTGAGAAAAATACTGAAACACCTGCAAAAAACACTCAATTTTTATCTGGAAATCCTCTCTAGAATGCAGTTCAACGCTCAATGTTGGCCTGCAACTCACTAACTCCACGATGGCTCTGATACCATGTGAGTATTTTGATCACATAAGGTCGAGGAGCTATGGAGAACCTCACAAAATCGAATTAATTTGCAAAAACAGTGGAAAAACTTGAAAAAGATGATAATTTTACACACAATGTATGCTCAAATCTTTGATTAACTGACTGTCTAACATATGAAAATGTTAGTAACAGGTTTTTATTACATCCATGAGAAAATCGAGAGCATTAGGTGGCTCAAGCTGAGTGTACAAGTCATCAATGCCAAATTGGCCTCAATCCCCCCTAGGTGGGTCCAACTCAATCCCAATCACCCCAAACAGCCACGAATTCTGGTGTGGAGGTGGCTGAAGCATGCTGGATCAATAATGAGCTCAAGGCAGGCGTGGGTGAGCAAGTAGAGGAGGTTTTGGGGCCCAAGGGAGCATTAAATGCTCCAAATCTAGCCAAAAAAGGGCAAAAATCCACCCTAGCGCCCTTGGTCAACTAAAATCCCCCAAAACAAGGAGAGAGGGCGCACCAGCAATTAATGAGGGCACACTTGTGGACAAAAATGGAGGCTGGGTGAACTGGTTTGCTTGGAAGTGGGTGTGAACACTCTCAAAGGTGGGTTTTTGACCAACTATAGTCACTTAATCCAAAACATGGTTTAATTAAGCACATGGGCAATACAAATTTATGGATTATGGTACTAAGTGTGGTTACTGTTCTAACAGAAACAAAACCTTTTTGATCATTTTACCCCATCCACTTCTAGATCTGACCCTAAACTCTGAAAGCCCAAGGAACCTGTGAGTGAGCCAAAGGAATCAAAGGAAACATTAGAAACAATGCAAGAAATGATGAAACAATTAACTGTCCTAACTAAGAGTGTCACAAGCTTAAATGATCTTGAGAGACACAGAAACCCTTATGGCCCTAAAACTTATTGGAACAACAATAGAAGATCTAAGGGGGATAGAGATAGGCGACGACTTGAGTATCGAGAAAACTCTGAGAAAAAGAATGTTAGTTGGTATGATGAAACTGAAGAAGAACCTTCTGACACCAACTACCATGATGACCAACCAGATAAGGGTGAAAACATGAAGTTGGGAAACAGTTTTGGCTTGTTTTTGACAAACAAAACTGCTAAATTTTATGGTTTTCAACTTCGACCTTTTCAAATCCATATCTCCCTTAGGAATTTGAACTTGAAGTAAACACAAAGGTTTTAGAGAATTGAATTAGCTTTCTACTCGTATTTTTTTTAATTTTTTTTATGGACGTATCGTGGGACAAATTTGTTGTCAACCAACGGCATATACTTGAAAAGTTTAGGTACAGATAATGAGTGACCTGTGTTGACAACGGTTTTTTGATAGATGGTTATTCATTTTAGGGAAAAAATTTGTAGGCTCATAATATACACACACTAAACTTGTTCTTGGACTATATTTTGAGTTTTTTAAGACTCGGGAGCTATTTTTTATTATTTATCGAAACATCATATGTTCAGAAAATGGTACATTATTGACACACGTTGGTGAGCTTCAATTTTCTTTTTAGTGTGACTCTTATTGGAAAAACTAAAAGTACCCTTTTGAAGAGCCAAGCCAATTATGATCTTTGTAAAATTTCAAATTTTTTGGTGTTTTCTTTGTTATGATATTGAATTTTCATTTCGGGTGATTTTAAAAGTAATAAAATTCTTAAGGGATAAGGTTTAGAAAAAAAATATTAATACATAGAAATTCAAGTCGAAATGAAACAATTATTATATCATAAAACTAGATTCGGAGATGAATCCATTGCTACCAAGTCCGACAAATAATATTTATAATTTGCAGGGGTTCGGGCTTGCTGAAGTTGCAGGTTCCAGAAAGATGCCATATATTTTCACAGGTTTGTTGACCATAAACTCTCGGCCAAAAAAATATCTTCCAAACTCTCGACCGAGAGTTTAGTTCAAACTCTCATCCGAGAGTTTTTTTTAAAATACAACGCGGTGATTGGTTCAAACTCTCAGCCTAGATTTTTTTTAAACTCTCGACCGAGAGTTTGAAATCTCAAAACTCTTGGCCTAGAGTTTTTTAAACTCTCGTCCTAGAGTTTTTTAAACTCTCGGTCTAGAGTTTGAGGTTGACTTATTTTCCCGTGATCATCCGCTCGCGCTCCATTTTTTCACTCTGTTTGTCATAAAAGTGTTTCCCAGGTTTGCGATTTCACCCATAACATCAATTTCATAAATGACTTATCTTATGATGAAGATTTTGGAAGAATCCTTCTAGAAGAAGAGCCATGGGAGAAAGAAGAAGAAATAATTGAAGAACCTAGCTCCTCATGTTGTTCCATAGATCTCCCAGAACCTAGCTCCTTTCTTTCCATCTTGTTGAGGATGAAAGTGAACTTTGGGAAGATGATCAAATTGAAAATATGTTCATGGTAATGGAAGATTCTGATTCCTCTTTTGAAGAAGAACATATAGTTGAGTTAGCTGGAAGGATAAATTTGGACTTACTTAGAAATGAATTTGCTGAAGAAATAAGTGAATTGAGAGGAAGTGAGAATGAACCTCAGGTTCAAGAACAAAACAATGCAATAAATCAAGAACAGATGATTGAAAACCAAACACCTGAAGAGGTTGATGAAGTTTTAGATGATATAAGAAGAGGTGAACGTTTTCCCAGATTAGTTGTTGAAATGAATGCACTCATTGATAATAATATAATAAGACAAAATCAAGGTCTGGAACCAATTCTCCCATGGGAGAATCATCTTGAGAAAACAAATGTTGAAGAAAATATTATTGAGGACCCTATTCCTGTAGTTGATGAGTTTGATGACATTAGGAGAGGAGAAAGAATTCCTTTTACCGTTAGAGAGTGGTTTTCCCTAACTGATCATAATAGAGAAAGGGAAAGCCAAGGGCTTGCACCTATTTATCCTTGGGAAAACCATCCTGTAGCATCTATTGTGGTTGAGACCAATGAGGAATCTGAGGTCTCCCACTACTCTGATGTAGATGATTCCTTATCTCATTTATCCCTAGAAGATGATAATCTAGTTCGAATTCATGATAACTCTCTAAGTTGGGAAGATGATGCCTTAATTAATGATGCACCTGAAGGAGATTTCAATTTAAACAATCTTGCTATTTTTCAAACCCCTTTAGATTCTCAGAACCATGCTTTATCTACATATCTTCGTATCCCTAATTTTCTTTTGCCACCTGAGTCATCTAGTCATCATATTCATGATCCTTCTCACATTCCTAGTTCTTTTACATCTCATTCTGAGTTAGTTTCCACCGGGTTGGAAAATATGGTCATTCCAATTCCTTTAGGGGAAGGCTCTAGTCGTAACACTGTCATTTCCCATGAGCCACCTCCCTTGGAAGAACACAGAGATTTTTGGACTGTGGGTGAAGTTGTTAAAAATGTTTTGTCTCCTCATGAGGATGAGCCAAATGAAGTAGTCCAAGAGATGAGAAGAGAAATTAGAGAAGTCTTTGTTGGTAGGGTTGCCATTTCATTAGACGGTGGCCCACCCAGAGTTAATGCAGTTCCCTCTAGAAGGAGCTCAAGGATTGTCACACCTCAGCCACAAAACCCTGCTGAAATCCACCCTATGCCTATTTGCAAGATTGGAGTTATTCCCGAGTCTATCAATAGAAATAGGTTTCCTACAGGAAGTCAAGTCATCATTCCCAACCATTTACTGCATATTAGATCGGGACAGGATGATGACCTGTGGATTGGACCATTCACAATAGAGAAATGCATTGATGGCATGTGCTTCCTGACCACTGGTAGTGGGCGACATATTTTATATCCTGTAAATCAGAGGGATTTAAAGGATTATATCCCTGATCCCACCTAGCTGGGACTTCTTTGCTTGCCTTGCCTGGTAGAAGAGAGTAGGTAGGAACTGAATAAGCCTGCTTGGGCAGTAGTTAGTCTTTTCAGCCATTGAGTCTAGCACCTTTGTCTTTTCCTTAAGCTTCTTTTGAAGCTTTTAGTTTAAATGAGTACTTTTCATTTTCTTTTCATACACAATAAATTTTCAAACTTTGCAAGTTATGTTAGTAAATTAGTATTCTTTTACGCATTTTAAATTTCTGCTATAGAATAGATTTTCTTTCAGTTTGATTTTATATTTTTCCCATATATGCTGCATGAGGTATTTTTAGTGTTTGTGAGCACAGATACAGGTGCAAAATAAATAAATAAACTGAATGTAGAAAGGTAGAGTGCTGGATCGAGGATTCGAGTAGAAGAGTTCGAGGACCAGAGATTTTGAGGTTCTCAAGCACTCTTTTCAGCAGAGCACTTGCCCCAGCTGGAGCTAGATGTTATCACATATATAGTATCCGGGATACCATACAATTTTTGTCAGATTCCAGTACACTATTCAACCAGTTCCCTTGCATTGAGATGATGAGATGAGCATCTATTATGGATCACTATCAGATTTATGGACAACAATTTTATTTCCCATGCCATGACTGAGTTTTAGGACACTCAGAGAGATGACCGAGGTAGCCATTTAGCAATTTATACAGAGCAGTCAATATTTCCCAGAGTTACAGCATCACTTTCAGAGGACAAATGTTGGTTTAGATGATGAGCATTCAAGTATATGACTCAGCAGGTATACTTTGGTGTTTTGGTTATATTGCTTTTATATTCATTCTTGTAGCATGTCTTAGCATTTAGTATCATGATCTGGAAATCATACAGATATGTGGACCTGGTTGTACTTATATATTATTATCATATTGTCCCTACTCAGACTTAGAAGTTCTTGACCTATACTCATCGGTTTTACCCTCCTTAGGGAGATTAGAGGTGATCATTCCCACCATACTTTGGCTTGCTAGTGTTGGATTCATTACTCACTGTCTTCATCCATCAATTTCCTACCTATGTTTGTTATCTACCTTGACTTACTACTTGACTAGTGGCATGGAGGACCTTTCCCCACTGTAGCCTCTGTATTGGATAAGCTTCCCTGTTTATTGTGTCTCGGCTCTGAGTTGGTGACAAAAATTACCTTGGTGAGGTTGATTTACTCATGAAGTCCCCTTAGTCACTAAAGATGTTGTTGGATAAACCTGAAACAGATAGTGCTTCCATAAATGCAAAATTGTGAAAATAAAATGTTATATCTATTGTGAAAATCCAAATGAATCTGGCAAAGAAATATCAAATGTTATATCTATTGTGAAATGTAAATACCTAGGTAAACAAGCTGTCTAAAGACACGCCTAGAAGTGCTCAGGTAAACAAGTTCCTTAAAAACACAACTGCAGTAAGAAGCCTAATGAAATGTAAATCTATGCAATGTGTTTATAAACACACATAGATCAAAGGCTATGGAAACTATAGGCCCAAAAAAACAATGGAAATTAAACTGTATATCAAAACGATTGCTGGCCTCTTTTGTATTATGGATTGTGAGCATCTACCAAGGTGAATAAACACTCTTTGAACAACTTACCCATTTGTGAGACACCGCCATTCCCTGTGTTATTGCTTGTCCGGTATATGCTATGGTGGGTATTCCCTTTTCCATATCCAAAGTGTCACAGTGTTAAGTCAGTAAGTCATCCCTTGCCCTAGCCATGTTTATTTTAGCCTTCACCCTTCACTAGCAAAATGGTCACAACTATGAAGTGAGTATGGTCTTGAAAGTCTGGTCTGAGTAATAATAATAATTAATGACTTTATATATTTGGATTTAGATCGCTAGTAATGATTGCTTTTTGTTATAATTGCTATTTGAATGGATTGTAAAGCATGTTTTAACCTCTGACACCTTACAGCAGTTTGAATTATATTTTGGTCATGTTGACTTGGTCAAACTTAGTTTGACCAAAGGTCAACCACAAGACATGAGATGACAGACCTCAGATGATACAGATATATGATATGTGGTCTGGTACAGGTCACCATGATGGTTCTATGAAGTGGTTTCAGGCTTATGATGATGATTTGTGCTTTTCAGCACTTTTACAGATTATTATTATTTGGTATTGCGGAGATGATGAGTATTTATTTTTGACCATGAAGAGGTCTATATGGTGTATGAGTACAAATATTAGATGGATTTGGAACTTCTGGGTCCAATGGGACAGTCTGTTTTCAGTTCTGGGCAGTTACAGTGATTATTAGCCTCAGTTGGCTATCCTAGTGCAGTTTTGGCTTATCAGAGGCCCAGTCAGAGCAGAGCAGAGATTTGATGAGTTAACCTAGGGAACTGTGCATAGAGGGGGTGTTCCAGCTACTTGTTTTTACCATATTACCCCCCTCCCAGACAGCTTGGTGGCCTCACCTTGACAGGCAGTCCAGAAATGTTGAAAATGGCTACTGAAGGATTCAATTTGGGCTACTGAGGCAAATTTTTGGTATGGGATGATTTGTGATGATGATTGGGATGTATTCCACTCCTTCTCCAGCAGTTTCAGCTTCATTGGGACCCACACCCATCACTTATGTCATTTTATATTGATTTCTAGAGCCCCCTAATGCTCACAACTTTCCCAAAGAGGCACGATTTGGTGTCTAGCATGATTATTTTTGGATATTATGCCATGGGGATTGACCAAGGGTGTTAATAATTATCCCTTGGACCCACCGTGAGCTAGATCTATTGTTTTATCATTCATTTTTGGTGGGACCCCCTCTCCTAGGGCGATTTGGTCCATTTGATGTATTATTTGATTAGTGATCCATATATTGTATTGTTGAGATCATCTTAACCATTGATTAGATCTTTTTATCTTTTAATCTTAGGCACTCATTCAAAAAGTGGTTAGGGTTATGGCCTCTCTTCATCATATTTAAAGGAGAGAGCTTCTCATTGTAAAGGGTCTTTGGCTCTTGGAATATTGATATAGAAAAAAAATTCTGTGGAAATTCTTGTGGTCTCCTTTGCATCTGGTGTTCTTAGATGGTGATTGGAAGTTCTATTGTATCCTATCATTTGGGCATTTGTTGGAAGAGCTATTTTTCGTGGAAACTTTGTCTTGTTTATAGGAGGGTGAATTCATGTTGGGCGTTTTTGCAGGGTTCCTCAACTCGCTTGGCTTGGCATTCGCTTGTATCAGGGGGTTATCATTAGTATCATTGTGATCTATGATTTTCTCTTGTTACTTCTTCTGTAGCATTTGTATTTATCTCTTGATGCAATAAATATGATATTGTTGACGTTTATTGTGCAGGAGGGAGGGCACATTGGCTTCCTTGGGCAAATTGATTTCATAGAAAACTACTTCAAATCGCTTCAAATTGATCAGGGTTGCATAGATCATCATCATCAAGGAATCTACAAGGTTATCCAGGTAAGATACATAGGTTTGTTCTTCTTGTCTTGGTTCCAATCGATTGGCATAGCTACTTCATTGCTAAAACCCTCATATTTCAAAACCCTCATTTTACAATTTCTCAGATCTAGCAAGATCTACTTGGGTTTTGGGTATAATATTTGAAACCCACCTCTATATCATCCATGGAAATTTGGATCTATAGTTCCGTGTGGATTGGACTTCATCCAACCCATTTCCCAAGGCAACTTAGCCTCTCCAAGGGAGGTTGCACTTCCTAGTTGGGTGAGTTTGCTAATATCTAGCACCTGGGTAGGTGAGATCCCACTTGATCCTTCATCTCCACAGTTGATAACCTACCCCTAGTGTGTCACTTCAGTGAGTTTTTCCTTGTGGGCCCCATTCCTCATTTTGAGGGTTGGGCCCCACTTGGGTCACTTGGTGATACATTTAAATCTCATATCTTATGAGATCTAGCCATTGGATGATCCTAACTTTCAAGACCCACCTAGATTTACACCTCAACATCCCTGATCTACAGTTGGGTGGAAATCCAACTCCATTTGGCCCACTTCCCAAGGCACTAATCTATCTCCAAGACCTCACGACTTTCTTAGATTGTTGAGTTGGTTTGCATTTTGGTCTTTGTCTTACTACTTGAACACCTAGACATTGTCATATCCACTCATCAAGCTTATCTTTGGTACTAGTTAGCCCCAATCTGGTCCCTAACTACCCTACATTGGACACGGTTCCCAAGGCAATGGATTTTCTCATCTTTAACTAGTACCTTGATCCTGGATCTTGTTTCAAATCTCATAAGTCACTCACATAACCAAGTTGGACCAAATCCACATTTTTTAAACCTCTTGATCCAACCTATCACTCATCTTGTGACTTCAACCATAGATATAGGATTTACCATACACCTTAATTACTTCATCCATACTTGATTTGATCTGGTGTCTTGGTCTAATCTCTCCTATTGGGTGTAGATCTGGGTCTCCCCCTTTGTTGTCTTGGGCTAGATAACATAAAGTGAAGATTGTCTCAATTGGCGTGACAACCATCCATTGGGAGTCGAGGCTATCTTGGTTGCACCTCTTTAGTTTCCCATCCCCTCTGCCATCCATCTTGGATCCATCTCTAGGGGAAACTACAAGTTTGGTGATAACAAGTTCAAAAGTTACATGGAAACCCGAACATTATTGTCAATGATTGAGATCCAATTTTCACTTGAAAATTTTGGATTGAACTATTTTCTTGTTTGGGTACCCAATTGGCTCACAGGTATCCTGTCATACTCAATTTGATGGGAAAAATGAGATAGTAAAAAAATGCTTGGAAGGCTACCTTTGCTGCTTTGCATCTAACAAATAAACACAGTGGTCTAAATGGTTATCTTTGGTAGAATAGTGGTACAATACTTCTTTCTAGACATCATAAAAAATGTCTCCATTTATGGCACTTAATGGGGATCATCCCCCATCTATCACATCTCCCTTAAAAGGAAAATCTAAAGTTCAAGTTGTGGAAGATCACCTAGAGCAACAACAAGTATTTCTCTAGTTACTAAAGGACAACCTGGCTATGTCAAAAAATAGGATAAAACAACAAGCAGATCAACATTGTAGTGAAAGGATTTTTGAATAGGGGGATTGGGTATTTATGAGGCTACAACCTTACAAACATATGTCCCTCAAGCAACCAAATAAATACAATAAATTAGCACCCAAGTACCATGGTTCTTATAAAGTGTTGCAAAATATTGGTAGTATGGCTTACAAGTTAGAGCTCCCGTCATCGTCAAGGGTACACCTAGTTTTACATGTTTCTTTCTTAAAGAAGGTAATAAGAAAAATATCCCAAATTCAAACTATCTTGTTGGAGCTTGATGAAGAAGGAAAAGTCATATTGGAACTGGAACAAATCACAAAAACAAGGACCAAAAAAATACACAATCGGGCTATTACTTAGTACCTCATCAAGTGGAAGAACTTACCAGTTGAAGATTCAACATGGGAATATGAGTTCTTCATACAAAATCATCCACAACTAATCAAGTGTTGAGGACAAAATGTGTTAAGTTTATACTAATTTGACTAGCAAGATCACTGGAAGAAACACAATAACAAGATAGACAAATATTTTACCCTAGGAAACCCTCATGGGGTATAAAACCCAGCAAAGCTTTCCTCAATAAGATGATCAACCAAATACAAGATGCACTCCAAGACTAGAGCTCCTTCTCTACCTCCTATGTAGTCCTCTCTCTCACTTGTGCGCTACTTTTCGAGTGATGGAAGTGTGAGATGAGTGAGGAACATCCTCCTCTACTTATACTTGTTTCCCAACTACGTTTTTACCCTATGGGGCCGACCTCTCCTAAGAGAGTCTAATAAACCCTAATAAATTAACTTAGGGCTGACCCCCACATGGTAGATCTAATAACCCTGGTTACCACAATCCATCGGAGGAATAAACATCTCCGGATACATAATAAAGTCCCATCGAAGGAATGAAACATCTCCGAAATAATACAAATATAATATTCTTAGAAGTTACAATATTTCAACACTCCCCCTTAATGAGAAGGATATTATAACAACATCTGCAGGAGAAAGGAGTCATCAACATCATACATGATACATCTATAAATCATTGGAAGCTTTCTTTATACATCATCATCAGTAAGTCAAGCAGTTATTGGAGCATAATCAATACTGGAACATCAGCATCATTAGTATTGAGTCTTCATCTTCTGCAGCAATCGAACAACTACAACAACATCAATATCTGGAACCTCACGATCATCAGCATCGTCGTCACACGATCATCAACATCGTTATCACACGATCATCAACATCATCATCACACGATCATCAGCATGATCATCACCATCGTCATCACACGATCATCAGCATCGTCATCACACGATCATCAGCATCGCCATCACATGATCATCAGCATCGTCATCACATGATCATCAGCATCGTCATCTAGACCATCACGATCAGCAGCATCGTCATCTAGACCATCACGATCAACAACATCATCATCTGGATCCTCACGATCAGAGTATCATCATAGCAGCATACTCTGCAATGTACAAGATCCTATTACGGGATGATCAATCCCTCTCACTTTAAGACATAGGTCGAAGGATGAGACAATCCTGATCTGCTTACGGGATGATCAATCCCTCTCAATTTAAGACATCTCTCATGTATATGGATGATACAATCCAAATCAACTTACAAGATGATCAATCCTTATCCTTTTAAGACACCTCATCATGTCTAGGGACGATGCAATCCCGAATAAGCTTATAGGATGATTAGTCCTTATCACTTTAAGACACCTCACCATGTCTAGTGACGATGCAATCCCAATCAGCTTACAGGATGATTAGTCCTTATCACTTTAAGACACCTCGCCATGTCTAGGGATGATGCAATCCCAATCAGCTTATAGGATGATTAGTCCTTATCACTTTAAGACACCTCACCATGTCTAGGGACAAAGCAATCCCAATCTACTTACAGGATGATTAACCTTATCACTTTAGGACATAAGTCCAAGGATGATGCAATCTTGATCCACTTACGGGATGATCAATCCCTATCACTTTAGGACATAATTCCAAGGACGATGCAATCCTGATCCACTTACAGGATGATCAATCCCTATCACTTTAGGACATAAGTCCAAGGACGATGCAATCCTGATCCACTTACAGGATGATCAATCCCTATCACTTTAGGAAATAAGTCCAAGGACGATGCAATCCTGATCCACTTACAGGATGATCAATCCCTATCACTTTAGGACATAAGTCCAAGGACGATGCAATCCCAATAATCCTCTTAGACAAAGTCTAAGCACCACTTCATCGACCTCATCGTCGAAACATGCAACCTCATCATTGGAATAGGTAGCCACATTATCGATACAGTATCCTCATCAATACAGGTATACATATCATCAATACAAGTATCCTCATCAATACAAGTATATACATATCATCAATACAAGTATCCTCATCAATACAAGTATACATATCATCAATACAAGTATCCTCATCAATACAAGTATACATATCATCAATACAGGTATCCTATCATCGATATAGGTATCCTCATCGATGCCAGTATCCAAATATCATCATTGACCATGTCACTCCCCCTTTCGAGGAGGGTCCTTCTGAACCACACCAAGCTTGTCTCAGAAATACTCAAACTTTACTTGAGACAAAGGTTTGGTCAATATATCAAAAAATTGTTCATCAATGCTTACATACTCGAGCTTGATAGCTCCTTTCTGCACCATATCCTGTATATAGAAATATCATATCTCTATGTGCTTTGAATTATCATGGAATAATGGATTTTTTGTCATCTTGATACAACTCTGGTTATCACACAGGATCACAGTGGGTTCCATCTCTAAGTCAAACAAACCTGATAGCAGCTTTCAAAGCCATACCGCTTCACAACTGGCAGAGCAAGCAACTCTATATTCCGCTTCTGTTGTGCTGAGAGCCACACTTGACTGCTAAACAACGAGATCATGGCAGCTCCCATACAATAACATCCACCCGATGTACTCTTCCTATCTAATACGCTTCCTGCCCAATCAGCATCAGTGTAGCCATAAAGTCTAAATTCATGATCTCCACGATAGTATAGACCAAAATCTATCGTACCCTTTAGGTACCTCATCATATGCTTTGCAGCAATCAGGTGAACTCGTCTAGGTTCCACTAGATACTGACTTAGGGTGTTCACTGCAAAGCATATATCTGGCCTGGTATTTGTCAGATACATTAATGACCCAATAATCTGTCTGTACAGAGTCATATTCACTAACTCTAAAGAGTCATCAGCTAACAACTTCAAGTTGGAATCCATGGGAGTGGCCATGGCTTTGCATTCCAACATATCAAATATTTTCAGGATTCCCACAGCATACTTACCTTGGTTGATAAAGATTCCCTTTGGACCTTGCCATACTTCTAGACCTAAGAAGTAGTGCATCAATCCAAGATCTTTCATCTCAAATTATGAAGAGAGCTTCTTCTTGCACTCGATAATCTGTTTCTCATTTCCAGTTAGAAATAAATCATCCACATATAGAAACAATATGACAGGTTCATCATCCATGATCTTGAGATAAAGATTAGGATCATCTTTACTTTTGGTAAAGCCCAAGTTTTTCAAGAAACCATCAATTCTTCCATACCAAGCTCTGGGAGCTTGCTTCAACCCATATAAGGCCTTCTTCAGTTTGCATACATGGGTTCTTCCATATTCTACCTCAAATCCTTGTGGTTGTTTTATGTACACTTCTTCCTCAATCACACCATTCAGGAAGGATGTCTTTACATCCATCTGGTGTAGATTCCATTTCATCATGGATGCAAGTGCCATGATGGTTCTAATAGAAGTGTACCTTGCAACTGGGGAAAATGTTTCTTCATAGTCAATTCCCTCTTTCTGAGAGAATCCTTTGGATACAAATCTTGCTTTATATTTTTCAATGTTACCATCCGCAGCATGCTTTATTTTGTATATCCATTTGGAGGACACCACACTTTTGTCTTTTGGTTTGGGAACTATATCCCAAACAACATTCTTCATTATTGACTGGTATTCCTCTGTCATTGCCTCTACCCATTCTTTCTTATGAACTGCCTCTTCATAACTAGTAGGTTCTTGATCTACAAGATCACACATCAAAGCCATATAGTTAGAAAATGGCATTGGTTTCTTGCTTACTCTAGTGGAGCCTTCAGGAGCTCCATACTTTTTTGCTCTTAGTATAATATCTCTTGCCCATGGTGGCTTTCTTTTCCTTGAAATGTTTGAAAGGAGGGGTTCTTGTGGTTCTATCATATCATGGTCTTCATGTGTTACATCTTTAGGGATGGGTACAGCCTCTGTAGTCCTGGGAGGTGCATCTTCTTCATATACTTCTTCATACTGGCACTTCCTAGATCTCTTGAGAGCTGCTTCTTCATCAAATGTCACATCCGTACTTATTTCCATATGATGAAAACCTAGGATGTAAATTCTGAATGCTTTGGATGCTTCATAATATCCAACAAATATTCCCTTCTTCCCAGAAGGATCTAACTTTGTCCTCTTTTCTTTTGGAATGTGATTGTATACTGGACATCCAAATATCTTGAGGTGACTTACCTCATGCTTCTTTCCTGTGAATACTTCTTCTGGAGTCTTGAAATCAAGAGCACTATGAGATAGTTTATTTTGCACATAGACTGCTGTCCTAGTTGCTTCAGCCCATAGATACATAGGTAGGTCTTGATCATGTATTATTGTCTTTACAGCTTCCATGATGGTTCTATTATTTCTTTCCGCAACACCATTTTGTTGAGGATTGTAGGGAGTGGTTAGCTCCCTCTTGATTCCATCTTCCTTACATAAATCTTCAAAGTCTTTTGAAGTATATTCTCTGCCATTATCTATCTTGAGTATTTTGATTTTCTTTTCTGAATTATTCTCTATCAGGGCTTTGAACTCCTTGAACTTTCCAAAGACTTCATTCTTTCCTTTTAGAAAGTATAGCCAAGTCTTCCTTGAATAGTCATCAATAAATGTGAGATAGTATTCATATCCACTCAAAGATGTGGAGGGCATTGGTCCACAGACATCTGAATGAATTAACTCCAAGGTACTCTTAGTCTTTGTTTCACTCTTTGGAAATGGGTTCTTGATATTCTTCCCTTTTGAACATCCTTTGCATGTGCCATCATGATCGATCTTCAAGTCTCGTAGTCCTATAAATACCTTTCTTGCATGAGGTAGTGCTTTGTAGTTAATGTGAGCAAGCCTCCTATGCCATAGCTCATTTGTGCTAGTGGCTTCATGTACAAGGGTAGCTTCTGGATGACCCTTGAGTTTGTACAGACCTCCTTCTTCTTCACCAATAACAATTGCATCCTCAATTGATTTTCCTTTGGGCCACATGAGTACTTGTCCATCTATGAATGCAACCCTATAGCCTTTCTTATCCAATGCTGAGATAAAGAGTAGGCTCTTCTTCAAACCTGGTACATATAAGATCTCCTTCATCTTCAATGGGGTTCCAGAATCAAGCTTGTAGCTTGCTTCACCAACTCCCTTGATGGGATATTGATAGTCATCTCCAAGGGATACCTTTTGTGGAGAATTCTTCTCTTCAAGTTTTGAAAGAGTCTTCTTTTGACCTGTCATGTGCTTTGAAGCACCACTATCAATGAGCCATGTATCTTCTCCAGGTGTTACAGCCCCAGAGAGTGCAGAGAATAGAACATACTCCTTTGCATCTTCTTCTTCTATTACTTTAGGTCTTTTCTTTTGAGACCTTTCCTCCTCTTCTTCTTCACTATCATCTTCTGCTAGATGCGCATGATGTCTTTTGTGGTGAAAACCCTTCTTCTTCTTTAGAGGAAAATCCTTAGCAATGTGTCCTATTTTGTGACAAGTAAAACATTGGAATGAGGAGTAATCTCTTCTTTGAATAGTTCCTTTCCTCTTTTGAAATATTTTTGGAGGTTGAGACTCCTTGTGACTATCCTTCTTAAAGTAGGATTGATTCCTTCTTCTCTTGGTGTGGGTGGCCAAGGATTGGTCATCTTCTTTGAGCAAGGATTCTCTGTTGGCAACCCTGGCTTCTTCTTGAATGCAATCCTCCCAAACCACATCAAAATTCATACTTTCTTTTCTGGCACACATGGTTTGGATGAATGACTCCTAGGATCTAGTGAGACCATTTAGAGCAGTCATGACTATTTCATCTTCATCAAGGGTATCTCCAATAGCATCTAGATGTTCCTTGAACTAGGATATCCTTGAGAAATAGTCTTGAATAGATTCTCCTTTATTCATCTTTGTGTTCTTCAATTGAGCTCTTAGATTCATCTTCCTATTGATGTTCTTCCCCTCATACATTCTGGAAAGAGCATCATACATTTCCTTTGGAGTCTTCTTGGATGCCACTTGGGGAATCAAGTGGTCTTTAATAGAATCAACAATGATTCTCTTTGCCCTATCAAATCCTTCCTATAATTCTCTTTGGCTTCATCTTCTCCAGGTTCTACAATCTCATCCTTGATATACTGGGCAAGATCATTCTCTTCAAGAATGAGGCCAATTTTGTATTTCCATGCCTAGAAATTTTCTATACCCTCTAGCTTGTCTTCAAGCTTAGTGTTTGGAGCCATCTTCTCCAAGGGTCAAAGAGATTGAAGTTTCTCAAGAGATAGAATAACACTTACTAGGAGATGTGCTTGATTGAATTGGAAGTTCTGGTGTGTTATGCTTCTGAAAACTTCAACTTTTTCACCTTCCGGATCTGCAACAAAATTTCTGGTTTTTTGGTCTTCTCTTTTCTGGTGCACAGGTTCGCAGCTTTTCTGGTTTACTGGTGCACAAATGCGCAGCTTTTCTGGTTCTCTGGTTTTCTGCACTTTTGGTCAAACTAGGGTTTGACTTTACCGGAGTTCTACCCAACCAAAAACATCAATCTAGGGCTCAAAACTTTGATTTTGAGGAGGGCTATCCAGCCATGCAATCAGAATCCAAAAATACCAACTTTTGCAGAAACCCTAATTTTCACCGAAGAGGAGAGAGAGAGATTTTTCACCTTGTGAAAGATGTCCTATTCAGGCTAGCTCTGACTCCATGTTAATTTTATACTAATTTGACTAGCAAGATCACTGAAAGAAACACAATCACAAGATAGACAGAGATTTTACCCTGGGAAACCCTCATGGGGTAGAAAACCCAGCAAAGCTTTCCTCAATAAGATGATCAACCAAATACAAGATGTACTCCAAGACTAGAGCTCCTTCTCTACCTCCTATGCAGACCTCTCTCTCACTTGTGTGCTACTTTCCGAGTGATGGAAGTGTGAGATAAGTGAGGAACATCCTCCTCTACTTATACTTGTTTCCTTACTGACTTTTTACCCTATGGGGCCGACCTCTCCTAAGAGAGTCTAATAACCCCTAATAAATTAACTTAGGGCTGACCCCCACATGGTATATCTAATAACCCTAGTTACCACAATCCATCGGAGGAACAAACATCTCCGAATACATAATAAAGTCCCATCGGAGGAATGAAACATCTCCGGAATAATACAAATATAATATTCTTAGAAGTTACAATATTTCAAAAACACGTGTCTGAAGAGGAGGGGCATGTTAAGCCCTAAATGTTGGAACATTACCCCCTATTTTGTGGCTCATTACATATTATTGATGTCGGCATGGGTCTATTAGTGGTAATTGTCATTAGTATCATTATATTAGTTATGTCGGCTTGGGTCCTATAGTTGTAATTGTACCTCTTTGTCTCCTATATATAGGAAGGATACCTTTTTCATTTGAATCATCTCATCTTGTCTTGTCTTATGTACTTAGTGCATTGTATTGGGAGGTTTCCCCCTTGAAGAGGATTTCTATTCATCTATTTTCTTCATTATTAAGGCATGGATTACTCATTCTGGTCTCTTTATGCTCTTTTGGGGAATTTGTTGCTTAACAGATAGACAGAGGTAGTCAACCAGGTGATTGTGCATATTCCGAGGATGTACAGTTCTAAACATCCCCACACATGGGATGTTATACCTCATTTTTTCATCTTTTACTGTACATGATTTACCACCATGGAAAGCATGAAGTTTCACAACCTCCTAGGTGTGTTAGACCTATCATCACATGGTGTAGTTACTCCCCATCCAAGTTGGCAAAGTTACTTAACCTAATGGGGTCGAATTCCATTTTACCAAACCTCCTTAAACCATCAAAAGAGGAATTTTCGTGCTCTGCTCAGTTATGGAGGCATGAAAATTACAACATTTTTGTGTTTTTTTGAGTTGCTAGGGAACGAAAATTACAACATTTTTCGCATTTTGCGAAGTTCTCAGGGTGCATAAATATTGGAATGGGTTTTTGGATGATCCACGGTCTGCATTTTTGTTGTCAACATTTCGAATCCCAAGATGGATTCATCATCAGGAAACCCATTCCAACACTGCAAACCATGGAAACCTAAAATCCCGCATAAATATTGTTGAGGCAATTTTGCCATGGATCTAGGGATCTTCTATCTCGAGGATTCCACCTTATTTTAGAGTATCACTCTATTTTTCCCTACAAGGAAAGATGAATATCATGTGATCCACTTAATCCTACTGAGATCCACATGCTCCTCTGATGATCCAAATCCTTCTCCATGTTGGTTGAGCTTCCTCGCATTAGATAAAGACCATTACTCTTTCATTTTGGGGATTAGAGACATAAAGACTAAGTGTGAACTATAGTTGCAGAATTGCTAGTGAGGAGATCCTTATATTCTCAAGATTCTCAAAGGTGGTTTGTTAGAAATTGTTGGAGAATATGTTGTCGAAATGAAATTAGGTATAATGTCACATTGTATCATTTTCTCTTTGGATTTATAATAGATAACTTGTCCTATTCTCCCATATTGTGTATTTCATATTGGAATGTCTCAATTTGTTACTTGTTTAAGTGAATAGATTTAGCCTAACATGCTAGTCTAGGAAAGTAGATTGTCTTTTTTCCTTTGTCTACAGGTTCACTTACTTGGATCATCAAGCAATGATCTAGGTCAACAACGAGAAGGGAGAACAACCATCTTGGATGAGGTAGGACATCTAACTTCATCCACTTTCCTTTTATACATGCTTGCATATGTGTGCTAGATATAGGAGATATAACAACTATTTGTTTCCTTTCTATCTTGAACTAGGTATTAGGGAGCCTTATTATTGTCCATGAGGTTTCATCCTAACTGTAGGAGGAAAATTCTATTATAGAAATTGGTGAACATACTGGGGACGCTTCCCTTGTTTTTGTTTTAACTTTGAATCTTTGAGTTTGGATCTATTTTATCTCAAAAGTACTTGGTATTAGCATGTCTATCTACTTTGGCCTTCACTAACAGGCTCTGTGAGTCTTAGACTCGACACATCATTGGATTTAGGATCGAACCATTTTAATTTTTTATCCTATGGGATATTTTGCGTCCCTTACTTAGACCATAGACCCAAAAATACCATTATTTTTACACCCCTGCAGTGTATCAAAGTGCAAAAATTCCATATTTTTTCTTGTCTAAAGTCTCCCAAGGAGAAAAATTCCCTGTGTAGTGTAAAAACTTGAATGGTTTGCTTGGTTTATGTTTGACTCTCATTGATAGTCTTTTTTTGCCACCTTTTGTTGCTCAGTGGTGTTTGGATTTGATTACATCTTTGCATATTGATCCCCTTTTTACCTACATTTGAGTCTTGGAGTCATTCTTGAAGTCTTGGAAGTGTGTTATCCATTGTGGAACTTGTTATCACCAATCTTGTACTTGCCCCTATAGATGGATCCAAGGTGGATGGTAGAGGGGATAGGAAACTAAAGTGGTGTTGACTTGGTTTTGCAACCAAGCTTAGTGCAATGGGCACCTGCTAACTAGTAGCAGCAGTTTCAATAGAAATAAACAACAAACTACTTTAAACTATATTAATCATGGATCTATGTGAAAAAGATAAGCAAATAATGGAAATATTATGAAGATAAAAAATGATTGACAATATGTAAAAAAGATTTTTGTATTAAGAATAGGGGCAAGCAAGTGCTTGCAATAGTAATACCTCCAAGTGGTGAAGATTGTTGAGCAACTTCCAAGGTGAGTAGCTCCAAGCTCCAAAGGTCTCTTCTCCAAGATGGCTACAATGGTCAAAAGCTCAAGGGAGATTTTGACAGCATGAGGATAGGAAGATGGATGGATGGAAAGTGAGGAGCCCCTACCACCTTTTTTAAGTTTTTGGTGGTGGGGAATACCATTATGGTTTTGAGGAAACCAATGGTATTGACCAACATGGTTTAGGTACCTTTTCCCTCCTTTTTCATTTTTTGAATATTTTGAATATTTTTATTCCCTTTTTAATATTTTTGGGAATTTTGGACCCTTTTTGAGGGTTTTTTATGCTTTTTTGAGGAAAAATATTCATTTTGAGTGGAAAAAGGGGTGTATTAAGGTCTTTTGGTGACCTTTTGATGGCTTTAGAGGCTCAAATGGTGAAAAAGTGGACAAATGGGTCATGTGAATAATGAAATGAGCTAGTGAGCACTTTTTGGGTGTTAACAGATTGCCCCCTGATGTGTGAGGGCAGGAGCTCATCGTATGGCCGATAGACATCATAGTTCTTTTGTCATTTTTCTAGGGTTTGGGGAAGAGAAGAGACCGATTGGAGACTGGATCCACGGCCCTTGGAAGCTGCAAAAGACAAAAAATATTACATGGCCTCAATATGAATGAGGAATAATCTCTGATAATGGATGAGGCGGGAATACCCATGCTCGTATCAAGACATATACATAACAATTAGTCCCAAGAATGGGGGACCTGAAAAATACATAAAAAATATGCTGGTACATCATAATGGTCCAGAGGGGACATTATTTTGGGATGTACTCATGATCATAACATGGATGATCTCAATAACTGATACACTGGAATAACTGATGAACTGCTGAAACTGAAGGTGTCCAACATCTGTAGGGACTCAATGACTGTGAGTCATCTCTGAGATATATATGTAACTGTATACTCAAGGGAGTATAAAACTGGGGTACATCTGAATACTGTCGCCATGCGCAACCCGGATATCTATAGGAAAAATGTAACTGGTTTTTTCCATAGGTAGATTCTCAAATGTGGAAGAGTTAGGTGGTATCCGGGGTCTTCGACTAAAAACTGAAAGGATCAATACCTTGTGCGAGTCTCAACGATGCGATCAAGGTGTTGAAGTCGAGCATGTGAGAAACAACCATTTGGAGAGGCACTGACGGCTCTTTTCGAAATGATTCGTAGGCACTCATCATAAATGGTGATGAGTCCAAGACACAGGGACCTCTAGGTCTATCCTCTGGAATAAATTTGGTTGTCGTCGACAGAGGGAGACCAACAACTAAGAAGGCAATGATGTTTCCTTGATAGGAGCACGAGGTGTAGAACTGAAGTGTGGTAGTACTGATGGTAGGACTAACATACTTGTGGGGATGGGAAGTAACTGGGGTCATAGAGTGGGTAGACTCAAACTTCCTTTGTTGAGAGTATGATGACATGGTTGACTTGGCAGCGTGGGGAACTGACTTGTAGGTGTGGGGATCATAGCTTTTATGGACTGAAGGGTATGTATTAACTCTGGGGGAGGGGGGACGAGCTGATGGGTGCTGTCGAGGGATTCTTAGGGTGACATACTGCAGAATACTCTGAACAAAGGCGACCAAAATGGGGGAAGCTGCCATATGAGTAGACGTGATCTGTTGTGGCGCTAAGAAGCACCATTGGGTCCTTCTTTGTAGTTTTAATGAGCTCCAAGAAGGGATAAAAGTGTGCTCTGAAATGGTACTGTCTTGTGGATTTTGTGAGCCCAGGACTATTCGTGCTCATGTGTGTTTTCATTTTTAAGGAGTCTGAAAGCGGTAAGAAGACTTTGCAGTGGTTGTGAGTACTGTCCTGTTGGTTTTACGAGCCCAGGATGGTGATTGCTCGTGGTCGATTTCATGTTTAGAGAGTCTGAAAGCGGTAAGGGGACTCCATTGTTGTTCTTTTTCGTAAGTTAGTCTCCAAGGCCCGAAAAAGCATAAAATGATGCAAATGGAGAACTCTTCTAGCCGATGTGACTAGAGTATTCCTTTTTCGTAATTAGTCTACAAGGTCCGGAAAAGGGGTAAACTTATACCAGGTAGATTCCCTTTCATATATGTTTAGTGAGCATGAAAGAAAGCAAGGTTGCTCGGTGATCTTTTCATTATTTTAGGAGTCAGAAAAGAGCTTAACATAAACTCCCTAAGTGCCTTTTTCGTAAAAGGGATTGCTCGGCCCGAAAAAGGGATAAAATTATACCGAACAAAAAGGGATTGATGAGAGTGAGAAAAGGTCTCAAGCATCATCATGAGTGCGGGAAACTGAATACGGTGACATAAAGATTGTCAAAAAGGGGCAACGGCCAATGTGGCACGCAAACCAAGGTGATGGGTGGCATTTTGAAACAATACCCAAAAAATTATGGGGTGAGAGTGAGAAATGATCTCAAGCATCATCACGAGCACGAAAAACTAAATCCGGCAATATAAGATTCATTAAGAACAGAGAACGACCGATGTGGCGCACAAATCGAGGCAACGAGGGGGCATGGAAAAAATGCCTGAAAAATCTAGGTGTGAGGGAGAGAAATGGTCTCAAGTGTTATCATGAGCGCAAAAAACTGAATCCGGCAATATAAGACTCATAAAAAACGGACAACGGTCGATGTGGCACGCAAACCGAGGCGACGAGGGTGTCCAAAAAAATGGTCAAAAAATGGACCTGATGAAAACAAAAAAAGGAAAGAACTATCATGAAGTTCTCGCTGTGCTGATTCCGATGGTACCAATGGTTTGAGGAACGGACATCGTATGACACCGGAATGGTTGTTTGAAAAGTGGTGGAATTTCTATAAATAGGGCATGGGGCCCATATGACATGTCATTGTTACATGCGAATTTGGCAGAGCGGTCAGAGCTATTTCTTGATTTCCGGGAGATTTCACCGTTGGTTTTCGATTCCGCGAGTTTCAGGTAACCCTATTTGCCTTAGCCTTTTCAATTATGTCTTTTTTGGTTAGCGGCGGGCCCCCGAAGGCCGCGAAATTGCATGTTGGCCTTCCAACGTGGAATATCATAGGTTTTGGCTCTTTTGCCACAATGGACATCGCGGGTTTGAGGCTGACAATCACGATGTTCATCACGACTGTCAGGTTATAACCCGTGATGTTCATCGCAAGTATGGCGGAGACAGTCGCGATGTTCATCGTGACTGTCTGGCCAATACCCGCGATGTTCATCGCGGGTTCTTATATGTAGGCCGTGATGAGCATTGCGGCTTTTGATGGAAAAGCCGCAATGGTATTTTTGAAAAAAAATTTGCTGGTGCAAAAAATTTCTTTGTTTTTTGGCAGGATGCTGAGGAGTCCATTGACGTCGTGGCGAGAGCGAGAGATGGAGGAAGATTTGATGGTCCAGATTCGAACTGATCAACAGGTCCGGCAGGTTCTGGCGGAGAGTGGACTCCTGAAGTTCGCTCAGATTCCACCAATGTGTTTAGTAGGACCGCTACTGAACAAATTGGTGAGTTGGTGGGTACCTGCAGAGGGTGCCTTTGTTGTTGGGGGTGAGAGGTTGGAGATCACCCTCACAAATGTTTATTTTCTTACTGGGTTACCTCGCTTAGGGGAGGTGGGGGATCTTCTGCCGAGGATCCCGGTAGGTGTTGACATGGAGGATCTCCTGGAGAATTTCTGTGTCGCTGGGGTGATTGTGTAGAACAACGCGCTGAGTCTAAGATCACTGCGAGAGTGGGACATGCAGGCTGTCGGGGCTTGTGTTCTGCGGGTGTTGGGTGTCGCGATGCCACATCATTTGTCAGGGGGACAAATGATGATGCTGGATTCTATGTTGAGGGGGACCTATTATGCATGGGGTGAGATGTTTTTAGCTGGTGTCCGGAGAGATATAGACAAGGTCAGTCGGGAGGGGGAGAGTTTTGCTATGCCTCCTTTCTGTGTTCTTTTTTCTTTGAGCAGGTACCGACTTTGCGACCACGGGTGCCCATTCGTGATGGTTTGGTGAGAGAGCCACGGATGGTGCAGTGGGGGAAGATGATGCCTCGCGGTGGTGGTGGTATCTACGGGTTCTTCTCACAGGAGATGTACGAGTAGTGGGAGCAGATCCCCCTATTGATTGAGGACTATCCATATGCTGGTATGGATTACCGAGGAGATCCGGAGATGCCTCAAGCCCAGGGACAGGCCTGGGGTTTAGATGGTACGTTTTGTGTTTTGTTTTCTACTATATCATGTGTTTCTAGATTTATTGGTTATGATTATAGTTAGATATGTATATGATGGTTTATTTGCATTGTGCAGATGTTGGTCTTGTTCCACCGGCTGACTATGTGGCTCACAGGGGACGGGCGATGGTGGTTGCTCCACCTCCGGCAGCTGTACCGCCTCCACATGGTCGAGGATTTGGGGCTTGTGGTCAAGGGGCTGGCCCTCGAGATGATGCTGTCACTGGTGTCCGAGAGACACTGGATATGATTCTAGCAGGATTCCCAGAGGATGGGTGAAGAGACTTAGATCGGGACATCATCGAGCGATGTTTCGATGCACCACGTGAGTGGCGCTCGATCCTGCTGAGGGAAGCGTTGCTGGCAGCCGAGTACAGGGATGGTGGTCGGGATGATCCAGCAGGGCCGACAGAGAGGAGGATTCGTCTACGGGATGATCCAGCGGGGCCGGCATAGCGGAGAGTTCGGGCTCAGCATGATCCAGCGGGGCCGATGGAGGAGGCGCTAGAGGAGCCCAGGGACCGTGATGAGTAGATGATATGTATTTGCCCCCAAATGCTGATGAGCATATGGGGAAGCTCTTTTTGTACGGCTGATGTATTTTTGTATATTGGGTGTTGAGGGAACCTATGACATGTTTTGACTATACGATGATGTATATATATATATATGATGTTGGTATATAGTCGTGTATGCACATGGATGCATTTATTGTCTTTTTGTTCGCCTGTGGAGGCATGTTTGGTTTTCTGTATGCCCGTGGGGGCACATGTTATGCACATGGATGCAACATTTTTGATTTTTGATTTATGTTTATATATGACTGTGGAGGCACATGTTATGCACGTGGATGCATTATTTGTTTATGATATGATGTGATTAGTGTGCCAATCTAGAATGTTGTTGGCCATATGGTCTGCTACACTATTGAGGTTTCTTGGGACATGTGTAAATGAAATGGATTCAAACTGTCGAACCATTTGTTTAGTGCAGAAAAATTTTCTGAAAAGATAGGGATCGCGTACCTGGTAATCATTGTTGAGCTAGGAAACAAGGAGTTGTGAGTCCAGGAAAACGTTGAGGTGACGTATGCTCAATTGGAGAGCTGCGGCCAAGAGACCGGTCACAGCATCGTATTCAGCTTGGTTGTTGGTGGAAACACCTAAACACACTCCATCGATGTGGATCAACTCATGTGAAGGGGAATATATTACCCAAGCTGCGGAGGACAGATTGGGGGACCAACGGCTTGCACCATCAGTGAAACCGACGTAGCAGAGTGGAACAGGATCCATCTGTGGTCATGCAGAGAAAACAAATATTTAGGTTTTTTGAATTTTTTGTGGAAAAAGACAATAATACTGTACAATAATGGACGATGGTGTCCATCAGATTTACTATGGGTAAAAACGCTTGAGGTACAACCCGTTGCGTGGGTTGTGTAGGGGGTTGCCTTCTGAATTGGTCAGAATGTATGCCCCCTGTCCAAGGAAAGTGTGTATAATGTATGGGCCTTGCCACATGGACACAAACTTTCCTTTCCTGGTTTTGTCATGAGCCTGATCGTAGGCGAGGACAAGGTCCCCTTCAGTAAAAGTTCTTGGGTGGACATGTTTATCATAATTCAATTTGGATTGGTTCTTGGCTGCTTCCATGGTTTGAAGGGTTGTGCGCTGATCTTCATCGGCCTGTTCCAGGAGTAGTAAGCGTTGCTCGATTGGGGGAAGTGTCTGGTAGGAGTTCAACGACCATTTGTAGGTTTGGGATCTGGCACTCAATGGGGAGGATGGATTCAACACCGTGAACTAAGTGTAAAGGGGTAAAAGCAGTGGCGGTTTTGGTTGACGTGCGGTATGCCCATAGTGTCGGGAACAACATGTGGTGCCAATTTGACTTGTGTTTGTCTACAGTGCGCAGGAGGATGGTTTCCAAAATTTTGTTGATTGCCTCAACTTGGCCGTTTCCTTGGGGGTAGTAAGCGGAGGAGAAATGGTGTTCAAATTTCAGTAAGGTTGATAGTTCTCTCCAGATGTTGTCTTCGAAGTGAGAGCCGTGGTCTGAGACGAGTTGCTTTGGCACTCCAAAACGAGCGATAACATGGTTGAGAAAAAACCGTGCTGCAATGTCGACCTTGCAATTGTAAGTTGGCATGGCCTCCGCCCAATTGGTGAAATAATCTACGGCCACAATGATGTGTTTGTGACCGCCGGATGACGTGGGATTGCAATCGAGGAAATCGATGGCCCATTTGCAGAATGGTTTGGCAGTGACGACTAGATGAAGGAAGGCGGGTGGGGTTCTTGCTTTTGGGGCAAAAAGTTGGCAGTTTTTACAATGTTTGACTGCGGTGATGCAATCAGTAAATAATGAAGGCCAAAAGTAACCTGCGCGGATGATCTTTTGGGCGGTAGCCATGCCGGAGAAATGGCCTCCACAGGCACTGCTATGGCAATCATTAAGGACTTGTTCGGCCTCGCTATGGGATAGGCAACGTCGTAAGATGGTATCAACGCCGCGTCGATAAAGTACATCCCCTAACAAGAGGTATCGGGGGGCGTGGTGTTGTATACGACGGTGTCCTTCATGATCGATGTAGGGTCTGAACTTCTGTGTGCGAAGGTATAACAAAATATCACTGTACCATGGGTCATCAGACGTGATGATGAAAATGTGGTCGTCAGTGAGATCCGTTTTGATAGCGGGTGATGACGAAGAGGATGGGAGATCTATGATGAGTTGAGCTAGTGCTAGGGCCTTGGTGCTCTTTGGGGTCTTGAAAGTAAGGTCGTACTCTTGTAGGATAATTACCCATTTAGCTACATGGCCTTGAAGAAGGCGACGCGTCAAGAGGTACACCATAGGATTGAAATTAGCTACGACTGTGGTGTGGCTTAGGAGAATATAATGTCTCAGCTTTTGTACTGAAAAAACGATGGCGAGGGCCATCTTTTGTTCATGTGGGTATTGGAGGGGTGGGCCGGACAAGGTCTGTCTCACATAGTAGATGACATGCTCTTGGCGAGCAGTATCTTCTTGTACAAGGACTCCGGATACATCATGTTCGGATGCTGAAACATAGAGGATGAAATCTTTGGTGAAATCTGGAGGAGAAATCAACGGGGCATTTGTGAGTGCTTTCTTTAAGTCGGTGAAAGCTGTCTCTACTTGTTGGTCCCATATGAAACGGGTATGTAGATGTAATAGTCGTAGGAAATCGTGTACCGTTGTGGCATAGTCAGGGACAAAGCGGCGGAGGAAGTTGGACCTCCCTTTTAGGCTTTGTAGTTGTCTTAATGTGCGGGGTGACAGTAACTCTAGAATGGCTTGGACTTTTAAGGGGTCTACAGTGATGCCTTTTTCTGAGATAAAAAACCCCAGTAGGCGACCTGATGTAACGCAAAATACACACTTGAGGGGGTTCAAGCGAATGTTGTATTTCCGACAACGCATGAAAACTTGTCGAAGGTCGTCTAAATGGTCAGATCACTTTTTGGATCGAGCTGTGAGGTCATCTAAGTAAACTTTTATGATCTTGTGGAGATCATGGAAGCAATAAGTTATGGCACGTTGGAAGGTCTTTGGGACAAGCGAGATTGAGGTCTCGGAAATCAGTGCAAACGCATATAGTGCCCACTTTTTTGTTTACAGGTACTGGGTTTGAAACCCAAGTGGTGTAGGCAATAGGATATATGAATCCTGCATTTTGGAGTTTTTTAATCTTACCTTTAATAGATATGAGCTTGGATGGGTGAATGGGTCGTTGTTTTTGTCGGACAGGAGTCACATTGGGCCAAGTGTCGATGTGATGCTCCACAATTTTGGGATCGAGGCCAGGCATCTCGGTGTAAGATCAGGCGAAGACATCATGAAACTCTTGGAAGAGTTTCTTATATGCCTGAGTTTCCACTTGAGTGCAAGATGCACCTAGCGAGATGAGCTCAGGTTTTCTAGGTGTAGTGGAAATGTCGATTTGGATGATAGGGGAAATGTTTGACATGTTCCCTTCCTCGAAGGAATCAGGGGCAGGAATAGGATCCTTAAACCAGTCGACTTTGGTGGGGAGGAAATCTTTGGACTCGACTACAAACTGGGTAGCTATGGTGGAGGAGGACTCTTCTGGGAGGAAGTATGAACGATGGTGCATGTCTTCCCAGGGGTAATCAGGGGCAGTAAGAGCCTCTAAAATTTGTTCATCTGTATGGAAGTAATTAGACCATAAATCGACTTGTTTAGGTTTGTATGTTGTTGAAATCATATAGATGGTGTTAATCTCTCCGGATGGGGATGCTACGGGAGGTTAGATCTCCTCGATTGTGGGGGGTGCCATCTCAAGGTCAAAATTATTCATCTCGTAGAGAGCTGCTCTGTAGTCTGGGAGATCAGGACAGTGATGTGAGTAATGACCGTAAATACCGCATATTGCACAAGGATGGTTTGTGCGCAGTGATTTATCACGAGGTTGAGAGGTGAGTTCTATTTTGACTACTGGAACGTTGGTGTCGTCATCAAGCATTTGCATGCGTTCCTATAATGCAGGTAATTATGGACATTGATGAGTTGGATGGCCTAAATCATCACACAACGAGCATTTAGGAGGAGCACGAAACATGGGGGGAGGTTTAACTGCTTTGGGAGGAGGTACCACAGTGTATGGTTGTGGACCTCTGCCCCCAGTGGGCTTGATAAGAGGAGGAGGATTTGTAGAAGATGAAGGGGTAGTGACACTGGGAGGTGGTTGAGTAGTAGTGACAATGGGTTGCACCGGTTGCAGGACGACATTCAATGTCGGCGGGGGAACGAGAGGCGAACTATACCACACAGGTAATCCCAAGGTTAACCCAGGGAGACTAAGGGTAGCCATAACTGGGGCGCTTACTACTCCCGAGGGAGGGAATAGAAAGGGGATTGTGTGGATGGGTGTAACCCCAATGTGACTAGGGACCAATGGTGGTTTAGGTAACAAGGGCGTTTGATTGTTGAGTGGTTGTGTATTATGGGACAGAGTACATAAGTCAGATACTTTGGGCGCTAGTGACGGGGGTGGAATGGATTGGAATGTAGAAGTCATCGGCGTGTCGGAGTAAAGTCCGGGTCCCACGGAGGAAACAAACGAGGTAGTTGCACCACAAATAGGTTGTTCAATCATGGGGAGAACATTTTTGGGTGCAGCGGGGGCCTTGGGATCGTAATAGGTGAGTTGGTCGACCTTGACCATGCATCTGTCATGGGGGAACATCATGGCATGAAAAACGGATGAGGCAACCGCCCGCATGGCATACATGTAGCTGCGACCAAGTAAGAGGTTATAATCAAGTTCGGCATTGATGACCTCTATGTCAATGAGCACGGTTTTACCAGCCAGCTGGATGGGGACATTAGTTAACAAACCTTGGGGTTGAGCCGAACGACCGTCGTAGGCTCGCAACGCAGTGGTGGACTGCTGGAGAGTAGGGGATCCCAACTTCTGCCAAATGAATGTGGACATAACGCATGTAGAGGCACCTTCATCGATAATGCACCGATGGATGACAAGATTCTTAACAAAAATAGAAACTTGGAATGCTAAAGTGGAAGGTAGGCGTGGTTCGGACTGGTCCGAGTCGAATGCCATCAGTTGTGAATCATTGGGGTCAATAGCACCGATGGCAGAGAGAAAAGTCTTGCGCTGTGAAGGACAGTTTTTAAGACTTCTAAAGCAGACATGGCTGCTGGAGACTGGGCTAAGTCATCTACAATGCTGTAATTTGTCGCGACGCGAGCATTGGGGTTATTGTTGATGCGACAAAGTGGGAAGCGAGGTGCTTTAGATGTGCCATCAAGTGTAACCGGGGGTATACGTAACGTCTGATCAGTGGGATGAGCATTAGTGTTTTTGTCGGCGGGAGGGTCCTCGGGGGTGGATCCATATTGGTTCCGACGTGTTTGGAGGTTGACATCAGCGGATGACATCATTAACAAGTGATGGGTACCTGAGTCGAACATGGGTTGATTAGGAGTGGCATAAGTGATCTGTTGTTGTGGGGGCGCATTGCCTTGAGGGGGAGCCAACGGCTGAGTGTTCATTATGCCTTGGGTTGGTAAGGGGTTTTGTAATACCATGGGTTGCTGCTGAGGGGGTGGGGGGTTGGGTGGTGCCTGAGGAGCCATGTTCCCTTGGCGATGGGCATCATCAGTCCAGAGTTGTCGAGCTCGCTCCAAATGTGGGAAAGCATGTGTGTAGTGGCCATAAACCCCGCATATAGAACAAGGGTGGTTTGTTCTGAGGTTATTGTTTTTAGGTTGCTTCGGATGACGATTCGGATTCTGGTTGGGAGGAGCAGCGTTGTTATTATGCAGAGGATTGGGAGGTGGTGGACCTTGCTGATGTTGTTGGTTGTTCCCGCGGTTACGTCCTCTTCCACGGTTTTGTTTCCCACCCTGGTTGCGCTGGTTGTTTTGGTGTTCGGGATGATTGTGTTGTGTGTACACTTGCCCTTGAGCAGTGGGAGGATTTTGGTTTGCCGCAGGTGCGGGAGCAGGTTGTGGTGGATAATAAGCTGGTGGGGCTAGAGGTGGTCCAGTTACCTACTGGGGTTGTTGGTAACCCCGAGCTATTGGAGGTGTTGGGTTAGCTATTGTAGCTTGCTGTGGGTAATACATTGGTTGTGGCAGGAACTGAGTTGGGTTCTGGGTAGCCGGTTGGTTATAGTATGTGGGTGGGACATATGCCGATGGCGCTTGCCCATGCAATGTTGTGGACAAGAGGGTCCATGAGTGTGGTGAGTCTGACTCGTTGGAGCGTAGGAAGTTGTCGCTCCAGAATTAGATGTAGCCCTAGAGAGGTCTAAGGAATTTACGGTGCTCACCATGCTAAAAGGTTTAATTTGTGGTGTGACCTGGCCAATAATACCATCAGCAACATGTGATGCCCCTGGCGCATCACCGCGTGAAGAATCACCTCGTGGGGCGTTTGGTATGATGGTGTAGAGATAGCCTGATTGAGCATAAATTAGGTCGAATTGCTGAGCTTTTAGGATAGCTTCTTCCTCTGATTGGGGTCGTTCGGAGGCGACGTCTTTTGCTATGAGGGGTAGGAGTGATTTAAGGAACCAGTCCAAAAATATACGGTCATCTAGTTTAATCTTACAGAGGCTACGACGCTTGCGCCACTCATGGATGTGGTCCGTGATGTGGGTAGCTGTGTTTTGTCTGCAAGACAACATTATTTCAACTCCTGCATCGTAACGTACAGGTAGCTGAAAAAACTGAAGGAAAGTGGAGGCGAGAGATGTGAAAGTATGGTGGCTCCCATGTGGTTGTTCGATGTACCACTTGGCTGCAGAGCCAATGAACATTTGTTGTAATAGTCTAAGACGAATGGAGTCATCCACTATGGAGTTAGATGAACACCATAGGTGAAAAGACATTATGTGGTTTTGAGGGTCCTCCCCAGGTTTTCCTTCAAACTTGGGTATGTCTGAGGGGAGCTTCGTAGGCATGGGTGGCCATGTAGGGTTGTGCCGGATAGGATCATTGGTTAGCCTGGCTAAGTCTGGTAAGTTCAGACTTGCCATGTAAGGTAAACTAGTAGATGGATGTGGCGTAGTGACTGGGACATAACTATGCATGGTGGCATTATGTAGTGGTCCAGTAGCCCCTAAGGATGTGCTAGGTATTGAAGGTATGTGTCCTCCAACTGCTGTGGTTTGGTATGGGCCAGCGTTTCCAAGTGCAACATGGGTTACACTAGGGTTAGGAATAGTACCAGGAATTCTTGGGATCTGGGTTGTGGTAATGGTAGGTGGTGTGATTCCTATATTTGGCATATCCATAATAGGAGGTAGTCCTGTGTTGGGCATTCCTAAAGGTGGAGTGTCCCCCACATTAGGCATGCCTAGAGGGGTTGTTGTTACCATGGATGGCACAGTAGTGGAAGGGTTTGTGGATGGTAAAAAGTGGGTCAAATTGTGTTCCAGCTATGAGGTTGGTTGGTAATAACTCAGTAGGGTTTTCGGATTCAGCCTCAGAATCAGATGTGAAGTGAGGCGTGTTAGAATCGGATGACTGTATGTTTGGCCGATGACGTGTCGAGTCAAGGGATAAGGCTCGATGTCGGTGACGTGGAGAGCCAAGTAGATTGAACTCTGGGGGTTGACCCTGAAGACGACGAGATCGTCTAAAATTCTCAATGGTGAGAAATATGTTTTTTGTGTAAAAATTTTCAGTGTAAGATGGTAATGTATAAAAAACTCGAAACCCTAATGCAACCAAGGGTGCAAAAAGGGGAGTGAAAATAAAGGCTCTCAGGCCAAAAAAATCAACCTCAATAAGCACTTATTATAGCAGCTGTGCTATAATAAGTGGAGGGATGCAACAAAAATGGTCAAAATACCAACAGTCAAACAACTTCTAGAAAAAAGAGGTGCTACTAGACCAAAGGTGGATTGTATCATGCAAACACCTAACTAGAAGTATTGTGAGTCAACAAACAATATTCTCTACAAGGTGATGAAATCCAAGTAAAAAAATATTGAGTGTTGAATCAACGGCTAGATATCCCCCTACCGGGAGGGACACCGGGTAATCAATCCTAAAGAATGGCAACTAGGATACTCTGTTCATGACACGTTCAGAAAAGGTGAATCTGCCGTTTGGTTCTTTTACCGCAATACCCCCATACAGGGATATCCCGAGAACTGCGAATGGTAGCCTTCGGTTACTGAATGGATTTCGGTATTCCACTTAGGATTTCGGAACCATCCTTGTGACTTCAACCCTCCTAGGGGAGAATCCCTCTGATAAACTGGTTGTGACCGTGCCAAAAATTACTAGGAGATTTTGGTTCCCTAATGGACAACAGCTATGTCTCAAATGTAATAACTGAGGGGTATTATTGGAACACCTATCCCCTCAATTCTACCTAGCTACAAACTTCTTTTAAGTGCTCCCCAAGTGGGGTTAAAAGTTGGTTGAAGTTAGGGTAAATTTTAAGGCTCAGTTTAAATTAGTGGCAGAGTGGGTGCAAGTGTGGTATTTAAACTGAAATTGATTTGCCTCGCTTGGGAGATTTTACAAATGAAAGAAAAGACTCTTCCAGTTTTGCAAAAAATAAAGGTGTTTTTGAAATGTAAATGCTTGAAAAAACTATTCAAAAATAATGGATCTTTGAAATAATTTAAAGGGAAGCAAATAGCATGAATATTCAAGAAATAAATGGATCTCTTAAAAATAGCTTGGGCAAAGTATTGAGCAAATAAACAGTAAAACTTTGATCTAGTTAAAATGTAGAAAAATCTCTCTTTCAATTTCTGAAAATTTTTAAAAAGACTTTTTAAATGAGCATTCTAAATAGTAAAAGATTTCTACGGCTGTAAAAAATGCAGAAATTTTAATACTGTAAAATGTGCTAAATGGGCAGAAAATACAGCAAAAAATATTTTTCAAAAGATTGGCCGAATGGAAAAAACTTGCATCGCGGGTTTTGGCAGAACAGCCGCGATGGACCGCGCGGGTTTCTGTCACATAGTCACGATGGGCAGCGCGGGTTTCAGCCGCGAAGCCGCGATGTGCAGCGCGGGATTTTGTCACACAGGTGCGATGTGCAGCGCGGCAAATGGCTGCGAAGCCGCGATGTGCAGCACGCGAATTGGCCGTGAAGCCGCGGCGAGCCGCACGGAAATGAGCCGCAAATTCGCAATGAGCCGCGTGACTGTTGGGCAAAAAGCCACGAGGCAAAAGCCGTACACGGACGTCAAAAAATGAACCCGAAAATGGCAATTTCAGGCTGTTAATGGCAATAAAAAGGGGCAAAATATAGAACAGCAATGGATCTGATGTCTAGGATAGCAGATCTATGAATTAAACTGACTAAAACTAACAAAAACTAAGATCTAAAGCAAAATTTGAGATCTAAGAATTCGAAGCCAGCGGAGTCGCCAAAAATTGTTGGCTTGGTTTTGCAACCAAGCTTAGTGCAATGGGCACCTGCTAACTAGTAGCAGCAGTTTCAATAGAAATAAACAACAAACTACTTTAAACTATATTAATCATGGATCTATGTGAAAAATATAAGCAAATAATGGAAATATTATGAGGAGCAAAAATGATTGACAATATGTAAAAAAGATTTTTGTATTAAGAATAGGGGCAAGCAAGTGCTTGCAATAGTAATACCTCCAAGTGGTGAAGATTGTTGAGCAACTTCCAAGGTGAGTAGCTCCAAGCTCCAAAGGTCTCTTCTCCAAGATGGCTACAATGGTCAAAAGCTCAAGGGAGATTTTGACAGCATGAGGATAGGAAGATGGATGGATGGAAAGTGAGGAGCCCCTACCACCTTTTAATAGTTTTTGGTGGTGGGAATACCATTATGGTTTTGAGAAAACCAATGGTATTGACCAACATGGTTTAGGTACCTTTTCCCTCCTTTTTCCTTTTTTGAATATTTTGAATATTTTTATTCCCTTTTTAATATTTTTGGGAATTCTGGACCCTTTTTGAGGGTTTTTTATGTTTTTTTGAGGAAAAATATTCATTTTGAGTGGAAAGAGGGGTGTATTAAGGTCTTTTGGTGACCTTTTAATGGCTTTATAGACTCAAATGGTGAAAAAGTGGACAAATGGGTCATGTGAATAAGGAAATGAGCTAGTGAGCATTTTTTGGGTGTTAACAAGTGGTGAACCAAGAGATCCCTAGTTCCCAAAAGGATGGTTGTCACGCCAACCAAGGCACTCTTCGCTTTTGCTATCAAAGCCAAGATAGCAATGGGGAGACCCAGATCTACTCCCGATAGGAGAGATCAACCCAATCACCAGATCAAATCAATCTAATGAAGTACGTAGGGTGACAGGCATGGAACCCTAGAAATGAGGGGTTAGGACCACTGTGGAATTTTAGGAAAGGTGTGATATGATAGTGAAAGATGACACACGGTGATTCAAGGATTAAGTATGATTCCAGGATTCAAAGCTAGTTTCAAAAGGTCAAAATCAACTACCTTGGGAAACGTGACCCTTAAAATAGGGAAAGTGTCCCAAATCAGAGATCTGACAGTTGGGGCTTTCTAGCTACGCTTGATGAAAGGATATGATAGTATCTAGGTGCTCAAGAAACCGGACAAAGATCAAACCACGAGCAAACTCAACAACCCAGGAAAGTCATGATGGCTTGGAGAAGGATCAGTGCCTTGGAAAATGGGCCAAATGGAGTCTGATGTCCACCAAATTGTAGATTAGGGATGTTGAGGTGTAAAGCAAGGTAGGTTTTGAAGATCAAGGTCATCAAATGGATAGATATCAGTAGATATGATATATAAGATGCATCACCAAGTGACCCAAGTGGGGCACAACCCTCAAAATGAGGAATGGGGCCCACAAGGTGAAAATCAACAAGGTTAAGCACTAGGGGTAGGTTATCAACTGTGGAGATGATGGATCAAGTGGGATCTCACCTACCCAGGCCTTACAACTATCAGAACTCACCCAACCAAGGAGTGCGACCTCACTTCGAGAGGCTAAGTTTCCTTGGGAAAGGGGTCAAATGGAAGCCAATCCACACCAAACTATAGATCCAAATTGTTGTGGATGCTATAGAGGTGGTTTTTCAATATCTTACCCAAAAGTCCACTAGATCTAAGTAGATCTGAAAAAATGTAAAATGAGGATTTTAACTTATGAGGGTTTTAATGACTTAGACAAATGGATAGATCATGGAATGAGAAATTTACCTTGAGATCATACATGTGTGATGGATGAGGTTGCCTTGTTGTTGAGGAATGTTCCCACAGAGATCAAATAAGAGATTGTTTATTTTTCTTGCCTTGAATTGATGCCCTAGTCCACATGTGCGCCCTCCTTTTTTTGTCAAACAAGGGAAATCAAGTCAATAAGTTAGATCAAGAATGGAGGAAATACAAGCAGAAGAAAATAGCAACATGAAGTAGAAGGTACTAAGATAGTAATACTCCCTGTTACCAACGAAGAAACCCCAAAGAAGAGGCAGGGAGAGTCTCCCCTACCAATGCGACCTCCTTGAAGCAAATCGGCGTCCACCTGTAGATGAAAAATACATGGACAAAAAGATAGCAAGATAGATCTCCAATAACCCAGTGCAAAGGAAGAACAAATGAATGAAATCCAAAAGCATTCACCACAACACAACAAGTAGATGCAATAGTATTTTTCTATTCCAATAATCTAGAGCCAAAAGTCCCCCTTATAATGAGGAGCTCTCTCCTTTAAATAGGAAAGAGAGGCACCGAAACCCTAACCACTTTTTAAATGAGTGGCTAAGATTAAAATATCAAAGTGATCTAATCAATGGTTGAGATGAGCTCAACATAAAAGTACATGGATCAATATAACAATATAATATATCAATGGACCAAATTTCCCTAGGAGAGGGGGTCCAACCAAAAGTGAATGAAAAAACATAAGATCTAGCTCATGGTGGGTCTAGGGGGCAATATACATCCTCCCTAGTCAATCCCCATGGCACACTAATATAAAATAATCAAGCTAGACACCAAATCGTGCCTCTCCGGGAAAGTTGTGAACCTTTGGAGGCTCTAGAAAACCATATAAAATGATGGAAGTGACCTTTGCATGGTAAAAAATAAATGCCCATCATATCAGACAGGCCAAATAATAATAATCTGTAAAAGTGCTGAAAAGCACAAATCATCATCATAAACCTGAAACCACTGCATAGAACCACAATGGTGACCTGTACCAGACCATTAATTATATCTCTGTATCATCTGAGGTCTGCCACCTCATGTCTTGTGGTTACTTTTGGTCAAACTGGGTTTGACCAAGTCAACATCACCCAAAATATAACTCAAGCTACATCAAACTGCTGCAAGGTGTTAAAGGTTAAAGTATGCTCTACAATCCATTCAAGTAGCAATTATAACAAGAAGTAATCATTACTGGCGATCTAAAACCAAATATATAAATTCATTAATTATTATTATTACTCAGACCAGACTTTCAAGACCATACTCACTTCACAGTTGTGATCAATTTGCTACCGAAGGGTGAAGGCTTAAAATAAAATGGCTAGGCCAAGGGATGACTATTGACTTGACATCATGACACTTTGGAAATGGAAAAGGAATACACACTAGTAACATATGCTGGACAAGCAGTAACACAGGGGATGGCAGTGTCTCATCGATGGGTAAATTGTTCAAAGAGTGCTTATTCAACTTAGGCATCATGTCTACTTTTATAAAAGATGATCCAGTTTCATTAGGATACATTGATTTCATTTCATGGCATTTTTTGCCTACATAACCCTTTAGATCTCAGGTGTGCTGATAAGCACAACTAATTGCAGCTTGCATCCAGGGAATGTTTGTACATATACATATAAGGTCAGCAATCATTTAGATATAGAGTTTAAGAACCATTGATTTTTTGGACGTTTCATTATACTCTTCAAGGAGTATTTTTAGATTTTCAATGCTCTTGCCCTTTACTCACGTGTGTTGATAAACACATTCTAGAGTTTACAGTTTCTCGGGCGAATTTACATAAGTTTCCACAAGTAGTACACGAGCTTTCAATTTTAGCCAACACATCTTAAGTGACTAGAGGGAGTTCATACTAGTGCCAAACATCGGGACAACCGACCATAATGATTTAGGACTACAATCCAACTCACCAAAGGTAAGTTCTGTCACCAACTTAGAGCCGAGACACAAATAAATAGGGAAGCTTATCCAGCACAGAGGCTACAGTGGGGGAAGGTACTCCATGCCACTAGTTAAGTAGTGAGTCAGGGTAATAACAAACTGGGAGGTAATGGATTGATGAAGACAGTGAATAATGAGACCAACACTTTCAAGCCAGAGTATGATGGAAATGATCACCCCTATTCTCCTTAGGGAGGGTAAAACCAATGAGTATGGGTAGTGAACTTCTAAGTCTGAGTGGGGACAAATAGATATATAAAAAAGTACAACTAGGTCCACATATCTATATTTTCATCAGATCATGATACTAAATGCTAAGACATGCTATAAGAATGAATATAAAAGCAATATAACCATAACACCAAAATATACCTGCTGAGTCATATATATGAATGCACAATATCTGAACCATCATCTATCGTCTGAAACTGCTGCTGTAACTCTAGAAAATACTATCTGCTTTGTATAAATGGATAAATGGCTACATTGGTCATCTCTCTGAGTGTCCTGAAACTCAGTCATGGCATGGGGAACAAAATTGCTGTCCATATAATAACATGATCCATAATAGATGCTCATCTCGGCATCTCAATGCAAGGGAACTGGCTGAAAAGTGTACTGGAATCAGAAAAATAATGTATGGTAGCCTGGCTGCTATAAATGTGATAACATTTGGCTCCAGCTGGGACAAGTGCTCTACTGAGAAGAGCGCTTGAGAACCTTAGAATATGTGGTCCTCGAACTCTACAACTCATATCCTTAATCCAAAACTCTATCTCTGTAACTGTTACTAGCATATCACCTACTATTTGCAAAATGGCCAGAGCTATACCAAACTCATAGACCGGATGTCAGAAAAATGAATGGATATATATATATATATATATGTATATATAAATCTCAAAATAAAAGCAATACTGAAACTGAAATGCATGAAATATAAATGCAGGAGAATAAATCTAATCTACTGACATAACTTGAAAACGCTGGTTTTATTGTGCAGGAAAAGAAAAATGGCAAGTACTCAAGACTACACTAAGAGCTTCAAAAGGCGAGCTTAAGAAAAAGACAAAAAGGTGCCAAACTCAATGGCTAAAAATACTAACTACTACCCAAGCAAGATTATTCAGTTCCTACCTACTCTAATCTACCAGGAAAGGCACGACAAGCAAATAAGGCCACTAAGTGGGGTCATGAATATAATCCCTCAACTCCCTTTGGTTGATAGGAAGCAAAATACGTCGTCCACTACCAGTAGTCAAGAAACACATATCTGTTACACCCAAAATCTACTCATCATTAGATTCAATGTATAGATCCATGAAGTCACCTGGACTAAGTACTTTCATTTGGGAGGATTTGCACTTAATCCTGCAAACTTTTGAGAGGTCATTGCAGGTTGCACACTAGCAACATGTGGCATCGCAGCTTGCTCCACTGCAGGGTGCGACGAGGTCTGTTAATGGGAAAAAATAGCCTATTTGATATCCTTCTCGAAACTTACCCATTTAGGGGCTTATCCCTGACCTCTAGGGGAGCTGGTACTCGACCCCTAACTCTTTGGGAGGATCCCCTATCTCTCTCCTACCATCTCTAAACCTATCCTATCCATACCCTATCCACTTAGTCCTATATAAGTGAGGCTCACTCCCATTCCAAAAGGGGGGAAGGTCTATGGTATCCTTATGCTGATAGAATCCATATTGGTGATTGGGAAGCTTGTACCATCTTGGAGATTTGGCTTGGACATATTGGACGGAGGATACAACGTTGAGGCTTTGGTTGTAGCTTCATCTTTTCTATGTATTCCCACTCTTTATACAGTTAATATAATCTCTTTCCATAAATGTTGTCTCATTGATGATGTTTAGAACTTTCTTCCTCAACTGTTAGTTTAGATCAGTTATTGTTTAGATATCTTGTACTGCTTGTATTGTTTCCATATTGTCTTGACAGGTCTTGTAGCTGGAGATCTGATGACCGTGAGACTTGGAGCAACAATAAGGAGAAGGATTCGTGATCTGAAAGGTATGATATCTAAGTACTCGATCTGTAACTAGATCTAGGAAATGAGTTTTGTATTTTGTACTATTTATTCTAGATTCACTTGAACTAGGGAGATCCTGCTCGCGTCTGCTCAAGTGGATTGTCCGGTAACAAATTTGGCGACCATACTGGGGCAGAACATTGTTGTTTTCAATATGAATGTCAGTTTCAGTTGATTTCTTTTCCAAGCCATCTCTTTGGCCATTTTCTTCTTAATCCCTTTCATCATCATATCTTCACTTTGAAGAATCTAATTACCTTCCTTTGAGTTTGCACATCCCATTTGAAGACCTGTTTATTGCTCATTATCTGGAGAATTGGTTCATTTTTGAACTTATATCTCGCCTATCGCACCTAGTCATTGTACCCAGAGCGACACTGTGTGTTTTTTGATCGTTGTTCTTATCCTGTTAGTATTTCGTCGCAGCCCTTCCATTGGTAGACTGCGACGTTGTAGCACTTCCTGCATTGGTGAACTGCGACGTCGCACTGTGCACAAGCACAGAGTGCGTCGATCTGCCATTTTTGCCATACAGGTACCTTTTCTCCATTTCTGATTTGAGTTTTGGTTTGTGTGCAGACTCCTCTGTACTGTACCTTCCAGGTAGAGACCCTTTTGTCCAGCAGTGTTTTGTTTGGCTTGTTTGTGTTGGTTTTTGGGTCTTTTGAGTTTTGGATTCATGTTTGGCCCCTTGAGTAAAAACTAGTGTTTTGCTTGCATTTTTAAGAGAAATAGGGGGCCATGAATCGTGCATTCTTTAGTCATTTTGACCCATCTCAACGTTTTGAGATCATTTTTTGGTTTGGCGTGATTGGCTTGTTTTAAAGACTTGAAGAGTGTGGGATGTCCATGTCTTTTTTAGCCTCTCTTTCTTGGGTTATGCATCTTGTTTCCCTTACATGCTGAGCTATTAAATCATTTTTGAGAAAGATTGATTCTTTGTCTCCACTTTAATTCAAAGAAAAGATTGATTTTGTCACTCTTTTTCTATATTCATGAAATTGGAAAACATAAGTGTTCTTCTTACTTTAATTTGATCATTTGAAATTCTTGGTCTCACACTCATAAGAAGAAGAAAGGCTTGTTTCAGTTTTGTGTGCATTTGAGTTAGATAAGATTGTTAAGTGCTTATCTTTGTCTTGCATTTGATTGGAAACGTTTGTGGAGTCCTTCTTTCCGTAGCTTAGATGTGTCTTTTTCAAGTGTAAAAAGATAGGAAATGAGTTATAATTATCGCATTTGGTAGATTTTGAGCCTTTCTTGAGTGCCTTTGAGTTGTTTGGGTGTTTGCCATTTTTCCTTGGGAATTTCTGAATGATTAGAGTGTTGTAGATATTCTCTCACTTTCTGTATATAGATATGAAAAGCGTTTAGTTATCAAGTTCCATTTTTGATACATGCATTTGAAAATTGAAAGTGCTTCATCATTTTGTCTTATACATTGTTAAGATTAGTTGCATCTTTCATTTTCTTTATGCTTTTTGGCTGATTATTGCAGAAAGTTAGAATTATTGCACTCTAGGAAGGAATTCTTCTTTTCGCTACTACTTAAGTACTTTTGGTTTGAAATAAAAAATATCTCTCCCTACCTTAAGTAGTTTTCATTGAAAAGGAAAAGAAAATGTGCATTATCATGTTGTTGAGGATTACATTATGTTTACATTTATGTACTCACCTCATGCATCCACCTAACCGTACAAGATAAAATTAACTCTAGCTTAGGTTAAAATCATTCAGTAACTGTGTGTAAGTTAGAGACATGTTACGATGTCTTTAAACGTGGTAGCTATCATTATTTTCCAGCACTATATCCCGGGGGTATTGCAGTCTTCCATGTACTTATTGGTATATCGAGCTCCTTCATGTACCCACCAAGTACCATAATCCATACTTGGCGTATATCAAAGGGTGTATCACGTACTCAGTAGTATATCGGAAGGTCTCTTGCCGAATGGTTGTGCATTAGATAGCACCACTGCAAATTTGCGCTCCCACATACCTTGCGTATATCGGGAGACACCCTTAGGATTCCTAAGACCAACTGAGTTAACCATTTGGCCGTCTTGGCAAAGCAATACACCGAGAACAACAGTCGGGGATATTAGCACGCACGTACTGTCCAGGTAATCGGGTATGCAGGAAAGTGTATGGTCCCAAACCTCCTTGTCAGATCATATTGTTGGACCCTGCAGTATATAGCGGTTTGCGATGCCTTAATAATCCTGTGAGGTTCCAGACTTTGAATCCACTCCTATTCACACAGTTTGCTTGTTGCTTTTAGAATTGAGTAATGTTTGATTTGTGTGGTACTTTAGAGACTCTTAGGAAGTTTAGATATGGAAGACTCTTCCGGGACTACCAACCAAGAGGCCCCTTTCCAAGGTATGCCATTTGTTATTCCCCCTTGTGGAACTGTTGGTCCTCCCTTTATGGCTATGTTGAGTCTTCCTGGATTGACGATAGGATTACCAGTATGGTTATTCTCCAATCCAGTTACACCAAGTGCACTGATTGTGTCAAACCTAGGCCCGTCACCACATGAGCATCAATCTCATGGTGACCCTTCTCCTTCTCCGTCAAAAGTTGAATCGACTTTCATCTCTTCCTCTTCTCCTACTAAAAACTCTAGTGTTAGTAATCAGGTGGAGAAGAAGAAGAAGAAAAGGAAGATTAAGAAGAAGAAGGATAAGAAAGAGACCAAGCGTCAACCATCTGCCTTTGATGGCACTCATTCTATGAGAACACCTCATAAGCCAAAGTTCCCTTTCAAACTTTGCAAGGGTGATCACCTTCTCAAGAATTGTCCCGGTCTTTCCCGTGTGTCAGAAGTGTGGTCTAAAAACCCCAAACCGTTTGTATTGTCAACCTATGACCATCATGTTGATGACACTCCCTCGACCAGTGATCCTCTGGTGAAGGGTCGAAAGGTTAGAGCTACAGACCCTTGTTGGATATGCAAAGGCGTGCATCGTACTTAGCTTTGTCCAAGCATGGATGAAGCTTCACGGTGGTTGGAAGATATTAGTAGCTCTAAACAGGTGCTTCCAACAAGTGATAGTAAGTTTCCCCTCGACCCCCCGCTGGTTAACCAAGTGGTCAATTCAGTTTCATCTATAATTGATCCCACTCTTCCTTCCGAGAGTGAAGTGATCGAGTCGCTGTCATCTCCACTCGATCCCGTTCTTTCATTGGAGAAAGTCTAGACTGAAGCAGTCACCATGACACAATCTTCATCTCATTCTTATCTTCCAAGTGAGAGTGAATTGGAAACTGCTGATGTTTTCCTAGTCAGTTCAGGATGTCCTAGGCAAGGGGAAACCTTGTCCATTTCTACAGGGACCCCTCCAAGTGTTGAGGTTATTTCCTTTGATTGGAATGGTCTAACAGAATTTCATCTTCCTTCGAGTATTCCTTTTCAAATATCTGAAGGAGTTTCTGATAAAGAAATATTTCGTACGATAGTTGATGAGGGAGCTTCTGTCAGTATTTTATCCTCAACTGCTTGGCAAGCCATAGGTTTGCCTCCACTTGTGCCAGCCACTGACCAGATTTTGGCTTTTAATAGAAGGCCTACCGAACCTTTAGGGATTCTCCCGCAGTTACCTATCATGTTGAGAGGTAAAACTGTTTATGTTGATGTCATGGTTGTCCAAGGTCCTTTAGATTTCAATCTACTCCTTAGACGTGATTATGTCTATGTTATGAAAGCCGTCATGTCCACACTCTTTCGAGTGATGTATTTTCCTCATCATGGGAATATTGTGACCATTGATCAACTTTATTTCGTGACACCCACTCATCATATGACTCCTAGTCATCAGACTTCCCTGAATGTTCCTCATGTTTTAGTGGTTTCTTCCCCCCAAGGATGGGGGGTATGAGCATGGTTTATGTTATGTTTCAAGCTCGTTAAAAGATGAAACCAACCACTCTAGCATAGTTTACCTTTGGTTTCAAGCTTGAATAAAAATGAAACCAATTCTCTGGAGCATAGTTCTATTCTATTTCAAGCTCGTTAAAAAATGAGATAGACCCCTCTGAGCATAGTTTACCTTTGGTTTCAAGCTTGCATAAAAATGAAACCAATCCACTCGAGCATAGTTTTATTCCATTTCAAGCTCATTAAAAAATAATATGGGCCCCCTTGAGCATAGTTTTATTCTATTTCAAGCTCGTTAAAAAATAAGATGGGCTCCCTTAAGCATAGTTATTGTCTATTTCAAGCTTGGGTAAAAATAAAATAGATCTCCCTATCATCGGTTCGTGTCTCTTGCTAGAGTTAGAACTTGAACCTTCATTTCATCTGATTCTCATTTTCCCCCCCTTGGTGAACATTTTGATATTAGTAGCTAGGTTGGTAGTTGGGTTAGCAAGCAGCTTTTTCAGATGAAATGAAGCTTGGGGGGCATGTCACATGCTGTACCGTCAGCAATCATGTTGAGGGAACACCACCATGTAAAACTGCTAGCAATCATGTAGGGGGCATTTACCAACCTTTGGGCATCATGTTGGGAAGGAACCCATCAATGGGCCTTAACCTATGAGCATAGTTCCCTTTCTATGTCAAGCTCATTAAAAAATGAAATAGGTTCTCGTGATCAGAGTTCTAATCTTGTGTCAAGCTCGTTAAAAAATGAAACATATCCTTTCCCTTTGAGTCGAGTCTCCTCGTAGACTTAGTACCTGAACCTTATTTTCACCCGCCTATGCCGTAGGCGGATGAAATGAAGCTTGGGGGCATGTCTTCAACCTCTAGAAGTTACGTTGAAGTCAAATCGATTGCCTCTCCACATCATGTTAGAGCTAAGTCACTTACTTCTAGCAATCATGCTGGGGGCACACACCAACCTTTGGATGCCATCTTGGGAGAAAGTTCACCATTGGGAAGATTTTCGAGCATACTTTCCTTTTTAGGTTTCGAGCTCATTAAACCATGAAAATTATGCCAAGCATAGTTCATTTTTTCTGTTACAAGCTCGTTAAAAAATGAAGCAGACATCATGAGCATTATTCCAACCTATCTTCGAGCTCGTTAAAAACAGTAAGATAGTATTTGAGCTTACTTTTCACTTTTTTCGTGCTCTGGTTAAAACATGAAAGATGGTGTTGAGCTTTTGAGCTTAGCTTTTACTTTTTCGTGCTCTGGTTGAAACATGAAAAGTGGTTTGAGCTTACTTTTTACTTTTTCGTGCTCTGGTTCAAACATGAAAAATATTCCAAGTGTTTTTGATACCATTCTCGTGCTCGTTAAAAATTTGAGTTAAAAAGGTGTGTCTAACGAGTATAAGTTTATCACTTTATCCGGCCTCGCTAGACAATTTACGGAAAAGGAACTGTGCCGAGTTTACTTTTCCTTTGTCGTACTTGGTCATCAACCATGACAAAGTTGTTCATGGAGTCCTTTTTAAGCTCTTTTCAGACTCCCTAAATAGGAAAAGATTGCCAAGCGAACTTGATGCTTTCACGCTTGTAAAAGCATTTGAATGATCGTCTTTCTAGTGATAGTTTACCCCTTTTTTGGACCAGGAAGCACTATTTATGAAAAATGAATACTCCAACCAACCATGGCTGGAAGAGTCCTCTCCCGCATTGTTTTACCCTTTTTCAAGCGATGACGCTAACTTTACGAAAAAGGACCGTTGGAGTCTCCTTTAGTTCTTTTCAGACTCTCTAAACATGAAATGACACCGAGTTTTCCTTCTCTGGACTCGTTAAATTTTAAACATTGAAGGGCCCATTATGGGACAAACCCCTCCTTTCCTAGGTTCGTGAAACATTTGGGATTGGACTCATATATGATATGAGCTATACCGAGCATCTGGTTACCCTCATCAAGCTCGTTAAAAACACATGAGGCACTCATCAATCATGATGGGGAAAAATGAAATATTTTGTGTTACATCTTAATTACGACAGTACATAGTCACTCTTGAACATGGCACTCATTTGCATTTGCATTCAGTACTTGGGTAATCTGTTTGTCCTCGAGTCTTGTCAATTCCATGAGTTACGTCACTCCTTTGGGTCAGGAAAAGAATGCTTCCACCATCAGTCATATTGGGATTTAGTATCATTCTCGTCATGCCAATACTGCCAAGTCATGCCATGCCCATGTTCAAGAGATGTTTCATTACTCATCATTTGCAGTTAGTATACCTTCGATCATGTTGGTCTACCTTGAGTTAGTCTTGCACATTACTCTACCGTCCGATCTACACCAAACATCTATTATCGAGTTTCATGTTGATGATGGGGGATTCATCATGGCCCTCCTTCGACGGGTTCATCCTTGTCGACTTCAAATCATCATCCGAGGATTGAACTTAGAAACCAACCAAGTACCTTGGGCCTGCATGCCTCAATGGCAGGTTACCTCGCTTTCAACATGGGTTTACCTCATTGACTCTTGATTGAAATATTTCATCTTGCATTTGACTTCAACTCATTGACTCACGCTTGATGATATGTACTGTGATACCTTGGGAATCATTGACATCAATGGTGATTTCCCTCGCACTTGTTAACGGTATACATTAATGACCGGTAATCAAGTGGTTTCTACCATGTTCAACTCCAAAACATTGTAATCACATGGATATATTCGCATCATTGCGGGTTCAGCTTGAAGACCCTGGGGAAGTTCTTTCCTACCCAGGTTGCGATCGGGATTGTTTGGGACACATAGATACACTTTTGTATTGGTCGTGGCTGTGTTGTTAGTTCAGAGTTACACAAATCCACTTTTGTATTGGTTTTGGCTGTGTTATCATCTCATCATGGATCTACGATTGTGTCTAGTAGCCATGATTGTGTTTAGTCAGTCTTTACTATCATGGATATGCAATGTATTGGTCGATAGCCATGTTTTGTGTTGTGTGAGACTTGTGGCTCTCAGGTCATTTCTGCAGTAACTCCTTCCAACCAGCAAGTCCTTGCCATTTTTCTTACTACAAAGCACTTCACCTGTACATCCTTAACAACTTCATGCTTTGGGGGGAATTCTGTTACACCCAAAATCTACTCATCATTAGATTCAATGTATACATCCCTGAAGTCACCTGGACTAAGTACTTTCATTTGGGAGGATTTGCACTCAATCCTACAAACTTTTGAGAGGTCGTCGCAGGTTGCACACTAGCAACATGCGACGTTGTAGCTTTCTCTACTGCAGGGTGCGATGAGGTCTGTTAATGGGAAAAAATAGCCTATTCGATATCCTTCTCGAAACTTACCCATTTAGGGGCTTATCCCTAACCTCTAAGGGAGCTAGTACTCGACCCCTAACTCTTTGGGAGGATCCCCTATCTCTCTCCTACCATCTCTCAACCTATCCTATCCATACCCTATCCACTTAGTCCTATATAAGTGGGGTCACTCCCATTCCAAAGGGGGGGAAGGTCTATGGTATCCTTATGCTGATAGAATCCATATTGGTGATTGGGAAGCTTGTACCATCTTGGATATTTGGCTTGGACATGTTGGATGGAGGATAAAACGTTGAGGCTTTGGTTGTAGCTTCGTCTTTTTTATGTATTCCCACTTTTTATACAGTTAATATAATCTCTTTCCATAAATGTTGTCTCATTGATGATGTTTAGAACTTTCTTCCTCAACTATTAGTTTAGATCAGTTATTGTTTAGATATCTTGTACTACTTGTATTGTTTCCATATTGTCTTGTTAGGTCTTGCAGCTGGAGATCTGATGACCGCGAGACTTGGAGCAACAACAAGGAGAAGGATCCGTGATCTGAAAGGTATTATATCTAAGTACTCAATCTATAACTAGATCTAGGAAATGAGTTTTGTATTCTGTACTATTTGTTCTAGATTCACTTGAACTAGGGAGATCCTGCTCGCGTCTGCTCGAGTGGATTGTCCGGTAACAATATCCCCAAAGAATTTCTCTACCGTGAATGGTCCAACCCAAAGATCATCAGCCTGTCCAAATATTATATGCAATAAATGGTTCGGAAGAACAACTTGACTTCCCATAGGAAATCTATTTCGGTTGACAGACTCAGGAACAACTCCAATGTTCCGAATAGGCATAGGGTGGATTTCAGCAAGGTTTCGTGGTTGTGGGGTGACAATGTTTGAGTTCCTCCTAGGAGGCACTGCATTGACTCTGGGTAGACCACCATCAATATAAATGGCTATCCTACCAACAAGGACTTCTTGAATCTCTCTTCTCGTCTCTTGGATTCTTTCACTAGGCTCATCCTCATGAGGAGACACTACATTTTTGACAACTTCTCCTACAGTCCAGAAATATCTATGCTCTTCCAAGGGATGTGGCTCATGAGATGTGACAATATTATGACTAGAGCCTTCCCCTGAAGGAATTGGAATGTGCATATTTTCCAACCCGGTTGGAACTAACTCAGAATGAGATGCCAAAGAACTAGGAATGTGAGAAAGATCATGAATATGATGACTAGATGACTCAGGTGGTAGAAGAAGATCAGGGACATGAGGATATGCAGATAAAACATTATTTTGAGAGTCTAAAGGAGTTTGAAAAATAGCAAGATTTTTTAAGTTAAAGTCTCCTTCAGGTGCATCATTAATTAGGGCATCCTCTTCCCAATTTAGAGAATTATCATGAATTCGATTTAAATTTCCATCTTCCAAGGATAAGCGAGATAAGGAATCATCTACATCAGAATAGTGGGAGACCTCAGATTCCTCGTTGGTCTCAACCATAGTGGATGCTGTAGGATGGTTTTCCCATGGATAAATAGGTGCAAGCCCTTGGCTTTCCCTTTCTCTATTGTGATCAGTTAAAGCAAACCATTCCCTAACCGTAAAAGGAAGTCTCTCACCACGCCTAATGTCATCAAACTCATAAACTATAGGGACAGGATTCTCAATGACATTTTCTTCAACACTTGTTTGCTCAAGATGATTCTCCCATGAGAGAATGGGATCCAGACCTTGACTTTGCCTTGATATATTGCTATCAATAAGTGCATTCATTTCGACAACTGATTTGGGCAAACGTTCACCTCTTCTTATATCATTTAAACCATCATCAACCTCCTCAAGTGTTTGATTTTCAATGACTTTCTCTTGATTTATTACAACACTTCATTCTTGAACCTGAGGTTGATTTTCATTCCTTCTCAATTCATCTATCTCTTCAGCAAACTCATTTCTAAGTAAGTCCAAATTTATCCTTCTAGCTAACTCATCTATCTGTTCTTCTTCAAAAGAGAAATCAGAATCTTCCATTACCATGAACATGTTTTCAATTTGATCATCCTCCCAAAGTTCATTTTCATCCTCAATAAAATTGGTTTTGGCATTGTTTAACAATTCATCCTGGCCATATGTGTTTTTGATCCCTTCATCAAATGATTCCAAATGCTTGTCATAGAAAGGTTCTCTATTCACCCTAATCAAGGTTCCATCAGAGTTAGGAACATAGATATATGATAAATCCATCATAAGGTATCCACCTAAGCCAGCTGCCCACTTCCTAGATAAAATCATCCCATAAGCTGGGGGCAAATCAATGACTACTACATCCACCATAGTAGAAATGTCTGAACAAGCAAACAGATCAGCCCTAAGGTTCTTAATCAAACCATAAGACTGTACTCGTCGGGAATCTATACTATAGACATTTCCATAAGGTCTAGTCACTTCAAGTCCCATTTCCTTCATGACATGTAAGGGCATGACATTCATAGCTTCTCCAGAATCTAACATGCAATTGTGGAGGAGCATATTCTGAATGTTCAAGGTAAGGTAAAAGGGAGGGTGGCCACCATTCTGTAATGTCCCCATTCAAATAAGTGCATAGTAAGACAATCCCATCAATCCTACTAGTTTCCTAGGTTGGATGGGCACATGTGGGATGGTAATAAGGAAACTAATAAATGATATTTAGACATTAGAAGGGTTCAAGAATTTAATAAATATGATGAATAAATAAATTCAAGAGAAATTCTAGGTGGCAAGTGGTTTTGGAGACATATGGAGGTGGTGGGACCCACACTAGCTTGATTTTTCAATGACACATGGCAGCTCTCTCTTGCCAATTCGAATTCATGGGAAGGTGAACACTCTTGGGTGAGTTGGTAAGTCATAAAACATGGCATTGATCATATTAGGTCGAAATGGGAAGGAATAGTAACCTCCATGGGAGAGGAAGAGTCAAATTGGAGACTAGTGGACACATGGGCTAGATTCCCTAGTTTTATGACAACAATAATGAAGCATCTATGACATTTTATGACAAAATTCAGACCTGACTTCTTACACCTGACCATTATGACATTTCAGCCCCAAAAATAGGCTCAAGAAGGCGCTCATGGAGTTGGAGGAATCTAAAGAGAGTCAAATTCGAATTTGGGAGAAGATGGAAGGTTGGAACTAGGAGACAAGTGGCAAATGAGGAATATTTTCTAAATGGAAAATTATTGAATCTATTGAGAGGATTTCGACCCCTTGAAGGCTAATGTTGGTTATAAAATGTAGAAATCAAGTATGAGAATGGCTTTTGATGATTTGAGAAAAATTGCATTTGTGAAGAGAGAGCTAGTGGATGACTAGTTTCTTGCCTTAGCCAATTTCGAGGGTGAAAGATTCCCATCCAAGTTGGTGTTTGGAGAGGCCAGTCAGGTCTTTCATGGTGCTTTAATGGAGTTTGTATTTGCAGGTAGCAGCTACAGGAAGTTTCATGGTTTGGTTTAGTGCAACACTTTCTCTCCACCGTTTCCAGTTTTGAAGGCATATTCGTGCTCCTTGAGGGAGGGCGTTTTTGGTGAGCTATTGTACTCTTTGGGGGAGCTTCTAATGCCCCATTTATTTTTTAATATGGATTAAATACTCTGTTCTTCATCTCCGAAAAGTTTCAGGTTGAAATTCCAATTAGAAATGTATAAATCTCATTTTTAATGGAAGAACAATGCCATTTCCCCACTACCTTGTTGTGAGCCAATGTATTGATGATGATTTCGAATGTATAGATGATTCTCTGATATATTTGTGATAAATATATTTCCATGGATGTCTTCTACAAGTTTCATGTACTGTACTTGAGCATTTGAAGCATTTTTACTCAGTTTAGTTGTATTGGGAGGTGAAATAGTGCCATTTCCCCAAGGGTCGAATTGGGGGTTTTTGCTGTTGAATGTGAGAGAGTTAGAACAGTATTAAAAATCAATTAATGGTGCATATGAGATATTAATCACATACTTAACACATTATATACCTCTGTTCATAAATTTGTGGGAGTTTGGAGGCATTTGGAAGGCCATTTGCAGTGTTACCCGAGGGGGATTTGATGCACAAATTACTAGTCAAAATTACATATATCGATCAGAATACAAATCAAGTTTGCAACAGTATTTGGAGGGCCATAAAACATCCCTGAACCTTATATTCAAGTCTAAATACCATTCATACACTCCTACAGAATATTTGGGAGCATTTGGATTGATTTGGAGGTCAAAACAGTAAAACTAGTCAAAGGTCGAAATTGGGAAAAAAAGTGGAAAATTGGGCATTTTAATAAAATTTGAAAAAGGGATATTACAAATGGTATCAGAGCATGGTCTTGGCACCTAATGGTATTAACAATAAGCCAAACAAATAAAACACCACCCTTTGAATCAGTAGTTGAAGAAGTTTTGGTTGAAGAAGAGATAGTAGCAGAAAAAGAGTTCTTTTCTAAAACAATGGGTAGAGAGGAGGAAAAATTAAGACATAAGGAGGAATTTGTTGAAGCCTTAAAACCATGTTTTTAAGGACTTACCATGGTTATGCTAGATATGAATAAACAAATGATGAAAGGTTTCGAATTGTTGGGTAGCCAACTTTCAGGCAAAGGGATGATAGGAGATAATAGTGGTTCACACTCAGGGGAAAAGATGAAAGGGAATGAGCATATTTTCTCAAGTACAGGACCTCATAATAGACCTGATGAATTTCAAAGCACACAAAGGCATACTGCACCTAAATTTCTCACACCCAAAGAAGAACCCAATCTTGAATTGGATTACAAGAAACTAGTAAATGATTGGAATGATTTGAATGAAGAGTGTAAAAGAGGTGTACCACTCAGTGACTACATTGATGCTATGCAAAAGATTAAAATGAAGGGAGACAATAGGAGTCCATTCCAAAACAAAGAATTGAATAGTGCTATTGGAAAAATGTCACTTCCTACTTTTGATGGTTCTTCTCAAAATTCTGCTAACACTTGGGTGCAAAAATTGGATGTATATTTTCAGCTGAATCCTATGTTGGAAGAGGATGCATTAAAAATGGCCATTTTGCATTTGGAAGGAGATGCCAATGAATGGTGGTTTCATGGGCTGAAAACCTTGTGTCATAATCAGGTTAAAACATATGGAGAATTTTTTGACAGGGTACTAGAAAGATTTGAACAAAAAGATCCAGAATTGCCTTTCAAAGAACCAGCTCAATTGAAGCAAACTGGGTCCCCTACCGAATATATGTTGGACTTTCAAAAATTATCAGTCAAGGTGGCTGATGTATCTATGGGAAGATTAGTATTGCTGTTCACTGAAGGTTTGGCTGAACCCTTAAGAGGTTTGGTCAAAGCCCACAAGCCAACTACATTAAAAGATGCAATGAGCTTGACTAGGGATCTCCAAAATGTGCTTCCTAGAACGAGATTTCCTCCTAAGCCTAGCTATAAATTTGAAAAGAAACCTTGGCAAAGGGATGGATATGATAAGAAACCTTGGCAAAGAGAGTCATTTGAGAGGAATAAAAAAGAGGGACTAAACAGGGATGAACTTAGAAAAAAGAAACTATGCTTCACATGCTTCCAACCATGGACACCGGGGCACAAATGTACCAAAGGAAAGGCTCAATACATAGAAGTATTTTCCGATAATGAGGGGTATGATGGGGGCATGGATGAAGATGGACATATTTCAGATCAAGAAGAGGCATATGAGACAACAGTAGAAGAGGAAAGACAATAATAAAATCAGCCTTCACCGGACAAAGCAAGAATGGTAGTGCTTTCAGCAGTACCTCGCTATCATACTATCCGATGCAAAGGTGTGGTACAAGGACAAAGAACTTCAGTTTTGGTAGATGGAGGAGCCACTCATAAATTCATTGATGTAGAGATGGTATAGAAAAGAAAGATACCTATTGAACCATTTGATGGCTTCACAGTTGTCATTCCCGGTCACAACACAATGCAATGCAAAACATGGGTTCCAAAGCTGCAAGTCACCGTAGGTAACTATACTTTTGTTGATAGTTTTTATGTGGTTGATGTTGCTGATACTAATGTGGTTTTGGGAGTGCAATGGTTGTATTCAATAGGAGAACATATAGTAAATTATCAAATTCCCAAAATTAAATTCCAAGATTCAAAAGGAGTACAAAGAGTTGTGAGAGGGCAACACACTTATCCAAATCAAGTAGTGACTTGCAATAGCATGAGATCTATATTGAGGCATGGGGATATAGAATGGGCTGCTGAATGTCATATTACATCTCCCAAGCCAACTATAAATATTGTCAAACACCCAAAGGAGATAGAGAGACTTTTGCAAAAATATGAAAAGGTTTTTAGAGACCTTCCACATGGTAGGCCACCAGATAGGGGGGTTGAGCACAGTATTGTTTTGGAGGAGGGTACTTCACCCATTCAAATACCACCTTATATACATCCTAAAAGGTTTAGAGATGAGATTGAAAAAGCTATCCAAGAAATCCTAGAGTTGGGGCTCATTAGACCAAGCTCTAGCCCTTATGCTTCTTCAGTAGTGCTAGTGAAGAAAAAATATGGAACATTGAGAATGTGCATAGATTTCAGAGCCTTGAACAAAAAGACTATCAAGAATAGGTATCCTATTCCTAGGATTGATGAGCTCATGGATGAGCTACATGGGGCCAAATACTTCTCAAAAATTGACCTTAGATCAGGGTATCACCAAATTCGAATGAAAGATGAAGATGTGCAAAAGACCGCTTTTCGATGTCATTTTGGCCACTTTGAATTTCTTGTCATGCCTTTTGGGTTAACTAATGCTCCAGCCACCTTTCAAGCATGTATGAATGGGATATTTTTCAAGAAACTAAGAAGGTTTGTTTTGGTTTTCTTTGATGATATTCTCATTTACAGTAAAACATGGGAAGAGCATTTGCAACAGTTAGAGATTGTGTTGAAAATCTTGCAAGAAGAGTCCTTATTTGCTAAATTATCAAAATGTGAGTTTGGGATGAAAGAACTACTGTATCTTGGGCACATTATTGGGCAAGAAGGAGTGAAGGTACACATGGAAAAAATCAGGGCTATATTGGAATGGCCATCACCAAAAAATATTACCGAATTGAGAGGCTTTATTGGCATATGCACCTACTACAGAAAATTTGTGAAAGGGTTCTCCAAGTTGACTTCTCCACTCACTGATTTGACTAAGAAGGATGCTTTCAAGTGGGATGAAGAGGCTGAAAAAGAATTCCAAAAAATGAAAGAGGTAATGAGTAGTTGTCCCATACTTGCACTTCCTGATTTTACTAAACCTTTTGTTGTGGAATGTGATGCTTCAGGTGGAGGAATAGGGGCTGTCCTAAAGCAAGGCCAACACCCCATAGCCTTTGAGAGCAGAAAGTTGCAGCCTCATGAAAAACTTTACTCCATCTATGATAAAGAAATGCTGGCCATTATGCATGCATTGGCCAAATTCAGACAATACTTGGTGGGCAGCAAGTTTGTGGTGAAAACTGACCATAATAGTCTAAGACACTTTCTCACCCAAAAGGATCTAAATGAAAGGCAACAAAAGTGGGTAAGCAAGATTCAAGCTTATGATTTTGATATTGAATATGTCAAAGGAAAGAATAATATAGTAGCAGATGCTTTGTCAAGAAGGCCTTCCTTTTCTCTCATGGATATTGCCAAGGATTGGAAAAACATGCTACTAGTTGAATATGCCAAAGACAAATTTGCTTGTGATGTGTTGGATGGAATCAAAGGGGATGATAATTATAGGATTTTGAATGGGCTGATATATTATAAGGGAAGAATTTATTTAGTTCATAACTCCAAGCTCAAGTACCGAATGTTGCAAGAAGCACATGATTCCCCACTAGCGGGCCATCCAGGGATCTTCAAAACTTATAGACAGTTGAGGCAATTTTTTTTTTGGAAGGGGCTGAAGGAAGATGTTCAGAAGTATGTGAATGAATGTAAAGCATGCCAACAAAACAAATCAGAACTTACATGTCCAGCCGGCCTATTACAACCATTGCCCATTCCGGAGCAAAAATGGGACAGTATTTCCATGGATTTCATCACCGGATTGCCTAAATCCTTAGGTAAGGATTGCATCTATGTGGTAGTTGATAGGTTGAAAAAATTTGCTCATTTCTTTGCTGTTACATCATCTTTTAGTGCTACACAAGTGGCTGATATTTTTTTCAAAGAAATCTTCAGATTGCATGGGCTCCCCAAGAGCATTGTCAGTGATAGAGACAGTAGATTCATGGGTGCTTTTTGGCAAGAAATTTTTAGATTGGTAGGCACTCAATTGACTCCAAGTACCAGCTATCATCCACAAACTGATGGACAAACAGAGAGGGTAAACCAATGGTTGGAAGGATACCTAAGAAACTATGTGGGAGGGCAGCAAAAAGCATGGGCAAAATGGCTACACTTGGGTGAGTTTTGCTACAACACCACTTATCATATGTCAATAGGAATGTCTCCTTTCAAAGCATTATATGGTTATGATGCACTTACATTTGCTGACATTATATTTGGTGATAGTAGAGCCCCAAAGGCTAAAGATTGGGTGGAAGAGAGCCAAGAAATTTTAAAGCTCTTGAAAGACAATTTGCAGGTTGCTCAAAATCAACAAAAACAATATGCTGATAGACATAGAGAAGAGAGAACCTTTCAAGTCAATGATTTAGTATATTTAAGGTTGCAGCCCTATAAACAAACATCTCTCAAAAAGAATGGAGCAGAAAAATTAAAACCAAGGTACTATGGGCCATACAAGGTAGTGCGGAAGGTTGGAGAAGTAGCATATGAACTAGAACTTCCGGAAGGGAGTAAAATCCACAATGTATTTCATGTTTCTTGTCTTAAGAAATCTCTTGGTCAGAAAATCATCACTTCAGAAATACTTCCTCCTTTGGATGATGAAGGTCAGCTCACACTTGTTCCGGAAAAGATTTTGAAGACACGGGAAAGAAGGTTGAGGAGTAGAATCATCAAAGAATATTTAGTGCAATGGAAGGACTTACCAAATGAAGATGCCACATGGGAAGAGGAGAAGATTTTGCAGCATCCAAATTTGAAATTGCTTGAGGACAAGCAATCTTGGGTGGGGAGGACTGTAATGTCCCCATTCAAATAAGTGCATAGTAAGACAATCCCATCAATCCTACTAGTTTCCTAGGTTGGATGGGCACATGTGGGATGGTAATAAGGAAACTAATAAATGATATTTAGACATTAGAAGGGTTCAAGAATTTAATAAATATGATGAATTAATAAATTCAAGAGAAATTCTAGGTGGCAAGTGGTTTTGGAGACATATGGAGGTGGTGGGACCCACACTAGCTTGATTTTTCAATGACACATGGCAGCTCTCTCTTGCCAATTCGAATTCATGGGAAGGTGAACACTCTTGGGTGAGTTGGTAAGTCATAAAACATGGCATTGAGCATATTAGGTCAAAATGGGAAGGAATAGTAACCTCCATGGGAGAGGAAGAGTCAAATTGGAGACTAGTGGACACATGGGCTAGATTCCCTAGTTTTATGACAACGATAATGAAGCATCTATGACATTTTATGACAAAATTCAGACCTGACTTCTTACACCTGACCATTATGACATTTCAGCCCCAAAAATAGGCTCAAGAAGGCGCTCATGGAGTTGGAGGAATCTAAAGAGAGTCAAATTCGAATTTGGGAGAAGATGGAAGGTTGGAACTAGGAGACAAGTGGCAAATGAGGAATATTTTCTAAATGGAAAATTATTGAATCTATTGAGAGGATTTCGACCCCTTGAAGGCTAATGTTGGTTATAAAATGTAGAAATCAAGTATGAGAATGGCTTTTGATGATTTGAGAAAAATTGCATTTGTGAAGAGAGAGCTAGTGGATGACTAGTTTCTTGCCTTAGCCAATTTCGAGGGTGAAAGATTCCCATCCAAGTTGGTGTTTGGAGAGGCCAGTCAGGTCTTTCATGGTGCTTTAATGGAGTTTGTATTTGCAGGTAGCAGCTACAAGAAGTTTCATGGTTTGGTTTAGTGCAGCACTTTCTCTCCACCGTTTCCAGTTTTGAAGGCATATTCGTGCTCCTTGAGGGAGGGCGTTTTTGGTGAGCTATTGTACTCTTTGGGGGAGCTTCTAATGCCCCATTTATTTTGTAATATGAAGTAAATACTCTGTTATTCATCTCCAAAAAGTTTCAGGTCGAAATTCCAAGTAGAAATGTATAAGTCTCATTTTTAATGGAAGAACAATGCCATTTCCCCACTACCTTGTTGTGAGCCAATGTATTGATGATGATTTCGAATGTATGGATGATTCTCTGATATATTTGTGATAAATATATTTCCATGGATGTCTTATACAAGTTTCATGTACTGTACTTGAGCATTTGAAGCATTTTTACTCAGTTTAGTTGTATTGGGAGGTGAAATAGTGCCATTTCCCCAAGGGTCGAATTGGGGGTTTTTGCTGTTGAATGTGAGAGAGTTAGAACAGTATTAAAAATCAATTAATGGTGCATATGAGACCTTAATCACATACTTAACACATTATATACCTCTGTTCATAAATTTGTGGGAGTTTGGAGGCATTTGGAAGGCCATTTGCAGTGTTACCCGAGGGGGATTTGATGCACAAATTACTAGTCAAAATTACATATATCGATCAGAATACAAATCAAGTTTGAAGCAGTATTTGGAGGGCCATAAAACATTCCTGAACCTTATATTCAAGTCTAAATACCATTCATACACTCCTACAGAATATTTGGGAGCATTTGGGTTGATTTGGAGGTCAAAACAGTAAAACTAGTCAAAGGTCGAAATTGGGAAAAAAAGTGGAAAATTGGGCATTTTAATAAAATTTGAAAAAGGGATATTACACATTCTTTCTCTCATAAATGGAAGAATGAATGTTTATTGGTGGATCCTTTTCAACTTTACTAGGTTGTGTTCCATTAAGGCTGTGAATGTGACAGGATTCCAAGACAACCTCTGGAGTATTCTCTTGGCCAATGCCATCAAAGAACTCCTCTACTTGGCTTCTGACAGAGGGAACTTTCATTAACTTAGTGACAGGGATATTACACATTATCTTGCTTAGTTCTTTCTTCATATCAATTTCCAAGTCATAATAATTAACAGTAATATCTTCTTCTTCCTTTTTATCTTCATTAATATTTAGATGTTTGTCCAGGAAAGAAGGTTGAGAATTACTTCCTCGTTTATAGATTTGATACTTTGGTTGTTCCCTAGGTTCTGGGAGATTTATTGAACAACATGTAGAGCTAGGTTCTTCAATTATTTCTTCTTCTTGCTCCCATGGCTCTTCTTCTAGAAGGATTCTTCCAAAATCTTCATCAAAAGACAAGTCATTTATGAAATTGATGTTATCTGGTTGGTAATCAAGGTAATTGGTGTCAAAAGGCTCTCCCTCTGTTTCATAACACCAATTCACATTCTTCTTTTCAGAACTTTTTGGATATTTAGGTCATCATCTATCTCTATCCCCCTCAGGCCTCCTATTGTTGTTCCAATAAGGTTTGGGGCCATAAGGATTCCTATGTCTCTCAGGATCATTTAGACTTGTGACACTCTTAGTTAGGACAGTTAGTTGTATCATCATTTCTTGCATGGTTTCTAATGTGTCCTTTGATTCCTTTGGATCACTCACAGGTTCCTTGCGATTTCGGAGCTTAGGGTCAGACCTAGAAGTGGATGGGGTAAAATGATCGAAAAAATTATGTTTCCCCATAGATGCTGCATTCTACTCAACCATCTTAGCATTAAATTGGGAAGTCTTTAAGTCATTGGGATTCTTATCCTTCAAGTGATAACCAAGCCATCCTTCGAATGCATTCAAGTAATGAATAACAATTGCTTGATATTTTGGTTTGATCTCTTCAGGGATATTGGCTACAGTCTTGTCAAATATTATGTTAAATTCATGGACTGTTTCATTTTCTCTTTTCTTGATGTCAAACAGTTGATGCAAGAGAAATTTCCCATCTAACTTTCGGGACCACTCAATATTAATCTTGTTGACAAAGTTATCATAACCATCAATGGATGAGGAAAGCAACCTGTCAAACCTCTTCCGAACATCTCCTTCTAAAGATGCCAGGAGACCGCTCATGAAAACCTCTTCCTTAGATGATCCATATGCTTCCATATGTTCCCATACTTTATCAACATGATCTTCAATGGAGGTAGCAGACACTCCATCAAACTTGGGAACCTTTTCAAAATACTTTTCAGGCATGTCATGGGGGGATCCCTGAATTTGAGAAAAATATAAACGAGATGGCTTAGCCTTCCTTCCAAAAATACTAGGATTTTATGGGGGAGGAGGAACATTATGGTTTCCAGAGTTTGTTCCAGCCATTGGATTAGTTGAAGTTGAAGGGGATCCCAAGGAATGATTCGGAGAAGAAGAGTGATTATAGATCTTCCAAAGAAAGTTGGATGAAGCTCCTTTGATTGGTTTTCTGTTCCGAATGTAAGTTATAGGGGATCCTTCAATATTAAGATGATCTAAGAACTTAGGATTTATACGTTGGGTTTGGTCCTTAGTAGAGTCACAGGGTGGAGTCGCCAGGTGAACCACACAAGTAATTCACCGAAATGAAATATGTCGTAGGAGAGGTGAGATGAGTGAATTTAAAATGGCGATTGAAATGATTATGAAATTAAAAATGCAATCACCAGGGAAAAATACCAATGCAATAAGATATAGATTAATGCATGGACACTCGTAGAGACCGAAGGTAAGCCTCTACCTACTCGGCAACAATGCCAAAATGTTTTCCCCAATCTTGTAGTTGCCCCTACAGATGGATCCAAGGTGGATGGTAGAGGGGATAGGCAACTAAAGTGGTGAACCAAGAGAGCCCTAGTTCCCAAAAGGATGGTTGTCATGCCAACTAAGGCACTCTTCGCTTTAGCTATCAAAGCCAAGATAGAAAGGGGGAGACCCAGATCTACTCCCGATAGGACAGATCAACCCAATCACTAGATCAAATCAATCTAATGAAGTACGTAGGGTGACAGGTATGGAACCCTAGAAATGAGGAGTTAGGACCACTGTGGAAGTTTAGGAAAGGTGTGATATGATACTGAAAGATGACACACAGTGATTCAAGGATTAAGTATGATTCCGGGATTCAAAGTTAGTTTCAAAAGGTCAAAATCAACTACCTTGGGAAATGTGACCCTTAAAACAGAGAAAGTGTCCCAAATCAAAGATCTGACAGTTGGGGCTTTCTAGCTATGCTTTATGAAAGGATATGATAGTATCTAGGTGCTCAAGCAACCAAACAAAGATCAAACCATGAGCAAAATCAACAACCCAAGAATGTTGCGAGGGCTTGGAGAAGGATCAGTGCCTTGGAAAATGGGCCAAATGGAGTCGGATGTCCACCAAACTGTAGATCAGGGATGTTGAGGTTTAAAGAAAGCTGGGTTTTGAAGATCAAGGCCATCCAATGGCTAGATCTCAGTAGATCCAAGATCTAAGATGCAGCACCAAGTGACCCAAGTGGGGCACTACCCTCAAAATGAGGAATGGGGACCACAAGGTGAAAATCAACAAGGTTAAGCACTAGGGGTAGGTTATCAACTGTGGAGATGATGGATCAAGTGGGATCTCACCTACCTAGGCCTTAGAACTAGCATAACTCACCCAACCAAGGAGTGCAACCTCACTTGGAGAGGCTAAGTTGCCTTGGGAAAGGGGTCAAATGGAATCCAATCCACACCAAACTATAGATCTAAATTGCCGTGGATGCTATAGAGGTGGGTTTTCAATATCTTAAGCAAAAGGCCACTAGATCTAAGTAGTTCTGAAAAAATGTAAAATGAGGATTTTAACTTATGAGGGTTTTAGTGACTTAGACAAATGGATAGATCATGGAATGAGAAATTTACCTTGAGATCATACCTGTGTGATGGATGAGGTTTCCTTATTGTTGAGGAATGTTCCCACAAAGATCAAATGAGAGATTGTTTATTTTTATTTCCTTGAATTGATGCCCTAGTCCACATGTGCGCCCTCCTCTTCCTGTCAAACCAAGGAAATCGATTCAATCAGTTAGATCAAGAATGGAGGAAATACAAGCATAAGCAAATAACAACATGAAGTAGAAAGTACTAAGATAGTAATACTCCCCCGTTACCAACGAAGAAACCCCAAAGAAGAGGCAGGGAGAGTCTCCCCTATCAATGCCACCTCCTTGAAGCAAATCGGCGTCCACCTGTAGATGAAAAATACATGGACAAAATGATAGCAAGATCAATCTACAATAACCCAGTGCAAAGGAAGAACAAACGAACGAACTCCAAAAGCATTCACCACAACACAACAAGTAGATGCAATAGTATTTTTCTATTCTAATAATCTAGAGCCAAAAGTCCCCCTTATAATGAGGAGCTCTCTCCTTTAAATAGGAAGGAGACGCACCAAAACCCTAACCACTTTCTGAATGAGTGGCTAATATTAAAAGATCAAAGTGATCTAATCAATGGTTGAGATGAGCTCAACATAAAAGTACATGGATTATATAACAATATAATATATCAATGGACCAAATCGCCCTAGGAGAGGGGGTCCAACCAAAAGTGAATGAAAAAACATAAGATCTAGCTCATGGTGGGTCTAGGGGGAAATGTCCATCCTCCCTAGTCAATTCCCATGGTACAATAATATAAGATAATCAATCTAGACACCAAATCGTGCCTCTTTGGGAAAGTCGTGAGCCTTTGGAGGCTCCAGAAAACCATATAAAATGCTGGAAGTGATGGGTGTGGGACCCACTGGAAGCTGAAACTACTGGAGAAGGTGTGGAAGACATCGCACTCATCATCACAACTCATCCCATGCCAATCTCTTTCCTCAAAAACCCAAATCGAATCCTTCAGTAGCCATTTTTACCATTTTTTTAACAGCCTCGGGAAATGTGAACATTCCCAACCTGCCTCCTGGAGTGCCTACGTTGTCAAGGTGAGGCCACCAAGATCTCAGAGAGGTGGGTAATATGGTAATATCAAGTGGCTGGACCACCCCCTCCATGCACAAATCCCTAGGTGAACTCATCAAATCTCATCACTGCTCTGACAGGGCCTTTGATAGGCCAAAACTGCACTAAGATAGCCAACTGAGGCTAATAATCACTGTAATTGCCCGAAATTGAAAAAAGACTATCTCATTGGACTCAGAGTGCCCAAATCCATCTAATATGTGTACTCATACACCATATAGACCTTTGCATGGTCAAAAATAAATGTCCATCATATCAGACAGGCCAAATAATAATAAGCTGTAAAAGTGCTGAAAAGCACAAATCATCATCATAAGCCTAAAACCATTGCATAGAACCACCATGGTGACCTGTACCATACCATTAATTATATATCTATAACATCTGAGGTCTTCCACCTCATGTCCTGTTGTTATAGGTCAAATCTTCACTTCTCCGTCCGTGATCACTGCATTATGCTGTCGATCAAACAAAAGGACACCTTGGATTGAAGAGCTAGGTTGACCTAGATGATGTATGGACTGGAACTACCCTATTCAGCTGAGAAATTCCTTGTTTATCTTGATGTTTTGACATGTGCTCTACTCTTTAGGCAGCAAACCAACACACATTTGGAAGTATGCTCTACTTTACTCAAGGGAAACTAGTGCACACCTCATAAAAGTTGCAAATGCTTGTTGTTAAACACTAAAGTTGCATACTGTGCGCTAATCTACCTTGAGGAAACTCGCGCACATATTAAGATGAAATCAAAAAATATATTAAGTTGACAAATTGGGATTAGGTGAAGTTGGTTTTCAACTTCCCCAACCTCCCAATCCAACCACTTCTCAATCCAAACTGCTTACCTTGTCCCATAAATACAAGGAGGATACATGAGAGAAGGACCTAGAAAGAAGGATTTAAGAACTATTACGTTGGAGGAAAGGTCCAATTCATTGTGAAGAGAAGGATCCTAGGACTTGGTTGCGGAAGCATCTTGACACGTCAAGTATACTTGTACTGATTTCATGCTTCTTTGATAATAAAAAGGTGGAAATACCCTTTCTGTCCCAAATCAAATGTCTATTGGATTGTATGTTCATTTGGTTTAATATCTGATTATATTTGATGTTAAATTGCTTTATAATTTCATCATATCTATTATAGTCAAGATACACTGAGGAAGGTTTACTTTGTGTTGCAGGTTCATCAAGCGGAAGATCAAGCGAAAGACCAAGTGAAAGCTAGTACCAACCGTCGATAAAAGGTACATCTTTCGATATCTCGATCCCTTTCATTTGTAAGAACTAGATGTAATGCAATGAATGTATTTACCTATCAACCCTACCCAAGTTGGTAGTGTCTCTCCTCACTATAAGGTTTAAATCCTGAACAACAGATTGGCGACTCCACTGGGGAGTAACCGCGTGTTTTTCTGCTCTAGGAGACCTAGTTAGGTTTTCTTCCAGTCCTTTTTTCAGTCCTTTTGATTCTCTAAGAGGTCTTGTAGGTCTTTGTTACCTATTCTTTCTTGCCTAATTCATCTCAGTTTGCTGTTGCAAAGCCTGTTTCTGTCCTTTTGTGACATGTGCACTGGTTTACCCTACTAACAATAGCGCATACCACTTGATGAGCGCTGATTTGTACACCAAATAGTAGCGCATCTTTCCTAGTGTGCGTTGGTTTCTACACTGCACAGTAGTGCATTTTCTTGTAACTTTCAGTTCACTATTAGGGTTTGATTTATATTATTTGGTTTCATTGGGCCAGCCTTTTTCTTTGCCTCCTTGACTGACCCCTGAGACTTCTATGTCTCTTTTGAGTCTTGTTTACCTCTCTGAAGTTCTTTAGGTTTTTTTTTGCTTGCTTGAGTACTTGTTTATGTGTCTTCACTGCTTTCTATCCCTTTTTGAAGTTTGTGCACTATTCTCTTTTGGACATAGCTACACACTTTGGCCCTAGTTGCTTGTTGCAGTCATACAAGCCTGCGTTCTTAACGTTAGTTGTTTGTACCAACAATATCACGCTTTCACTTTGTCTTATCCTTTCCATTAGGGCTTGACCTCAAGTTTGAGTCCTTAGGGTTTCTTTCGAAAGGTTGCTTGGTGTAGATACTTTCTGATTGGATTTTCAGTTCAGTCCAAGTAAGTCAAAGCCTTCCAGTTAGCCTTCTTTCGAGTCCGCGTGTTTGGTAAGGTCACTTTTTGTTCGCTTTATTACTCCTTTACTTGGCTTAGTGTTTTCTTAGGGTTTTGATGCTTAGGAGAAGCCTGTTAGGTCTTCCTTTCTGTTACGAGCATTTCTTTTCCTTGTCTCTTTTATACTTTGTTTCCAAGTCTCAAGTTTTTCTTTTGAAAAAACTTGGTAGGTCAAGTCTTCCTCAAATCGTTTGATTTGTTTATTTTGAGGCATTTAGGTGTTTGTCTTACTCACACTTTACATTAAGGTCTTACTTGCTCTTTTACAAGTTCTCTTTCTTTTACAATTATCAGAAAAGACAAAAAATTGTTTAAGTAGCTTAGTAGTAAGGTATATCGTTGTTTTGAAGTAGCATAGTTTGCTTTGAAATATTAAAATAAAATACAAAAAGATTTTGATTTAGGATTGCTTAGGTTTCAAGTTTTTGAAAGAATCATAAACGAAAAGAGAATTTTTTTGTGAATTTGAAAGCATTACTTTAGAAGTACTTTACTTTCTATACAAACCATTCCACACACTGCACTATCCTTTGTGAGCAACAAGTAGCCCTTAAAAAGAAATATTAATAAAATTAACTAGCAACATTTTTTCTTTTTATGTATACACATCATCAACTAGCTTAGGCTAGAGTTTCAGACTTAAATCACCTTAAACTATCCGAAACTAGCTTCATTACTCAACAATCGTAGTAAGACTTTGTATTAGGTAAATCCCTCTCTATCAAATAGTCCTGGGAAGCTCTACTTAAACCAAATTTAAGCACAAGTCCGTGGGTGATTGTAACTGTTGAGGATATCCCCTCACTTTCCTCTCAACCATAATCCAGAGTTGACTCGCGTACGGGGGTCCTTTCGGACTTCAAGCTTTGCTACCCTGCCCATGCATTTCGACTAGGCTAGCGACTGTCCCCCAGGTTATTTCGTATTGATGGTAGCCTTAGTATCATACCTCTAGGATTCTACATAGGTAGAGTGGGCGGTTATTCCCACTTCACCTTGGACAGACGTGGAAGTTAACCCTTTGGCAGTAATCCCGAGAAGGTGGTTTGGTGATTCAAACGCTTGCACCAAGTGGACCTCCGGAGGACGTAACATAACTGACCGTCGATACTCTGTTAGTCTATTCTAGGCCCTAATAATCCCAGACTTGCTTCTGAGAGTATTTTCTATTTGTTTGCTTAGTTTGATTACTTAGGAAATTTTGTAGTGGTATGTTGTTTGCTCCTTAGTTGTAGTGGCCACTAGGTTTTTACTTAGTTTACTTTTTTATAGTTGTGGAGGACCATCTTCTTCGGTCTCAAAGGTTTCAAAACCTTCCTCCTCCCACTGTGGAGCCTCCACCACCACCGCAACGCCGGAGGACAGATTCCCCAAGTTCTTTTGAACTTATAGGTGAAATAGAGGTTATTGGAGAACCGCATCCCAGAACCCCGGATCAACAGGTCTTTGATACTATTGAGGTTGAGGCCCTAACTGTTACAGAGTTTAATACTCCTTTCAACCCTCCTCTTACTGGACCCAACGATCCACTTTTGGTACCTGTTGGATTTTAACAACCTGAGTACAGTGCTTACCTTTTTACATTGGGTTATACCATGACCAACCCAGGAGACGAGCAGGAAATTCTGCAAACTCCCACAACTTCTATGGTTGCAAGGATTCTCAATCCTTCTTTCACAAACACTGCCATGCTGAGTTCATCGCATACTGCTTCTGCCTCAACTCTATCCTTTAGTTTCAATGCTAGTACTTTGGGCATGCCAAGCTCATTGGCTTCGACATCCGCCTCAGTTTCCACGCCTACTTTTGGACCTAACAATATCCCTTTGTTAGGGATACCCGCAGTGAATTTCACTCCGTCTTCTACTACACAACAGTTACAAGGTGTAACTTAGAATATTGCTTCTTCATCCGTGGTCGGATCAATCCCTTCTGCATCCATGCAACCATCCATTACTACCACACCTAGATTCAACCCCTATGCAGGTTACAATGTTAATCCATTGAATATACCTGTAGGGAGTATCCCCTTCTCTTTGTTTGTTGGAGGAGGGGGTAACATAGTTAATCCTCAATTTGGAAGAACTAACACCCAACCACAATGGACTGTTGCCACGAGAAGTAATCCGTTTACTTTTGGATGGAACAATTTCAATGCTTTCATTTCACAACCGATGGATAGGGAAACCCCAACCAATAGTACACAAACCAGGCGATGGGTGGTTCCCAATACCAGGTTCCTGTTTACCAGATGCCATCGTCTCAACCACGTTTACCATTTCTGGCAACTTTAAAATTTCCAGATCTTTCAAAGCTTACAAACGACCCTGTGCGCCATGATGCTACATGGCCACCCGTTCCCACTAAATTTCCCTCAGACATACCAAAGTTTGAAGGTAATACTGGTGACCATGTCACAACTTTTCATCTTTGGTGCTCCTCCAATTCACTGAATCATGATTCCATAAGGTTGAGGCTCTTCCAAAGAACCTTGACAAGTGTTGCAACCAAGTGGTATATTGAACTACCTGCAGCTGCCTATAGAACCTTTCAGGATCATGCCATTGTTTTCTTGAACCACTTCCAACTTCCTGTTCGGTACGATGCCGGCACAGACCTTTTGTCGACATTTTGACAGAACAAGGCCACTCATCTATATGATCACATTCAGGAGCGGTGAAGGAGAAAGAGGCTCATTAAGGCCGACATCCCCCCAAAATTATTATTAGAATGGTACCTTAAATCTCTTCTTCCTTATGTTTCTAAGGAAGTTGCCACTTCAGGGGTGTCCTCCGAAGAGGAAGCCATTTTGAGCACTCAGCAACTCGGCTTAGTTTATGCTCAGTCTGGGCTGTTGTACGAGATTATTCCTGATGTGCCGAGGTCTAATATAGACTTAGGTAAACCTAAACCTGGACCACATGCTGATGGCATTGTGGGTTCAGTTGACTTTGTAGCATTTGATGCCGTAACAAAGCAAGTTCACTCTTTGTCAGGTTCACGCTTATTGTTAAACACTGAAGTTGCATACTATGCGCTAATCTGCCTTGAGGAAACTCGCGCACATCTTAATATGAAATCAAAAAATATATTAAGTTGACGAATTGGGATTAGTTGAATTTGGTTTGCAACTTCCCCTATCTCCCAATCCAACCACCTCTCGATCCAAACTGCCTACCTTGTCCCATAAATACAAGAACGATGCAGGAGAGAAAGACCTAGAAATAAGGATTTAAGCATTGTTACGTTGGAGGAAAGTCCCAAGTCATTCTGAAGAGTAGAATCCCAGGACTCGGTTGCAGAAGCATGTTGACACGTCAGGTATACTTGTACAGATTTCATGCTTCTTTGAAAATAAAAATGTGGAAATACCCTTCCTGTCCCAAATCAAATGTCTATTGGATTGTATGTTCATTTGGTTTAATATCTGATTATATTTGATGTTAAATTGCTTTATAATTTCATCATATCTATTATAGTCAAGATACACTGAGGAAGGTTTACTTTGTGTTGCAGGTTCATCAAGCAGAAGATCAAGTGAAAGCTAGGATCAACCGTCGATAAAAGGTACATCTTTCGATATCTTGATCCCTTTCATTTGTAAGCACTAGATGTAATGCAATGAATGTATTTACCTATCAACCCCACCCAATTTGGTAGTGTCTCTCCTCACTATAAGGTTTAAATCCTAAACAATAGACTGGCGACTCTGCTGGGGAGTAACCGCGTGTTTTTCTGTTGTAGGAGACCTAGTTAGGTTTTCTTCCAGTCCTTTTTTTAGTCTTTTTTATTCTGTGAGAGGTCTTGTAGGTCTTTGTTACCTATTCTTTCTTGCCTGATTCATCTCAGTTTGCTGTTGCAAAGCCTGTTTCTATCCTTTTGTGACATGTGCACTGGTTTACCCTACTAACGGTAGTGTATACCACCTAATGAGCGCTGGTTTGTACACCAATAGTGTATCTTTCCTAGTGTGCGCTGGTTTCTGTACTGCACAGTAGTGCATTCCTGTAACTTTCAATTCATTATTAGGGTTTGATTTCCAGTATTTGGTTTCACTTCCAGCCTTTTGCTTTGCCTCCTTGACTGACCCCTCAGACTTCTATCTCTCTTTTGAGTCTTGTTTACCTCTCCAAAGTTCTTTAGTTTGTTTTTGCTTGCTTGAGTACTTGTTTATGTGTCTTCACTGCTTTCTATCCCTTTTTGAAGTTTGTGCACTATTCTCTTTTGGACATAGCTGCACACTTTGGCCCTAGTTTCTTGTTGCAGTCATACAGGCTTGCGTTCTTAACGTTAGTTGTTTGTACCAACAATAGCACGCTTTCAATTTGTCTTATCCTTTCCATTAATGTTTGAACTCAAGTTTGAGTCCTTAGGGTTGCTTTCGAAAGGTTGCTTGGTGTAGATACTTTTTGATTGGATTTTCAGTTCAGTCCAAGTAAGTCAAAGCCTTCTAGTTAGACTTCTTTCGAGTAAGTGTGTTTGGTAAGGACACTTTTGGTTCGCTTGCTTACTCCTTTACTTGGCTTAGTGTTTTATTAGGGTTTTGATGCTTAGGAGCAACCTGTTAGGTCTTCCTTTATGTTATGAGCATTTCTTTTCATTGTCTCATTTACACTTTGTTTCCAAGTCTCAAGTTTTTCTTTTGCAAAAACTTGGTAGGTCAAGTTTTCCTCAAATCGTTTGATTTGTTTGTTTTGAGCCATTTAGGTGTTTGTCTTACTCACACTTTATATTTAGTTCTTACGTGCATTTTTACAAGTTCTCTTTCTTTTACAATTATCAGAAAAGACAAAAAATTGTTTAAGTAGCTTAGTAGTAAGGTCTATCGTTGTTTTGAAGTAGCATAGTTTGCTTTGAAATATTAAAAGAAAATACAAAAAGATTTTGATTTAGGATTGCTTAGGTTTCAAGTTTTTGAAAGAGTCATAAACGAAAAGAGAATTTTTTTGTGAATTTGAAAGCATTACTTTAGAAGTACTTAACTTTCTATACAAACCATTCCGCACACCGCACTATCCTTTGTGAGTAACAAGTAGCCCTTAAAAAGAAATAATAATAAAATTAACTAGCAACATTTTTCTTTTTAGCTATACACATCATCAACTAGCTTAGGCTAGAGTTTCGGACTTATATCACCTTAAACTATCCGAAACTATCTTCATTACTCAACAATCGTAGTACAACTTTGTATTAGGTAAATCCCTCTCTATCAACTAGTCCTGGGAAGCTCTACTTAAACCATATTTAAGCACGAGGCCATGGGCGATTTTAACTATTGAGGATATCCCCTCACTTTCTTCTCAACCATAAACCAAAGTTGACTCGCGTACGGGGTCCTTTCGGACTTCGGGCTTTGCTACCCTGCCCATGCGTTTTGACTAGGCTGATGATTGCCCCCCAGGTTATTTCGTATTGATGGTAGCCTTAGTATCATACCTCTAGGATTCTACATAGGTAGAGTGGGCGGTTATTCCCACTTCACCTTAGATAGACGTGGAAGGTAACCCTTTGGCAATAATCCTGGGAAGGCGGTTTGGTGATTCAAACGCTTACACCAAGTGGACCTCCGGAGGACGCCACGTAACTGACCGTTGATACTCTATTAGTCTGTTCTGGGCCCTAATCATCCCAGACTTGCTTATGAGAGTATTTGCCATCTGTTTGCTTGGTTTGATTACTTAGGAAATTTTGTAGTGGTATGTTGTTTGCTCCTTAGTTGTAGTGGCCAGTAGGATTTTACTTAGTTTAATTTTTTATAGTTGTGGAGGACCAACATCTTCTTCGGTACCGGAGGTTGCAAAACCTTCCTCCTCCCATTATGGAGCCTCCACTGCCACCGCGACACCGGAGGACAGATTCCCATGGTTCTTTTGAACTTCTGTATGAAACAGAGGTTCTTGGAGAACCGCAACCTAGAACCCTGGATCAACAGGTCTTTTATACTATTGAGGTTGAGGACCTAACTGCTACAGAGTTTAATACTCCTTTCAACCCTCCTCTTACTGGACCCAACAATCCACTTCTGGTACCTGTTGGATTTCAACAACCTAAGTACAACGCTTACCTGTTTACACCGGGTTATACCATGACCAACCCGGGAGACGAGTAGGGAGTTCTGCAAACTCCCACAACTTTCATGGCTGCAAGGATTCTGAATCCTTCTTTCACAAACACTGCCACGCCGAGTTCGTAGGAGACTGCTTCTGCCTCAACTCCTTCCTTTAGTTTCAATGCTAGTACTTTGGGCATGCCAAGCTCATTGGTTTCGACATTTGCCTCAATTTCCACACCTACTTTTGGCCCTAACAATATCCCTTTGTCAGGGATACCCGCAGTGAATTTCACTCAGTCTTCTGCTACACAACAGTTACAGGGTGTAAATCAGAATATTGCTTCTTCATCCATGGTCGGATCAACCCCTTCTCCATCCATGCCCGTTATGGGTATGATGACGGAACCGTCCATTACTACCACACCTGGATTCAACCCCTATGCAGGTTACAATGTTAATCCATTGAATATACCTGTAGGGAGTATCCCCTTCTCTTTGTTTGTTGGAGGAGGGGGTAACATAGTTAATCCTCAATTTGGTGGGACTAACACCCAACCACAATGGACTGTTGCCCCGAGAAGTAATCCTCTTACTTTTGGATGGAATAATTTCAATGCTTTCGTTTCACAACCGATGGCTGGGGGCAACCCCAACCAATAGTACACGAACTAGGCGATGGGTGGTTCCCAATACCAAGTTCCTATTTACCAGATGCCATCGGCTCAACCACGTTTACCATTTCTGGCAACTTTAAACTTGCCAGATCTTTCAAAGCTTACAAACGACCCTGTGCACCATGATGCTACATGGCCACCCATTCCCACTAAATTGCCCTCAGACATACCAAAGTTTGAAGGTAAGACTGGTGAGGACCCTGGTGACCATGTCACAACTTTTCATCTCTGGTGCTCCTTCAATTCGCTGAATGATGATTCCGTAAGGTTGAGGCTCTTCCAAAGAACCTTGACAAGTGTTGCAGCCAAGTGGTATATTGAACTACCTGCAGCTGCCTATAGCACCTTTCGAGATCTTGCCATTGTTTTCTTGAACCAATTAAAACTTCCTATCCAATACAATGCCGACACAGACCTTTTGTCGACATTTCGACAGAACAAGGCCACTCATCTATCTGATCACATTCAGGAGTGGCGAAGGAGAAAGAGGATCATCAAGGCCGACATCCCCCTAGCATTCTTATTAGAATGGTACCTTAAATATCTTCTTCCTTATGTTTCTAAGGAAGTTGCCACTTCAGGGGTGTCCTCCAAAGAGGAAGCCATTTTGAGCACTCAATAGCTCGACTTAGTTTATGCTCAGTCTGGGATGTTGTATGAGATTATTCCTGATGCGCCGAGGTCTAATATAGACTTAGGTAAACCTAAACCTGGACCACATGCCGATGGAGTTGTGGGTTCCGTCGACTCTGCAGCGTTTGATGCCTTAACAAAGTAGGTTCACGCCTTGTTAGTCAAACAGTCTGCTGCAGAAGCAACTTCTGTTACATCCTCCCCTTCAAATACAGAATCTATATAGGAGGTGCAAACAAACCAAAAGGGCCCTCGGCAGCCCAACAACAAGAGAAAGGGAAAGAAAGGAGAGGGAAACCAGCAAAATCCCAAAGACACACAAAATGCCGAGGAGGGTACAAAAGAGAAAAGGAAGGCTAAGTTCCCTTGCAAACTATGTCAAGATGACCACCTTACCCATCAATGCCCTCTAATGGAAGAATCCCAGAAGCTGATCCATGAGAAGAAACCAGCTGTCTTGAAAGATCCTTTTGCTCATGGACAGAGTTCAGCTTCTGGAAGCTCTAGTGCTGGGGGCACTACTCGTGCCACCTCAGTTGATAAGTCATTCATCAACATGGTTAATTCAGATGCTTTGTTGCAAACTCGAGCTCGAAATTATACCCTGGACCCGCAGCAGAAGGACGTTCCTGAATCTTCCACTCCTCTTCACATACCAGTGGAGATGCTGCCAAAGATACCAAAAGGTGTCTACAAACGGGCTGTGCACAACCCCAACGTGTGGGCTGCTCCCAACTACAATGTTGTGGAAGACTTATCCCAAACCCCCTGTGTCATGTCTACTTTGGAGGTACTGCAAAGTTTCCCATTGCAACGCAGTACTCTTCTCGCAGTGATCAAGAGTATAGACTCATCCAACATGCTTACGCACTTTGATATGAAAGATATCAAGTATCGGTTGTTGTATCATGTCTCTCTCCAGATAGAGGTCATCCATGTTCCTAATACCATTGGACGAGCTGATGTGGATGAGGGTGCATCTACATGCGAAATTTCTATTTCATGCTGGAGAGATTTGGGTGAACCTGAGTTAGCTACCTATAACACGATACTTACCTCCTTTGATGGAAGATCTTTCCGTCCACACTGAGTCTTGCCATCATTCGATGTCGAACTTGTGGGTAAACTAGTATTGGTAGAGGTTGAAGTTCTGGATTCTCCACTCGATTACAACTTGTTGTTGGGTAGGAGCTAGACATATGCCATGCAAGTAGTGTTGTCAGCTGTCTTCCGAGTTATAATGTTCCCAAAAGTCCCCCTTACAATGAGGATCTCTCTCCTTTAAATAGGAAGGAGAGGCACCAAAACCCTAACCACTTTTTGAATGAGTGGCTAAGATTAAAAGATCAAAGTGATCTAATCAATGGTTGAGATGAACTCAACATAAAAGTACAGGGATCAATATAACAATATAATAGATCAATGGACCAAATCGCCCTAGGAGAGGGGGTCCCACCAAAAGTGAATGAAAAAACATAAGATCTAGCTCATGGTGGGTCTAGGGGGAAATATCCATCCTCCCTAGTCAATTCCCATGCCACAATAATATAAAATAATCAAACTAGACACCAAATCGTGCCTCTCTGGGAAAGTCGTGAGCCTTTGGAGTCTGCAGAAAACCATATAAAATGTCGGAAGTGATGGGTGTGGGCCCCACTGGAAGCTGAAACTACTGGATAAGTTGTGGAAGACATCCCACTCATCATCACAAGTCATCCCATGCCAATACCTTGCCTCAGTAGCCCAAATCGATTCCTTCAGTAGCCATTTTTACCATTTTTTAACTGCCTCAGGAAATGTGAACATGCCCAAACTGCCTCGTGGAGTTCCTGTGCTGTCAAGGCGAGGCCACCAGGCTCTTTGGGAGGGGGTTAATATGGTACTATCAAGTGGCTGGACCACCCCCTCCATGCTTAGCGCCCTAGGTGAACTCATCAAATCTCATCACTACTCTAACAGGGCCTTTGATAAGCCAAAACTGCACTACCATAGCCAACTGAGGCTAATAATCACTGTAACTGCTCGGAACTGAAAAAAAACTATCTCATTGGACTCAGAGATCCAAAATCCATCTAATATGTGTACTCATACACCATATAGACCTCTGCATGGTCAAAAATAAATGTCCATCATATCAGACAGGCCAAATAATAATAATCTGTAAAAGTGCTGAAAAGCACAAATCATCATCATAAGCCTGAAACCACTGCATAGAACCACCATGGTGACATGTACTAGAACATATATTATATCTCTGTATCTTCTGAGGTCTGCCACCTCATGTCTTGTGGTTGACTTTTGGTCAAACTGGCTTTGACCAAGTCAACATGACCCAAAATATAACTCAAGCTACATCAAACTGCTGCAAGGTGTCCAAGGTTAAAGCATGCTCTACAATCCATTCAAGTAGCAATTATAACAAGAAGTAATCATTATTGGTGATCTAAAACCAAATATATAAAGTCATTAATTATTATTACTCAGACTAGACTTTCAAGACCATACTCACTTCACAATTGTGATCAATTTGCTAGTGGAGGGTGAAGGCTAAAAATTAAATGGCTAGGCCAAGGGATGACTACCGACTTGACATCATGACACTTTGGAAATGGAAAGGCATACACACTAGTAACATATGCTGGACAAGCAGTAAGACAGGGGATGGAAGTGTCTCACAGATGGGTAAGTTGTTCAAAGAGTGCTTATTCAACTTAGGCATCATGTCTACTTTTATAAAATATGATCCAGTTTCATTAGGATCCATTGATTTCATTTCATGGCCATTTTGGCCTACATAACCCTTCGTATGTCAGGTGTGCTGATAAGCGCAACTAATCGTAGCTTGCATCCAGGGCATGTTTGTACATATACATATAAGGTTAGTAATAGTTTAGATATAGAGTTTAAGAACCATTGCTTTTTTGGAACTTTCATTATACTCTTCAAGGAGTATTTTTAGCTTTTCATTGCTCTTGCCCTTTACTCACATGTGTTGATAAGCACATTCTAGAGTTTACAGTTTCCTAGGCGAATTTACATAAGTTTCCACAAGTAGTACATGAGCTTTCAGTTTTAGCCAACATATTTTAAGTGACTAGAGGGAGTTAATACCAGTGCCAAACATTGGGACAACCGACCATAATGATTTAGGACTACAATCCAACTCACCAAAGGTAAGTTTTGTCACCAACTCAGAGCCGAGACACAAATAAACATGGAAGCTTATCCAACACAGAGGCTACAGTGGGGGAAGGTCCTCCATGCCACTAGTCAAGTAGTAAGTCAAGGTAATAACAAACTTGGAGGTAAGGGATGGATGAAGACAGTGAATAATGAGACCAACACTAGCAAGCCAAAGTATGGTGGGAATGATCACCCCTATTCTCCCTAGGGAGGGTAAAACCAACGAGTATGGGTAGTGAACATCTAAGTCTGAGTGGGGACAAATATATATATATATATATATATATAAGTACAACCAGTTCCACATATCTATATGATCGCCAGATCATGATACTAAATGCTGAGACATGCTACAAGAATGAATATAAAAGTAATATAACCATAACACCAAAATACACCTGCTAAGTCATATACCTGAATGCACAATATATGAACCATCATCCGTCCACTGAAACTGCTATTGTAACTCTGGGCAATACTGTCTGCTCTGTATAAATGGCTAAATGGCTACATCGGTCATCTCTATGAGTGTCCTGAAACTCAGTCACGGCATGGGGAACAAAACTGTTGTCCATATAATAACATGATCCATAATAAATGCTCATCTCAGCATCTCAATGCAAGGGAACTGGTTGAAAAGTGTACTGGAATCAGAAAAATAATGTATGGTATCCCGGCTACTATAAATGTGATAACAGGACTGTCATAGTCTCTTGTAGCATTTCATCACCTTCTCAAGTCTATGAATTTGGTCTAGTATCTTGCATTCATCCTTCAGCTTGTGCTTGAACCATCAATTTTTTTTTATTGAGTTTAGGTATTTTGAAATCGTTTGAAGGTTGTTTGGTTTCATTTGAATACTTTGTATTCAAAGCAGTTTTTCATTTTTTTTGCGCAAGAATCTAAATCTCGTACAATAAACAAATGCTCTTCTAATTCTATGAAAGCCTCTTTAGCTATTTGATCCACTTCACCTCCAGTTTTAAGGTCTCAAAAATCCTTTTGTGGAGTGTTTGGTTTTCTTGGACTTAAATTTGCTTGGTTTTGGGTTTAAGTCAAAATTTACAAAGAGGTTTTAATCCTTTTAATGATTTGTTTCTTTAGTTGATTTGTTTTCTTTGAATCTTCTTTGATTTAGGTATTGCAAAGACATTTAATTTCTTGCATCTGATCTGAAACAAGGATAATTGCTCTGTGAGCATTAGTGCATCTTTGAAATATCATTGGAAATCAAAGCTTAGTTTTCTGCATTCTAAAAATCCATTACTTTGTTGAGTTTTGAAATTACTTAGAAAAGTTTCAAAATCTTTTAACTCCTTTGCTTATTTGCTTGAAATCAAAGAACTTTGCAATTAAGAGAAGTTTACTTCATTTAGCTTTTCATTTTAGGCTCATTTGAAGAAAAAGAAAACAAAAAATTGTTTTTGGTGTTTGTTGAAAATATTTGGGTTGGTTTGGTGTGAAAGAGTGTTTCATGGTCAATTTGGCGTTAAATTGAAAGGGAAAAGTGAAAATTGATATTTCACGTTGGGAAGAGTTGCATTAACATTTTTGCATTTAGGAAAAGAAAAGAACTCTCTCTCGCTTAGCTAGAAATTCATCCAAGAGAAAGACTTGCATGCTCATTCGATCTTGCATGGTTTTGAGTCAAGTCTACACTCCATCATATTGCACTTCCACATCTCGTTTGAGTAAACAACAGCCTCTAAAAGTAAGCACCTAAACTAAACACACATTAACCTCATTTGAGGAAATAAAACAATTTGTTATTTAGGTAGGACATTGGGGATAATAATCCAAATAATTCACCCTTGTCATCTTACATTTGAAATATCATTGTTTTCTCTTAGGGTGCTAAAATCCTCTTGTATTTGTTGACACGGTTATAAGCCAATTTTTTTAGTGGCATCCCATTCCACGGGGGTAAGCAGTGAGGACAGATTCCAGACAGACTTTGTGGAACACTGCACTCCACTTACTACCTAAGCACAACAATCCATTATCTTCCCGTTGACCCTAAAAAACTCCCCCTTCATTTTGCAAATAAAGGGGTCCCCACTATAATTTTGGAAATACTTAGCGGAACTTTGGTTTTCTTTTATTTTATCGATTTCCTTTTGGATCCTTGGTCTTTCACTCTTTGCATTGCTTGTCCTTTGGCTTGGTTTCCCTTTCATAAGATTTGGTGAATTTTTGTCCCTTGACTCTCTTGAGATCTTGGTTGCTTAACATCAAGTGCATACCCTTCTTCAAGCATAATTTAAGTTGATCATAGTCTTGTTACCTTAATTCGATTTAAATTCATATATCGAATTAGCCTTAATCATTTGATTGAAAATATTGTCATTTGTCAAATTCTTGGATTGTAGGACAAATGCCGATGATTTATTTAAGGCTTGTTTTATATTATTCGATAGCATCCTCTTAAAAATCATGTCAACGATCATCTTTATGGAGTTGAGCATGATGTCTAATTAGGCACAATTATATTTGTTCTTCGACAAATAAATTTGATTCTTTACATTAGATAGGGTTTTGTGGAGTATTCGAGTTTTATATATAGAAATATTGAAATATACTTAATTTTTCTTTTTCCATATAATTATCTTGAGAAATATTATGAGTCATGTAATTCTACTCTAATCCCAATATTGTGCTTTCATTAATCATAATCATTGTCCAAATTTATATAATATGTTTACGAGACAATGTTGATGATATACTAATTTAGGTGGATTTGATACGATGCGTATTAAAGCTTCTTATTTAAAATGTTTTTCTTCACTTATTTATGAAAAGGTTCTTTAGAACTTACCAAAAGATACACTAACTCTCAAAAATTCATAAAGAAGTCTTTCTTGGGTGTTAAGGAAATGACTTTATTATAATGAAAGAGCTCATTGTCCAAACCTTATTACTAATCACTTAAATGTGATAAATCTATACATTTTTACCACATGGTAAAATAGGATGGTTAACATTAGAATCTACTTTGATTTTTTTCTTCTTCAAACTTATCTATAAAGCATTCCATCATTAATCTTGAAAATTAGCTAATCATTTTATAAAGAAACACATGTTTCGATATTATCATTTATGGAATGAGAAAGGTTTTGGTGAAATCTGTCTATAAAGCATTCCATCATTAATCTTGAAAATTAGCTAATCATTTTATAAAGAAACACATGTTTCGATATTATGATTTATGGAATGAGTAAGGTTTTGGTGAAATCAATAGTGCTTGAGGTTTTTAAACGTGACTTTCTTTTATCCAAATATCATAAGAGGCATATAGATAGATAAAGACATAGTTTCACTTGGGTGACATTCAAAAGATTAACGATATCACGATTCTAATATTTTCTTATTTTGATTGCTCACTCCATTAAACTACACGTAGAAAGAGATCAAGCTCCTTTGCTTTTGTTATGGTTCCATTGAAATCTACTTTTTCGTTAACATTGAAATATTGTATTAATTTTAGTATCCTCATGGAATTATGAATAAATGCAAATAGAAAGCAAAGGATAAAATCATCTACTATGTCAATAGATCGTTAGATTGCCACTATCAATGCAAAGAATATCGCAGAGAATACGGGGAAGTGTAATTTCACTCGGTCGCTTTGTGGTTGTTCTATTGAGTCATCACCGAATCATTCGATGGACAGTTATCATGATACCTCAGTTAGCAACATCAAATCTCCACGTTTCTAGGCCTCGCTGAAGTTGAAAGGAAGAATTTCTATTTCAGTTTTAATCTTTGCAGTTAATTCTTATATTATATATTATCTTGTTTATAAATCTTATATTTTAATCTTTGCAGTGAATGATTTATAAATTAATTGAGCACTAATCAATTTTGATATTTGATTTATGATGCTGTATGAATCATATTTATTTAACTTTGTTATTTAAATTTGATTTTACAATATTTTATCATACTGGTTCATTTGCTGAAAGATCTATGTTTTTAATAGATGTTTGATTAAGTAATCATGTTCTATGGCATTTATATAATTTAGAATGATAAACAATTAGTATTTATTATTCTTTAAATGTGAATATAATTTTTTGAACTGTTTTTTTTTTATTTAACTTTGATGATTTTTCTCAAGTTATATCATGACTTATGTTATTTATATTTTCATAGAATAGTTAGCATAGATACTAGATCGATCTTGGCCAAGATAGGAATAATTAGATTAGTTTAGATTTCGATTTATAGATTATTTTTTTTAGTTTGTAATTTGTAGTTGTTAATAATTAGATTGGTTTAGATTAATCAGATAACATAAACACAAAAAATAGTTTAAAGACTCTTTCGAGAGCACAAACCTGAAGGTAGCAGGACCTTGAACCTTGAACCTGCGAGAATTAGATAATCCAAACATACCAAGGGTTGTGTTAAGCGCCTTGTATGGGCTATTTATCTGTAGTTGGTAATAGTAAAAAAATATGGCAAACACTTCCTTGTATTTTATGGCCTCCATGCTAGTGGTATAAGGGATCAAAGGATGAATCTTTTGTAAACCTTCCCATACATGTCATGAACAAGGTATCCTAGTGATCATTCTTCTAGGGATCTTTTACCCAGGATCCCTTTCGGTAGAGGGATATCCCTTGGCCTATATTGGTCTCTCATTTCATATTATTCGACTTGGATTTCATCGCCTTGCAAACTATACAATTTGTTGAGGTTTCCAACCTTTAGTTAGGTGGTTGCTTGCTCCTTTACCTTATAGAGGGGCTTTTATTTTATAGGTAGTGCTACTTGTTGTATTGCTGGCCACTTTGTTGTTGCTCACTTGTTGTGGCATCGGTTCCAGTAAGGGTTTTTTAGATTTCTTTTTGGCCTATGTGCCTCTTTCTCTTCTAGCTCCCCTTTGGCACGCTCAACTACTTTAGGGTTTTTAAGCTCTTTTTCATAAGACTCATACCATACCAATTAGTTTTGTTCCATGGTGGATCCAAGAAAATCCAGGAGACGATGAGGGATGGATCCCGAACCATCCGCACCCAGAACTACCCAACTACCACCTCCATGTACCGAAGCTCCTCCTACCCGACGATACTTTGGTGGGGAGGTTGTATCGGGACAAGATTTTGCAGCACCACGCATCACTGTTGCACCTTGATTTAATGAAACACCACAAGTTAATGCAACATTGCCAATTATTGTAGCACCAGAGGTTAATGTCATTCCAGAAGTCAGTATTGCACTAGAGGCTAGTGTCGCACCAGAGGTTAGTGTTGCACCAGAGGCTAGTTTCGCAACCAATCACTTGATGATTTTCATGTGCAGTTAACTCCAGAACCTCCCCGTCAAACTCTCCCACTTATATTACCAAGTGAAATTCTTGGTCGCTCTTTAGGGATTGTTCCTAGCCAATGTCCTAATCATAACTTCCCTCCATCACCCATTTTTACTGGGTTAGGTGCACATTCATCCTCACAATTCGTTAACACCTCGACAGTCACTCAAACTACCCAATAATTTTCCTTTAACACTTCAGTCAGAAGTTCGCATACTTATTCTGTAGGAACGTCAATTGTAACTAGAGGTCAATCTTCAGCTACAATTTATACCATATCTAGAGGTCAACCTTTTATCACAAGGACAAAATTACCACTAGTCAACGTCATGTAGTAGGACAATATGTTATGTGGGGTAAACAACAACCACCTTCTTGGGGGCCACCTTTAGTAGGTAACTAGAACCCCCCTGGGGACCAAATTAATCAATTTCAACCCACCTTCCCCCCAACCCTAATTTACATACTAGTTTACCTTACCCTAGCGTTGTGAATAATCAAAGGGATCCACCCCCTCGGATTCTTCCCCCAATCAAGGAGTTTTTCAACCTCCACCTTTTAACCCCATGATGCAGCACTTACAACCGGTTAATCCTATGGTTATGAATCCACAATCCGTTAACCCTATGGTTTTGAATTCACAACCGGTTAATCCTATGGTTCTGAATCCACAATCAGTTAATCCTAAGGTTTTGAATCCACAACAGGCTAATCCTATGGTTCTGAACCCTCAAGGCTTCCAAAATTACCCCATGGGTAATGCATATGGCTACAACATGCAACCACCTTCATTGCATGGCCCCACAGGCATTCCCATTGACCACCAATATTATTCTTACCCACAACCAAATAGACAACTTCCTTTCCTATCAACATTGGATTTGCAGGAATTGTCGAGATTAATCAATGATCCCATATGGAATGAACCTAAATGGCCTCCCATCCCTGCCAAAATACCATCAAACATCCTGAAATAAAATGGAAATTGCGACCAAGATCCGAAAAAACACGTTATGAAATTCCATATTTGGATTCGTTCCAACTCATTGATGGATGAGTCCAATGAACACTTACTAGGACAATGGAAAGATGGTACATTGAACTTCCACAACACTCCTTTCGAGATTTCAACTCCCTTACGATTCAATTTCTTACACACTTACAGTTACTGATTAGGTATGAAATTGGCACGTACCTATTAACTTTGTTGTGACAATCCGCCTCTACTCACATTTCTGATCACATACACGAGTGTAGGAGGTTCCGAAGGTTGATAAAATATCCTATCCCCGATTAGTTACTAGCTTATTGCTTTACGAAATCACTACCTCCACCCATTGCGAGGGATGTTTCCATGGGAGGGGTTGTTACAAAAGAGCAAGCGATCAGTCGTGATTAGTACCTAGATTTGGTTTATTCCCAATCTTTAACTTTATACGACTTGATCCCCAATGCTTCTCGTCCCACCAACGATCCTTCCAGTCCCTCTACCAAACCTCCTTCCGATAGCATAGTTGGTTCCATTAAGGCCCATACTGCATAAAAAACGAGTAGACAACAGAGTCAGTCTACCTCAACTCTGCCACAAAATCAGGATGCTGACAACACTAAAAGCAATGCTTCTATTGATCACACCTCTGAGGTGAACACGGTTCAATCCTTGCCACAACAATATCGAAGTAAGAAGAAGAATAATAAATGGAAATCCAAGAAACCTTCTACTCAGCAGGAAAACCCAAAACCTCAACAAACAACATTGATAATAAACCTAAGAGGAAATCTAAGTTTTATTTCCTGATCTATCATGAAGACCATTATACAAAAGAATGTCCTTACTGATGGGTCCAAAATACGGGTATCTAATAAGCCTTTCCCCATAGCAAAAACACAAGAAAGGGTGAAGAAATACACTTGTTTTGTGGGAGAAATGATTTACCTTGATTATTTAATGAAGTTGTTTTAAAGATTATTCTTGCATGTTTAAATGAGTGTTCAATAAACTAATTATGTGAAAATCGAGTATGATTGAGCAGGTCCAGGTACACTAAAGGACACCCACGCAGATCAAGTAGTGGACTGGAAAGCTCATGCAAAAATCAACACCTTTTTCCTGATTTCTAGGGAGAACACCTGTTCAAACAAAATCGACAATTAGACATAGAAGTTAGGTTAAGCATTAGAGGCATATATATACGGGCCTCTCGGCTAGCGAGAGGATCCTGTTGCCATTTTTGACAACCATTGTTTTACATTTTTATATTGTCGAGATACTTTGAGTTACAGACTTTTGTTAAACTATAAATCTACTATTTTGAAATGAAGATTTGATGTTGCTTTCAATTCAGCATCTATAAGTTTTCTCCACTCCTAAGTACGGGTTGGGGAGGGCCCCTCCAACACGTAAGTCAGGAGATATTACTATTCAGTTATTTTTCATTATGTGTTTTACATTGACTGAAATCTATATTACATATGAAAGCATTTGAATGGCATTAATTAGTACGATTTGATTTCGGTAGTAATGCGACTAGTCTAATTCTGTAGTAGTTTATAACGCATTATGTAGTTTGGTAATATTGTTTCAGTAGTCCTGTAGCAGCATTCTTCCAAGGCATACTTTCAACATCTATAGCCCTATGTGCTCGCATTGCTTTTGAACAATGATTCATATCTTAAAGCTTATGCACTCTCTCATTACTCTAGTTGCTCGTCAAGATTGCTTACTTTCAATACTGTGGTTAATTAATGATATTTACTTCTTGAAATTTTGATTATTTTGTAGCATTAGATAATGGTATCCTGAACTTGGTTTTGGCAATTAAATAGGTTAGACCAGACTCCTAGTTTTATGCATTTGATTTACAGTAATTGTTTCTTAGATAACAGATCCAACTTTCATTATTTTAGAATAGATCTGCTACGTTTTTAGTATTCACTTCCATAGTCTAAATTCTCTATTTTTCAGCAAGTCAATTCTTAGGAACATATTGATTGTTTTGCAACATTTATATTATTTGATATAGATTTACTGTCTTCAGTACTTGAACTTCTTAGCATAGGTATTTTTCATCCGTAGATTAAGCAGCCCTTTCCCAGTTTATTCTATTTCTCTTAGGCAAACTCTTAAACATTGATACCAACACCCAATCGCGACCAAGATTATCCTATAAGAGAACATATAGTGCTTGCACCTATGAAGTTTGTATGTCCCCTGGCTTGATAATTAAAGTAGGCTCTTGGTCTAGCTTCCCTCATTAGGCATCCATTCTGAGAGCTCATCCAAGAGAGCCAGAAATCTAATCAAGTAAGCCCGATTATTTTCAACCATTAAAGCAATCAAGTGAGCCAGCCACGTCTACAAACGAAGATAGCAAAAGGTATCAACTAAACTATAGAATTTATTTCTAGCAAACATGATATCCAATCACATCTATTATTTCACGCGAGCCTGCCATCAATTCAAGAGAGCCAACATAGATTACAACAATACAATGAACAATCCGAAACCCAATGCAAAAGCATCATCACAAAGTCGAATCAAAAGAAGGCACAAAATTCAAAAGCAACCAATACAACATATTCAAATGAATGCAAGGAAAAAGTAGCAAGCGCACATAACTACTGACATGCAAAAATTTACTACATACATTGCCAAGTCTACTACAAAATCTGCCACTCATAAAAATCGGGCTAGATCATCAAATCAGGCACGCTAAAACATTAAGAGGTAATCTCTAAACATCTTTGTTTTATTTTTAAGACCAAATCATTATCCCGCAAGACATCTGTTTTCTGAAGCTGAGGACAACTTCAATCTTAATTCGACGGCACGGTTCAATTCAAATAACCTCAATAAACCATGATTGCTACCCAAGTCATATCAGACTCAATAAATCATGATTACCACCTTTGTCTTGTGGGATAATGATTTACCGCAATCCGCAATGTGGGATGCAAAAACTATATTTTTCGCCCATTTGGAGGATTTCTCTTCTGAAATCTGCAATGCGAATTGCGGAATGCGGAAACTTGTCTTTTGCGCTATTTGGGAAATGGTTTCCCACAATCTACAATACATATGCAGAAATAAAAAATGGGCTTGCGGAATGCACTTTCGACCATTGATATGATTTTCTCCTCGATCTTAGCCGTCCAATCTTCTTTTTTTTTTGAAGAAGCTCCTACTACTAGTTTTTTTCTGCAGAAGGGCCCTCTTGCCTTGTATTTTCCCATTTTCTCAATACGGCTCAGTCATTTGGCTTGGATTTGTTTGAAACTTAGCCAATTTTGGGTTTCTTGATTCTTTACTTGATGTAACCGGCCAATGGATGACCTTGGGGATTTGGGTGGGGGGATTTCCTTCCCATTCCATTGTGAAACCATAATAAGTGTTAACAATGGCTCCAACCGGGGATGCTATCCTCCCTGTGAGGTATCAAGAACATGTAGACTAGTGACCCTTATTTCCTTCTTCGTATCACAAAACTGGAACACGACTAACTAAAAATGAAAACGACAATGTACAATGGGGGTGGGTCGGCAGACTTGTTCTTCATGTGAAATAATGCTTCAATAACAACCCATTGATGGCTCCTTTTCCAACTGGTTCATTATCTTCATCCTGCAGGAAGAAATCATTGTTCCCATGGTATGCTGTGATTGCATAGGGTCCCCGCCAAAGGTTATCAAACTTTTGGGCCTGGTCTTCTCTTCTAGCATCCCATTTTAATACCAGATCTCCCACTTGGAAATCATCCACCTTGGTCTTTCTATCAAACATTTTCTTGATCCAGTCTTGAGCCTTCATGGCTTCAACCTGTACCCCTTCTCTAATTTATTGCACCTCCACCAGCTGATTATCCCTCCTCAACTCGGGGTTTGGCTCGTTTTCTTGCTCCCATAGCAATCTCATTGCGAGCCCTTTGAGGGAATCATGGAATATTACCTCTGTTCCATATACTAATTTGAAAGGAGAAGTTCCAATGGACCTTTTAGAAGTGACCCTATCATCCCACAGGGAAAGGGTCAGCTTGGTGTGCCAAGCCCTTTTATTTTCTTGCAGCATCTTCTTGATTATCCTCACCAGGATTTTGTTATAGGATTCTGCCAATCCATTTCCCTGGGGGTAGTAAGAAGTGGAATGGCCCAATTTGATGTGGAACTTGTCACAGAATTTGACCATATTCTCGGATTTGAAATCTTGTGCATTATCAATGATTATCTTAATAGGTCACCCAAACCTAGACATGATATTCTCCTCCAGAAACTTGATGATGACTGTATCTGTGGCCTGTTTGGTAGGCACTGCTTCGATCCATTTGGTTAAATAATCAGTGGTAGTTAGTATCCACCTGTGCTGCCAAGAGGAGTTGGGGAAAATTTCACCAATGAAGTCAAGTCCCCATTGCTAAAAAGGGGCTTCCACCAATATTTGTTTCAGAGGCAATGACAAGAGATTCCTCTTTCCTTCAAATACCTGTCATTCATGGCAGCTGGCTATTTCTTTATAAGAATCCTTGAACATAGTAGGCCAATAGAACCTTTCCCTAAGAATTTTGTTAATAGTGGATTTCTAGTAATGATTCCCTCCACAGGCTGCATTGTGAAACTCTTTCAATGTTTCTTTGGATTCATCTTCCACTATGCAATTCAAGAGGACGCCCCCAAGGGGTGCTTGGAAGTTCTACAAAACATATACAATATCAAAATACCAAGGAGAGGACAAGAATTTGTCTGATACCTGAGGTAGTGGATCTTGGGAAGTTTCTCCCTGTATGTGTGACAACAGGTTCATACTCATTGAATCCCAATTCGACTCAGTCATGAGTATGGCCAGGCCTTTCCCTTTAATAAGCTTGTTAGGCCTTTCCAAGAGTGTAGCTATCCACTTTGCTCTTCTACCTTCTGGATTAGGTTGAGTCAATGTATATTTCACAGCAACATTGGGAACATAAGCTACAACATGGGAATGTAGGACATAAACCCTGAAATCCTTCAGAGTTTTGATCATGGCATAGGCTTGCGTTTCCATAATGTTGTATTTGAGCTCAGCATCTCTGAGAGCCATGCTGAAGAAAGCTATGGGTTTCTCATCTCCTTCCTGATTTCTATGTAAATGAAACCTGCTATGGAATGCTCAGAGGCAAAAGAAAACATAAGAAAATCCTTGTCAAAATCTGGGCTAATCAGAACAGGTGCTTCAACAATATCTCTCTCTCTATATCCTCAAATGCTTTCCTAGCCTCAACAGTCCACCTAACTTGAGTATCTTTTTTAAGCATGCAGTTGATTGTCCTCATGATTTCTACAAAATTGGGGATAAATCTCCTTACGAAGTTCACTATGCCCAGGAAGGATTGGACGTCCTTCTTGCTCCTGGGGAGATCAATTATCTATATGGCATCTATTCTATCTGGGTCAATTTTGATTCCATATTTAGATATTATGTGGCCCAACATCCTACCCTCTTACATGGAAAAATTATACTTCTTAGGGTTCAAGGAGATTCCAAATTTCCTGCACTTGGTGAACACTTGGTGCAAATGTTGTAGATGTTCTGCATCAAAATTGGAGTATACAGCGATGTCATCCATGTAAACCACCACAAATTGTTTTTTCTCTCCTGCAAAGGCTATGTCCATATCTCTTTGGAAGGTGGCTCCTACATTCAATAGATTGAAGGGAATCTTAGCATACATGAAGGTTCCCCAAGGTGTGGTAAAGGCTATCTTTTTCTGGTCTTCTGGATGCACCTTAATCTGATTGTATCCCGAAAATCCATCCATCATGGAAATTCTTGCTGCCCCTACAACCCTCTTCAAACTGTGGTCCATTTTGGGCAAGGGGTAGTTGTCCTTTAGAAACACCTTGTTGAAATTTCTAAAGTCAATGCATAGTCTGATTTCACCATTTGTTTTCCTTACTGGGACTATGTTAGCCACCCACTGTGAAAATATCAAAGAGACTATGATTTTGGCTTCATACATCCTTTTTACCTCTTTTTCTATCTATGGGAGCAACATAGGATTCATCCTTCTCAGTTTTTTCTCGAATGGCTTCTCCCTCGTCTTGACTGGTATGGTATGCTGAATGACAGATGTGTCATATTCTTTTAGATTTTCATAGCACCATGCGAATACATCATAAAACTTTCTCATTAAATCCATATAGTCCCTTTTGATACATGGGGCTAGAGACTTTGATAGTTTGACAATTTTTGGTTCTTCATTGCTCCCAATGTTACAGTCTTCTACTTCCTTCGGGTTTGGATCAACCTTGTGATCTCTAGCCACATCATTTTCATCAAGTAGTATTTCCAGTGGGACCAACCCTTTGGGTATGTAATTGCTCTTTAGTTGCAAAATCTCTTTGCCCCCCAAAGTGGTTTGGAGCTCTGGTGGGTCAGGTTCCCATTCCTCCCCTTCACAGTCCTCTTGATCAATCTGGATATTGGAAAACTCCCCAGTCATTTCCAGGCACTTCTTTATTTGTTTATCATCTTCAAATATCTTCTAGTGCTTAGTGTTGTCTGGGATAGATGGCCTATGCCTTATATTAATCATGTGAGTTCTGGCAGGATAAGAAGGGAGGTAAAATCTACTAGTAGAACTGGCTAGAGTGTCTGCCATTGTATTATGCTCTCTAGGGATGAAAAATATATCATGCTCTGTGAAGAAATTTTCAAAGCATTCCTGTAAGCTTTCAGCCTGGGATTCTTAGCCTCATAGTGGCCTTTCACCTGCTAGATTATTATCTCTACATCTCCATAGATATTGATCTTCTTATCCCTCAGGCCTTTGAGTACATTCAAGCCCAATAACAGAGCTTCATATTCAGCCACATTATTTGAGCAGTCAAACATTAGTTTGAAAGTATGAAACCTGGCACATGCATTTATTTCATTGGGAGGGATGATCCATTCCCTTTCTACAGCTCCTTCTCTGTACACAGCCCCATCGAACCTTATGATCCAGTGATCTTCTTTATGGAGGGTGGTCGTGGCCTTTGTTTTCAATTTTGATTTCTCATTACTACCCTCTTCCACCCGCTTCCCATCATTCTCTGCGTTAGCTAAGCTGTCAAGGAACTGTAACCCATTTCCATCATTGGCTTCACTGTCTGGTTCAGGTAACTTTGCATTTTTCGCATATTCTCCTTTTGAACCTGGATCATAGCAGAGAATTGAGGAACCTACATTTATGTCCATGGAAAATATGGGTGTTTATCGGGCCTGTCTTTGTCGCTCACCACATATGATAGCCTATGTTCCCTATACAGTCTTCTTATTTCTCCAAAGACAGGGATGGTGGCATAAGAAATGTCCATTTGCATGGTTCCCTTCAACTTTGCGGTCCATGATCTAGACAACAACATCCCAAACTTAGGTCGAAATAAACCACTACCACATCCATGATCATATTCTTCTGAGGTATCTGATTCAGTGAGACCACCATTTCTTTAATCATCCTTACACATGGAACTCTTTTAGAATCAAAGGAGAACATATCTTTATAGGGTCTGGTTATTTCTAACCCAATATTCTCCACCATTGAACTGGGCATGAGGTTATGAGAGGCTCCTGAATCAAACATGCAATTATGCAGGATATGGTCATGTATGTTGAGACTAATATAGAAAGGAGGGACATTGATTTCGGAGGCATTTTCTACATGGAAGCCAAAATAGAAGGGTGGGCTTGTCATCTTGTAGATTGAGAGTATTAGGATGCTTTTCTTCTCCACCATTTACTACCTTCAGGATATGGTATTTATATTCTTATTTTTTGACCAATTCATTCAAGGGGATGGAGATCTTAATATTAGATATTTCATTTTCCAATATGAAAGCAGTATGGACCTTCTCTGTTATATTTGTGTCACCTTCATCTCTGCCTCCTGGACTCTTCTTAGGAGGTTGTGCCCCCTTCCCAAGAGTATCCTTAGAGATCGCATCCTTTGGGTCTTTTCTCCTAGGTATTTCCTTTCTTGGTGGTTGAGAAGGGGATGGATCAACAACATATTTTCCTCAGTCTACTATTACTTTTCTACTTCTCAAATTATGTTTCCTCTCAAAATCGCAGATGGAATTGTGGATCCCTCTTTGGTACTAGTCAAATTCTGATTCACCTGAGGCATCATCTGATTGCAGGGAAGACTATTCATGCTCATCTTTAGTCAAATAGAACTAGGGTTGGATTTGATCAAAGAGATGGATTTGGTCTTCAACTTTTCTATCTTCTTCCTCTTCATCCATGAAATTCTCACCAAAAGGTGGTCTGATTCGCTGATTGCTAGGGTTCCTTGGCTCTCTAGGTATTCCTTGTGGGGTAGGAGGCCTTCTGAGATTGTTATTTCAAGCTTGAGGCTATGTATTTTCTCTGGCAGGAGGCCTGCTATTAAGGGAGATCCTATCCACCAGTCTCAACATAGTTCTCATTTGCTCAAATTTGGCATCCATGGATTGGGATGTTGAAGGTTGCACTGTTCCATTGCATCTCGTTTTCTCAGCTTCAGTTAAGTGTTTCATTTTTCCTGAGGCCATCAAGTTGGCTTCTACTTCTAGTGCATCTTTCAACATATCAGGGAGAGTGGGAGATCTCCTTTCTCTCATCATGAGAGCAGATTCATTGTCAAAATAGTTGGAAAAATGAAGCTTGGCTACCCCAACAGGGGGTTTTATGTCTACAGGGATATAATTGTACATTCTCATGAACCTAGTTGAGAAGTCTTGGACAGCCTCCACATTGGTTTTATTTTTATGTTCATACTGAGTGAGAATCTGGAGAGGTTTTTGCTTGTCCTTCCATCGGGATAGGAAAGCTTCTTCAAATATTTCATAGGTAGCTAGTCCCCTATTGGGAAGGGATTTAAACCATTTCTTCACTTCTCCTACTAAAATTTGGGAAAACAACCTCATCTTAACATCATATTCATCCACCTCTTCTAGGTCTGTGAATTCATTGAACTGGTCTACATGCTGTTGTGCAGAGACTCTTCCCGCCCCATCAAATCTCATGAGGCATTGGGCATAGCCCACAGGTAAGTTATCAAGATTTGGTGGGAGGGCCAAAGGAGCATATATGGAAGCCATGGCTCTTAGGTTTTTTTAGGAGCAGAGGGGGCTTTAGGAGCAGCAGAAGTGATACTCAGGACTTGGGTACTTCGGCCAGCAGTTTTAGCAAAGGGAGACAGGCCATTAGTTTCTTCCTAGGCTTGTAAAGTTTCCCACTAAGCACCCAAGCAATGGGTCTAGAATTTTCTTTGGTCAAATAGGGTTTCCCTTAGATCAGTCTCATACCTAGTTTTGAATGGGGAAGACTCGTTTCTTAAACTTGGAAGAACACTTTCTATAACACATGCCTCTTTCTTAGGTAAAGAAAAGGACTTATATAATAGAGAAATACCTGTTGGGATTCTCTTTGTTTTCTTGATGACCTTATCTGGGTCTAAAGTAACTTTTGGTAGATCAGGATTAGGGTGAATTCTGGTAGGTATTCTTCTGGGAGCCAGACTTTCTCCCAGGGGTTCTCTGATTCGAAAGCTGGCCTCACCACGAGAATAATGCAGGATCCTCTTGGCGTCTGACAGTATACTGTTCACCTTCAGTAATCAGCTATGATCTGATACAAATATTTTGAAGTAAGCTCGAACTCCAGTGGAATCACTAGAATGTAAGTTGGAGTTCCCATGGAAAATGATAAAACCTTGGAGTCTCAGACTCTCTGTTCGCCCTCATAGGTCTAATTTTACATAGTGAAAACCAGAGATTCTCCCCAGCAGAGTCGCCAGAATGTTATCACCCAAGATTTTCCTGGGTTGTGGTAGGAAAGACCATGGGGTAACTGTTGCAAACCAATATTTAGTGGATGGAAACTAGCCTTTCCGATGATAGGGAGGGATCTCCCTTTGGGGCTTCCAGCAACAGGACGCAGCTTAAAAATGGGCTGGGATATCGGTCAAAGTGGTGGCTAAACCTTAAAACAATGAATTAAAAGGGGTTTTTGGTTGGTTGGAGTTAAGAACAGGAGGACAGTTGGGCATGGATTCAACTTCGACGGGTTACTATCATCAATGGCAGGTTTGGGCCACGATTGCAGGATAAGGAGGCAAGGTAGACATGGTTCTTTCATGTCAAAGTAGTCATCAGATGAAGGTAGAGGAAGGACAGAGGTTCAGCTACAATGCTAGAGAATTTAAGAATGAATTCTAACCTGCAACTTCAAGAGGAAAAAGGTGGAATACCTAGTCATATGCATCTGGAGCATGTGGGCATGAATTCCAGACCATGTAATCTTGATCTTTAGGTACTTCAGAAGCAAACAATTAATGGAAATACAAGGTAAGAACACATACACAGGAAATAATAGACATCAGAAACACACATGACAGGAATCTCAAGCTCCAAAATCGGGTCTGCTCATTAAATTAAGAGGCCGATTTTAATACAACGCAGAGCAGTAATCTCTCTGAAGAAAAAATGTCCAACCCTTTGGTCTACTTCAGACCATGCCTTTATAGGCTTACAAACAACAAAATATCCTAATTGATTCAAAACAACTTGCACTGGTAATGATGAAATTGTTCAAGCTGAGTTGCTTAAATCAACAGCTTCTTATTTTGTCATGCGTGAAGGAGAAGAAGCACTTGTGCTAATAGTGCACCATTGGGCCATGGAAACCACTTATTCTTCCTGCGAACCAGGCTGTTTTAGATTGAATGAGATAGATAACTGAAACAGGCCCCCTTCATCGTTCTCCAATGATCCATTTCTCTGTGAAAATAATCATTCCCGCGACTGTAACTGGCTCTGCAAAACTTTCTCGATCCACATTTTTCTTTCCACAACTATGCTTCCACAACGGTCCTTTCTGTTAGAAAAACAGGATCGCGGAGCAATACCAATAAACATAAATGCAAATATAATCACACACACATTACAAGAGAGACACAGATATATCGTGGTTCACGCCAAGATGGGCTACGTCCACACTGAAGTTTCCAGTCCTTATTATTATACCGTCCAACAAAGTGAATGGATACAACCTACAGCACAGCCACTGCACTTCCTCTTCACTGTCTCACAGTCTCTCTTCTGATCTCAAAGATCTTTACAATGCATAATACCTCATACATCAACCCTAGCCGTATTACTATGTTTTTATTTTATAAGGGAGATACAATGGGAAAATACCACGGGTTACCCAAAACCATGGGCCCGTAAAACAAACCCAAAAATTTCCTTCGGAGGCTTCGCCCCCGAGCCCCCTTTCTCGGGGCGCAGCCCCCAAACCCCCGCCGGGGGACCGCTGGCCCCCAGACCCCAGTGGGGGGAGGCTTCGCCCCCCCCACACCCCCCCGTTGGGGTGAGTGTACAGTCCTTTTTACATATCATATAAAGCTGGGGTACAAACACGACTGAATAATAATATCTCTGAATCTGGAGATCAGGTTCCACAACCAACACTTTCTGCAACCCGCAATTAGCCACGTGGCATGCAGGGATTGGTCTTCTGGCCTCGTGCTTTTCTGGAGAACTATATTTTCGCAATCCGCAATCCATAATGCAAGATGCAAGATGCAAAAACTTACTTTTTTTGTTTCTAAAAATGACTTTTCCGCAAACAACAATGTGGGATGTAGAAACTTACTTTTTGTGTTTCTAAAAATGACTTTTCCACAAACCGCAATCCGCAATGCGGGATGCGGAAACTATATTTTTTGCCCATATGGAGGATTTCCCTTCCACAATCCGCAATGCGGATTGCGGAATGCATAAACTTGTCTTTTGCGCTCTTTGGGAAATGGTTTCCCGCAATTCGCAATCCACAATGCAGATGCGGAACTCAGAAACGAGCTTGCGGAATGCACTTTAGACCATTGATCTGATTTGCTCCTTGATATTAGCTGTCCAGTATTCTTTGGTTGCAGAAGAAGCTCCTATTGATACTAGTTTTTCCTACGGAAGGGCTCTCTTACCTTGTATTTTCTCATTTTCTCACTGCGGCTCAGTCATTTTGCTTGGATTTGTTTGGCACTTAGCCAATTTTGGGTTTCCTGATTCTTTACTTGATGTAACCGGCCAATGGATGACCTTTTGGCTTTGGGTGGGGGGATTTCCTTCCCATTCCATGGTGAAACCATAATAAGTGTTAACAACATGAATGAGGAAACTTATCATGTGATTTATTCTACTTCAGACTACACCAATTCTACTGACCACCATCCTATGGAATCAAACCCCAACCCTCCTCCTTCTTGGATAGATTCATATTTTCCTTCTTCTGATTACCTCTTATAGAATTTTCCTTCAGATGAGTCTTATGGAAATAATGAGCATCGATGAACGTCCATGGGAAGATCACCATCATAGGTTCTCTTTCCTTCCCAATATCCAAATGGTATAAATTGATATCAAATCCATTGTTTCATCTAATATTGTCTCAAATCCTCAATCTCCTAGTCTCACTCACAATGTGTTAGCTGAGGAAAATTTAGGTAACATTACAGAAACATTTCCTATTGAAATATCAGTGAAACCTGGTGTCATGGAACACATCCAACTATGCAAGACTTGTACACCTACCAAGGTGGAATTTTATAAGCTTTGCTTAAAGAATTCCACGACGTATTTTCTTGGAGTTATGAAGAAATGTCAGTAATCAACCCTTATATCATGGTACATGAAATCAAAACTTATCTTGATACAAGACCTATTCGGGAGAAACTCCAACCTGTTCACCCCAAAAAAACTATGGCAATAAATCCAAAAGTCGAAAAGCTTCTTCGAGTTGGTTTTATTTATCCTATCCCATTAACAAATTGGGTGTCTAATATTGTTCCTATAGCTAAGAAATAGGGCACTATTAGGTTTTGCGTTGATTATAGGGATTTGAAAAAGGCTTGTCCTAAGGACAACTAACCTACCCCTTTCATCGATAATTGTGTTGGGAGTGCCATCTTTTCATTTATGTATTGCTTCTCCGACTATAATCAGATAGATATACCCCCATCTGATTAGCATAAAACCGCTTTCATCTACCCATGGGAACTTTTGCATATCAAAAGTTACCTTTTGGCCTTAAAAACCCTAGGTCTATTTTTCAAATAGCCATGTCCTATGAATTTCACAATATCAATCATATTGTGAATCCTTATCTGGATGACTTACCCATTCATTCCACTCAATGAGACGATCATCTAGAACACCTGAGAGCCATTTTCTTACAGTGTCGCCACTACAAAATCCACTTGAATCCTCATAATTATGTTTTCTATGTTGAAGCCGGTAGACTACTAGTCTTCATAGTCTCTAAGGACGGAATCTGAATTGACCCACTAAAGGTTGATGCCATTTTATCCCTACGTTCCCCCAATGATATCCCATAAATTCAAAGTTTGCAATGGAAGGAAATTTTTTTGCATCGCTTTGTTTACAATTTCGCTGAGATTACTCAAGGCTACATGAGACTGCTTAAGAATAACATCCCATTTTTTTGGGATGATGAAGCTCAACAGTCTTTCGATAACCTAAAAAAGGCCTTGACAAATTCTCTCGTGCTACAACCCCCCAATTACACATGGGACTATATTATATATCTCGCAGCGTCCACTTCCATCATCGGAATGGCCTTAGTGTAGGGAGAGTATAATAGTGGCCATGAACATGTGATATACAATCTAAGTAAATTCTTGTTGATTCTAAAATCCGATACTCACATGTTGAGAAGTTAACTTTGGCATTCGTTTTTGTTGTCAAGATATTTCGTCATTACATATTGCTCCATAAGACAATTATCATTGCCGACTTCAACCCCATGTATTACATTCTAACACATCAAGTTCTAGGGGGGAAACACTATTGCTGGATTGTTTCACTCCAAGAGTCCTATTTGTAGTTTTGTAGTGTCCCTTTTTAAGAATTTGCAAAAACTAGGAAAAATTGTAAATTTTGACCAATTCGACCCTTAGACTAGTATTGACTCAACTGATTCCAAATGGATCCAAATGGTTCTGAATTGGGTCTGAATGAGTTTGGAAGGTATTTAGACATGTAAATGAGGCTTATGGATTCTTGAAAACTCTTAAAATACTTCTTCAACATTCATTTATAATAATGGAAAAATAGGGAACTTTACTAGTCAAATCAAGGTTCAAAACCCCCAAGGGTAGGGGACAAGGATGGCTTCCCAAACACTATAATACCTTCCCAAATTTCAGAATAGAGACATGGTATTGATAAATGACTTAAATGGTCTCCCCAATTAATCATAAATTAGTTTCTATAGGCTTCTGCAACTTCCATAAATCAGATGTTTGTATACTAGCTTTAACATAGGGGGAAATGATCGTAAATATTCACAAATGGTTATGAAACTTAAGAATATTGCTCTCAATGCTTCTCTAACAAATATGAAACTTCTTCATAATATTAATGGATCTCCATACAACAATAATATATCATATTTTGAATGAACCATTCAAATTTCATACCACTTCAAGTGTGAATAACAAGGTATTGGGGGAATGACACCATTTATTCATAGTTTAGCATTTGTACATAGAATATCTTGGAGTTTCGATATGAAAGTCTTATGAGAAGTCAATACAAAGTATATATATCATATTAAAAATATATTTGGCCTCAAGAACTATCCCAAAGAGATCATCACCTCACCAAGTGCGCCTCTCCTCAAGGAGCAAGAATATGACAAGAAATGGAAGAATGGTTGTAGAAGCAAGCCGAAGGAGATGTTACCACAACCTTCCCTGCATCTTCAACCTGTAAAAAAGGAATCCATTTTATATCCAAATTAAAGGTATGAATGGCATCTCCAATTTCCAATTAGGATGGGAATATTTCACCCTTGAAATTGGTGCTAAGGCAAGTAGAATAACACTCTACAAGCTCTCCTCTCCAAATGAAAAATGTAAAATGATCAAAATATTCTCTCTTTCTTTTCTCCTAACTTTTATAAAATTCCTAAGGCTTCCTTAACTCAAATTACATCCATGAGCTTCATGCCAACTCGAATTGGGAAGAGATTCCAAAGTATGCCACTTGTCCCTCCAATTCTAGCCTCCTCCTTCACTCAATTCGAATAGGTGTCTCTTTGGCTGCCCTAAATCCCTTTTGCACCTTATCAGAGGCTATTTTTATCCCTGCATGTCATGTATGTCATATTTCATCCATAGGGTCTTATTTTGTCATAAGTTTCATAGGCATCTTCATCATTGGTGTCATAAAAGCTAGGGAATCTAGCCCAAGTGTCCCACTAGCTCCAAAATGCCTCTTCCTCTTCCATGGGAATTACTCTTCCTCTACATTTTGACCTCATTGATTCATTCCAAGTATTATTCCCTTCCAACTCCCCCAAGAAAAGTGGATTCCACCTTGGATTCGAATGGGTGAGAGTGGAATGCCATGTGGCATGGGGAATGTAGCTTTGTGTGGGTCCCACACCACCAATGTGTCTCCATGACCAAGTGCCATCTTATTTTCTCATCATAAATATTTATTTATCCCCTCTTAATATATTTATGTCAATCTAAAGTCCATTTTGGGTTTATTAGTCTCGTTATTCCAAATTTAATGTCTCCACCCCAACCTAGGAAACTAGTAGATTGGTGGGATTTTCTTTTCTTGAGATTTATTGGAATGGGGAAATTACAGTCCTCCCCACCCTATATTGCTTTCCCTCAATCAATTCTAAATTAGGATGCTGCAAAAAAATTTCCTCCTCCCATGTGGCATCCTCACTTGGAAAATCTTTCCATTGTACCAAATACTCCCTTATGGTCCTGCTCCTCAATTTTCTTTCTCTTGCCTTTAAAATTTTTTCTGGAATAAGTATGAGTTATCCTTCATCATATAATGGAGGGAGGGTTTCTGAAACAGAGATTTTCTTACCAATAGCCTTCTTAAGTCATGAAACATGAAATAAATTGTGAATTTTGATCCCTTCCAGAAGCTCCAACTCATAAGCCACCTCCCAACTTTTCGAGCTATCTTGTAGGGACCATAGTCTCTTGGTTTGATATTTTCTGACTCTTTCACCTTAAAGGATGTTTGTTTATATGGATGTAGACTCAAATATACCAAATAATTTACTTGAAAAGTTCTTTCCACTCTATGTTGATCCATGTACTGTTTCTGTTGATTTTGGGCACTTGCAAATTGTCTTTTAGGAGTTTCAAAATCTCTTGACTTTCCTCCACCCAATATTTAGATTTTGGGGCTCTACTATTAGAAAATATGTGCTCAACAAATGTAATTGCTTCATAACCATATATTTATTTGAAAGTATACATTCAATGGACATATGGAAAGTAGTGTTGTAGCAAAACTCACCCAAATGTAGCCATTTCACCCATGTTTTCTGTTGCTCACCAACATAGCTCCTCAAGTACCCTTCAAACCATGGATTCACTCTTTATTTTTGGCCATTAGTTTGAGGATGATATCTTGTGCTTGGATTCAATTGAGTTCCAACCAACTTGAAACATTATTGCCAAAAAGCACTCATAAATCTGCTATCTCTATCACTCACAATGTTCTTGGGAAGTCCATGCAATATGACAATCTCTCTAAAGAATAGATCAACCACTTGTGAAAAAGTAAAAGATGATGTAATAGAAAATAACTGAGAAAATTTAGTGATTCTATCCACCACAACATAAATTCAATCCTTACCCAAAGCCTTGGGAAAGCCTATGATGAAATCCATGGAGACACTTTCCCATTTTTGTTGTGGAATGGGAAATTGTTGCAATAGACCAGCAGGATGTGTATGTTTAGATTTGTTTTTCTGACATGAATTTCATTCATTCACATATTTTAGAGCATCCTCTTTCATCCCTTTCCAAAAGAACCTTTCCCTTAGTTTCCTATATGTTTTGAAAAAACCAGGATGGCCTGCTAAAGGAGAGTCATGAGCTTCCTTCAAAATATTGTGCTTGAGATTTGAACCATGAACCAAGAATATTCTATCATTTTAGTAGATGACACCATCCAAAACCTTGTACCTATCATCACCTCTAACCCCATCTAACACACCACAAGAAAAACTATCTTTGGCATATTCAACTATTAGCATATTTTTCCAATCTTTTGAAATGTCCATAAGAGAAAATGATGGTCTTCTAGATAATGCATTTGCTACAATATTATTATTTCCCTAAACATATTCAATGTCAAAATAACAATATTGGACTTCGCTTACCCACTTTTGTTTCCTTTCATTGAGGTCCTTTTCTGTGAGAAAATGCTTCAAACTGTTATGGTCAGTTTTGACCACAAACTTGTTTCCCACAAAGTATTGTCTAAACTTGGCCAAGGCATGCATGATGGCTAACATTTCTTTGTCATAAATAGAATAGAGTTTCTCATGTGGCTGCAACTTTATTCTCTCAAAAGCTATGGGGTGTTGATTTTTTTTTAGGACAGCCCCTATCCCTTCTCATGATGCATCACATAGCAAGACAAATGGTTTAGTAAAATCATGTAATGCAAGTACTGGACAACTACTCATTACCTCTTTATTTTTTGGAAATCCTTTTCAATCTCCTCTCTGATCTTTTTGGGATGTCTATATGGTGGGATTTGGATAGGTGAAGTTCCCACTTCCAAAACAATGTTGTGCTCAACTCCTCTATCAGGTGGCCTTCCAGGAGGGAGGTCTCCAAAAACCTTTTCATATTTGTGTAGTAGTTGCCTTATCTCCTTTGGATGTTCTGAAATATTTAGTTTTGGTTTGGGTGAAGTGATGCAACATTCATCAGCCCATTCAATATGTCCATGCCTCAATATGGACCTCATACTGTGGGAAGTAACTACTTAATTCAGATAGGTGTGCTTCCCTCTCACAACCCTTTGTTTTCCTTCCGAATATTTGAATCTCATTTTAGGAATTTGATAGTTCACTGTATTCTCCCATATAGAGTACATCCATTGCACTCCCAAGACCACATTGGTATCAGCAACATCAACCACATAAAATCTATAAAAAAAGTGTAATTACCTATGGTAATTTCTAGCTTTGGAATCCATGTTTTGCACTCCATAGTGTTGTGACCTAGAATGATGACTGTGAAGCCATCTAATGGTTCAGTAGGTAGCTTCCTCCTCTCCACCATGTCTTCATAAATGAATTTATGTGTGTCTCCTCCATCTACCAATACCGATACGCTTTGTCCTTGTAACACTCCCTTGCACCGAATAGTGTGAAAACGAGGCACTGCTGAAAGTATTGCCATCCTTCCTTTGTCAGGTGAAGGATGATTTTCTTCTTGTTTCCCTTATTATGTTGTATCATACCCCTCTTCTTGGTCTTATATATTTCCTTCTTCCTCCATACCCCCTTCATACTCATCATTATTAGAAAATACTTCAATGTATTGTGCTTTCCGCTTGGCACATTTATGCCCTGGTACCCATGGTTGGAAGCATGTGTAAAAATTTATTTCTTCCGAGTTATTACCTATTTAGTCCCTCTTTCTTATCCTTTCCGAATGCATCTCTTTTCCATGTATTCTTTTCAAATATTAACTTGGAAGGGAAGTTAGGCTTGGGAGGAAACCTTGTCCTAGGTAGCACATTTTGTAGATCTCTTGTCAAGTTCATGGCATCCTTCAATGAATTAGGTTTGTGAGCCCTAAATAAACCTTTTAAGGGTTCATCCAAACCTTCAGTAAAGAGAAATACTAATCTTACCATAGATATATCAGCCACCTTAACTGATATTTTTTGGAATTCCAACATTTACTCAGTAGGGGTTCCAACTTGCTTCAATTGGTTTAGTTCTTTGAAAGGCAATTCTGGTTCTATTTGCTCAAATATTTGTAATACACTATCAAAAAATTCTCCATATGTTAATGTAACCTGATCATGTCCCAAGTATTTCATACCGTGGAACCACAAATCATTGGATTCTGCTTCGATATGCAAAATAGCCATTTTTAAAGCATCCTCTTCCACCATTGGATTAGGCTGAAAATACACATCTAGTTTTTCTACCCAAGTATTTGCAGAACTTTGAGATGAGACATCAAAAGTGGGAAGGAGCATTTTTACAATGGCATAATTCAATTCTTTATTCTTAAATGGATTCCTATTACCTTCCCTCATTTTGAGTTTGTTTGAAACATTAAATTATTGCTCAAAGGGTAAAGTCCTTCTACAATCTTCACTCAACTTTTCACATTCTTTTACAACTTCCTACATATCAAATTGGGTGTTAGGTTATTATTTGGCCTCAATAAATTTAGGTGTAGTAGGCCTTGGTGTACTCTGAAATTCATTAGGTCTATTATGAGTTCTTGTTCTCGAGAAAACACTGTCACCTATTGACTTATTTTCCTCGAAAAGAGAACTGTTGCTGCCTCCTATTGCTCCTTTGCTTCCAAGTTGACTAGCCAACAATTCGAACCCTTTCATGATATTTTTTTTCATGTATCAAAATAATGGTTTTGTGAATTTAGTAAATTCCTCCTTATCCTATGAGGTTCCCTTCTCATCCCTAGCCATAGTTTCAACAAAATGCACGTCTTTTCCTACTTCTTCCTCTTCAACAAAAACATTTTCAGTTTTGGGTTCTAAGGGTCGGGGATTATTTATTTGGCTTCTTTTCCTCATAAATTATCATCCAAAACAGAAAGGATCATGTTTTGATACCATTTGTAGTGTCCCTTTTTAAGAATTTGCAAAAACTAGGAAAATTTGCAAATTTTGACCAATTCGACCCTTAGACTAGTATTGACTCAACTGCTTCCAAATGGTTCCAAATGGTTCCGAATTTGGTCTGAATGAGTTTGGAAGGTATTAAGACATGTAAATGAGTCTGATGTATTCTTATAAACTCTTAAAACGCTTCTTCAACATTCATTTATAATCAGGGAAAAATAGGGAACTTTACTAGTCAAATCGAGGTTCGAAACCCCCAAGGGTAGGGGACAAGGATGGCTTCCCAAAAACTGTAAGACCTTCCCAAATTTCAGAAAAGAGACTTGTTATTTCTTAAGGACTTCAAAGGTCTCCCCAATTCATCATCAATTAGTTTCTATAGGATTCTGCAACTTTCATAAATTAGATGTTTGTATACTAGCTTTAACATAAGGGAAATTATAGTAAATCTTCACAAATGGTTATGAAACTTAATAATATTGATCCCAATGCTTCTCTAATGAATATGAAACTTATTCAACATATTAATGGAACTCCATACAACAATAATATATCATATTTTGACTGAACCATTCGAATTTGATACCACTTCAAGTGCAAATAACAAGGTATTGGGAAAATTACACCATTTATTCATAGTTTAGCATTTGTACATAAAATATATTGGAGTTTCGATCTGAAAGTATTCTGAGAATTAAATACAGAGTATATATATCATATTAAAAATATATGGTGCCTCAAGAACTATGCCAAAGAGATCATCACCTCACCAAGTGTGCCTCTCCCCAAGGAGCAAGAATATGACAAGAAATGGAAGAATGGTTGTAGAAGCAAGATGAAGGATATGTGGCCACGAGCTTCCCTGTAGCTTCAACATGTAACAAAGAAATCCATTGTAGCTACAAATTAAATGTCTAAATGGCCTATCCAATTTCCAATTAGGATGGGAATCTTTCACCCTCGAAATTGGTGCTAAGGCAAGTAGAATAACACTCTACTAGCTCTCCTCTCCAAATGCAAAATGTAAAATGATCAAAAGATGCTCTCTTTATTTGTTCCTGATTTTTATAACCTTCATAAGGCTTCCTTAACTCTAATTCCATCCATGAGATTCATGCCAACTCGAATTGGGAAGAGATTCCAAAGTATGCCACTTGTCCCTCCAATTCTAGCCTCCTCCTTCACTCAATTCGAATAGGTATCTCTTTGGATTACCTAACTCCCTCGTGTGCCTTCTTGGAGGCTATTTTTATCCCTGAAATGTCATGTATGTCATATGTTATCCATATGTCATATTTTAGCCATCAGTTCTTATTTTTTCATAATTGTCATAGGCATCTTCATCATTGGTGTCATAGAAGCTAGGGAATCAATCCAAAGTGTCTCACTATCTCCAGACTGCCTCTTCCTCTTCCATGGGATTTACTCTTACTCTAAATTTCTACCTCATTGAGTCATGCCAAGTATTATTCCATTCCAACTCCCCTAAGAAATGTGGACTCCACCTTGGATTCGAATGGGTGAGAGTGGAATGTGGCATGGGGAATCTAGCTTTGTGTAGGTCCGACACCACCAATGTGTCTCCATGATCAAGTGCCATCTTATTTTCTCATCATAACTATTTATTTATCCCCTCTTAATATATTTATGTCAAGCTAAATTCCATTTGGGGTTTATTAGTCTCCTTATTCCAAATTTAATGTCTCCACCCCAAGCTAGGAAACTAGTAGATTGGTGGGATTTTCTCTTCTTGAGATTTATTTGAATGGGGACATTAAAAGTTTTCAATGGATAAATAAAAGAAGTCTTTGGTTTTTGTTGATATTATATGTGCACTTCCCCATGTTAATGAAGAATCTGAGCCCATTGGCTCTCTTCCTGATGATTCATTCTTCCTCATTGGCACGATTGATCCTTGGTATGGAGATAGTGTTTTGTATCTCCAAACCCAATGCTTTCATCCCGACCTCACCCGTGATGAGAGATGTCACATTCGACATCATGCCAAATAATACCTCATCATTGGCGACACCTTATATTGTCGTGGTATCGATTCTGCTTTGCATCGATTCTTAACTCTAGAAGAATATGAACGTGTGCTTAATGACTATCACTCCAGAGCTTATGGAAATCAACTCTCTGGGATGTCTACAGCCCAAAATATTTTGTGCGTTGGATACTTCTAGCCATCCATATTCAAATATTTCATTGAAATGGTCAAAGAGTGTCCTCCATGTCAATTCTTTCACTCAAAGAAGCGCTCCCATCCAGCTCCACTACATCCCATGATTGTCGTGGGCTCTTCTTCAAAATGGGGCATTGACTTCATGCATTGTAAGCCTACCTCAATTGGGGGGCATAGTTATGCCATCGTTGACGTTGACTATTTTAAAAAATGGGTTGAGGCTATGCCTACATATGTTGAAGATGACAAAATGACAACACTGTTCATATTCAATCACATTATTGCAAGGTTTGGAGTCCCTCAATCCATTGTAACTAATCATGGTTCCCATTTCAGGAATCATATGATGGCTGAGCTAAGCGCTAAGCTGGGTTTTCAACATGAAAACTCATCCCCTTATTACCCACAGGAAAATGGACAAGAAGAGGCGATTAACAAAGTCTTAAAGAATATTATCCAATGCATGGTGGGGATCCATAAATCAAATTGGCACTTGGCACTCTTCTTGGGTCTTTTGGACTATAGGAATTCTATAAAAAATGCAACCATATTCACACCTTCTCAATTGGTATATGGTCTAGAAGCTATCCTACCTATTGAATGTGGAATTCCATCCCTCAAACTCACCAGAGAACTCTTTCCCAACACTTTCGCTGAGGAAGAACAATTTTTGTATTTGATTAAGTTTGATGAGACTCATCGCGATGATGTGCTTTCTAAGGAAGCTCACAAAAAGTGGATTAAGGCTCAATATGATAAATCTGTTCAACCTCACTCCTTTAATGAAGGTGACTTAGTCTTGACTTGTGATCAAATGCACGACAAACTAGGCCAAATCAAATTAGAATCCATGTGGATGGTCCCTATATCATTAAATGAGTTTTAGAAAAAGGGGATTATGAGCTAGTTGATTGTGATGGTACACCCTTAGGGGATCCTCGCATTGGGGTCTACCTAAAAATGTTCTATGCATAGGTACATCCTACGTGTACACTTTGTATATAGTATGTATTTATGGTGTGAGTTTGATTTCTTTTTGCATGTTAGGACCTTGTCTCACTCGTGACTATTTATCCCGATTTGTGCTTTGATGCGCAAATTTCAATGTATGCTGGATTCATGGATGGCGTTAATCAACATACCTAGAATCTTGCTTCTGTAGCATGGATGCTCTATTCCCCTACTGATGAGTTTATCTCCTCAGGTGGAATCTACTTAGGTCCTGCGACCAATAACATCACGGAATACCGTGTAGTGATTGGACTTCTAAATAAAGCATCATCTCTTTGTATTGGCCATCTCACAGTCTACATGGATTCCCAACTTGTGGTATCTCAACTAAACCGCATTTACACCATTTGTGATCCCATATTACTTCATTTATATCGAAGAATATTCCTCCTTGAAAGATCGTTTGATTACATTGTATATCAACACATACCAAGGCAATTAAACACAGTGGTTGAATCATTAGCTAACTACGTGTTAAATTGGAATCTAGCTCATACATAAACAATACCATCATCATCAAAAAAAGTAAATGATGAAAAATACAAATCACCATAGATAAATAGTCGATATATAGGTCCATGTATATATCATGTAAAAATTTTGATCATGTCACAAAAATACCAAAATGTGCTAAAAGACCAAATTGGGACTATCGCCCGTACAAAATCAAGTCTACTACCGGTACATCATGTAAATGCTGCAATTACTAGGAAACAACCACCATTCTGACTATACCTAATCATGGAGAGCATGGTGCTCATGGTAACATACCATCGCTCTAGCAACATGGCGGAGTAACCGACTTATGTGCTCTGGCACACCCATGGTATGCCTCTCAAGATGATATGGAATCTTAGGAAACCTTAGTGGAGGTACTTCCATGGTCAGTCCCTCGATATTTTGATCTACATCATGGAGTCCCCCTTCCTTGGCCTCTTCTTCCCGATACTCTTCTCCTCGTCGACACAGTGGTGATGATCTAGCTGGCCTCACTGGTCCTCGATCTATGGAATTACACGTATACGCATTAATTCTTTTGCACAACAAAAAAATGAAATATAAATAAATAAATAAATAAAAATTTAATGTCACATACCTGAATCATCCCAATCCTCGTCCTCCGGCAAATCCAAGTCGATGTCATTACGGAAGTCCACCTTGGCATAAGGGTAATCCTCAATCATCACAATCTGCTCCTCCAACCATGAAAAGAAGTTGGATCCATATGATAGAAGTTGAAGCCCTCCTAGATGGACCGCATAACTACTCCACCTCGCCATCCGTGGATCGGATGGAGGCTGAGGGGGTCTATCTATCTGTGGACATAACACTGGCACCCACTCTAGAAATAAGGTTACTAAGATGGTTCTGTACCCAAATTTTTTTGTTTGCCCCATGCGACACTTGGTGATTTGATCGTTTATGTTGACTAGGACCCCTTCACACCAATTGAACAACTTTGGTTCAATACATTCCAAGGCATAAGTCATTTGAGCCTTGGTAGCATGATGATCAACCACGCTTCCAGCCACCCAAGAAATAGTAAATAAGATCATCCTTAAAGGAAGTTCCACCACATCTGTTATGTGTATCTTCCCACTCTTTTTCCGAGATCCTTGTCTTAAAAACCAGGATACACAATCATCTATGTTCTCTTCAATACTGTGGTTCCCTATCAAATTGACTCTTTCTCCTCTTTTGGAGAGGTCGGTCAAGAAATACATGTCCTCGAGCTTGATATCAAGGATGTGCTCCCCTACCCGGAAATCTTGTAGATCAGGATCCCACATCTTTATTAAATGGTTTAGAAGCGTGTCTTGCTTCCTCATACCTCGTGTCTTGAAAAAATTTAGTACTCCACACTCCCAGAGTGTAGACAAAGTTGCATCATCATTAAGGGCGTCCATGTCATCACTTTCATGTTCTCTCTCTTTACACTCAATCATGGTTTCTTTTGCGTCTTGGAAACCCCTAAAAATTATCAAAAGATGTCATAATTAGAACCTGGAGCTAATTCTTTTATTAATGAATGAGAGACAATATTTTAAAATTTCACTTATGCATATTTTATTTGCCCATCTAACGGAGTAAAGAGAGACATTTTATAGTTGTCGTGCCCCGTTCGTTAAGCAAGGTGCAATGATACTGAAATTTGTGTGCTTCATGATATGTGAAGGATGCGAAAATGACTAAGAATGAAAAGTGTGCCCTAGTTTGGCTTGCTACTCACCAAAACAAGCATGAAAATTGAAAAATAAACCATGAAATGAAAGAGCAGTGCCACGAGACAAACCTGTTTCAAAAGGTTGCTTGATTGGTTTCTTGAATCTTCTGAAATCGTTAGTTGAAAATAAGTATCCAACAAGGGTAAAAATCATCTTAAGGTAAGAACAACAAGGTGAAAATGAATTGTTTTTACATTTCATTTCCATTTTTAAGTCTATGAAACTAGTTATTTTTACTATGTTCAAACTTATAACCTTTGTTGATGAAATTTTTTCACTTACTTTTTAAGGTTCTAACACTATCTTCTAGGGTTTGACCATGTTTGAACAAGACCATCAATGATGTTCATTCCATAGGAACTTTTTAAACCTTTTTAATGACCTTTTGAGATCACTTTTTCTTTTTCATGCTCTGGATCCAAAACATGAAAAATATTCCAAGCGCTTTTCACACTTTAGTCATGCTTGTTAAAATTCAGTAAAAAGGTGTAGAGTATAGTCCACTTTACTCGTGCTCATAAAACAACAAGGAAGTATCGGCATAGTATTATTTTATCTCTTTTTCGGGCTAGGTAGATTATTTTACTAAAAAGTAACCCCATGGAGTTTCCTTTAAGCTCTTTTCAGACTCTCAAAATAGGAAAAGATTTCCAAGCGAACTTGTCTCTTTCATGCTTGCAAAAGTATCTAAAAGGTCGTGTATCCGGTGATAGTTTACCCCTTTTTGGGACTATTTAGATTAGTTACGAAAAAGGTATACTCTAGTACCATGACTAGAAGAGTTCCTCCATGTATTATTTTATACTTTTACGGGCCTGGGGACTAAATTTTACGAAAAAATCCATCTTGGAGTCTTCTTTAAGTGTTTTTGAAATCTCTAAATGTGAAAAACCACCAATTTTCCCTTCCTTAGACTCATGAAATTATACATCGAAGGACCCTTTTTGGAATCGAACCCCTCCTTTCTCAGGTTTGTAAAACATGTGAGATTAAACTCATCCTAAAGATGAGCTTTACCGAGCATCTGTTATCCTCCTCAAGTTCATTAAAAAACAAAGAGGTACTCGTCGATTATGATGGGGGAAGAATGGGGGAATGGGCCAAGTTTGAATTTATGGACACCAATGAGTCATTACCTTTGCACATGACATCTATTCATGTTTTTGTCTTATAGTTGGGTATTCAGCTTGTCTTTGAGTCATAACCAAGAACGTGAGTCATCCTCCTCCTTTGAGTCATCCAGAGAACGCCTCAGTCATTGTCGTGTTACGTTTTGGTTTTTACTTATTTAAGTCAATGCTGCCAATCCATATGTCATGATGTCATGTGTTCAAAGGAAAGTGTCAGCCTGAGTCAACCTTATGTAATAGTATTGAACTTTCATCCTCTTGTCAGTACTCACTCATATCTTTAATCATCATCACTACCTTGTGTCGGTTTTGTGTATCGATGATGTGGGAATTCATTATGGCCCTCCTTCAACAAGTTTATTCCTATCGGCTTCAGCTCATCATCTGGGAATTGAACTTAGAAACCAATTTTGTACCTTGGGACCTGCATACCTCAATCGTAGGATTCCTCTCTTTCGGTAGTAGGTTTACATCATTGGCCTCTGATTAGAAGATTCCACGAGTGTTCAACTCCAACTCATATATTTACATTCAGTGGAATGTATTGTGATACCTTGGGGATCATTATAATCATTGGTGATTTCCCTCACACTTGTTAATGGTTTTCATTACTGATGAGTAATCAAGTTGTTTCTACCATGTTTGAATTCAATACCTTGTAATCACATGGTGAGAATCGTATCTCCTTGAGTTAGGGTTGAAGACCCTGGGGATTCTCATTGTATACCTTACCCAGGTTGTGATGGATATTTTTGAGAAGGTTCCCACATGGATATCATGTTGGCTACCTCATTTTTTGTACTGTCACACATATCCACTTTGTATTGTTCATTGTTTTGTCATTATATCATCATGGATCTACTTTTTATGGTCATAGCCATGATTTTGTGTCGGTCGTTTAGATATGGATCCACATTGTATGTCGGTGGCCATATATTTAGTCAGTACCATCATGGATCTACAATGTATTGGTTGACAACCATTTTTTGAATTAGTTTGTTCTGAGCATGGGTATGCCCACCTACGGGATGATAAAAATATGTTGGTCCTTTCCATCTCTCCTCCAACCTTTCTTTCGACTATCTTTTGAGAATCTGCAATTTGGTAAAGTGTTTCATCCATCAGACCTTTTTCTGACCTCACAATTTAGGGGGAATCTATTATACCTCATTTTGTCATCTTTTACTATACATGCTTTACCACCATGGAAAGCATGAAGTTTCACAACATACTAGGTGTGTTAAAGCTATCATCACATGGTGTACTTATGCCCCATCCAAGTTGGATAAGTTACCTAGCCTAATGGGGTCGAATGACATTTCATCAAACCTCCTTAAACCATCAAAAGAGGAATTTTTGCATTCAGCTCAGTTATGGAGGCACGAAAAATTACAACATTTTTGTGTTTTGCTAAGTTTCTAGGGCACGAAAATTACAACATTTTCGCGTTTTGCTCAGTTCTCAGGGTGCGAGAATATTATTGAGGGGGTTTTTCCATGGATCTAGGGATATTCTATCTCTAGGATTCCACCATATTTTCAAGTATCACTTTGTTTTTCCCTTCAAGGAAAGATGAATATCATGTGATCCACTTAATCCTACTTAGATCCACATCCTCTGTCATGATACAAATCCTTCTCCATATTGGTTGAGCTTACTCACGTTATGTAAAGACCATTACTCTTTGGTTTTTGGGATTAGACACATAGAGACTAAGTGTGAACTATAGTTGCATAATTGCTAGTGAGGAGATCCTTATACTCTCAAGATTCTCAAAGGTGATTTGTTAGAAAGTGTTGGAGGAGATGCTGTCGAAATGAACTCAAGTATAATGTCACATTGTATCATTTTCTCTTTGTCTTTCTAATAGATAACTTGGCCTATTCTCCCAGATTGTGTATTTCATATTGCAATGTCTCAATTTCTTACTTGTTTAAGTGAATATATTTAGCCTAACATGCTAGTCTATGAAAGTAAATTGTCTTTTTTCTTTTTTCTACAGGTTCACTTACTTTGATCATTAAACAAGGAGCTAGGTCAACAAGGAGCAATGAGGACAACCATCCTGGCTGAGGTAGGGCATCTACCTTCACCCACTTTCCTTTTATATATGCTTCATATGTGTGCTAGGTATAGGAGATAGAGAAACCATTTGTTTCATTTCTGTCTTGTGTTGCTTGGTTTTGCAACCAAGCTTATGCAATGGGCACCTATCAACAATGTGATAGCAGTTTCAATATAGAAAGCAAAAACGATTATGAATTAAATCTAAATCTAAATTAACATGTGTGTATAACAAATAAATCTAAAAGTGATTCATAGAAAGAACAAGAAATAAAAGAAAGTTTTGTATTATCATACCTCAAATGGTGAGGATTTGTGGTGTTGAGCAGCTCCAAGGGTGAGATGCTCCAGGCTCCAATGGTCTCTTCTCCAAGATTGCTACAATGGTCAAGAACTCATGAGAGATTTTGATAGCATGAGGATAGGATGATGGATGGATGGAAAGTGAGGAGCCCCTACCACCTTTTTATAGTTTTTGGTGGTGGAGAATACCATTATGGTTTTGAGGAAACCAATGGTATTGACCAACATGGTTTAGGTACCTTTTTCCCTCTTTTTTCCTTTTTTGAATATTTTGAGTATTTTTATTCTCTTTAATATTTTTGGGAATTCTGGACCCTTTTTTAGGGTTTTTTTGTGTTTTTTGAGGAAAAATATACATTTTGAGGGGGAAAAGGGATGTATTATGGTCTTTTGGTGACCTTTTGATGGCTTTAGAGGCTCAAATGGTGGAAAAGTGGACAAATGGGTCATGTGAATATGAATGAGCAATAATTTCTGATAATGGATGAGGCGGGCATACCCATGCTTGTATCAAGACATATACATAACAATTAGTCCCAAGAAGGGGGACATAAAAAATATGCTGGTACATCATAATGGTTCAAAGGGGACACTATTTTGGGATGTATTCATGATCATAGCATGACTGATCTCAATAACTGAGACACTGGAATAAAGCGACAACCATTCTGAACAAGGTCTCAGAAGGGTTGATGAACTGTTGAAACTAAAGTTGTCCAACATCTGTTGGGACTCAATGACTGTGAGTCATCTTTGAGAAGTAAATGTAACTGTGTACTTGAGGGATTATATAAAACTGGGGTACATCTGAATACTGTCGCCATGCGCAACCTGGATATCTAGAGGAAAATGTAACTGGTTGTGTCCATAAGTAGACTCTCAAATGTGGAAGAGTCAGGTGGTATCCGGGGTATTCAACAAAAAATTGAGAGGACCAATACCCTGTGCGAGTCTCAACGATGCGATCAAGGTGTTGAAATCGAGCATGTAAGAAACAACCATTTGGAGAGGCACTGAGGACTCTTCTCGAAATGATTCATAGGCACTCATTATAAATGATGATGAGTCCAAAACACAGGGACCTCTAAGTCTATCCTATGGAATAAATTTGGTTGGCGTCAACAGAGGGAGACCAACAACTAACAAGGCAATGATGTTTCCTTGATAGGAGTGCAAGGTGTAGAACTGAAGTGTGGTAGTACTGATGGTAGGACTAACATACTGTGGGGATGGGAAATAACTGGGGTCGTAGAGTGGGTGGAATCAAACTACCTTTGTTCAGAGCATGATGACATGGTTGACCTGGCAGCGTAGGAAATTGACTTGTAGGTGCAGGGATCATAGGTTTAAGGACTGAAGGGTATGTATTGTAGATTGGAGTGACTCTGGGGGGGACAAGCCGACGAATGTTGTAGAGGGCTTCTCAGGGTGAAATACTACAGAATACTATGAACAAAGGTGACCAAAATGGGGAAGCTTCCATATGAGTAGACATGATCTGTTGTGGCGTCGAGAAGCACCATTGGGTCCTTCTTCGTAGTTTTAATGAGCTCCAAGAAGGGATAAAAGTGTGCTCTGAAATGGTACTTTCCTGTGGATTTTGTGAGCCTAGGACTGTTCGTGCTCATAGGTGCTTTCATTTTTAAGGAGTCTGAAAATGATAAGAAGACTCTGTAGTGGTGGTGGAGTACCGTCCTGTGTATTTATATGAGCCCAGGATGGTGTTTTCTCATGGTTGCTTTCACATTTAGAGAGTCTGAAAGCAGTAAGTGGACTCCATTGGTTGTCTTTTTCGTAAGTTAGTCTCCAAGGCCCGAAAAAGCATAAAATAATGCAAATGGAGAACTCTTCTAGCCAATGTGACTAGAGTATTCCTTTTTCGTAATTAGTCTACAAGGTCCGGAAAAGGGGTAAACTTATACCAGGTAGACGTCCTTTCAGATACGTTTAGCGAGCATGAAAGGAAGCAAGGTTGCTCGGCGATCTTTTCATTGTTTTAGGACTCAGAAAAGAGCTTAACAGAAACTCCCTAAGTGCCTTTTTCTTAAAAGGAATTGCTCGGCCCGAAAAAGGGGTAAATCTATACCGAACAAAAAGGTATTGATGAGAGCGAGAAATGGTTTGGAGCGTCGTCATGAGTGCGGAAAACTGAATCTGTTGACATAAAGATTGTAAAAAATGGGCAACGGCCAATGTGGCACGCAAACTGAGGTGATGAGTGGCATTTTAAAAAAAATACCCAAAAATTATGGGGGTGAGAGCGAGAAATGATCTCAAGCATCATCACGAGCACGAAAAACTGAATCCGATGGTATAAGATTCATTAGAAACGGACAATGGCCGATGTGGCATGCAAACCGAGGCAATGAGGGGGCATGGGAAAAATGCCCGAAAAATCTGGAGGTGAGAGCGAGAAATGATCTGAAGCATCATCACGAGCGCGGAAAACTGAATCCGGTGGTATAAGATTCATCAGAAATGGACGACGACCGATGTGGCATGCAAACCGAGGCAACGAGGGGGCATGTGAAAGATGCCCAAAAAATTTGGGCATGAGAGCGAGAAATGATCTCAAGCGTCATCACGAGTGCGGAAAACTGAATCCGGCGATATAAGACTCATAAAAAAATAGAGGACGATCGATGTGGCATGCAAACCGAGGCGACGAGGGCATGAAAAAATGCTAAAAAAATGGACCTGGTGAAAACAGGAAAAGGAAAGGACTACCATGAAGTTCTCGCTGTGCTAATTCCAACGGTACCAACGGTTTGAGGAACGGACGTCGTATGATACCGCAATGGTTGTTTGAAAAATGGTCAAATCTCTATAAATAGGGTGTGGGGCCAATATGACATGTGATTGTTACATGCGAGTTTGGTAGAGCAATCAGAGCTCTTTCTTGATTTCTAGGAGATTCGACCGTTGGTTTTCGATTCTGCAAGTTTCAGGTAACCCTATTCGCCTTAGCCTTTTGAATTATGTCTTTTTTGGTTAGCGGCAGGCCCCCAAAGGCCGCAAAATTCCATGTTGGCCTTCCAGCGTGGAATATCATGGGTTTTGCGTCCTTTTCCGTGATGAACATCGTGGGTTTGGGGCCGATAGTCGTGATGTTCATCGCGGCTATCGGGCTGACAGTCGCGATGTTCATCGCAATTGCAGGGCTGATAGTCGCGATGCTCATCGCAATTGTGGGGTCAATACCTGTGATTTTCATCGCGGGTTCACGAATGAAAGCCGCGATGATCATCACGGCTTTTGATGGAAAAGCCATGATGAAATTTTTTGAAATTTTTTTTTCTGTTTCTAAAAAATTTTCTTTGTTTTTTGGCAGGATGTTGAGGAGACCACTGGTATCATGGCTGGAGCGGGAGATGGAGGAGGACCTGACGATTTGGATTTAGACAGATCAGGGTGTCTGACAGACTTTGGCTATGAGCGGGCTCCTGAAGTTCGCTTAGAATCCACCGATGCGTTCAGTAGGACCGCTGCTAAACAAATTGGTGGGTCTCTGGGTCCCTGCAGAGGGTGCTTTCATGGTTGGGGGTGAGAGGTTAGAGATCACCCTCACTGATGTTTACTTTCTTACCGGGGTGCCTCACTTAGGGGAGGTAGGGGATCTTCTGTTGAGGATCTCGGTAGGTTTGGATATTGAGGAGCTGTTGGAGACATTCTGTGTTCCGGGGGATATCGTGCAGAACAGTGCATTGAGCCTGAGATCTCTGTAGGAGTGGGATATGCGGGCTGTTGGGGCTTGTGTTCTATGGGTGTTGGGTGCCGCGGCGCCACATTGTTTGTCTGGGGGACAAACGATGATGGTGGATTCTATGCTGAGAGGGACCTACTACGCGTGGGGTCAGATGTTTTTGGCCGGTGTCCGGAGAGATCTGGACAAGGTCAGTCGGGAGGGGGGAGAGTTCTGTTATGCCTCCTTCCTATTTTGTTTCTTCTTTGAGCGGGTATAGACCTTGCGGCAACGGGTGCCGGTTCGAGATGGGTTGGTGAGTGAGCCGCGCATGGTGCGGTGGGGGCAGATGATGCCCCACAGTGGTGGTGGTATCCACGGGTTCTTTTCACAGGATATGTATGAGCAGTGTGAGCAGATCCCCCTGCTAATTGATGACTATCCATATGCTGGTATGGATTATCGAGGAGATCCGGAGATGCCTCGAGCCCAAGGGCAGGCTTGGGGTTTAGATGGTATGTTTTGTGTTTGGTTCTCTACTATATCATGTGTTTTTTAGATGTTTTTGTTATGAGTATAGTTAGAGATATTTATATGATGGTTCACTTGCATGATTTTGCAGATGTTGGTCCTGTACCACTGGCCGATCATGTGGGCTGTAGGGGATGGGCGATGGTGGTCGTTCCTCCTCCTGTAGCGGTACTGCCTCCTCATGCTCGAGGAGTTGGGCCTTGCGGTCGAGGAGTTGGGCCTTGAGATGATGCCGTTGAGGTCGTACAAGAGACACTGGACATGATCCTGGCAGGAGCGCCAGAGACTGGGTGGATGGACTTGGATCGAGACATTGTCGAGCGTTGTTTCGATGCACCTCGTGCGTGGCGCTCTATCCTACTCAGAGCAGCATTGGTGATGGCTGAGAGGAGGGATGGGGCTTGGCATGATCCGACAGGGCCGGTGGAGGGGAGGATTCGGGTGCGGGATGATCCAGTGTGGCTAGCGGAGAGGAGGGTTCAGGCTCGGCATGATCCAGCGGGGCCAGCAGAGGTGGCACCAGAGGAGCCCGGAGAGTATGATGATTAGATGATCTTGTATCTGCCCCCAAATGCTGATGAGCATATGGGGAAGTACCTTTTTGTATAGCTTATGTATTTTTGTATATTGGGTGCTGAGGGCACCTATGACATGTTGACTATATGATTATATATATATATATATGTTTTGGTATATAGTTGTGTATGCACATGGATGCATTTATTGTCTATTTGTTTGCCCGTGGAGGCATGTTTGATTTTCTGTATGCCCGTGGAGGCACATGTTATGCACGTGGATGCAACATTTTAATTTTTGTATATTCCCGTGGAGGCACATATTATGCACGTGGATGCACTTTTTAAATTTTTTATATGCCCGTGGAGGCACATGTTATGCACGTGGATGCACCTTTTGTATTTTACTACATGGTTGGATTGGTGTGCCAATCAAGAATGTTGTTGGCCATATGGTTTGCTACACTGTTGAGATTCCTTGGGACATGTGTGAATGAAATGGATTCAAACTGTCGAACCATTTGTTTAGTGCGTAGGAATTTTTTGAAAAGATAGGGATCGCGTACCTGGTAATCATTATTGAGTTGGGAAACAAGGAGCTGTGAGTCCAAGAAAACGTTAAGGTGACTTATGCTCATTTAGAGAGTAGCGGCTAGGAGACCAGTCACGGCATCGTATTCAGCTTGGTTGTTGGTGGTGGCACCTATGCACACTCCGTCGATGTGGATCAACTCATGTGAAGGGGAATATATTACCCAAGCTACGGAGGCAAGATTGGGGGACGAATGGCTTGCACCATCAACGAAACAACGTAGCAAAGTGGAACAGGATCCATCTGTGGTCATGTAGGAAAAACAAATTTTTAGGTTTTTGTATTTTTTGTAAAAAACAAAATAAGGCTGTACAATTATGGACGGTGGTGTCCATCAGATTTTCTATGGGTAAAATCGCTTGAGGTACAACCCGTTGCATGGGTTGCGTAGGGGGTTTCCTTTTGAATCGGTCAGAATGTATGGCCCCTGTCCAAGGCAGGTATGTATAATGTATGGGCCTTGCCACATAGACACAAACTTTCCTTTTCTGGTTTAGTCATGAGCTTGATCATAGGCGAGGACAAGGTCCCCTTCAATAAAGTTTCTTGGGTGGACATGTTTGTCGTAACTCAGTTTGGATCGGTTCTTGGCTACTTCCATGGTTTGGAGGGTTGTGCGCCGATCTTCATCGGCTTGCTCCAAAAGTAGTAAGCATTTCTCAATTGGGGATGTGTCTGGTAGGAGTTCAATGGCCATATGTATGGCTGGAATCTGGCACTCAATGGGGAGGACGGATTCGACACCGTGAACTAGATGGAAAGGGGTAAAAATGGTGGCGGTTTTGGTTGACGTGCGGTATGCCCATAGTGTCGAAAAGAGCATGTGATGCCAATTTGATTTGTGTTTGTCAACAGTGCACTAGGGGATGGTCTTCAAAATTTTGTTAATTGCTTTGACTTGGCCATTCCCTTGGGGGCAGTAGGTGGAGGAGAAATGGTGTTCAAATTTCAGTAGGGTTGATAATTCTCTCCAAATGGCATCTTCAAAGTGAGAGCCGTGGTCTGAGACGAGTTGCTTTGGCACTCCAAAACAAGCGATAACATGGTTGAGGAAAAAACGTGCTGCGATGTCGGCTTTGCAATTGTAAATTGGCATGGCTTCCGCCCATTTGGTGAAATAATCTACAGCCACAATGATGTGTTTATGATCGCCAGCTGACGTGGGATTGCAATCTAGGAAGCCGATGGCCCATTTGCAGAATGGTCTGACAATGACAACTGGATGAAGGGGGGCGGGTGGGGTTCTTGCCTTGGGGGAAAAAAGTTGGAAGTTTTGACAATGTTTGACTGTGGTGATGCAATCAGTAAATAATGAGGGCCAAAAGTAACCTATGCAGATGATCTTTTGGGTGATGGCCATGCTGGATAAATGGCCTCCGCAGGCACCGCTATGGCAGTCATTAAGGACTTGTTCTTCTTCGTCATGAGAAAGGCAGCGTCGTAAGATGGTATCAACACTGCATCGAGAAAGTACATCACCTAATAGGAGATATCGAGGGGCGTGGTTTCGTATACGATGACATCCGTCACGATCGATGTTGGTTTGAAATTTTTGTGTGCAGAGGTAGATTAAGATGTCACCGTACCATGGGTTGTCAGAGGAAATGATGAAAATGTGGTCATCAATGAGGTCCGTTTGGATAGCGGGTGATGACGAAGAGGATGGGAGATCTGTGATGAGTTGAGCGAGTGCTAGGGCCTTGGTGCTCTTTGGGGTTTTGAAAGTTAGGTCATATTCTTGCAGGATAATCACCCATTTATCTACACGGCCTTGAAGGAGGCGACATGTCAAGAGGTAAACCATTGGATTGGAATTGGCTACAACCGTGGTGTGGCTAAGGAGAATGTAATGTCGCAGCTTTTGTACTGAAAAAGACGACGACAAGGGCTATCTTCTCTTCATGTGGGTAGTGGAGGGGTGGGTCTGACAAGGTCTGGCTCACATAGTAGATGACATGCTCTTGGCGAGCAGTATCTTCTTGGACAAGTACTCCAGATACGGCATATTCGGATGCTAAAACATAGAGGGTGAAATATTTTGTGAAATATGGAGGAGAGATCAATGGGGCATTCGTGAGTACTCTATTTAAGTCGATGAAAGCTGATTCTGCTTGTTGGTCCCATATGAAACGGGTATGTAGACTTAGTAGTCGAAGGACACTGTGGACTCTTGTGGCATAGTTAGGGACAAAGCGACAGAGGAGGTTGGACCTCCCTTGAAGGCTTTGAATTTGTCTTAATGTACAGGGTGACGGTAAGTCTATAATGGCTTGGACTTTGAAGGGGTCTATAGTGATGACTTTTTCTGAAATGACAAACCCCAGCAGGCGACCTGCTGTAACATAAAAGACACACTTGAGTGGGTTCAAGCAGATGTTGTATTTTCGACAATGCAAGAAAAATTGTCGAAGGTCATCTAAATGGTCAGATCGTTTCTTAGATCGAGCGATGAGGTCGTCTTGATAAAATTTTATGATTCTTTGTAGATCGTGGAAGCAATAAGTCATGGCGCATTGGAAAGTGGCTCCAGTATTCTTGAGACCGAAAGGCATGACGCGATAGGCAAAGGTGCCCCATGGGGTAGTGCAAGCGGTCTTGTATTGATCTTCTTTACGGATTTTGATTTGGTTATATCCGGAGAAACCGTCCATAAAAGAAAGAACCTCATGCCCTGCACATTCATCGATTAGTTGGTCAATGAATGGTGTGGGGAAGTTGTCTTTGGGACAAGTGAGGTTGAGGTCTTGGAAATCAGTACAAATGCGTATGGTGCCCACTTTCTTTTTTAGTGGCACTAGGTTTGAAACCCAGGTGGTGTAGGCAATAGGATATATGAATCCTGCTTTTTGGAGTTTCTCAATCTCAGCCTTAACAGCTGGGAGTTTAGACGGGTGAATTGGGCGTTGTTTCTATCGGACAGGAGGTACATTGGGCCAAGTGTCGATGTGATGTTCCACAATGTTAGGATCGAGGCCAGGCATCTCAGTGTAAGACCAAGCGAAGACATCATGAAACTCTTGGAAGAGTTTCTTATATGCTTGAGTCTCCGCTTGAGTGCATGATGCACCTAGCGAGATGAGCTTAGGTTTTCCTGGTGTGGTGGAAATGTTGATTTGTATAATAGGGGAAATGTTGGACATATTCCCCTCTTCGAAGGCATCTGGTGCTGGGATGGGGTCTTTGAACCAATCAACCTTAGTTGGTAGAAAATCTTTTGATTCGACTGATAGTTGGTTTTTCGCGGTGGATGTAGATGCCTCAGGGAGGAAGTATGATCGATGGTGCATATCGTCCCAAGGGTAGTCCGGTGCAGTGAGTGTTTCTAGAATTTGCTCATTAGTACGAAAGTAATCAGACCATAAATCAACTGGTTTGGGTTTGTATGTGGTTGAAATCATATAGATGGTATTGATTTCTTCCGAAGAAGATGATTTCGGAGGGTAGATCTCCTCGATGAGGGGAGGAGATATCTCTAAGTCAGCATTGTTCATCTCGTATAAAGCTACTCTATAATCTGGGAGATTAGGGAAGTGGTGTGAATAATGGCCATAAATTCCACATATCACACAAGGGTGGTTAGTGCGAAGCGTTTTGTCGCGAGGTTGAGGAGGTGGCTCAAGTCTTATCACTGGAATTCTGGTGTCATCATCCAACATATTCATGTGTTCTTGGAGTGCAGGTAATTGTGGACATTGATGAGTGGCATGGCCTACGTTGTCACACAACGAGCACTTAGGGGGAATGCGAATAGTTGGGGGGTTCTTGGCTACCTTGGGGGTTGCTGGGGAGGTGTGAGTTATGGGTCTAGTGTTATATGTTTGTGGGCCTCTACCCCCTGTGTTTCATAACGGAGGTGGGGCGTTTCTAGACGTTGATGCCGTAGTCACTATTGGGGGTGGTCTATTTTGCAGATGAGTGATAGGAGGGGGTGGGTGGTTGGTAGTAGGGATAGGTTGTACCAGTTGTAAAATAACAGTCGGAGTCGGCGGGGGGCTCAGAGTAGGTAAGTACCATATAGGTAACCCTAATGTTAACCCAGGAAGGTTGAGTGTAGCCATTACTGGCGAACTAACAACTCCAGAAAATGGGAACAAGAATGGGATAGTATGAATTGGTGTTGTTCCGTTATGAGTAGGCACTGTGGGTGTTTGTTGTAGTGATGAGGGCTGTTGTGTGGTGTGCGACAGGGTGCACAAATCGGATGTTTTTGTTATCAGTAAAGGTGGTAGGATCGATGGAAATGTGGAAGTCATAGGTGACTCGGTGTAGATTCCAGGACCAATTAACGAGACAAATGATGTCTGTGCAGTTTGAACGGTTTTGTTCAATCATTGGTAGCACATTTTGAGGGGCTACGGGGGCGTTAGGATCATAATATGTGAGTTGATCAATCTTAATAACGCATCCTTCATGTGGGAACATCATGAGGTGGAACACAGATGAAGCGACGACTTTCATTTTGTACATATAGCTACGTCCAAGAAGGAGGTTGTAGTCGAGTTGGGCATTGATCACTTCGATGTTGATGAGAACTAATTTGTCACCTAGTTCTATGGGTACGTTCGCTAAGAGGCCTTGTGGTTGAGCTGAGCGCCCATCGTAAGCTCGTAATGCTGTGGTGGATGGTTGTAAAGTGGGGGAGCCAAGTTTCTGCCACACAAGAGTGGACATAACGCAGGTTGAAGCTCCTTCATCGATGATGCATAGATGCACAACAAGGTTTCGAATGTTTATGGATACTTGGAAGGACAAATTTGATGGAAATCGAGGTTTGGCTTGGTCTAAGTCGAAAGCCATCATATGTGTATCGTTAGGGTCTACTCCTCCGATGGCGGATGGTAGTAGTTTTCGTTGTGCAGGGCATGTTTTCAATACCTCTAAAGCAGACATAGCAGCGGGGGATTGTGCTAAATCTTCCACGATGTTATAATTGGATGCTGTGCGAGCATTAGGATTGTTGTTAATCCTTCGCAAAGGGATGTGAGGGATTTTGGGTCCTCCGTCCAACGACAGATTTGGTATGCGTAGTGGTTGATCTGATGGAAGGGAGGTGGATGCGTCAGTGGGAGGAGTTTCTGGGGGTGGGTCGTACTGATTCCTGCAAATCTAGAGGTTGATGTCATTGGATGACATCATTAATAAATGGTGTGTGCTTGAATCCGTATGTTGATAATCAGTTGCGGCATAAGTGATTTGCTGCTGAGGTGCAACAAATCCTTGTGGGGGATCCATTGGGCGAGCATTTACTACTCCCTAGTTTGGCAATGGGTTTTGCAATATCATGGGTTGCGGTTGATTAAGTGGAGCTGGCTGTCCAGTGTGGCCCTAGCGTTGGGCATCGTCATCCCAAAGCTTACGTGATTTCTCTAAATGGGGGCAGTTGTGAGTGTAGTGGCCATAGACTCCACATATAGAACATGGATGGTTTGTTCTCAGGTTATTGTTTTTCTCCTGCTTGAGATGACGATCAGGATTCTGGTTGGGGGAAGCAGCATTGTTATTATTTGGAGGATTGGGTGGTGGTGGACCTTGATTATGTTGTTGGTTGTTACCGTTGTTACGTCCTCTTCCGTGGTTTTGTTGTTCGCCCTGGTTGCGTTGGTTGTTTTGGTGTTGGGGCTGATTATGTTGTGTGTACACTTGCCCTTGAGTAGTGGGAGGATTTTGGGGTGCCGCAGGTGTGGGAGCAGGTTTTGGTGGATAATAAGCTGTTAGGGCTGGAGGAGGTCCAGTTGCCTGCTGGGGTTGTTGGTAACCCTAAGCTATTGGAAGTGTTGGGTTAGCTGGTGTAGCTTGCTGGGGGTAATACATTGGTTGGGCCTGTAAGTGAATTGGGTTCTAGGTGGCCGGTTGGTTATAGTATGTGGGTGGTACATATGTCGATGGCACTTTCCTGTAGCAATGTGGTGGACAAGAGGGTCCATGAGTGTGATGAGTCTGATTCGTTGGAGTGTACGAAGTTGTCGCTCCAGAATTAGATGTAGCCCTAGAGAGGTCTGGGGCATTTATGGTGCTCACCATGCTAAAAGGTTTATTTTGTGCCGTGAATTGGCCAATAATACCATCAGCGGCATGTGATGCCCCCAGAGCGTTACCGCGTAAAGAATCGCCTCGTGGGGTATCTGGTATGATGGTGTAGAGATAGCTTGACTGGGCATAAATCAGGTCGAACTGTTGAGCTTTTAAGATAGCTTCTTCTTTTGACTGGGGTCGTTCGGAAGCTACATCTTTGGCTATGAGGGGTAGGAGTGATTTGAGAAACCAATCCAAAAATATACGGTCGTCCAGTTTTATCTTGCAGAGGCTACGACGCTTGCGCCACTCATGGATATGGTCGGTGATGTGGGTAGCTGTCTGTTGACACTATGTTTGAAATACTCAAACCGTAAAAGTTTGTCAAAAATATCCAAAAGAAGTAAATTTACTATGGATGGGTTGAAAAGAAGGGTTGTAATACAAAATCAACAAAGAAAAAACCTACATGTGCAATAGTCCGAAAGTAATTATTGAAGAGGTTAAATCTTAGTTAAGTTTCAACGGCGGAGATGACAAAAATAAAGATCAATGGTTATCATGGTTTCCCGCACTTCCCAAAAGATCGTTTGCAAACGTTGGAGAGTGGTTGCGGACATAATACCACTGGAGTACGTGTCATATTCTTATTGTTCCACATCAACATGATAGTGGTATCACAAACCACTACAGCACCGTGCGGAACCACCGAAGGACAATACGAGGTAAACGCGAGCCATAGCATGTGGAAGATGTAGAAGGCACAAGGGAATATGCCACAAGTTGACATAAATCGGAGGGACGATATACATTGGCACAAGATCTAAGGCCAAGATTCATCCGTATCATGGGAAGTGCGCACTCAATAGAGGAAAGAGTGGTTGCGGTAATTAAACCACTCTAACAGGTGTCAGAAAATGGTTGATCCTCACACAGTAAAAAGAAAACCATTATTGGGATCGCATATACCACCATGGGAAATAAAGGGGCGCAAGATCTAACGGCTCAAATCAAAAGGCCTATGATCGACGGTTGGATATAAAGTACATTCGGAAAGCTGCCAGAAAGTTAAGAAAAAGGGCTTATATAAAACAAAAGGGTTTTCAAATAACGACATTTTGTCTATGTGTCGCTATTCCTGGAAGCTCTAAAGACTGGTGGAGATCAGCAATTGCGACAGAAGGATAAAGACGTGTCTATACAGGTAGGGTCTGGTGACCTGGCCCACATTTTTAATGAAAATTTGTTTGTAGAAATGATTTAAATGGAAACTGTGCATGATATAGATGTTTTTAAAGCTAAAGAAGCCCTAGAAGATAGAGATGGGGACATTTATGATACCCTAATCAGGTTACCAGTCGCCGAAGTTAAGCTTAAGTTGTCTAAATTATTAGAAGAAGGTATAGACATACACAGAGTCCACCAGTAATCCTTGTTAGCCTTCTTCCTGGACCAAATCCCATCTTTTCCAAAATTTGTGTCGTGGTGTGCTGAGAATTATTCCAGAGAAGAAAAAACTGTTTTAGACAGTAGAAAAACCAGAGTCGTCTGCAAAATAGAGCCTGCCGTCGTAATTAAAGCCCTAGAAATAAAATTTTCCCAAACCCTCGAGTCTGAAAATTTTTCTTAAACTTCTTTTATTGAAAATTATTCTCAAACCCTTCAAGATGATAGAGAAATTTTTTTGTCTACGTGTCTTAAACCAGAAACAAACATTTCAGATATCCCTTACCCTATAGATATCACTTTATTTGATGAAAATACCCAGCTGGTTCTGACATTGTTGGCTTTAATCCTAGGGTTCGATACAGACATGTATGTAACTGAGTTTCAGTTAAGACTTTTGTTTAAAATGAGTACAATTCAATCAGGGATTGATGAAAATCAAATTCCTTGACTTAACTTTGAAGAATTCTTGACCAAAAAGATTCATGACCAGATGGTCAATTTCCCAACTCTCGAGCATTTCATATTTCAGTCATTTTTTATGAAAATGATCATGGTGGCCAGTCATGAAGAATTACAATTCCCTGAAATCATTTTCACAAAGTTATTAGAAAATAACATGTTTTATTACATAAATTATATGCTCTCTAATATTTACAGAATGATTTTTGGTGAAAGATTGCCTAGAGTATTACCAAAAATACAAGCATGTATGCAATTAAGTGTAGAATACGCTGTAGGATATTGGTTCTTGTCAAAGGACAATACAGTGATCAGGTTATATGGTTTTAAACATAAACCCTATGTTTTACCAGCATTTCTTACCTTAAGGGTTTTCGCTTTGGAATTCCTTAGACAGAAGTTAATTGTTGAGGATAATAATTTCTTGCTTTTCAAACAAGCAACAGATATCAAGTATCCGTTCACACTTGGCCCATTCACAGTGAAGAATAAAAACGCTGCTATTTACTTAGAAAAATTATTGAAAGATATGGGTTTTGAGACAAACATGGCTATTGAATATGATCCTTTAAACATAATATCAAAACGGAGAACGGATCATCGCATCAAAGCATTGAATCATCAGATGATTGAGGGAATGTCTGACAAAGCAAATTGGTTGGATTATAAGGAAGAAATCATTCCAGATTCTCATGATAAAGAAATGATATTGATAGATGCAACAACAGAGGCAAAAAGCATGATGAATACTGCAATGTTAGGGTTTAAAAGGCCCATACAAGATGTAGTGAACATTGAAAGTGAAGAAGCAGAAAAAGGAAAAAAATTAAAAATGGATGAGCAACAAGAATTAATGGCAGTTTCAGAAGAGGAAGGAAGAACCGAAGTCAAAATACCAGAGGTCATGGTAAAGGAGTACAGTATTAAATAATCCCCGGTGGAAGATGATGTAAATAAACCACACAGTCTGATGGATGTATTTAATGAACATAGTCAAAATAAACAGGAATCCTCTTGGAAAACCAGTCAGTTATTTCCAAGGGTTAGAAATATATCCAACACTAAAGTCAATTTGTTTACTAGTAGAAATGTCAAAGAAAATTCTTTAAAATTTTCAGTTGTTACTAAAGATAAGATCTCAGAGATGAAGGTGGATCTGACAAAAATCAATGCCCTAGATAAAATTTTATTGCACAGACAAACAGGAGAGGTTATATATTCAGATTATTTGGGAGCGATATTAAAGGCAGACAAGTTGAAAATTTTAGTGGATAAATTAAATAAGCAGTTGAGACAAGAGAAAGCAGAAAATAAGTCTCGACAACAACAAATAAAAATATTACAAATAGATTTGATAAACAAAGAGGCAGATGCAGCAGCAAATTTACTCAAAGAAAATGATGATACAATTCTAATGTTAAGGTGAAAGCTAAACATCCCAGACACTTTGCTTATCCAAGGAGCCGAACTAACAGTACTGGAAAAAGAAAAAGAAGAGCTGTCAAATGAAGTAAAAGATATTACTGCAAAAATGTTGAAGCTCACCGAGGAAAAAGTTCATTGGGAAAAAGAGAAAATTGGTTTGGAAGAGCAACTGGAAGAAATAAAGAAAAAGTTAGCAGAATTGGGTCAGCAACAGGTACATGCAGATACAGATGAAGATAAAACTGGATTGGATAGTCTCTTACAAGCCATGTCCCGGGTAAGTTTGAAAGATGTCGAAATTAAAGAATTGAAAATGGGAGTACAGAAGCTAAAAGAAGAAAATGAGACAAAATATAAGGAAATTAAAACTTTGCAAACAAGGAATCAGGAATTAACTGATAATAATAAAGGTTTGGCAGCTCATGTAACAGGACAGGCTGCAATGCAAGGTTGCAAACATATGGTATGTGATCAAATTATAAAGGAAGTTGAAAAATTAAGACCTTATCTTGATTATATGAGAATCAAAGAAAAAGTAGCCAAAGACGCCTTTGAGAGTTGCAGAGCAGTCAAAGAGAATTTAAACAAAAAGCCAAAAGAAATAGCACAAAGGGCAATAACTTTCTTAAACAGTTTAACGGAAGCAAATTTGACAGCAATGAATATAATGAATAGAATTTCAGTCATTACACGGGCCAGAAGAATCTTGGGAAAATATTCACATGTTGAAAATATTGAAGCTAAAGCTGGAGATATACGAGAGGAAGTAATAAAGTTTAAGAAGCGATTTGAAAAATTAATAAACAAAGGATTCCCTGCTTTTTGGGATGAAAAGAATGAATTGATTCCTCCCAATGAATATAAGAGGTTATTGTTTGACATAAGAATGGATCACAAAATTTTTTAGCATTTGGATCATATGCTTATAGGAAAGATTTTAATGGAGAAAATTGCGGAAGACTTTGAAATTTTAAATATGTTGATCTCAACCTGTGAGAATCTTACTCTTGTTTCTTATGCAGGTCACCTTGAAATGCGAGTCCTGGTGAAGTAAATGACCAGTTATGATTTACCCACGGCCGACCAATGGAACTATGTGGACAAATATGGAAGGACAAGATATTTTGTCCATTCATAGATACATTCAGAATTTTTGCCAAGTGGCAAAAATGATTCTTTTATTTTAAAAATTTGTAATATTGTTTAAAGACAGTTATCTATTGTTTAAAGATAGTTATCTTTCGAGTTAAGACATTTTCAATTACTAGTTAAAAGAAGCAGTTATGTCAAGCTTCTTTCGAATTCTGTATAAAAGACAATGAGAGTCATTTTTGAAAGGGTTGGAGACTCTTTGAGAGACAATAAGTTTTGAAGTCAAATTCTGATAGAATAATAAGAGGCCGTAAAGTGGAAATACCTATCTTTTGAGACCATAGATTCATGTGTTTATCATTTTTACAGTCTATTTTTTCCCTTATCTCTATATGTGCATGTTTACTTTCTTTGTTATATATTCCATTATGTTCTTCTTCTATACTTAAATGAACGTTTGAAATAAATCGGGATTCATACTGGTTATGCCTCGTTTTATCGCATTTAAGTATCCATTATTTCTCCAAAGTTGACAATGGATTCATTCTAGTTCGATGCCTGTTGTTGATGGATTGTCATTATTTCTTTCTGTACCACCTGCAAAATCAAATTGACTGTGATATGGTCGCTATCTTGCCTCTGTGGAAATCTGTTTGGTATAAATCTCTTGCTGGCACGTTAAATATTTGAAAGTTGACTCCATACCCAATGTTTCTTGTTTCCTTTTCAACCAAGTAAATACTTTTGAGAAATTTTGAGTGTATTTCTATATATTTTTAGCCTTCACATATATCTTGTGAGAGAGCCCTCTCTGGTGGAAAAAATGGCTAAGTTTTCTACCTAAATTCTGGTTTGAAATAAGTTACCTTAGGTGTTATTCTTTTACAACCGGGATAAAATCTAAGTGCTAACACTATGTTTTGTATGCAAGACAACAGTATTTCAACTCCTGCATCATAGCATATAGGTAGCTAAAAAAAATGAAGGAAAGTGGAGGCAAGGGACGTAAATGTATGGTGGGTCCCATGTGGTTGTTCAATGTACCACTTGGTTGCAGACCCAGTGAACATTCGTTGCAACAGTCTTAGTCTAATGGAGTCATCCACTATGGAGTTAAATGAACACCATAGGTGAAATGACATTATGTGGTTTTGGGGATCTTCCCCAGGTTTCCTTCAAACTTGGGGATGTCCGAGGGGAGCTTTGTAGGCATGGGTGTCCATGTAGGGTTGTTCCTGATAGGATCGTTGGTTAACCTGGCTAGGTCTGGTAAGTTCAAACTAGCCATGTATGGTAAACTAGCAGATGGGTGTGGCGTAGTGACTGGGACATAACTGTTAATGGTGGCATTATGTAGTGGTCCAATGGCCCCTAAGGGTATGCTAGGTATTGAAGGTATGTGTCCTCCAACCGTTGTGGTGTGGGATGGGTCAGCACTCCCAAGTGCAACATGGGTTGCAGAGGGGTTAGGAATAGTGCCAGGAATTCCTGGAATCTGGGTTGTGGTAATGAGAGGGGGTGTGATTCCTATGTTGGGCATACCCATAATAGGTGGTGGTCCTGTGTTGGGCATACCTAAAGGTGGAGTGGCCCCTATATTGGGCATGCCTAAAGGGGTTGTTGTTACCATGGGTTGCACAGTAGTAGTAGGGTTTGTCAATGTATCTCCAATAGCACTAGTGAAAAGGGGGTCGTATTGTGATCCATCCATGGGGTTGGTTGGTGATATTTTAGTAGGGTGTTTGGATTCAGCCTCGGAATCAGATGTGAAGTGAGGCGCGTCAGAATTGGGTGACTGTGTTCTATGTCGATGACATGTCGAGTTAAGGGATAAGGCTCTACGTCTATGACGTGTAGAGTCAAGTGTACCGAACTGAGGGGGTTCACCCTGAAGACGGCGGGATCGTCTTAAATTCTCAATGGTGAGAAATATATAAAAATTTCAGTGGAAGGTGGTGATGTAAAAAACTCGAAACCCTAGTGCAACAATGAGTGCAAGAGGGGAGTGAAAAAATAATGGCTCTCAGGCCAACAACCAACCTCAAAAGCACTTATTATAACAGCTATGCTATAATAAGTGGAGGGATCCAACAAAGTGGTCAAAATACCAAAAGTCAAACAGTTCCTAGAAAAAAGTGGTGCTCACTAGACCAAAGGTGGGTATTGTATCATGCAAACACCTAACTAGAAGTATTGTGAGTCAACAAATGATATCCTCTGCAAGGTGATGAAATCCAAGTCAGACAATATAGAGTGTTGAATCAACGGCTAGATATCCCCCTACTGGGAGGGACACCGAGTAGACAATTCTAAAGAGTGGCAACTAGGATACCCCGTTCATGACACGTTCGGTTGGGTGAATCTGCAGTTTGGTTCTATCGCCGCTGTACCCCCGTACGGGTGTACATCGAGAACTTCGAAAGGTATCCTTCGGTTACTGAATGGATTGTGGTATTCCACTCAGGCTTCCGGAACCAGTGTGGCTACTTCAACCCTCCTAAGGGAGAGGCCTTCCCAATAAATTGGTTGATAACCGTGTCAAAATTATAAGGGATTTTTGGGACCCTAAAGACAACCAGTATGTCTCAGATGTAAAAAATTGAGGGGTGTTATTGGCACACCTATCCCCTCAATTCTACCTAACTACAAGATTCTTTTAAGTGCTCCCAAATGGGGTTAAAATGTTGGTTGAGTTTAAGGTAGATTTTAAGTCTCAGTTTAAATAATGTGGCAGAGTGGGTGTAAGTGTTGTTATTAAACTGAAATTGATTTACCTCGCTTGGGCGATTGATTACAAATGAAAGAAAAGATGCTTCCAGTTTGCAAAAAATAAAGGCGCTTTCGAAATGTAAATGCTTGAAAAAACTATTCAAAAATAATCGATCTTTGAAATAATTTAAATGGAAGCAAATAACATAAATATTTAAAGAAATAAATGGATCTCTTAGAAATTTGCTTGGGCAAACTGTTGAGCAAATAAACAGTAAAACCTATGATCTAAATAGAATGCAGAAAATCTTTCTTTCAATTACTGAAAATTTTTAATAAGACTTTTTAATGGAGCATATATAAATAGAAAAAGATTTAGTATGGCTATAAAAATGCAGAAAAAATAATGCTGTAAAATAGGCTAAATGGGCAAAAATCCAGCAAATTTTTTTCTAAAAAATTGGCAGAATTCAAAATAACAGCATCACGGGTTTTGGGCAAAAGCCGCAATGTGCAGCGCGGGTTTCGGCTGCGCAGTCGCGATGTGCAGTGCGGGAAATGGTCGCGAAGACACGATGTGCAACGCGGGTTTCGATCGCGATGTGCAATGTGGAAAATGGTCGCGAAGCCACGATGTGTAGCGCGTAAAATGGCTGTGAAGCCATGGCGTGCCGCACGGAAAAAGGCCGCGAGGTCGCAATGAGCTGTGCAACTGTCGGGCAAAAAGCCGTGAGGAAAAAGCCGAAAAACGGATGCCGAAAAATGAACCTGAAAATGGAAATTTCAGGTTGTTATTGGAAACAGAAAGGGCCAAGATCTAGAACAGCAATGGATCTGCTGTAGGATGGCAGATCTGTGAATTAAAATGATTAAAACTAACAAAAACTAAGATCTAAAGCAAAAAATCAAAATCTAAGAATTTGAAGCCAGCGGAGTCGCCAAAAACTGTTGCTTGGTTTTGCAAACAAGCTTGTGCAATGGGCACCTATCAACAATGTGATAGCAGTTTCAATATAGAAAGCAAAAATGATTATGAATTAAATCTAAATCTAAACTAACATGTGCATATAACAAATAAATCTAAAAGCGATTCATAGAAAGAACAAGAAATAAAAGAATGTTTTGTATTATCATACCTCAAATGGTGAGGATTTGTGGTGTTGAGCAGCTCCAAGGGTGAGATGCTCCAGGCTCTAATGGTCTCTTCTCCAAGATTGCTACAATGGTCAAGAACTCATGAGAGATTTTGACAGCATGAGTATAGGATGATAGATGGATGGAAAGTGAGGAGCCCCTACCACCTTTTTATAGTTTTTGGTGGTGAGGAATACCATTATGGTTTTGAGGAAACCAATGGTATTGACCAACATGGTTTAGGTACCTTTTTCCCTCTTTTTTCCTTTTTTGAATATTTTTAATACTTTTATTCCCTTTTAATATTTTTGGGAATTCTGGACCCCTTTTGAGGGTTTTTTGTGTTTTTTGAGGAAAAATATACATTTTGAGGGGAAAAAGGGGTGTATTATGGTCTTTTGGTGACCTTTTGATGGCTTTAGAGGCTTAAATGGTGCAAAAGTGGACAAATGGGTCATGTGAATAAGGAAATGAGCTAGTGAGCACTTTTTGGGTGTTAACATCTTGGAATAGGTGTTCCACCAAAATCTCATTATCGTGAGTCATGTATCATCCCCATGCATTAATCCCTAAATTTCCTTGGCTAAAACAGACACAGAAAGGTTGTTATCCCTCCCTTTCCATCTTTTGTTGTCACCCCCGATGCACCCTTCCTTTGAGAAAGGAGCATCGACCCCTTAGTGACGCACCCTGCACCTTAGCAGAGTGCGTCGGTGACGCATGTTGCCTTTGTACATAGTGCGGTGACCCACTTCTGGAGCAGGTTGCCTTCCTGTAAGGTGCGTCGGAGTCGGTTAAATTGGATAAAAGGAATCTCAAGCGATTTATCGAAGCTTGGTGACATGGAGTTTTATCCCTAGATGCTAGGAAATATGGATTTCGATCCCCTAAGCTAGTGGGGTGATACCTTAGACCCCTCCCCTAAATATTCAACTTATTCTATCCCTTTATCCCTATATTTACAAACCCCCCTCTCGATTGTAAAGAGAGGAATGATCATAGTACTCTTATGTTGGTCAAATTATTCTAGGTGATCCTCATTCATCCTTTAGGAGGCAAGCATTCTATCTTGGGGGCTGGGATTGTTGGTTGGAAGTTGCAACGTTAAGGCTTGGGTTGTGACATTTCTTTCCTATGTACTTCTGTTTATTACATTAATACGATTTATTTCCATAAGTGTTGTTGTATTGATAATACTTAGTATTTTCCTCCTTAACGGTTAATCTAGATCAATTCATGTTCATATGCTTTTATTGCTTGTATGTTTCCACTTGCTTGACATGGTTTTGCAGTTGAATATATGAAGACTTTGGAGCTTGGAGCAGCAAGGAGAAAGGAACTACTGACTTGAGGTATGCCACATCTTGTCGTGTCTAGTATTTCTATTGATCTAGGAAAGTAACTGGTGTTGTGTATCTATTTGTTCTGGATCCAATTGGACTAGGGAGATCTATTTGAGTTCGCTCATGTAGATTGTCCGTAAACATATTTTGGACATACCGGATGCCTCTATAGATGTGTTACCCCGTCGTTACCAACGCCAGACTGTAGAAGTTTCGACATGTTTTGGTCCACTACTCCGTAGAGTATCCAAGGCCGTCATCTATTATCATGAGCATCCTAGGGATTAGCTCATGTGATATGTATGTACTGAAAGCTATGGGCTTCAAAATTTTGTAGCGAGGACTTATTGAAAGCTCATATGCTTCATATTTTTGTACCAGTACCACAATTTTTGTACTATACCGACATGATATATATATATATAAACACTATTCACGGCTTTATATATTGTTTTTTGATTGATGATTATGGGATCTTGTGCATGTTTAACTTATACATTATGAATAATTTACATGTTATGTCGTTTTTTATGTATCTGTTTGATAAAATGTTTTATGAATGTGAAATGTACCAATCCAATATGAAATTGGCCAAGGACTCAGCGACAATGTTCATGTCTCTAGAGATATGCAGGTATTGAATAGTCTCAAAATACCTCTCCAAGAGACGTACTCGTCAAAATAAACGGAGTAGCATAGGATTGTGAATAGCGTAGACACGGTTAAGATGGGAGACCACTAATTGTGAGTCAAGGTGGACGACAATGTGATCCATACCCACGAAAAGAGCGTCGGCCAACAATCCAATCACTGCATGATAATCAATGGCATTGTTGGTTGCGTATCCTAGACAGCTTCCCCCTGAACTAATGAGCTCATCGATAAGGGAATAGAGTACCCATGCTGCTGAAGCGAGACTATGGGTATGTTGTCTAGCACCATCCGCAAATCCAAAACACGTTGCCATCTTCACATACAGGTTGAACATGGTATAGGCGTACAAACAAGATCATAACACACTCAAAGTAAAGCGTCACACCACACAAAACACACATCATGTACAATATATACATAGTACTAATGCATAAAAGACTTAGGAATAATACCACTTCAGGAAGAGTCCATTTCAAGGCTCTCCTAAAGATATCCCATCATAGTCTTCTAGTTCATATGCTTCCTTCTCCAAAACATGCTTAACTACATATGGACCGTGCCACATGGACTCAAGTTTTCCTGCCCCCATCTTATCATGTTTTTGGTTGTAGGTGAAGACCAAATCTCCCTCGTTAAAGATACAAGGTTTGTTCAATTTGTCATACTGGGCCTTGATGCACTCTTGTGTGCTTCATTGTAAAGGGTTGCATCACGGTGGGTTTCGTCAAGTTTATCCAAGTAAAGAAAACGTTCTTCCTCGGAGGTGGTGTTTGGTATAAGTTCGACTGCAAGTTTCAATGATGAAATATCGCACTCAATAGGTAATACTGCCTCCAGTCCGTAGACTAATTAGAAAGGTGTGAATCCAGTGGCATTTTTAACGAAAGTCCTATGTGCCCATAGGGCTGAAAAAATCATATTGTGCCAGTTAGACCTATGTGTAACCACCATGCGTTGGATCATGGTTTTCAAGAACTTATTGATGGCCTCTACTTGTCCATTGGACTGTGGGTAATATAGAGTTGAGTTCTCATGTCAAAAACACAACCTGGTGCTTAATTCATCCACCATCTTGTTCTGGAAATGTCCTCCATGGTCAGTGACGATGGCCTGAGGAACTCTGAATCATGCAATGATGTGATTAAACATAAAGAGTGCGACATTTTGTTTGTCTTCGTTGTATGTAGGCATAGCCTCGGCCCACTTGGTAAAGTAGTCAACGAAAATGATGACGTAACCATGCCCCCCAGCCAAGGTAGGATTACAATGCATGAAATTTATGCCCCATTTGGAAAAGGGGCCAACGACAATAAATGGATGTAGTGGGGCTAGATGAGAGCGCTTTTTATGATGAAAAAGCTGGCAAGGGGGGCACTTGTTGACGATTTCAATACAATATTTAAAGATGGAATCCCAATAGTATCTAGTGCATAGGATTTTCTGAGTTGTATCCATCCCAGAAAGATGACCACCACATGCCCCTGAGTGACAATCATTCAGAACATGTTCAACCTCCTCATGGGTTAAGCATCATTGGAGGATAGAATCAACACCATGACGGTATAAGGTATCATCGATGATTAGGTAATAGTTGGCATGGTGATGCACACGACGACGGTCGTCATGAGATAACTGAGGACTGAAACGTTGGGTCTGGAGATACAAATTGATGTCTCCATACCATGATTTAGAAGTACTGATGAGAAACAAAGACTCATCGGAGAGGAATTCAATGGGCTCAGTTCCAGGATCAGTACAAGGAAGATCGCAGATAAGCTCCGCAAAAACCAAATCCCTTTTAGATTTGGCCTTCTCAAACTGGAGGTCGAATTCTTGAAGAATTATGATCCAGCGTGAATATTTCCCCCCTAGTACTTGACGTGTGAGAACGTGGTACATAGGGTTAGAGTCATAAATTATGGTGGTAGTGCGGATAAGGATATAATGGCGGAAATTTTGGATAGAAATGACTGCTGTGAGAGCTAGCTTCTCAACATGTGAATACCATGTTTCAGATTCAATGAACCCTTACTAAGGTAGTAAATCACGTGCTCCTAGGCGTTACTATCCTCCTGTTGTTGCTGCAACCTGATCCCCATAAATTTCTGAAATTTATAGGGCCACTCCTGAACTTGTTTAGAGTTTTGTAGTCTTTTGAAGTGTGTTTTTTCCTTCTAAGATTACCCCTTTTTCTTTCCTTCAAAAAAGTTGTTTTTTCGAATAAGGAAAACTTCAACTTTCTCTTAGGAAGTTGGTCACAATTTTAGTGTTAAGTCCACCAACCGTTGCACAGCTTTTAGGTTTATCTTCGCCGATCGATCGCCATGATTATTTTATCCTCGGCAACCATTGCGCAGCTTTTAGGGTTAAACACACCGACCATTGCGCACTACTGTGACTTATCACCCACCAATTGGTCACAACTTTTAACGCCATCATCGTCGACCATTGCGCATCTATTAGGTTCATCTTCACTGATCCCCGTCGCAGCGCATGGTCGCTTTTTTATCTACTCATCCCCCGACCATTGCGCCGGTCTCAGTCTTAAAAAGGCTGCCGGTCACTGCACCACCCGTCTTGTCGCAGCCTTTAAGCTCCGGTCGTCGACCGTTGCGCAGAAGTTAAGGTTAAGTGACCAACCGTTGTGCAGGCTGTAAGAATAACCTCGCTAACTATCGTTACCTTTTTTGAAAAGCGCAAAGGTTAATAGGTGGGAGTTTAAATTTTTACCCCGTGGGGATTTATGATCTATGTCCATTGAGCCCTGTGCACCTTAATGGCCCAACCACCAACTGTTACACATTAAGTGCCCACCATTTATATATATATATAACGGGGTTAATGGCCTTCTCCCCACCATTTTGCACTGTTAGAAGAGATTCGTTCGCTGCCAAAGGGAGAATGACGAACTGCAGACTGTTACAGTACACTTAGCTCACAGCAAGCCTATCCAATATTGACAGGTAAGTCCTCGAATTCCTCCCATTGGTTTTTTCCATTTGGAAACCTCGTTGAATGCTCAGTTTTGACTTTAAGGTTGTTTATTGTTTGTTTTTCAAAGCCAAATCCGCGTTGTCGTTCATAACACCGAAGACTACCTCCTCCCCAACGTTTTTCCCACACCTAGCATCCCGGTTAAAGTAAGTCACTTTCTCTAGAGTGGTCTGTCACTGCTTCGGTTTCGTGTCATTCCTGGAACCTTGTACCCACTAGGAACCTCCTTACTCTTAGCGTAATAGGCAAACCTCGCATGAGTTTTGAAACCCAACCGTATTGTCTTTCATCTCCGTCTAGTCGTTTTGGCCAGGGAGAGTTGTGCCAAAGCCACCACACATTGTTTCTCCACACACACATACACTTTATTCTTTTTAGTCGTGGTTATTTTCTAGTTTTTTTGTGCGTTTGTTTCTATTTTAAGGCTTCACCCTCGCTTTCATTTGATTGCTGAAATTTTTAGACTTGCGATACATGGTGTGTTTAAAAGTTTTGTTTCCGACAACGAGACTGCTTCACATGTTTATTCTCTAAGTTAGTACTAATAGTACATGTTTGAGTTCATAATGATAATATGTTGTTCAATAATAACTAGCAACACTCGGGTTTGTGTAGAATCGCAATCTTTGAGCTACCACATGGCTGACTCTTGTATCGGTACTTTTCCTCATTATTTGCAACTTTAAGTGGCCAATTTTAATTGAAAGCTAACTCTCATGTCTATTCAAGTGCCTTTAAAAACTATAAACTTGAACACTGTATTGCTCACAAATAATGAAATCCCTCATTTGTCCCTTCATTGTCATCACAGGACTGATATGCACAAGTGGTCTTCCAAGAGGAAAGCCAAGTTAGCCGAGTCGGATTCATATGTGGAAACCCTCTTGGACACCTTGCTGGAGATGATGTTCGGAGATACGAAGGCTATCGCAGGAGGTACCCCATAATATCAATGGGGCGAGCTATATAGAGTCATAGAAGATCAAAACTTCCATGAGGCCTCCTTGGAAGAACAAATGGTTTATAGGAACATAAAGAAATCCGGTCTCCACAAAGCAGCAACCTGCCCTAAATTGTTCTCATGCTCTGAGGTCATCGGTTGGATCCTACCCCAAGTAAATACTGGCTCCCGGTTCATCACAAATGTCACAGGGATGAGCTTTGCATCATTTGCGCCAGAACATATCATGGCAACATACAAGCTGTCGCACCCTATTTTTTTCCTAAACGATGAATGGTTATCTGGGATGAAGATGGACCTTTTGGAATGTGCTAGAAAGATGACAATTTCCAAGAGGAAAATAAGGCAAAGAAAAAGTGGAGAATATGAGAGCAATATCCTAAGGAATCCCTACAGACTCATCGCCCTAATGTTGAGTCGGGTGTTCGGCATGCCAAATGGGAACATATACAAACTAGGATGGGTGCATGTAATGTTCCACATAGCTATGCAGGGTGCGATTTTCAAATGGGCAGAAATCATATCATATTACATGGCCTCACTTATAACTACTGCCCAGGGAGGAATGACCCAAAATAAGGTTTATTTTTTCATGTCCTCTTATCTGGTGGATTGCTTACTCGTCAAGCACCCTTTCCCTGATTCGGGATGCGTCTGGAAGATCAAGGAATCCCCCCTCCATGTGGCTTATTAGATAATGTGGGAACACAAGTATGCAAGCCACTATACTCAAATCTGTGAAAGGTTCCTCATGCCCCTTTATTAGCTGATTTTCAGAGAAGAACCTAGCTACCTATCAGAAAATTCCATGCCCATCATAGAAACATACGTAAAATACTACTTCTATATGGAAGGGACATACTTCTGAATGTATGGAGGTAGTCATGCTCTGTCCCTATTACCCGTTATGCCATAGATTATGTTGTACACAAAGAAGCTGTAAGGAAACTCTTTGTAGATGGAGTCAACAAAATACTCATTGATAAGAAGAAGGCCACATACCTGCCAATGTCATTTGTCATTGGAGCATACCATCTCCCCAAGGTGAAAGATGGTATGGATTTCGCTAAATATTTAGAGGCCTTCCATTTCGGGACAAAGAGCTTTAAGAGGCATGAATCCGAAGGCAAGGTTGTTGCTCACTCCCTCAACCTCAAGGTCACTTTTGAGTACGCTCACCATTTTGATAAGGCGGAGGAGTTCTTTCGAAGTGCCAAGAATATGACCGATTTGGGAAAGCGTTATCGCCCTAAAGGTGGAGCCAGTTCCATTTCCAAACCTATGGGTTTGATGCAAAAGGAGAAGGAAGAAAAGCAACCCCAAGATGAAGTGGCAGCGCAACTAGAGGAAACTGAAAGAAAGAAGAAAGAGGAGGTAGATAGGCTTGAAGAAGAAGAAAATCAAAGGATTCAAAGGGAGCAAGCAAAGAAGCAGAAAGAGGAAGCAAAAAAGCTTCAAAAGGAACAAGAAGAAAAGCAGCGTCATGATGCAGAAGCTACTAAAATTCAGCAAGAACAAGTTGAGAGATTGTGAAGAGAAGAAGCCGAGAAGATGAAGAGAGAAATGGCTAGAAATCTGCAAGAAAGAAGGGAGAAAGCAGAAGCAGTAGAATTGCAAAGGCAGAAAGAAGAAGAGGAGAAATCCAAAGAAGACGTGGATCAAGGGGGATCAAGCACACAAGACATAGAATTAGGTGCATTAACAACAACCTCTGAAGGATTGGTCTCAGCTTAAGAACTTCCTCTCACCCCATACACCCCCTCGAAGCAGCGCCTAGTGTCAAAGATGGATTCCGTCTTCTTTGATTCCAGATAGAAGACTATCATAAGTAGGTCTAAAAAGAGGATGAGAACTGGAGAAAACCGAGAGGAAGTTAGAATAACTCAAGTTCATGTCTTCAAAGGGACTGATAGTGACCCTGAGTTCACGACAACATGTAGTATAGCTTCAGCTTAGGCAAGTGCCAATAATGTAGGTATACTGGTAGAGAAGGTAAGGCAATATAAGGACAGGTGCTTCAAGGTTAAAGATAATATAATGAAAGAAGTGCACCTAGGTAAAGAACTAAAAAGGAAGTACGACGACCTTCAAGAAGAAAAGGTAGAGATGGTCATTAAGAAGCAGAAACTCAAAGAAGAAAATGATGCACTCAATAAACATCTTGTAGTCCTAGAAGGCGAGAAGAGGGAATTAGAAACTCACTTAAAAGAATTGGAAGAACATTGGGCCAGCAACAGGAAACATCAACTAATAGCCACGGAAAGGTTAGAAGCCCGCATACAAGAGTTAGAGCAGCATGAAGCCAACAACATGCAGCAGATTGAGTTCTACAAGCCCCAGCTCGAAAGGCTGACAAAAGAAAAAGAGTAGCTGTTGGAGCAACTAAAAAGGGCAGAAGAGAAGAAACAGGACCTAACCGCATTCCATGAGCAAGCATGTGATATGCTAAAGAGATTTCATCAATCGCTAGAACTAATCTCAGATGAGATTTGTGGGATAAAAGGAATGATTTCAAGGATGAAATCAATTGAGGTTGAGGCGCTAAGGATTAAGAGAAGGTATGTGCACCACATAGAGGAAATCAACGGACAGTTTGAATGGAGGAAAGGGAAATCAAGATTCCCGAGAAACCTATGTGTCTTGTCCACAGAAGAATTAGACTTGGATTTGGGAGTCCTTGAGTTCTGTAGAGACTGTGGTATGAAGATAAGCATTGCAATCCAGAAAACCATCAAGAAATATACTGACCTCTACTTAAAAATCCGAGAGACCCATGGGAAATGCCACTTGGCCTGGCTTGAAGCCATATATGATTTTCCAGAAAAGGATCAGTGCTTGTCAGGCTTGCAGGGAGAGCAAAATGCAGAAATAGCATACCTAAGCAAGATAGATATCCTGACTCTAGAAGACGTCCACTGGCTAATTGGCAAAACTTCTATCCATTCCTATTTCCTGGAGGACATCGCCCAGGAAGCAGCAACAAATGTTAAATCAAATCTGCGTAAACATGAAATAGCACTGAAGATGATGATCTCTACGCGGGGACATACCATTTTACGAAAAATCAGCCAATGGGCCAGCTACATCACAGACATAGACAGACCTGCTGAGGTAAGCCAATCTGCCGAAGTGGATGGGGCAGCTGAAATAAAAGGACTAGCTGAAGCAGCGGGACCATCTGGGAATTAAATCCACTTTATTGTATTTTGTAGAAAAGACAAGTAAGACTGTTCTTATTGTATAAATGTTTTTAAAAGACAACTGGAACTATTTTTATTGTATAATGTTTTAGACAAAACAACTAGAAATTACTTTTGTCTCTTTAGGCACTAGAAGACAAACTTTTCTGTTTCCCTAGGATTAGGGTATGAGAAGAGACAAATTTTTGTAAAAGTTATAAATAGAATAAGAGAATAGAAGAGAAGAACTTTTGGCAGGTGAAAGGATGGACTTGTGCTATACGTGAATTATTTTGCTGCACCAATAAAGAAGGACCTATTTTACCTGGGAAAGCTAGCACTGTGTTTTGCTTGGGATGTGTTGAATGTTTGCTGAATTATTTTTGCACTGTTCATACATATACTGTGAGATCATCCCTGACGATCCCGAATTAATTTTTAGTTGTGAATGCTTTCATTTTCCTGTGCAAATACACTGTGTTAAATGAGTAATGGAATGCTTTAAATTCTGTCAAAGCTATCTTTGATATCTTTTAATTTCTATTGTGAATGCATCTGTGTTATTAAACAGTTATCTGTGAGATTCTTGGGTGTATTTTAGTGTATTACTCATGTTTCAGTTTTGCTCCCTGCAGGGATAGATTAACTATCTTAGATAATGTTAGATCAGATTTGTTTTAATTGCATGCATTTAGATGGAGCACTTGCATATCATCTTTAAACATAAAATACATAAACGGTGGATCAGGCTGCAACCAGTGAAAGAAAACAAATCTTTAAATCTTATATGGTAGTCGGGCCGTTAATCGGATGGATTCCCCACACCAAATGGTGAGCGATCTAATTGGACTTGCTTGCAAGGGAGAATACCTTGTTGATTGATGCCACAAATTTCGAGGCATCAACACCTCCTGAACAAAAACCATAGCGATGGTGGTAGTGGAAGCAACAAGATAAATGATGTAATCCTTGGTGTAATTGGGCAGTTGCAAAATAGGGGCATGAGTGATGGCATGATTCAGGTTTTCAAAGGATTGTTGTGCGTAATCATCCCAAATGAATGGGACGTCCTTCTTTAACAATCTCATGTATCCTTATTTTTTCTCGGTGAAATTACACATGAAGCACCTTAAGTAGTTTTCCTTCCCCTGTAAACTTTGTAGTTCCGGTATATCCATTGGGGGTGGTAGAGAAACAATGGATTCCACCTTCAGGGAATCAATGTGGATCCCATCTTTCGAAATGATGAAGCCTATGAGGCTTCCAAAATTGACACGGAATATGCACTTGTGAGGGTTTAGATGGTTGTTATACCTCCTACATATGAGGAATATTGTCGTCAAATGGTCAATGTGGAACTCACGATGATTCGAATGGGAAGGGAGATCGTTGAGATATTATTCTACAAAGTCCTTCACATCATGGAAAGAGTATGACATAGACCGCTGGAATGTAGCACCACCATTTTTAAGGCCAAAAGGGAGTTTGTGATATGAAAACGTACCCCATGGGCATATGCAAGCAGTTTTATGTTGATCAGCCAGGTGGATCTCAATTTGATTATAGCCACAAAATCCATCCATGAATGAGAAGATGAGGCTTCCAACATAATTGTTAATGATTTGGTCGATAAATGAGGTAGGGTAGTTGTCCTTGGGACAAGCCTTATTTAGGTCCCTACAATCAATGCAAACCCTAATGGTGCCATGTTTTTTGGTAACGAGGACGAAATTAGAGACCCAGTCTATCAAGGGAACATGATAAATGAACCCATCCTTCAACAACTTTTCAATTTCATCCTTTATAGCCGCAGTTTTCCTAGGGTGCACTGGACATAATTTTTTCCGGACGGGTTTAACATCGAGATATGTTTGGATCTCATGTACAACGATAGTAGGATCAATCCCGTGCATTTCCTCATAGCTCCATTCAAATATGTCGCGGAACTGTTTGAATAAGGTTGTATATGAGGTAATGTATTCAGGAGAGAATTTTTGTCCTATACAAATATGTTCCATGACTCTGGGTGTGGCTGAGATGTCGATTGGAAATGTAGGCGTAATGTTTTCCAAGTTACCCTTGGTTACCATATCACAAGTGAGGATAGGAGATTGGGGGTAGGGAAAGACATCTGGTGAAATGATTGTTTCAGTGTGGTTCTCCACGAAATATAGCGGTCGGAGGAAAGAAGATCGATGGTGGAGGTCTTCCCATGGGGGTTCATCCACACTCATTATCTCCATGATGGACTCGTTGGAATGAAAAGTCCGGAGAAGAGGATCAAGTATGGATGAATTCCGTTGTAAGGGTAGAGAACAAGAAGTAAATTCCACTAAAGAGTGGTCATCAGGTGCCAATTGGATAGCCTCATAAGTAGCTTCCGTTGGTGTAAGAGGAATAACATTTCCAATCGAGTCCAACTTATCAAGATCGAGGACTAGCCATTGGTCAGTGGAGTTGGATGGTGACGGGATCATAAAAGAAATCATGTTCACCATGGAAACATGGGAAGGGGGATCCAACGATGGAATACTACCATGAGGGATGAATCTTTAATGAGTCCTACCCAGACCACTTAGTGGGGACCCTGAAACCATTAAAACCACCACGGTGATTTTATGAATCACAAGGCGCCAGATAAGGAGGCCGTGCATAGAGTCAGACCCATTCTTAAAAGTTGCATCTTCTTGGCACAGATATTGAAGGGGATTAACAGAAGATCGATGGTCATCCAAGCATCAGGACGGTGAAGTTGCATAAGGTTTATCACACTTGGTCCCCCCTTGAAGCAAAACCGCTACTTCCACATGGCAATCCCAGGAGCGTTCAGGGGCCCTGAAGTGGTTTCCCTAAACTATTTTCTGGGGGTCCTGAAAACTGCTAGTGGTTTTGGGTATACAGCCGCTCAATGGATTTTATCTTCCACATGTTTCAAAGAGATTCCTTTCAGCTGTATTGTCATTTCCCACCATCATTCTGAAGTAGCATCTCCCGGTTCTCATTGTTGTCACTGCCACCCTACAAACTGCAGTCCGCTCTCAACAAGTAAAGACTGAAAAGCGGCTGTGTAATCATTACCCAGGTATAGAGCATTCTTCAAGGATCATGCAAGCAGTGCTAGAAATGCTCCCACAGTTGCATAATTTGAATTATGAATCTCCTGAGCCTCATTGGTCCAGAGTGCGGAGCTTGAAATGTGCAAATTGATAATAGCTGACTAGATTAAGCTTAAATATAAGTGTTCTCAATGGCACATTTCATCTCTAGTGGAGGCTCGCAAGGAGCGTTGAGGAATCAGACGACCAACATCCATGAACAACCTGCAGATGCGCATTCGTAGACATTCAAGCGGGAGAAGCCTGAGGTCTCACCTGAGATGTCTAAGGAGAATTCAACAATTACAGTGGTTAAAAAGGAGATGGGCCTTCTGAATGCAGAAGCACGGAAGGCAGGGGCACGCTGGTCCCAGGGAAGGATGATCAAATTGTGAAGCGGTAGTACCTGAGAAGTTCAAATAGGTGATGAAGGAATCATGTCATGTTTCACAACTCAGCATCATAGTTGTCCTTTTTCCCCGTCGAAAACAAGGTTTGAGAGTAAAGGGATTGGATGGGTTAGAAGGGATAGATGATGAAGGTGATGCAAAGCAGCATATGACATCAAGGTGGCTACATCTACAACTTCATGAGGCTATAATTAGTCTGCCAGGTGTATCAAAGGTTTGTAATATCTATAAAAGAGGGAAACATTGCTAATACATGTATGTCTCAGATTGGTGAGAGTTTTGTCCAGCCGGACGTACTGCTTTGCAAGAAAAGTGGTCTCGGGTCATAGGCATAGGATATCCAATATATTCCATATGATTTTTATTTGTAATAGACTCCGTTAGAGAGTACAAACATAAATACTTAAAGCTGTTTGGCTGTAACAAATTGTAACAACTTATGTTGTAGAGAATATGAAGGTTATATATAGCCAAATAGGTAGTAGCCAAATGGTCGGCTCTCTTTTGTAAGAAGTATCACTTCTGATATTTGACAGTTTTGATCAATACAAAAGGAAGAATATCATTGCCATATCTTGAAGCTTTTTATGGATTCAAAACTTTAATGTGTACAGTTAGTATTTTCTCTTGTTATTCATCTCTTTCATGTTGTGTATGATTCATAGATCTGTTCTGGGTTTAATATGAGTGCAGTTGTTTAAATTATTTCTTCTAAAGATGGTTAAATTATTTCTTCTGGAGGTGATATCCTTGTATTATCCAGTGGTGGTTTTGTGATCATTTTGTTAAGACTGTTGAATTCCTCTCCTAGGATCAACACATCATTCTTGAACATAGTATACAGATTTACTCTCTGCAGTACCTTTATTTTATGCCATTTCATTTTCCATTTGATACTCAAAGTTTGGTTTCTGGCACATTGAAATACTGCCCATATATTTCAAGATTGGAATTCTACATTTTTTTTGTCAATTGTGATTTTGATTCAGTAAAAGAATTCAAAATATATTATTGATGCCCAGGAACAGTTCTAACGACAACCTTAGAACGTCTCTGGGACTAACATATTTTTTGGCGTCGTTGCCAGGGAATGCAATCAAGAAGATAAATCTTCCCTGGGGACAATGAAAAAATTATATGCTCCCAGTTTCATAGTGGATGAAATTGGGCTGTAGGCTATAATCCACTTGGCAACTCCACAGTAAGTAAACCTGGCATCTGGACGAAGACATACCTGCCAGAACCCAAGCCACGAAGAATTTTTGGCCCTAGAAGATTCAGTTTCTTGGAGACATAGACATGGGAGATACCAGTCTACTTCACCAAGCTATCAGCGAACTTTCTCCTCCCCTTTGTTTGGCCCTCAATTCCCTCAGTCTAAATTCATTGTCCGAACCCCCGAAAAAGAGCCTTTTCCCCAGGATCCTCACACTCCTTGTGATTTTCCTAGTTTTCAAAGAATCCCTGCTGTAAGCAAAGAGTTTGCAGCTCACACAAATCCACCCAAGTATTTCATTTCCTCACAGGCGGAGAATTTAGACACCAGCCACCTCATGTCAGGAGGAGGAGGCGGAGGACCACCTCCACCACCACCCAGAACACCAAGATGGTTGGAAAGCCGACACGGACCTCTGCAATTACCCACGCCCCTGAATTATATGCCTACCCACTACCTGAAGTTGATTCCAAAGTATGGTGGCAGCAAAGGAACATCTGTCGAGGATCATGTGGACCGATTCCAAGATTTCATAGACAATATCTTGATTGAACATGATGATGTATTTATGCGAATTTTTGCTCAGTCACTGGAAGGAGAAGCTAGAAAAGGGTTCAAATCATTGCCTAATTCCTCCATCAGTATTATGGAGATCCTGGAAACCACCTTTGTCAAGAAGTGGGGAGTTAAATGTGACAGTCTCGATTATCTAACGGAATTCTCCGCCCTGAAGAAGAGAAGCATTGAAAACGTGGTTGATTTTATGGCAAGATTTAGCAAGTTGTACTTCAGAATTCCTGAGGATATTCGTCCTACCGAAGCAACAGCTCGATTCACTTATGCAGTTGCTTTCCCATCAGATTTTTCCATAATATTAAGGGAAAGAAGACCACTCTCGCTCAACGATATGTAGGATGATGCCATAGACGTTGAAGGAAATATGAGAGCAGGAGGCAAGATTAAAATGACCAGTGATGTTGAACCAAAAGACAAAGGAAAGGCCAAAGAGGAAGGCGTTTCTTCATAAATAAGAGACTCTCAGGACGTGAAGATTGATGAGATGACCCGCATTATCAAAAATCTGTCAAATAAAGTCACCAGAATGGAATTAGAGGGTATTAGTCCTAACGGACAGTCACCTGTTAATCCTCCTAATCAATTCAGAACACCTTTGAATCCGCAGATGGTGTATAGAGAAAAGAGGAATGATGAACAACCATTAAGGCCTCCTGTCCATGAGAAGGAAAACAATCTGGTCAGAATCACAGTAGAGGAAGATTATGAAGAGTTTGAAGAATAGATGAATTAGATGGAGGAAGATTCCCACCTCATGCACCTTACTAGAGAAGACTATGAGACTTCACTCTTATATGAAGAAGTCATCCTAGACCTTCTTGACTCCCAAGAAAATGACAAATTCCTTAATGATCTTCCTACTTTTCATAGTGCTCAACGAGATAATATGCAAAGAAAGTATGACTTGAGTCCAAGGCCAGAGGCGACAAATAAACAGAGTAGACCTATCCCTAAAATGTCCCCACAGAAGCCGGCTCAAGCGAAATCTCCTCAAGCACCCTCCCTATCCAAAGGCAAAAAACTACCGAAGGATAAGGAAGTTGAGGCCATAATCCTAGATAGTCCAAGTCATCCCAGCATAAACCCCAATAAGAAATTAGAGCCGATCCCCAGAGAAGGGTCCACCTCTTTCAGTCTAGAGAAGGAACTGAACAAATTAAGGATAACTATTCCTTTGACTAAATTAATAAGAAATCCTATGTACCAAATCCATATTGATAAAATGCTACACAAATCCGAAAGCATCGATCATCAAGATTCCATAAATCTAAATGATGAAGGCCCTGCTTTTCAATGTGGCCCACACATTGATAATAAAGAAGATCCCATTGCCCCGTTTCATGTTACCTTGAACGTACATGAAAAGATTCTTCATAATTGTATGTTGGATTCTGGAGCATCTCACAATCTAAATCCCAAAGTGATCATGGATCAGTTGGGACTAGAGATCACCAGGCCATATCATGATCTCTATAGTTTCAATTCAAGAAAGGTAAAATGCATAGGGATGATAAAAGACTTGGTGGTCACTCTTTGCCAGATACCAGCCAAAAGTGTAATGATGGATGTAGTGGTAGTAGATGTCCCAGCTAAATATGGCATGCTTTTATCAAGGACCTGGGCTAAAAAACTGGGAGGAACCATGCAGATGGACATGAAGTATGCTACAATACCATTCTTTGTTGGAGAGACCAGGCGGTTGTATAGATAAGTTATGTTTGCCTATGTTATAAGAGATCAAGACAGTCCTATGAATTATCCTATATATTTAGCCGATGAGAACATGGGCTGTTATATATTATCATCGGGAGATCCATCTGAAGAATAAATCGCACATGTTCAGGTAACAAAACCAACCGCTGAAAATAGCAGGAACCATGTTTGGGAACTCTTTTTCGATGGGACATCTGCCAAAGAAGAGTCTAGAATAGGTGCAGTATTGTCATCACCATTGGGAGATGAAATCATTCTGTCTTACAAACTAGATTTTGACACCACAAAAAATGTTGTTGAATATGAAGCACTCTTCACCGGCCTCCGAGCAGCAAGGGACTTGAAAATCACCAAGCTAGCAGTTTTTGAAGACTCTAAACTAGTGGTAAATCATATTAGAAGTATTTATCAAACCAAACATCCAAGACTCAGAGCATACCGAAATCTTGCTTGGGACCTCATTGCGAATTTCTTTGACGCCTTCAACATTACTTTTGTCCCCCGGGAAAAAAATCAACAAGCTAATGCATTGGCCATGATGGCTAGTTCCTTCAATCCTCCCAAGAAGCCGAAGCTAAATTATGAGGTTGAAATGAGATATCATCCCTCCATTCCTGACAACGTCAAAAGTTGGTAGGTTTTCGAAGATGACCAACAAATCAAATGCTTCTTGTAGCTTGTCAGGGAATTCTCAAATACTGACATAGATGGTAATTATGGGGAGATAGAAGAAGGTAATTCACAGATAGAGGACACAGAAAGCTCTGGGTTGACGCAGCAGATTGTTGGCCACAATTTTATGTAGTTAAAGAGTAAATTCATTCCAAAAGGTCTGGTTCCACTAGAGAAGATGTTCGACAAAAATGAAATCCCAGTCAACCCAGCAGTATAGCCAACTACTGAGGCCGTATAGGAAGTAAATCTAGGTACCATGGAAGACCCCAATTTCATTAAACTCTCTCAGTCCCTCACAATCGAGCAAAGGCAAAGAAAGGTATGAGGAATTGTTCAAAGATTATGTAGATGTTTTTGCATGGAAATATGAAGACCTCAGAACCTATGATACTACCATAATACAACATAGGATTCCCTTAAAACCATATGCTAAGCCAGTGAAGCAAAAGTTGAGGCAGGTGAACCCTATCTTGTTTCCAGTAATTGAAAAGGAAGTAAGGAAGCTTCTGGATACAAAAATCATCATTCCGCTAAGATATTCAGAATGGGTGGCCAACCTGGTACCAGTCAGAAAGAAAAATGGAAAAATCCTTTGATGTGTCGATTTCAGAAACCTGAATAAGTGCTCTTTGAAGGATAATTACCCCTTACCCAAAATGGATCATATTCTTCAAAAGGTAGTTGGGTAGACCAGAGTATCTATGATCGATGGGTTCTCAGGCTATAACCAAATTTCCATGCACTTAGATGATAAGGAAAAGACTTCTTTCACTACGCCATGGGGAACTTTTATGTATGATAAAATGCCATTTGGCCTTATGAATGCTGGTGCGACATTCCAAAGGGCCATGGAAATAAAATTCATAGGTGAAAAGGACAGGTTTATTGTTATATACCTGTATGATATGATAGTATTTTCTAAATCTGACGAAGGTCATCTTCAGCATCTGAAGCAAACTTTTAAGAAATGCAAAAAGTGTGGCCTATCTCTCAATCCAAAGAAATCCTTTTTGAAATGATAGAAGGAAAACTGTTGGGGCACATCGTGTCTAAAGATGGTGTAAGGATAGACCTGGAGAGGGTGGTAGCTACCAAGCTAATTGAGCTCCCACGAAATAAAACAGGAGGTACAGTCTTTCATTAGTAAAATAAATTTCTTACAAAGATTTTTTCCTAATTTTGTCGAAAAAATGAAAGAAATTACTGACATGCTGAGAAAATATGCTGAGATAAAATGGACCACAGCTGCAAGTAACTCTTTCAAACAGATAAAGAATTCTCTGGGAGAGGCACCTGTTTTGACTAGCCTGGATTATACTAAGGATTTCCTAATTTTATCTTTTGCATCTGAGGTCACTATTGCAGTAGTCCTTTTACAAAAAAATCAAGAAGGGCACGAACAACCCATTGCTTTCTTCAGCCAAGCCCTGAGAGATGACGAGTTGAAATATAGCACAATGGAGAAGTAGGCCTATGCACTTATCAAAGCACTCAACTCGTTCAGGAGCTACGTCCTGCATTCCAAGATCATCGCTCATGTCCCAAGAAGTACCATTAAAGACATCTTGTGCCAACCCAATAGTGAGGGGAGGAGAGGAAAATGGATTTAAAATATCCAAGAGTATGATATGGAGATTAAACCTACCAAGCTGGTGAAAGGACAAGGACTAGCCAAACTTCTGGCTGAGTTGAACTACCAATCCCTTGAGATCAATTTGATCGATCAATTCCTCGGTCAGGAAAATGAAGATGGTCAGAAAAACCTTCCCGACCAGGTAGCTGAGAAGTTTATTGAGTCAGCATGATATAGGGACATAGTCTACTATTTACAGCATCTCACCTACCCCCCCAGAATGGATAAATCTAAGACGAGATCCCTTAAAATCCGAGCAGTCAAATACTTTGTTTCTGATGGTTACCTCTTTTGGAAAGACCCACTTGGCATCCTGCTTAATTGTATTATGGAAGAAGAAACATAGGGCATAACTATAGAATTTCACAAAGGTATGTGTGAAGGGCATCATGTGTGGAGAGCGATTGCTCATAAAATATTGCGAGTGAGCTATTTCTGGACCACTCTATTTATCGATGCCAACAAGATCGTCAGAGCATGCAAGGAATCCCAAATGTTCACCGAAAAGAAGAAGCTGAAACCTTCACCTCTCAAACCCATCAGGGTGGAAGCGCCTTTCTAGCAATGGGGTCTTGATTTTATTGGGGAAATAAACCCTCATTCTAGTGACCAGTACAAATGGATCCTTACGGCCACTGACTACTTCACTAAGTGGGTGGAAGTAATTCCCACGAGGAACGCAAATGACTCAGTCATAATAAGCTTCCTAGAAGACAATATTTTGGCAAGATTTAGTTGTCCAAGGAAGATAATTATAGACAATGCTCAAGCCTTCAAATCATATAAAATGACGAGTTTTTGTCAAAATTATAATATTGAATTAATTCATTCAATAACATACTACCCACAGGGAAATGGCTTGGCTGAGTCTTCAAATAAGAGCTTGGTGACTATTATTAAGAAGATGCTTAGTACAAACAAAAAATCCTGGGACTCCCAACTAAAGTTTGCATTATGGGAAAACAAAATCAGTGTCAAAAGAGCTATATGCACTTCACCGTTTCAATTGGTTTATGGAAAGGAACTTGTCCTCTCAATTCAGTTGGGTCTCCAGGTAATGAAGCTATTACAACCAGAAAGCGAAGAGCCATATGATAGGTAAAGGAGAATTCATCAACTGATAGAGGTTCAACAGGTCAGAGAGTAGCTGGATGACTCCTCTAGAATCTACTAGGACAAGATGAAAGCAACTTTTGACTAAGGGATATTGCTCGAGACTTTCAGCATGAAGATCTTGTTCTGAAATGGGATGCTAGAAGAGAAGAAATATCTAAACACGAGAAGTTCGACAACCTATGGATGGGTCCTTTCAAAATCATCATAGTCTAGGAAAACAACACATATGAGTTGGCCCAACTTAATGGTGAAAGCTTTGGGAACCCTGTGAATGGGAGATTCCTAAAGCAGTTCTTTCATTACTAGTTCCTTATCCTACTCTCTGAATGGATCCAATGTACCATATTTGTAACATATTTTTCTTCCTTTCTATTTTTCAAAGTTATGATCAGTTTTGTTACCTATTCTCTGATTATTTTCTATAGCTTCTTTTTTCAAACGAAAAATAATGGACAGGTATGACTCCACAACCCAATGGACTAAAAGGCACTAGTCTACTGTTCTCAACCTCTCCCGGAAGGAAGAGGTTGTCCCCACTGAAGCCAATGTTAGTGTTATTATCAGCCGAGGGAAACTCGTCACCAGACTAAAGGAGTATTTCATAAGGAGAATCTAGAGCAGTAAATGGCGTAGGTGAAATAGAATATTTTTACACCGTAGTGACTAGATGGTGTAGCTGAAGCTCAAAGGATTAGTTTTCATAGACCGACTATAGACGAGTGCAGCCAAGACCCTTAAGCGCTTGGTGCTTATTTCAGCCCAGATTGCCCTCGACAAAAAACCTCTGTGGACGCATTTCAGCTTCTTAGGTGTTTAGGCTACGCAAGGCGGTTTCCCCAGACCACTTAATGGGGGCCCTAAAACCATTAAAACCACCACAATGATTTTATGAATCACAAGGGGCCAAACAGGGAGGTCGTGCATAGAGTGGGACCCATTCTTAAAATTTGCATCTTCTTGGCACAGATCTTGAAGGGGCTTAGCAGAATATCAGCGGTCATCCAAGCACCAGGATGGTGAATTTGCATGAGGTTTATCACGCCCGGACCCCCCTGAAGAAAAACCGCTAATTCCACATGGCAATCCCAGGAGCGTTCAGGGGCCCTGAAGCGGTTTCCCTAAGCTACTTTTTGGGGGTCCTGAAAACTGCTGGTGGTTTTGGGTACACAACCGCTCAATGGATTTGATCTTCCACATGTTTCAAAGAGATTCCTTTCAGCGGTCTTGTCAATTCCCGCTGTCATTCTGAAGTAGTGTCTCTCAGTGCTCATTGCTGTCACCGCCACCGTACAAACTGCAGTCCTCTCTCATCACTTAAATCTAAAAAATTGGTTGTGTAATCATTACCTAGGTACAATGCGTTCTTCAAGGATCATGCAAGCAATGCTACAAATACTCCCGCAGTTGCATAATTTGAATTATGAATCTCCTGAGCCTCATTGGTCCGGAGCACAGAGCTTGAAATGCGTAAACTGATCAAAGCTGACTTGATTAAGCTAAAACATAAGTGTTCTTGGTGGCACATTTCATCTCTAGTGGAGGCTCGCAAGGAGCGTTGAGGACTCAGATGACCAACGTCCATGAATAGCCTGCAGATGCGCATTCGCAGACATTCAGGCGGGAGAAGCCTGAGGTCTCACCCGAGATGTCTAAGGAGAATTCAACAATTACAGTTGTTAAAAAGGAGATGGGCCTTCTGAATGCAGAAGCACGCCGGTCCCAGCGAAGGATGATCAAATTGTGAAGCGGTAGTACCTGAGCAGTTCAAATGGGTGATGAAGGAATCGGGTCCTATTTCACAACTCGGCAACATAGTTTTCCTTTTTCCTCGTCGAAAACAAGGTTCAAGAGCAAAGGGATTGGATGGGGTAGAAGGGATAGATGATGAAGGCATTGCAAAGCATCATATGACAGCAAGGTGGCTTCATCTACAACTTCATGAGGCTATAAGTAGTCCTCCAGGTGTATCAAAGGTTTGTAATATCTATAAAAGAGGGAAACATTTCTAATACATGTATGTCTCAGATTGGTGAGAGTTTTGTCCAGCCGGATGTACTGCTTTGCCAGTAAAGTGGTCTCAAGTCATAGTCATAGGATATCCAATAGTAGTCCATATGACTATTATTTGTAACAGACTCTGTTAGAGAGTACAAAAAGAAATACTTAAATTTGTTGGGTTGTAACAAATTGTAGCAACTTCTGTTGTAGAGAATATGAAGGCTATATATAGCCAAATAGACAGTAGCCAAATGGTCGGCTCTCTTTTGTAAGAAGTATCACTTCTAATATTTGATAGTTTCGATCAATACAGAAAGAAGAATATCATTGCCATATCTTGAAGCTTTTATGGATTCAAAACTTTAATGTGTATAGTTAGTATTTTCTCTTATTATTCATTTATTTCATGTTGTGTATGATTCATAGATCTGTTCTAGGTTTAATATGATTGCAACTACTTAAATTATTTCTTCTAAAGATGGTTAGCACATGAATTTTTCATGTTAATTTGTCTGGAGGTGATATCCTCGTATTATCCAGTGGTAGTTTTGTGATCATTTTATTAAGACTGTTGAATTCCTCTCCTAGGCTCAATACGTCATTCTTGAACATAGTATAAAGATTTACTCTCTGCAGTACCTTTATTTTATGCCATTTGATTTTCCATTTGATACTCAAAGTTTGGTCTCTGGAACATTGATATACTTCCCATATATTTCAAGATTGGAATTCTACATTATTTTCTGTCAATTGTGATTTTGATTAAGTAAAAGAATTCAGAAGATATTATTGATGCCCAGGCACGGTTCTAAAGACAGCCTTAGAACGTCTCTAGGACTAACACCCACACTCTCATATATCTGCGAGGAATGACCTAAGAGTTCTACGTTGTCCACAGGATGAGTAGTGGTGTCCGTGTGAACAGAAATCCAGTTGGTCGATAGTAAAAATCTTCCCTTGGTGGGGAAATTGTACGATGTGGATTACGGACGATGCGACCACAGTCATGGCATAAAAATGATTACGACCAAGGAGTAAATTATAATCCAATGGGGAGGCAACTACCTCCATGTTAATGGAAACGGTCTTTCCCCCTAGCTCTATTGCAAGATCTTGTAACAGCCCGTGTGGTTGGAATCCACGACTGTCAAATTATTTCAGAGTGGTAGGGGAATGGTTCAAATCGGGAGAGCCAATGGCTCGCCAAAAGGATAATAACATTACCAAGGTGGAGGCTCCTTCGTCTAAGATAGTACAATGGATGATTTTCCCAGCGACTTTGGTAACAATTTGGAACTCAAGTTGGTGGGAAAGCCTTGGTTTGAAATACTCAAGTCTAAACATAATGGTATTTGAGGAATCATGGTCTACAACGCTGATAGCAATGAGGAGACTCTTACATTGATTCAGAAAATTTTGTAAGAATTCCAACGTCAACATAACACAAGGGGATTGCGTTAAATCCTCTACAATGTTGTAGTTTTGAGGAGCCCAAGCATTGGGATTGAAAACAACTTTTCTAATCGTTCTCTTGGGTGGACGTAACACTAAATCAAGTGACGGTTTCTCAATAATGAGAGGGCCTTAGGGCGAGGGAATATCCGATGTAGATGCGGAATATTTTTTAGTATTACTTCTGTTAGATTCCTTATTTGGGACTTATTCATAGGAATGTGATCGAGTGTTCAATTTGACAGTTTCACTATGCATCATGAGAACATGAGAGGTAGATGGTTGTTGCGCAATCATTTGTTGTTGTTACATGGGGAAGGGATCGGTTAAAACTATGGGTGTTGGGTTCCCTATAAAGAAAATTTGGACCTCATCCTGATGTGGGAACTCTTTGGTGAAGTGGTCACCACCGCACAATAGAAAAGGATACTTAACCTTCCGCTTTTGTTTGGTGTTGTCGGGATTGTTTTGTTTGGGATCCTGCTGATTAATAGACTTTTTGTTTTTACCTTTGTTCTTCTTTTTACCACCATATTTTTGAGGTGAAGCAGATTGGACTGAATTCACTTCTTCGGTGGAAATAGGGATGTGTGATCTATTGGTGTTGTTACCAGCCAATGATGGGGGTGGAGTCGAGCCATGATGGATATGTGCTCCACCTGTTAATTTTTCGATAATTTCATTCAATATTATCTAGGATCACTAAGAGAATAACAAGCACAGCATAACAATCACAAGAGACAATAGACACAAAGCATTTCACTAGGGAAAACCAAGAAGGTGAAAAACCCCGCAACTTCCTCAGAGATAGAATAAGCCCCAATACAAAGATCACAAATATCAATCCCCAAAAGATAGATGTCTCTAGCAGCTACTCCTCTGTTAGTTTTTCATCATATAATTCAATAGATATAGGATCTTAAATGAAAGAGCAACATGTACAACATATCAAGCATAAGAGACAAGAGACAAGAGACACAAAACATTTCATCAGGGAAAACCAAGAAGGTGAAAACCCCACAACTTCCTCAGAGATAGAATAAGCATCAATATAAGGATCACCATGATAAAACCCAAGAGATAGATATCTTTAGCATCATACTCCTCCTCCACTTGTGTGCACTCCTCCTCTCTCTCACTAATGCAAAGTGAGTGAATGAGATAATGTGTAAAATGAGAGAGACACACTCTCTATTTATACACTAACTTTCACTTGACCTTTACTCAACTAGGTCATCCCCAACTTAACCACTTAACATAATGCTGACTGGGCCAACCCCTCTAGGGTGGTCTAATAACCCTTTTACCCACATGAATCATACAGGTCCGACCCCATCAAGGTGGTCTAATAACCCATCAAGTATAAGTTACGACACTTACAATTAAACTTGTGACACTTGCAAGTACACATGACGACACTTCCAATCGGAGGAATAATAAATCTCTGCTGGGGATACAATAAAGTACAAATGTAATACATAAAATATACAAGTGAATATCTTCCGAAGTTACAAATACATCAACACTCCCTCTTAACTAGGAAGGTATTCTCTTGACACAAGTCACCAATACATATAGGCACAAGTCTTCAATTCTGGAGCTGGATCATCATCACTAGATCACAAAGCATCATCATCATCACTGTTGCTGTACTCGACATCTCGATCATTGGGATATCTCTGAATTCTCCTCATCATAGGAATTTCTACAGAGCCATCCCTTTTTCATGCTGGATGTAGGCCCACCACTTGTAGGTCTTCATCAACATTGGCCATACTATGGAATTCTCAGGACTTATTACGTGTGTCACAATGCCTCGAAAGAGTATCCTAGGATCCTTTATGTGCTGAAGCACGATCGGAAAGATCTCCCAAGTCCACTTACATGTGACTGTCACACAACCTTAAAAGGGTGTCTTGCCTAGCAAGATCTCTAAAGAGAATCCGAGGCCTTTTACGTGACTAGCACAACTTGTCCAGATCTCCAGGACGTATTACATGTGACTCCACCACAAAGCCTCGGAAGAGCATCCCAGGACTGATTATGAGCGTACTTCTCAACCTATCGGATCTCCCAGGTCTAGTTACATGTAGTCATTGAAAATCCTCGAAAGAGAATCCCATGACTGATTAAGAGCATACTGCTCAACCTATCGGATCTCCCATGCCTAGTTACATGCCATAGGACAAAGCCTCGAAAGAGCATCCCAGCACTGATTACAAGCGTACTGCTCAACCTATCGGATCTCCCAGGTCTAGTTACATGTCCTCCCAGAGCAATGCCTCAAAAGAGTATCACAAGACTAATTATCAGCGTACTGCTCTACCTATCTAATCTCCCAAGTCTAGTTACATGCTCATCTGCACAACCTGTCCATGGCCACAGAGTATCAAACTGATACTCACCATACATCATCCTGATGTACATGATCATCTTGATCATCATCATAGCATCATCCTGATGCATATCATTAAGAGCATCGTCCTGATACTCATCACACATGATCATCCTGATCATTGTCACTCCATCGTCCTGATGCATGTCATCCAGAGTATCATCCTGATACTCATCACACATGATCATCCTGATCATCGTCACTGCATCATCCTGATGCATGTCATCCAGAGTATCGTCATGATACTCATCACACATGATCATCCTGATCATCGTCACTGCATCGTCCTGATGCATGTTATCATACATGATCCAGCTGAACATACAAAGGATCCAACTGATGCGTATACATATACATGATCCAACTGATCATACAAAGCATCCAACTGATGCATATCCAAAGTAGTATCTGAAGCATCGTCCCGATGCTCATCACACAGTGCTTACATCCATAGCCATAGGAAGGATCCTCCTCTCACCATGCTTGGAATGGCTCCTGCAAATGTGTCCCATCACTTCTTCCTCGAAGTAACTTCAATCTGAAGAACACCAAGCCTCTCTCTGAAGTACTCAAACTTCACTCTCGCTAGTGGTTTCGTCAACACATCTACAACTTGCTCATCTGTCGCAACATACAGGAGATTCACTGCTCCTCTCTGCACCATATACCTAATATAGTGATATTTGATCTCAATGTGCTTCGACCTGTCATGGAACACCGGGTTCTCAAACAGCTTCACACAACTCTAGTTGTCACAAAAGATACCAGTAGCATCCAACGGGAAACCAAATAACTCAGACAGTAGCTTCCTCAGCCATACTGCCTCACAACTATCCGAACAAGCTGTGACATACTCTACTTCGACTATACGCAGTGCTACGCAAGACTGCTTCCTACTAAACCAAGAGATCACACCTGATCCAATACTGAAGAAGCACCCCGAGGTGCTTTTCCTATCTATAGCACTGCCTACCCAATCTGAATCAACATAACCCTCTCGGTTAAACTTTTGATTCGCATAATACTTGAGCCCATAATCAATTGTACCCTTCAGGTACCTCAGAATATGCTTTACACCAACCAGGTGAACACCTCTGGGGGGGGGGGGGGGGGGGGGGATCCATCAGGAACTGACTCAATGTGTTCACCGCAAAGAAAATATATGGTCTTGTGTTCGTCATGTACATCAAGGACCCAATCATCTGACGATACACAGTGACATCAACCGGATCAGATGAAGCATCACACAGAAGCTTGAGGTTCGATGCCATAGGTGTGGCCATGGCCTTGCAGTCCATCATCCTGAACCTCTTCAGGATCTCTACTGCATACTTCCCTTGTCCAAGGAAGATTCCATCTGCACTCTTCCACACCTCCATACCTAGAAAGTAGTGCATCATCCCCAAGTCCTTCACCTCGAACTCGAAAGCAAGCTTCCTCTTCGTGTCCGCAATCAACCCATCCTCACCTGTAACAAACAGGTCATCCACATACAGTAGTAGTATCGCTGGATTTCCTTCCTCAACCTTGTTGTAAATGTTGGAATCCGCTTTACTCTTAGTAAAGCCCAAACTAGATAGGAAACCGTCTATCCTACCATACCAAGTCCTAGGAGCTTGCTTCAAGCCATACAAGGCTTTCTTCAACCTACACACATACGACTCTTTGTCATGTGTCTCAAAACCAAGTGGTTTCTCCACATACACTTCCTCTTCGACTACACCATTCAAGAAGGTTGTCTTGACATCCATCTGGTGTATCTTCCATTTCATCACCGCAGTCAAAGCAAGTACTATTCTGATGGAATTGTATCTGTATACAGGAGCACAAGTCTCTTCATAATCTATCCCCTCTTTCTGGGAGAAGCCACGAGCTAGGAACCTCGCCTTGTATTTCTCTATGCTACCATCTGTAGCATGCTTGATCTTATAGATCCACTTGGAAGTCACAACAGACTTCCCTTCTGGTCTTAGGACCACATCGCAAATATCATTCTTCATGATCTACTGGTATTCCTCGACCATGGCATCCTTCCATTACTGCATCCCAGATCCTAGGAACTTCAGATTATTCAATATCTTCAATAGATAGTTTTCTTTTAACTTCGTTGCTTGGACAAATGTTGTAGTCCTTCTTTTGTAGGTGATTGTACATGATCTTTCCTACAAGTCAAATTCAATTGCATGATTAGAAACTTCTCATAGTTTTCAGAACAAAACCTTACACATAAGAATATATGTCATATAGTCATGCAATTATCTTTAGCCAATGCTTCAATACAACATTTATCTATATCCCGTATTCACATGGTAACTTTCTAGATGCCTTCTATCTCTACTAGAACATTTTTTAAGAGTGTGCACAACTCCCAACATGTTAGCAAAGAGGTTTCATTCTAGATAAGTAGCAATGGAATGTTGTACAGTACCATAGGCCACTTACCCATTACTTGCATATTAGTAGTATCTTGTTCATTAATGAAACTTTTCTAATATGCATAATATATATCCTAAATCTAGGAACATAAGTATGTATATGACTGGACAACATCATTTAAGTAATCATATATACAGGAAATGACAATTCAAATACTTATCTTTGTTGGTTGTAGGGTGGACTCCCTCTTGATCTTTGCTTCCTGCAATGCTCCCTCTTGATCTTTGCTTCCTTGCAGGAACTTTCAAAGGACGAAAGTCCGAGGATGATCCAATCCACTACCTATTCATTCAGGACTTTATTTTCGGAGACATCTTGTCTACGGCTCAATTCAAAGGACCAAAGTCAAGGACGATCCAATCCCCTACCTGTTCATTCATGACTTTATTTTGGAGACATCTTGTCTACGGCTCAATTCAAAGGACCAAAGTCCGAGGACGATCCAATCCCCTACCTGTTCATTCAGGACTTTATTTTTGGAGACATCTTGTCAATGGCTCAATTCAAAGGACCAAAGTCTGAGGACGATCCAATCCCCTACCTATTCATTCAGGACTTTATTTTCGGAGACATATGTCTACGGCTCAGTTTAGGACTGAAGTCCAAGGATGATCCAATCCTCACATGTCCACGAAGGAATTCATTCTCGAATACATATGTCTATGGCTCACTTTAGGACTGAAGTCCAGGGATGATCCAATCCCCACATGTCCATGAAGGACTTCATTCTCCAAGACATACATCTATGGCTCTCTTTAGGACTGAAGTCCAGGGATGATCCAATCCCCACTTGTCCACTAAGGACTTCATTCTGGAAGACAACTGTGTTGATGTATATGTAACTTCGGAATGTATTTCACATATATGTATATTGTATTCCTATAGAGATGGTATTATTCCTCTATACGGAAGTGTCGTCATTTATATTGTAAGTGTCGTAACTTATACTTGATGGGTTATTAGACCACCTTATTTGGGGTCGGCCCTGTATAAGTCATATGGGTCAAAGGGTTATTAGACCACCCTATTGGGGATCAGCCATGTGGGTCAAAGGGTTATTAGACCACCCTATTGGGGGTCGGCCCACTCAGCATTATGTTGTGTGGTTAAGTTCGAGCCTACATGAGTTAGGTAAAAAGGCAAGTCAAGTCAAGTATAAATAGAGTGCGGGAGGCACTCTATTTGCTCACTCACTTCTCACACATGCTCTCAAGGAGGAGAGGCGCACTTATGGAGGAGGAGGATTGCTGCTAGGTTATGGCTATCTCTATTGGTTGGTTGTATCATTGCTCTATCTATCTCTGAGGAAGTTATTGGGGTTTTTCACCTTTATGGTTTTCCCCAAGTAAATCTTTGTGTCTCTTGTGTGCTTGCATTATTGTCTCCATGATTGATATGCTGTAGATATGCTGTACATGTTGTTCTCTCAGTTAAGATCCTAGATCAGATTGAAGTAAATTCTGAAAATTTAACATGGTATCAGAGCTAGCCTGAAAGAAGGCATGATATGGCATGTATGACACTTGTTGCACTTACGATGCTAGGGCTTGATATAGCAAAAACCAGTCATCGTAGCACTTTCGCTATAAATCCGTTTTGGATAATTTTTCGGATCTGAAATTGTTACAGGACGAAGCTAAGATCTCCAGGTATCTTGTGTCCAAAGGAAAACCTCTAATTCGTTGTACTTTGTGATTTATGATCTGTACAATATAGGGTTTCTGCCTCTTCCAGATCTGAGTCAAAATCAGGTGACCTTGGGAAAAAGGTCATATCTTGGGATAGGAAGCTCCAAATGAAATTTCGTAAAAAGTGACAGGTAGTACACAGTCTGTACTATCTCAGAAAACTTTTTCAGAGGCCGAAGTTGAACCAGTGACACGTGGCACGCCGTACAAGTTTGCTCTCCTGTATTATCCCATAAACAGGTCACGTTGCGACATTTGGCATAACTCTCTCTCAAAGAGTCCAATTGAGGTCAGACCTGTCAGGATGGAAAGGTAACAGGACGAGCTATCTCAGAAAATTTTTTTTAGAGGCCGAAGTTAAAACAGTGACACGTGGCACGCCGTACAAGTTCGCTCTCCTGTTTTATCCCAAAACAGGTCACGTTACGACATTTGGAATAACTCTCTCTCAGAGAATCCAATTGGGGTCAGACCTGTCAGGATGGAAAGATAACAGGTCAGGCTATCTCAGGAAACTTTTTCAGACCCTGTGGATCAAAAATTTCGGAGTTACACCAGAAACAATCAGGTACATATTTCTGTCAAAACAGAATTATTTTTTGGTACCTTCATTCATGGCTTCCAGAATTTAGGGCTTTGGAGAAAGTTGGAATTTTTGTAATCGGAGATCACGGCTGGATGCTACTCATCAAAATAGAAATTTAGAGACCAAGATCAGAATTTTTGGTTGGGCAGAAGGCCGGGATTGATTAGACCCTAGTTCGGGACTTTGATCAGAAAAGTGGAAAATTAGGGCTTCTGTAAAAATGGGAATTTTTGAAATCTGTGACCACGGCTGGAAGCTCCTCAGAAAATTAGAAGCTTAGAGCTTTGGATCAAACATTTTGATGGGGAAAAAGAGTGGGCTTAATCAAACCCTAGTTCAGGGTCATGTACAGTGATTCCGGAATTTTCAAAGGCAAAATTGAGGAGTGAAACTTTGCAGTTTTCAAATTCTGAATATACCAGTTTGATCAGCTCATCAAGGCGCATATTCCTATCCTTTCGGAAGTTTGAAATTCAAAGTTTGAATTTTTGGGGTTTCTCTGACAAACCCATATCCAGCTCCAGGTCCAGTTCTTGCAAATCAAGTGGATTGGGTTAATCCTAGAAGAAGATGGATTGATCATCTGCATGAGTGAAGAAGTTCCTGTTTCAGAGGGAGATGAGGCTAAGGTCTTACATAAGAAGATTACAAGCAATCTCGACAGGTATGTCTCATCGAGGTATGTTTCGATATTTGTCCATGATTAAGTTTTTGGTATGTTTGTCTTCATGTTATTACGGTTAGTACAATTTTGATTTTAGATTTGTCGTATCACCTTAACAAAATTATGAATGCATGATAGAAGATATTCATTGGTTAGGGTGTTGACACTTATGATTGAACTAATGCATTATGGTGTTGTATGAGGTTTATGTTTTCTACTAACATGAAAGGTACACCAAGAAAGACAAATCATGTTCTGGTCCAAGAACATATGGTCATGATAACATGAGGACAAAGATTCATCCATTGTCATGGATCTCACAGAAGATCCATTTACGAGGTATGTATAACTTGGTTTTGTAATAATTAACTTATGAGATATACAGGTTACTAGCACAAGTCATTGAAGAAGAACAAGAAGACATCATGTGAGTATGTTAGACATAAATAGCTAGCATGCTAATCCAGGTATGTTTTTCCTATATCAAGATAGAATCCTACCTTGTGTTAGGATCTTATACTATTGTTGATAATGATTATTCATGAAGTCATAGGTCTGAATAATCATGATTGTATGCATTTTATGTTTCTTACCATAATTGATGATATGACTAACCAGAAGAATCATGATGGTATAGGTTTGAATAATCACAGGTTTTATGCATTTATATCTCTTATCTTGATTGATGATTCAACTAACCTGAATAGTCATAGGTTTGAGTAATTACAGGTTTAGACATGTTATGTTTCTTATGATTTGACTAACCATAAGAATCCTACATAAACCTTGAATGCTAATGCTTATTATTTTTGTTTGAAATGATAATGACTATACATGCTTGAGATTATTGTGTTTTAATAGTATACTAATGAATGTATGATTTTATATGAGATCACAAGGATAACACATTCATGATACTAATAAGCATGCATAGGGACCAAGGATGAATATGAGATTCAAGAACAGGTAATCCAGGAAGCAAAGATCAAGAGGGAGCACACTTCAGTAGCTTCTGCAAGGATGCAGATATTCAGAGGGAGTTGAACATCTTCCTACATTCCACAACAGAAAGGTGTAGAAGAAGCTACTTCATATTATGACTCCAGTATCTCCCGCAAAGAAGTAAAGACTCAGAGGGAGTCCACCCAATGAACAAAGAAAGATAAGTATTTTAATCATCATTTCTTACATATTTGTTTGTTTAAATAATACTGTTCAATAATGTATATACTGATGTTCCTAGAATTAGGTTGTGTATTATGCATATTAGAATAGTTGCATTGATGAACAGTATACTACTAATATACATGGGTAAGTGGCCTATGGCACTGTACAACATTCCATTGCTACTTATCTAGAATGAAACCTCTTTGCTGACATGTTGGGAGTTGTGCACACTCTTAACAATGTTCTGGTAGAGATTGGAAGGCATCTAGAAAGTTATGGGATATGGATAAATGTTGTATTGAAGCATTGGCTAAGATAATTGCATGACTGTATGACATATTTCTTTATGTGTAAGAATTTGTTATGAAAACTATGAGATGTTTTCTAATCATGCAATTTAACTTGTTGTGTAGGAAAGATCGTATGCCATCTCCTACAAAAGAAGAACTACAACATTTGTTCAGCAATAAAGATATCTATTGAAGATATTGAAGTTCCCAGGATCTGGGATGAAGAAATAGACTGTCATGATCCGTCGATCATGAAGAATGATGTTTGGGATGTAGTCCCAAGACGTGAAGGGAAGTTTGTTATGACTTCCAAATAGAACTATCAGATCAAGCATGTTGCAGATGGCAGCATTGAGAAATATAAAAGTGATGAAATAGAAGATACACCAGATGGATTCAAGACAGCTTCCTTGAATGAAGAAGAAGTGTATGTAGAGCAGCCACTTGGTTCTGAGACACATGATAGGAAATCATATATGTGCAGAACTTGGTATGGTGAAGATAGATTGATTGCCGACACGCAGCGGAAGCTTACTACCGAGTTCGAGATGAAGAACTTGGGGATGATGCACTATTTGTTTTTGGCATGGAGGTGTGGCAGAGTGCAGATACAATCTTCCTTGGACAAGGGAAGTATGCAGTAGAGATCCTGAAGAGGTTCGGGATGATGGATTGCAAGGCCATGGTCACACCTATGGCATCGAATCTGAAGCTTCTATGTGATGCTTCATCTGAGCCAGTTGATGTCTCTTTGTATCGTCAGATGATTGGGTCCTTGATGTACCTGACGAACACGAGACCAGACATTTGCTTTGCTGTGAACACATTGAACCAGTTCCTGACGGATCCGAGGAGTGTTCACCTGGTTGCTGTAAAGCATGTTCTGAGGTACCTGAAGGGTAAAGTGGATTATGGGCTCAGATATGTGGCGAATCAAAAGTTTAACCTGCAGGGTTATGTTGATTCATATTGGGCTGGCAGTGCTGCAGACAGGAAGAGCACATCTGGGTGTTGCTTCAGTATGGGATCAGGTGTGATCTCTTGGTTTAGCAGGAAGCAGTCCTGTGTAGCACTGAGTACAGCTGAGGCAGAGTATGTTGCAGCCTGTTCAGCTAGTTGTGAGGCAGTATGGCTACGGAAGCTACTGTCTGAGTTATTTGATCTCCCGTTGGAGGCTACTGGTATCTTCTGTGATAACCAGAGTTGTGTGAAGCTGTTCGAGAACCCAGTGTTTCATGACAGGTCGAAACACATAGAGATCAAATATCACTATATCAGGGATATGGTGCAGAGAGGAGCTGTGAAGCTCCTGTATGTTGCGACGGACGAGCAGATTGCAGATGTGCTGACGAAGCCACTAGCCAGAGTGAAGTTCGAATACTTCAGAGAGAGGCTTGGCGTTCTTCAGATCGAGGACACTTCGGGGAAGAAGTGATGGACACATTTGCTGAAGCCATTCCAAGCATGTTGGAAGGAGGATCCTTCACATGGCTGTGGATGTAAGCGCTGGATGATGAGCATCAGGATGATGTTCTGGTTTCTGCTTGATATTATCAGTTGGATCATTTATGTATGTATGCATCATGTTGGATGCTGGATATGATCAGTTGGATCATGTGTACGTATTTTGTATATGCATCATGTTGGATGCTTGGACCATGTATCTGTATATGTATCAGGTGGATACATTGTATGATCAGGTGGATCATGTATGGTGATATGTATCATGTATTTGTATTTGTATCAGGTGGATACATTGATGATCAGGAGGATCATGTATGATGATATGTATCAGGTAGATACTTGGTATGCATCAGGTAGATGCATTGATGATCAGGAGGATCATGTATGATGATATGTATCATGTATTTGTATCAGGTGGATACATTGATGATCAGGAGGATCATGTATGATGATAGGTATCAGGTAGATACTTGGTATGCATCAGGTAGATGCATTGATGATCAGGTGGATCATGCAGCAGGATGTTGCAATGATGATTAGGATGATCATAGATGACGAGCTTCAGGATGTTGCTCCAGATGACATGCAGCAGGATGTTGCAGTGATGATCAGGATGATCATAGATGACGAGCTTCAGGATGTTGCTCTAGATGACATGCAGCAGGACGTTGCAGTGATGATGATCAGGATGATCATGGATACATCAGGATGATGTATGGTGAGTATCAGGTTGATACTCTATGGCCGTGGATCAGGTTGTGCAGATGAGCATGTAATTCGTTGCCCTGGGAGATTTGCAGATGGTCTTTCGAGGTTTTGCCTATGGCATGTAATTCGGTGCCCTGGGACATCTGGCAAATGCTCTTTCGAGGTTTTGCTCTGGGAGGACATGTAATTCGTTTCCATGGGAGATCTGCAGATAGTCTTTCGAGGTTTTGCCTATGGCATGTAATTCGGTTCCCTGGGATATCTGGCAGATGCTCTTTCGAGGTTTTGTCCTATGGCATGTAATTCGTTTCCCTGGGAGATCCGATAGGTTGGGCTGTGTGCCCGTAATCAGTCCTGGGATGCTCTTGCGAGGTTTTGCCATGACCACATGTAATTCCTTGCCCTGGGAGATTTCAGGTCGGAGTTGTGTACCCGTAACATCCTGAGATGCTCTTGCGAGGTTTTGTGGTGGACCACATGTAATTTGTGCCCTGGGAGATTTCAGGTCGGAGTTGTGTACCCGTAACATCCTGAGATGCTCTTGCGAGGTTTTGTGGTGGGGTCACATGTAATAGCGCCCTGGGAGATCCTACAGGTCGGAGTTGTGTACCCGTAACATCCTGGGATGCTCTTTTGAGGTTTTGTGACGCACGTAATAAGTCCTGAGGATTCCACAGTATGGCCAGTGATGACGAAGACCTGCAGGTGGTGGGCCTACATCCAGTATGAAAAAGGACTGGCTCTGTAGAACTTCCTATGACGAGTAGATTCAGAGATTGATTGAGATAGCAGCAGCAGTGACGATGATGATGACTCGATGACGATTATCCAGAGAAGATGACTTGTGCTAGAAGAACTATGCTGAGAAATACCTTCCTAGTTAAGAGGGAGTGTTGATGTATATGTAACTTCGGAATGTATTTCACATATATGTATATTGTATTCCTATAGAGATGGTATTATTCCTCTATACGGAAGTGTCGTCATTTATATTGTAAGTGTCGTAACTTATACTTGATGGGTTATTAGACCACCTTATTTGGGGTCGGCCCTGTATAAGTCATATGGGTCAAAGGGTTATTAGACCACCCTATTGGGGATCGGCCATGTGGGTCAAAGGGTTATTAGACCACCCTATTGGGGGTCGTCCCACTCAGCATTATGTTATGTGGTTAAGTTCGAGCCTACATGAGTTAGGTAAAAAGGCAAGTCAAGTCAAGTATAAATAGAGTGCGGGAGGCACTCTATTTGCTCACTCACTTCTCACACATGCTCTCAAGGAGGAGAGGCGCACTTATGGAGGAGGAGGATTGCTGCTAGGTTATGGCTATCTCTATTGGTTGGTTGTATCATTGCTCTATCTATCTCTGAGGAAGTTATTGGGGTTTTTCACCTTTATGGTTTTCCCCAAGTAAATCTTTGTGTCTCTTGTGTGCTTGCATTATTGTCTCCATGATTGATATGCTGTAGATATGTTGTACATGTTGTTCTCTCAGTTAAGATCCTAGATCAGATTGAAGTAAATTCTGAAAATTTAACAAACTGTTTATGGCTCACTTTAGGACTGAAGTCCAGGGATGATCCAATCCCCACCTGTCCACTAAGGGCTTCATTCTCGAAGACAACTGTCTATGGATCCTTTTAGAACATGTGTTCAAGGATGATGCAATCCCCTTGTCAACTTAGACCCTGTCTAAGGACCATGCACCATCCTCTCTGTTGGCATCACCAATATAGGTAACCACATCATCGACGTCTCTGTCGATGTAGGCAATCTCATCATAAGTGACCACATCACTCCCCCTTTCGAGGAGAGTCCTTCTGAACTACACCAAGCTTGTCTCGAAAATATTCAAACATTTACTTGAGGTAGAGGTTTGGTTAGTACATCGGCAACTTGTTCACTTGAGGTAGAGGTTTGGTTAGTACATCGGTAACCTGTTACAAATTCAAACTTTATAGTTCCTTTCTGCGCCATATCTTGTATATAGAAATGTCAGATATCTATGTGCTTTGACTTATCATGGAACACTGGATTCTCTGTCATCTTGATACAACTCTATTTGTCACATAGGATCATAGTTGGGTCTATCTCTAAATCAAACAATCCTGAAGCCATACTTCTTCACAACTAGCAGAGCAAGCAGCCATATAGTCCGCTTGTGCTGAGATCCATACTGGACTGCTTCCTGCTAAACCACAAGATCATGGCTGATCCCAGACAATAACATCCTCTCGATGTGCTCTACCTGACTGATACACTTTTCTGCTCAATCAACATCTGAGTAGCCATCTGAAGTCATGATCTCCAAGATAGCATAGATCAAAGTCTATCATATCCTTTAGGCACCTCATCACATGCTTTGCAACTTATTAGGTGAACACATCTAGTTTCCACTAGATACCGACTCAAGGTGTTCACAGTAAGGCATATATCTGGCCTGGTATTCGTCAGATACATCAATGACCCAATAATTTGTCTGTACAGAGTTATATCCACTAACTCTTATGATTCATCCGCTAACCACTTCAAGTTGGAATCCATGAGAGTGGCCATTCCAACACATTAAGTCCTTTTAATATTTCTCGGCATACTTTCCCTGGTTGAGAAAGATTCCTTCTGAGCCTTGCCATACTTCCAGACCTAGGAAGTAATGCATCAATCTGAGATCTTTCATTTTCATTTCTGCAGCCATCTATCTATGCCATATCTCGTCATATGGGTCTACTGATATGAGCCTCAACATCATTCGAACTCTGTGGTGAGTTCCTTCTTGAATCCATGTCATCTGTGTATAGAGACCATATTCAACCTTGTAGCAAAGGTTGAGATCCACATCACCCATGGTGGTCATTAAGCTCATCAATTGACTATCAATCCTGGGTACCCATACAGAACCTGATTCACACTTCTTCTTTAATTACACCATTAAGAGAAAGGTCTTATCTAGCCACTTGGAGCAAACATCTCATCATGATTATCTTCCTCTTTCTAAGAGAATCTTCTAGCCACGAGCCTTCTATATTGTGTTTGATTTGTAAATCCTCTTGTTGAACATCCATCACTTGTTCGGTGTTCATCATTCTTTATGATCTTTCCTACAAATCAAAATTAAGTACATGATCAGTAATACTTCATAATCATGAAATCATGTTGACATGATAACCTATTATGCATACAGATATCATTTACATAGTTATGCAACTATCTTGACCAGTACTTTGGCACAATACTTTTCCATATCCTGTATGCATATAGTGGCTATCTAGATGCCTTCCATCTTTACCATAACATACTATCGAGAGTGTGCACAGCTCTTAGCATGTCAGCAAAGAAACCACACTCTCGATAGTATGTTCTAGTAAAGATGGAAGGCATCTAGATAGCCACTGTATGCATACAGGATATGGAAAAGTGTTGTGCCAAAGTACTAGTCAAGATAGTTGCATAACTATGTAAATGATATATGTATGCATAATAGGTTATCATGTCAACATGATTTCATGATTATGAAGTATTACTGATCATGTACTTAATTTTGATTTGTAGGAAAGATCATAAAGAATGATGAACACCGAACAAGTGATGGATGTTCAACAAGAAGATTTACAAATCAAACAAAATATAGAAGGCTCGTGGCTAGAAGATTCTCTTAGAGAGAGGAAGAAAATCATGACGAGATGTTTGCTCCAAGTGGCTAGATAAGACCATTCTCTTAATGGTGTAATTAAAGAAGAAGTGTGAATCAGGTTCTGTATGGGTACCCAGGATCGATAGTCAATTGATGAGCTTAATGATCACCATGGGTGATGTGGATCTCAACCTTTGCTACAAGTTTGAATATGATCTCTATACACAGATGACATGGATGCAAGAAGGAACTCACCATAGAGTTCGAATGATGTTGAGGCTCATATCAGTAGACCCATCTGACGAGAAATGGCATAGATAGATGGCTGCAGAAATGAAAATGAAAGATCTCACATTGATGCATTACTTCATAGGTCTGGAAGTATGGCAAGGCTTAGAAGGAATCTTTCTCAACCAGGGAAAGTATGCCGAGAAATATTAAAAGGACTTGATGTGTTGGAATGGCCACTCTCATGGATTCCAACTTGAAGTGGTTAGTGGATGACTCATCAGAGTTAGTGGATATAACTTTGTACAGACAAATTATTGGGTCATTGATGTATCTGATGAATACCAGGTCATATATATGCCTTGCTATTAACACCTTGAGTCAATATCTAGTGGAAACTAGATGTGTTCACCTAATAAGTTGCAAAGCATGTGATGAGGTACCTAAAGGATACGATAGACTTTGATCTATGCTATCTTGGAGATCATGACTTCAGATGGCTACTCAGATGTTGATTGAGCAGAAAAGTGTATCAGTAAGGTAGAGCACATCGAGAGGATGTTATTGTCTGGGATCAGCCATGATCTTGTGGTTTAGCAGGAAGTAGTCCAGTATGGCTCTCAGCACAAGTGGAATATATGGCTGCTTGCTCTGCTAGTTGTGAAGAAGTATGGCTTCAGGATTGTTTGACTTAGAGATAGACCCAACTGTGATCCTATGTGACAAATAGAGTTGTATCAAGATGACAGAGAATCCAGTGTTCCATGATAAGTCAAAGCACATAGAGATCTGACATTTCTATATACAAGATATGGCGCAGAAAGGAACTATAAAGTTTGAATTTGTAACAGGTTACCGATGTACTAACCAAACCTCTACCTCAAGTGAACAAGTTTTCGATGTACTAACCAAACCTCTACCTCAAGTAAAAGTTTGAATATTTTCGAGACAAGCTTGGTGTAGTTCAGAAGGACTCTCCTCGAAAGGGGGAGTGATGTGGTCACTTATGATGAGATTGCCTACATCAATAGAGAGGTCGATGATGTGGTTACCTATATTGGTGATGCCAACAGAGAGGTTGGTGGATGGTCCTTAGACAAGGTCTAAGTTGAAAAGGGGATTGCATCATCCTTGAACACATGTTCTAAAAGGATCCGTAGATAGTTTTCTTCGAGAATGAAGTCCTTAGTGGACAGCTGGGGATTGGATCATCCCTGGACTTCAGTCCTAAAGTGAGCCATAGACAATTGTCTTCGAGAATGGAGTCCTTAGTGGACAAGTGGGGATTGGATCATCCCTGGACTTTAGTCCTAAAGAGAGCCATAGACGTATGTCTTCGAGAATGAATTCCTTCGTGAACATGTGGGGATTGGATCATCCCTGGACTTCAGTCCTAAAGTGTGCCGTAGACATATGTCTTCGAAAATGAAGTCCTTCATGGACATGTGAGGATTGGATCATCCTTGGACTTCAGTCCTAAAGTGAGCTGTAGACATATGTCTCCGAAAATAGAGTCCTGAATGAACAGGTAGGGGATTGGATCGTCCTCGGACTTTGGTCCTTTGAATTGAGCCATAGACAAGATGTCTCCAAAAATAAAGTCCTGAATGAACAGGTAGGGGATTGGATCGTCCTCGGACTTTGGTCCTTTGAATTGAGCCATAGACAAGATGTCTCTGAAAATAAAGTCCTGAATGAACAGGTAGGGGATTGGATCATCCTCTGACTTTGGTCCTTTGAATTGAGCCGTAGACAAGATGTCTCTGAAAATAAAGTCCTGAATGAACAGGTAGGGGATTGGATTGTCCTCGGACTTTGGTCCTTCGAATTGATCCGTAGACAAGATGTCTCCAAAAATAAAGTCCTGAATGAACTGGTAGGGGATTGGATCGTCCTCGGACTTCAGTCCCTTGAATTGAGTAGTAGACATGAGGTCTCCGAGAATTGAATGATAGGACTGTATCGTCGTTGGACCTCGTTTCAAAAGGTACATGATAGGACTGGATCATCCCTGTACCTCGGTTCAAAAGGTACATGATAGAACTGGATCATCCTGTAAAGTTAGTCACAGCAGATCTAATGAACAAATAAATCAGTCACAACAGATGAACATAGAAGAAATGGTGCAAAACTGTGCAAAACATGCAGCAGTGCTCTCTATCCCAGAAAGGGTGAATGAATTACAATACAAACTGTTACAATGAATAGAGCAATTCGAATTGCCTAAGGAGGTCATTCGAATCACTGAATGGAGTAGCTTGACTCAATCTAGGAGTCCTCATCAATCATCGGTGTTGCTCATCAATCACAACAACCAGTCATCCAGGTGTCAAGCTGAGTCTAACTGATCATAATAAATGTAACTGAAGTGTGTAGCACTGATATAGGATCTGGAGGCTCAGTGGGGGCGCATGGGAGGCTAACTGGAGTCAGAGCAAGTCACCTAATCGAACTGGAGGTCAATCGGAGGTGAAACAGTCAGTCAGGAGTGAAATCGGAGTGAAATCAATCAGAATCGGAGCTAACTGAATGTAACTGGAGTGAATCTGCAGTGGTAGGTGAACAAGTGCGCCCTTCTCTGTCAGTAGGTGAGAAGAGGGCGCCTTTCAGCTTAGGAGGGCTAAAACTCTGTGGAAAGTGGCTCCCGGGTGCTAGAAGAAGGTGGATAAGGTGCTGGAGGCATCAAACTGGTGACTGGACTGCATATCCTGAAATAGATCATGCAAGATCCTGAAGTAGATATGTATCCCGAAATAGATGATCCTGAAATAGATATGTATCCCGAAATAGATGATGGATATCCGAACACCCCCCCTCAAGCTAGACTATGATGTGCCAACTAAAATAATGTGGGGCCCTGGTAACTAAGACCAAAGGTCACCCCAATACAATAATCCAAAAAATGCTGAAAAATAAACTAAGTGAGGAAAGAGGGAAAACCCAGTGGGAAGAAAGCCCCCCCTCAAGTCTAAAGCATAATAATGAATCAATCTGTCTCCACCATGATGGAACTCACCCCCAACAGTGAACGGAGGTAAGAGAACTTCTTCTCAGTGAAGCTCTTGGTGAAGATGTCTGCAATTTGCTCATCGGTAGGGCAATATTGCAGAATGATGGTGCGATCATGCACCAACTGTCGAATGTAATGCATATGAATCTCAATGTGCTTGGTCCTCTGCCGCTGAACTGGATCTGTGGAGATCTTGATAGCACTTTGATTGTCACAAAATAGGACAGTCGAAGTAGTGCCACCAAAACCAAACTCGGAAAGAATACCCTGCAACCAAACTGCCTGAATGCAGGCATTGACTGCCCCTCGATACTCTGCCTCTGCTGAAGAAAGTGCAATGGCTGCTTGCTTTTTGCTGGACCAGCAAATAGCACCATGACCAATCATGAAAACATAACCGGAAGTGGACTTCCGATCAATGCTATCACCTGCCCAATCTGAATCAGTAAAACCAATGAAATCTAGCTCAGAATCTGCAGCATAATGTATGCCAAACTGTCTCGTACCTTGCACATACTGCAAGATCCGCTTGGCTGCTCGCCATTGAAGCTCATGTGGCTGCTGCATATATCTTGACACGGCACTCACGGCATATGAGATATCAGGCCGTGAATGTGTCAAATAAAGTAGTGAACCAATCAACTGTCGATACATACTGCAATCTGCAAGCGGTGTGGAATCTCCCTCCTCAAGACTGATTCCTGAGAGGAATGGGAACGGGGCTGCCTTACATTCAGCCATATTAAACTTCAATAACAGGTCGGAAGCATATTTTTGCTGAGATATAGTGATCCCATCGAAATTTTGAGCTATCTCCAAGCCCAAAAAGTGACTCAGCAAGCCCAAATCGCTCATGTCAAAAGCTAGATTTAAGGCAGTTTTTAGCTTGTTTATTGAAGTAAGTGTGCTACCAGTAATAAGCAGATCATCAACATAAAGTACAATAACCAACAAATTACCTTTAACTCACTGAAGATAGACATTCGGATCAGATTTGCATCTTTGGAAATTCTGAGAAAGAAGGAAGGAGTCCATCTTTGCGTACCAAGCTCTTGGGGCCTGTTTTAACCCGTACAAAGACTTCTTCAATCTACAAACCAATGATGGATCTGATGTATAACCCTCTGGCTGCTGCATATAGACCTCTTCAGCAAGGTCTCCATGTAAAAATGCACTCTTCACATCCATGTGATGCACCTCCCAGTGCTTGGATGCGGCAATAGCTAAAACAAGGCGGATGGAATCCATCTTTGCAACCGGTGCAAAGGTCTCTGTGTAGTCCACTCCTTGGACTTGGGAAAAACCTTTTGCCACCAACCTTGCTTTATATTTGCTGATAGTGCCATCAGCAGCAACTTTAGTACGGTAGACCCATTTACACTTCACTAATTTTCTTCCAGGTGGAAGAGAAACTAGCTCCCATGTATTGTTCTTTTGAAGAGAACTGTACTCTTCATCCATGGCATCTTTCCATCTCGGATCTCGATGGGCTGAATAATATGATTGGGGATCTGAACCAGCCATCAAATAACAAATCTCAGGAAGAAATGGATCAGCAATAGAAAGAGCCATACCTTCCCTTTGAAAGTCTCCTCTTGTTCGTCTCGGATCAGCAGGATTTCCAAGATTCGAACCAGCAGATTGTAGAGTATTTTGGGCCCACTTTGGTAACTGAGGGGGATATGAATGGTCGGATTCCGAACCTGATATGTCATGATCATCATATGCTGCTACAATATCAGAAATATCAGAACTCATACCTTCATTATCGCTGCTCGAATCTTCTTCTGGTGAAGGCGGTGAATCGGCAGTTTTCTCCTCAACTAGTTGCAATTCTTGAAGCGGTTCTTCAAACTGCACACTGCGCTCTATGAATATCTTTTTAGATCTGATATCCATGAGTTTATATGCTTTTGATTCTTCCCCATATCCTATCAATATGCACTCGATACTTTGTGGATCCAAAGCTCGTCTCTTCTCAGAAGGAATTCTAGCCCATGCAGTAGAGCCAAAAACTCTCAAATTTGACACATCCGGTTTGTGACCAAAGAATGCTTCGAAAGGAGTCATACCTTTCACGGATGAATGTGGAACTCGGTTCTGTATATATGCAGCAACATTGATTGCTTCAGCCCAAAGATTTGCAGCCAAACCTTTAGATTCAATCATGCATGTAGCCATCTCTTTCAGTGACCGGTTTTTCCTTTCCGCTACACCGTTCTGCTGGGGTGTGTAGGGAACTGTATGTTGGATCTTGATTCCGCTTTGGGCACAAAGTTGCAGCAACTCGGACTTGATATATTCCCCACCATTATCAGATCTAAGAGCTTTGATCTTGCTCTCAGTGGTGGTCTCAACAGAAGCCTTAAAATCCTTGAATTTTCCAAGCACTTCTGACTTGTTTTTGAGAAAGAATACCCATGTAAAGCGAGAATAATCATCAATAAATGTCAAAACATACCTTGAACCATTTAATGACATATGGGGCAGCGGACCGCTGATATCAGAATGGATCAATCCCAAAATAGTAGAGGCTCTGCTAGCCTTGCCGCGGTCGAATCTGTGCTCGGGGTGCTTCCCAATAATGCAACCGGAGCATATTCCCTTCGAGGAACGGAGTTGTGGAAGCCCATCAACCATGGATTTATTTGATAGCAGCAGAAAATACTTATAATTTAGATGTCCAAATCTTTCATGCCAAAGCCTACTAACCTCATTACCATGTGTGCGAAGAGCAGTGGGCTTTGCAAGCGGAATAAAGTGCGAAAACTCATAACATTTAGCAGTGTGGTTTGCCTTTCCAACCGCAACTAGTCTTCCACTTTTGATATCAGAAATTTCAACTGTATTAGGGCTGAATGTGACTTTCTTTGGATCACCAGTATGTGTCATTTGATACACAGAAAGGAGATTCGAAGCTAAGGAAGGCACATAGAGAACATTCTGAAAGCATCCATGATCTACATGAATCGTACCTTTGCCCTTTGAAGAAATTTTTGAGTCATCTCCCAAATGGATGGGGATGGAGCTGTTTGGATCGAATGAGGAAAAAGAATCAATATTTGCAGCCATATGATTTGATGCACCCGAATCTATCAAGAGAGTGGGCTTCGAAACCGTTGCCATGAGTGCTTGTCCTCTTTCATGATCGTCATTCCGATCCTTCTTCCTTGCACCGTCAGGAAGGGTTATGTTGTTCTTTTCCAAAAGGAGGGCCATTTGATCTATAGTCTTCTTCATACATGAACTTTCGGGATGAAAGCCACGGTTACAATAAGTACATTTAGATTTTTGGTTACCTTCTTTGCCCTTTTGCTTGGATTTCGAACTGGATGGTGCATCCGTTTGCTTGCCTTTGTCTTTTTGCTTGTGAGGCTCGAATTTGGGCTTCTCCTTCTTTAGCTTTCCTTTACCATTCGAAATCTTGGGTCCTTGAACAAATAGGGCTGAATCTTTGGAGCTTATGGACCCCATTTGAATCAACTTGTCATGCTCTTTCGTAACGGACTCAATGAAGGCATTCAAGGTAGGCATCTTCCAATTCGGGGTAGTTAGCCGACCGGAATTGAAAGTGGAGACAAATACCGAATAATCTTTCCCAAGCTTGCTTAGAATGGAGAGGATCAACTGTTTATCCTCTTTGATAACACCACTGTTCTTCAATTGCAAGTTCAAGTTCTTGAATTTGGTGAAGAATTCATTGATGCTCTCGAAATTCTTAGGATTAAGGCCAATCAATTCATTCTCTAATTGAAAAGCCCTAAGCTCATCCTGCTTGCCGAATAGTGTCTCAAGTTGCTCCCATATGGCCTTTGGAGTCTTCAATCCGCTGAGATGGAAGTGAAGATCTTTGGAGATGGAGAGACAAAGAAGACCGTAAGCTTCATCAAGCTTATTGTAGTGTTTGGTTCTTTCTGCTACATTGTTTGGCTCCAATTCAAGACCAAGAGTGACTCGGTAGTAACCTTTTGAACGTAGTATGATCTCCATATCATCTTTCCAATCAAAATAATTGAATGGGGTGAGGATAGGCTTTGAAGAAGAGTATTCCATTGCAAGGATTGAGTCAACTGATGAAGAAGAAGCTTGCATGCAGACTAGAGCGAATGGAATTGCTGTAGAAATGCTTGCATGCAGAAGGTAGCGAATGCAATTGGAGGAGACAATAAACCTGCAAATCACATAAAAACAACCACAATAAGGTCGAACAATCCACCCTTTGAGAGTTGCATCACACCTGGGATTGGATTTCAAGCAATGTTGAATAGGTCCAATGTATCAGATCCAGGAATTATGTGGTAACTCAAGCTTCTGGAGTGGTATTGGAGTATTTTTCAAGCTTTGCATGCACAGGAGCGAATGCCCTTGAGATATCTCATGCCAAACTTCTTGCAATTTTTTTTGGCAATTCAGTCAAATCTTCTTGTATAAACACCTGTAGAAAAGAGATCTTGTTCCTGCAATGGCTCTGATACCATGTAAAGTTAGTCACAGCAGATCTAATGAACAAATAAATCAGTCACAACAGATGAACATAGAAGAAATGGTGCAAAACTGTGCAAAACATGCAGCAGTGCTCTCTATCCCAGAAAGGGTGAATGAATTACAATACAAACTGTTACAATGAACAGAGCAATTCGAATTGCCTAAGGAGGTCATTCGAATCACTGAATGGAGTAGCTTGACTCAATCTAGGAGTCCTCATCAATCATCGGTGTTGCTCATCAATCACAACAACCAGTCATCCAGGTGTCAAGGTGAGTCTAACTGATCATAATAAATGTAACTGAAGTGTGTAGCACTGATATAGGATCTGGAGGCTCAGTGGGGGCGCATGGGAGGCTAACTGGAGTCAGAGCAAGTCACCTAATCGAACTGGAGGTCAATCGGAGGTGAAACAGTCAGTCAGGAGTGAAATCGGAGTGAAATCAATCAGAATCGGAGCTAACTGAATGTAACTGGAGTGAATCTGCAGTGGTAGGTGAACAAGTGCGCCCTTCTCTGTCAGTAGGTGAGAAGAGGGCGCCTTTCAGCTTAGGAGGGCTAAAACTATGTGGAAAGTGGCTCCCGGGTGCTAGAAGAAGGTGGATAAGGTGCTGGAGGCATCAAACTGGTGACTGGACTGCATATCCTGAAATAGATCATGCAAGATCCTGAAGTAGATATGTATCCCGAAATAGATGATCCTGAAATAGATATGTATCCCGAAATAGATGATGGATATCCGAACACATCCCTGGGCCTTGGTTCAAAAGGTACATGGTAGGACTAGATCATCCTTGAACCTCGGTTCAAAAGGTACATGACAGGATTGCATCATCCATGGACCTATGTCCTAAAGAGAGCAGGATTGATCATCCTGTAATATGATCATGTGTGTTGCAGGGTATGCTGCAGATGTGGATACTTGTATTGATGATGTGTATACTTGTATTGGTGTGGATACGTGTATTGATGATGTGTATACTTGTATTGGTGTGGATACTAATACTGATGATCCAGATGCTGTAGATCATAATGATCCAGATACTGTAAATGTGATGACGATGCTGATGATCGTGTGATGACGATGCTGATGATCGTGTGATGACGATGTTGATGATCGTATGATGACGATGCTGATGATCGTGTGATGACGATGTTGATGATTGTTTGATGACGATGCTGATGATCATATGATGACGATGCTGATGATCGTGAGGATTCAAATGTTAATGTTGCTGTAGCTGTTTGAGTGCTGCAAAAGATAAAGACTCAGTACTGAAGATGTTGATGTTCCAGTATTGAAGATGTTCCAGTAACTGGTTGAGTTACTGATGATATTGAGAAAGCTTCCAATGATTTATAGATGTATCATGTTGATGACTCCTTGCTCCTGCATATGTTGTTATAATATCCTTCTCGTTAAGGGGGAGTGTTGAGATATTGTAACTTCTAAGAATATTATATTTGTACTTTATTATTCCAGTGATGTTTCATTCCTCCATGAAGATCTTATTGTATATCCGGAGATGTTTATTCCTCCGTCGAAACGTGATAACTTGGGTTATTAGACTTCCCTAGTGGGGGTCGGCCTTGTATGTGTTATGTGGGTCAAAGGGTTGTTAGACCACCCTAGTGGGGTCGGCCTAGTCAGTTGTAGTGGGGTGTTTAACCCATTGGTAAAGTTGGGGCCGACCTAGTTAATATAAAGTACAAGTCGGAGATGTGTATAAATAGAGGAGGTGTGTTCCTCATTATACACACACTTCCCTCACTCAGAATGTAGCGCACTTGTGGATCAGAGGTCTGCTATGGTGGAGGAGGAGATCATGTCTTTGGTTTGCATCTTTGTATATTGCTGGTCATCTATATTGAGGAAGCTTTGCTGGGTTTTCTACCCCATGAGGGTTTCCCAGGATAAAGCTGTGTCTCTTGTGTTTATGCTGTGCTTGTTGTTTCTTCAGTGATCCTGTATATGCCATTATTGTGAAATGGAATGTAATGCTTCTATTTTCTTTCTTAGCATATTAAATCTTAACAAATACTGGGTTCTCCGACAACTTCACACAACTCTGGTTGTCATAATATATACAAGTAGCACTCAGCTGAAGATCAAACAAATTAGACAGTAGCTTCCTAAGCCATACTGCCTCACAACTAGCCAAAAAAGCTGCAACATACTCTACTTCGGCTGTACTCAGTGCCACACAAGACTGCTTCTTGCTAAACCAACAGATCATACCAGATCCCATACTGAAGCAACACCCCGAAGTGCTCTTCCGGTCGATGGCATTGCTTGCCCAATCTGAATCAACATAACCCTCCAGGTTAAAATTTTGATTCACCTCATACTTGAACCCATAGTCAACTGTACCCTTCAGGTACCTAACAATATGCTTTGTAGCTATCAGGTGAACATGTCTCAGATCTGTCAAGTACTGGCTCAAGGTGTTCACCGCAAAGCAGATATCTGGTCTCGTATTCGTCAGGAACATCAAGGACCCAATCATCTAACGATACATCGTAGCATCAATTGTTGGGCCCAGGTTGAGACAAAAGTTTTGGAAACACCTTTTTGAGATAAGCAGGGAAAGTTGAGCTGAGCGCAGCTCAGAAATACAATTTTGGCTAAGTATTGAGGATGCTGCGAAGTTGCGCGCAGCATCTAACTTTTGACCAGACAATGGAGTTGTGCACAGTATCGAAATTTTGGCCGTGATGCGAAGACTAGTACTGCGCAGAAGCAGTGCTGCAGAGTTAGGTGGCCACGTGGAGCTATCAAAGCGGAGTGCTGGACAAGTATCAGGTGCAGGTACCGGTTGGACCTGTAGCAGCCATTTTTGGAAAGATATTCCAGGATTGCCGAGTGGTGGACATAAGCAAATCAGGAAGGCGGCCACGCATGGGCTGTTAAGGAAAGCAATGTTTGGCATGCTTAGAAGGTAAAACTGTTAGAGAGAAATGGTTTGGCAGAAGCAGCCTGTAGGAAGGCGTGCGACAGGAAGACCGATAGCGACGTGGAGATCCACCATGATCAAGTAGACGCTACCAGGAGCCAGCAAGACGATTTGGAAAACTGGCGCAGTTTTGGAAACCCTTAGGGTTTTGGGTTTTAGATCTTTGACATTGTACAGACATGACCTTCGGGCATGATCTATTTAAGAAGACAATTTTGTATGTGATGGGGTTGCTCTATTTTTGGGGGCTAGATGCTAGTTGCTAGAGTAATCATGATATAACTTTTTGTATTGAGAAATCTCTCCGAGCTGAGAATATTGTAAAGGCTTTGCAGCTGTGTGCGTAGAGACCTAGCCGAGAGAAAGGATATTCTATAGCTAAGTGCACAGACTAAGAACGGTTTCCCCATCCCTTTTGAAAGAAATATATTACCAACCATTCTTGTGGACGTAGCTTTCCATCCGGGGAAGTGAACCACGTTAAATCCTGTGTTATGCGATTATGTTTTATGAATGAATGACTATCTATATTGTCTGTAGAATGAACATTTGAATGTTTCCTTGCATGCTGTAATAGGAGAACTTTGATATGCATTTACCAATAGGAGAAGTTTGCGAATGATATGCTAGGTTCCACGAGAATAGATGAATGGCGAACATTTCAATTATATGTTAAGATCGTGAATCAATCATTTAGGTTTAATGCTTTCTTAAACACAGTCAAGGAACGCAGCACGGTTAGTCATGTCTATCAGTTCAGATTCACGTTGTAATAATCTAAGTCCTTGAATGAATGCTAGAAAGATAACCAGTAAGTGCCTGAATGAATGGATGGGTGATATTCATCTCAGTGCCTTAAACTTTTTGAGATCTTCCAAGTAGAGGATAAGTGTGTTTGATTCGTCATTCCAGTAGAAGATTCACAGCAGTGAGAAGCCCTTAGTGAGGCCCACAATGTTTCCATCACCACACCGTAGTCACTCACAGCGTAGATCCTGCTGTGTACCGCATCGCCACATCGCTTTGACCCGTAGTGCACTCCTTCTGTCCTGCACTACGCATCTTGTTCATAAACAACTCATCATTTACTGTGGAAGCCTAATTCTGCAGTACCCCATAAGATACACCTCAGGTGAGACCTCAACCAGCTCGCATGTTGTTGCCGAAAGGGTCGGTGCGAAGGGGTTTTGTTGGTCAAAAGGGAGAACTGCAAAGAACCTAGGTCTAATTGGAAACCTCTGGGTCATTTTAAGCCAACAAATGGTTCTGTTGCCGCGCTAGAATCCATGATGAGTTGCAATCATGATGTATGAAGAAGAATATCAGTTCCCCGAAGGATCTGACTATTGGCATCCTGAAAAGATAGAAATCTAGGCTTGGTGGGATAAGACCATAAGATATTTTAACAGACAAGAGAATAGACATCCGCATCTAAGCGACACACAGTGGTTGGATAGATATCTATTGGACGACATTCACAGGATTTTTTGGGCATCATTTCCAAATGAACTGTATGCGTGGATCTCGCGGCTCGCAGAGAAGAAAACTTGTTTCCAGGGAGGAGTACCCACAGAGTGGAATTCTGAGCTCACAGCACAGCTCAAAGCGTTAGACAGCCCGTTGTCACGCACAGTTGATTATTGGGTTGATCATATGCTAGAAGGATTTGTAATAGAATTTGCTGTAGACACACTCAAATCCTACAGCCAAGCAGAAGAAAACTTTTTCGGAGGATTCCAAGGTAAGTTTCTGAACAATCTCAGTCTCTACATTAAGATGTTGTTAGCTGAGAAAGGTGTTCTAAGAATGCAGTAATTTTTTCAAAGTTTGTCATGATAAACAGTACATATATTGATTATGATGAAGAGACACATACCCTTAGAAGTGGCAAGAGATATAAATTTAATAAGAATCCTACTAGTCCTAAACTTCATATAGATACTGAGATCCCTTGTGACCTTGATAACGAAGTTGCACAACCATTTACCCTTGAGAATCCGTCGGCTGCACAAACCGCGCCACCCTTATCATAGAACCCACCCACTACGTAGCCCACCCTATAGATTAGTCATCCTAGTCCATCCATCCCAATAGTCCCATTTGTGTTCACTGCATAGATCCCTTTACAGCAGCCGTGCACTAACCAGAGTGCCCCACAAACTAACCTGACAATGGAAAACACGGATATGAAACTACCAATATTCAAAGGAACTGGCCTAGAAGACCCTAATCAGCATTGGTTCCTTTGTGAAGCCGTATGGAGTGTAAGACAAATCCAAGATGATGCCGTGAAGCAAGCATATCTCATCACAACCTTTAGAGACAGAGCTTTACACTGGTTTATGAAATATTCTCAGATACAGCCCAGAACCCTCGCAGAAATTAAAGCCATGCTGGTGGCTGAGTTCAAGAAACCAAAGTCTGAATCTCAGTGTATAACTGAGTTAAAGGAAATAAAGCATAGACCAACTGAAATGGTCTGGGAATTTGATCAAAAGTTTAAGACCTTGCTAGACCAAGTAAGTTTTTTTATACTGCCAGAACAACATAAAGAATGGTTCATTGTTGCGTTGTTACCACATATCAGATTACCATTAATTCAACAGAAGGTTCTATCACAGGAAGAGGCCTTGGAAATCGCAATGAATCTAGAAGCTTCGCTAATTGGTGATACTAGTTCTGGGATGTCTCAGATCCAGAACCAGTTGACCACCCTGACACTTGAACTACAAAGTATGAAAAATGGTAAAGAACAAAGATATGAACCTAGACAGGAGGTCTGGTGTACAAGTTGTAAAGGAGAAGGTCATGATCGCTAGCATTGCCCTCTATTCCGTGACTATCTTAACAGTGGTGTGCCTAACCCATTAAATCAGAATTAGGCCCCGTGGTGTGAAATTTGCAAAACCACGGGACATAGACCTGAAGACTGTTACCTCATCCAGAAATATGTGAAAACTCCTAAGAATTTATACTGCAATTTCTGTAAATCAGTGGGACATGATGAATCCAACTGCCGCACATATGAATTAATGAATGAAAGAAAATGAGATATGGACGCAATGAGAGGCACTAGCATATACCGCGTACAAGAAGAAAATCAGCCTAAGCAAGATAAGACACAATATGACCAAGGAGGATATAGAGGTCGTGGTGGTGGATACCGCGGCAGAGGAAGAAATGTTGGTCCGGCGCAGGGAAGAGGCTATGGCCAAGTCATTTGTTATAATTGTGGCCAACCCGGTCACGTATCTAGAGATTATGTTAACCCATGCACCATGTGAAATTATTGTAAATCATTTGAGCATGTTATTGAAGATTGCCTAGTATTAGAGGTGGAAATGTAGAAGAGAAGATGAAAAGAGGCTCCGAATCCAAATGTCCAGTGGATCGCAGTAGAAAATAGACCATTGTATCTGAGCATCAATGTGGTCACGCACAGTGGCGCCAAGACAAGCCACGAAAGAGGAGCAGAAGCTTCAACATCAGGGGAGGCACATACAAAGAAGGATCCCCTTGAAATAGTATGGATAAGGAAATCTCCAGGAAAAGCAACCCCTCTTAACTTGCAGAAGAACAAGGAGATCTTCATTGACGCGCGGGATACCTTTAGAGAACTAGCAGATAAGTCATCAAGGATCCCACTGCGCAGTGAAACACCGCATATTGAAGACATGCCGGCTCCTTATGATAAAACAAGCACTGCGACAGATGTCTGTACTTTTGTTTCGCAGTTCTTGCGAAGCTGCATGAAGTTACTAAAAAGTGAGAAAGCCATAGTAGAGCTCCAGAAGCTCATCAGCCAGTATGAACCTCAGATTGCAACAGAGACTCCTGATAGCGTTGTACATCATATAAGGAAGCACAAAAGAATAGGCCGAGAGATGAGGCTCACTGTGCAGATAGGATATTTTGAAATGGATGAAGTCATCCTTGATCTGGGATCAGAAGTGAATGTCTTGACTAAGCAGACATGGTAGCAGATGGGTCGACCAAAGTTGCTCTGGTCACCTATCCAGTTAAGAATGGCTAATCAAGAGAAGGTCATACCTTTTGGCCGCTTAGCTTATGTAGTAGTTGACATCGACGGAGTACAAAGTCATGCAAACTTTGAATTTATTGAAATTGTAGATGATAGTCAACCTTTTCCAGCAATATTGGGAATTGATTGGGCTATGGATAACTTGGCTATCATAAAATTGAAGATAAAGAAGATGATCTTTGAAGGGAAGAATCTTAGGGTCATCGCACCATTGGATCCTAAAGATGGTGATAGATACAGTGAGCCGATTCAGGAGGAATCCCAAGCTCAATATTTAGACCGACTATACTAGCTGACTGCGAACAAGGAAGACTACATTAATCCTACTGCGGATGGTACACTCAGCTGGCGATGTGACACTTCTTGTATCTCTGATCCGGATACAGGGCTGGAGAATTGGCAAATCCGCATGCATGAAGTATCAGCAAGAAGATGTGCGTGGGTTACGAAATCACTGCGCTGGATCGGAAAAGAGGTGAGTACTATTCCCACATATGATGGTTCTGCTAATGTTTACAGTTTCATAAGGGAATATACTACAGCTATACCAGATGAGCATAGACTACCATCTTTAGATATAGCATTGCGTGATACACCTTCCAAATGGTGGAATGCACATAAGAAGACATTGACCACTTGGGATCAATGCAGAACTAAGATGCAGATCCAGTTCGCCGAAAGGGTTACTTTACCCTTCGAAAAGTATAATGGACAAACAGACCCTAGTCAGCATATGGAAGTCTGTTCAAAGGCATGGGTGGGAAGACCACCTACAGAATGGGTACATTTATTTGTACATACATTGGATGCGGGTATCCCAGAAAAATGGTACCTAGACCTGGAGTTGCGCAACGAACTCACTTATTGGAAGCTGCTCACTGTGAACTTCTAGAAGGACTTCAGTTTTGAAGATGAGAATCCATTAATCCATGAAGCATTACAACTAATCAAGAAGCGCATATTCTAGGATGACTGTCCTCATCAAAACATAACATTACAGGAATCTTTTGGGACAGATTGCGTTCCTGCGCACTTACAATCGGAATGGAAGGAACATGAAGAGCACTTTATCGAGTGTTACAACCTAGCTGAACATACCAAATGAAGACGATGAGGGGGACCCGCGCAACATAGATATACCAGAGTTGAAAGGCATGAGCGAGGTAGAAGGACCTCCGTTGGAAATACCAGATATGAATGGACCAGTAAAAACATAAAAAGTGAACATTGGCACAGACAAAGAGTTGAAGTTCGCATCAATAGGAGATTATTGGGATGATCAGACTGTTGCAGAGATCACAGATACCTTACATGAGTATCAGGAACTGTTTCCGACAAAATTTACAGATATGAAAGGAATTTTGGGAGACCTAGGGGTCATGAAAATACCTTTAGAGCCAGGTGTTAAGCCTGTCAAGTATAGGCCATATAGATTAAATCTACACTACAAGGAAAAAGTTCGTGCAGAGCTAGATAAGATGCTAGAGGCAGGAATCATTGAACCAGTCAAAGAATCCGAATGGATTAGCCCCATGGTTGTTCAAGAAAAGAAAGCAAAAGGCGAGATCAAGATTTGTGTGGATCTCAGAAAATTGAATGATGCTTCCATGCACGACCCATTTCCTACTCCATTCACAGACGAAGTCTTTGATAACATTGGAGGAAACGAGGCATATTCTTTCACTAATGGTTTCTCTGGCTATCATCAGATCAAGATTGATCCCACGGATAGGCATAAGACGACATTTGCTACAGAATGGGGGTCATTCCAGTACACTGTCATGCCTTTTGGTCTGAAGAACGCACCTACCATATTCTCCAGATTCATCGTCGCAGCATTTAAATATTTTATGCACAAGTTTTTAGAAGCGTATTTTGATGATTGGACTGTGTTTGGTCTATTGAAAAATCATTGCGCGAATCTCCGTATGATGCTAGAAAAGTGTCGACAGCATCAAATATCCTTGAATTTGAAGAAGTGTATTTTCTGTGTGCCCTATGGAATTTTACTTGGCCACATTGTCTATAAGCAAGGATTGATGGTAGACCCTGTGAAGATTGCAGTCATCACAAACTTACCAACACAAAATTCAGTCAAGATGTTGCCCTCTACCTTAGGCCATACCGGATACTATAGGAAATTTATAAAGGGTTATGCGTAGATAACCGCAGCAATGGAGAAGCTGCTAAAGAAAGACGCACCGTTCATTTGGAACGTAGAATGCGAACAGGGTTTTGATACATTGAAAGAAAAGATGGTGACTGCGCCGATTCTAGTCTTTCCAGACTAGACAAAGCCATTCCATGTCCATGTTGACGCATCATGTATTGCCCTCGGGATCGTGTTAGCTCAGCCAGGAGAGGGAGGTATTGACCACCCTATTGCATTTTCTAGTAGGAAGCTTTCAACAGCATAAAAGAACTATACTACTACTGAGAGGGAAGGCCTTGCGATGGTATATTCCCTACAGAAATTTAGACACTACTTGTTGGGATCGCACTTCCATATGTTTACTGACCATTCTGCATTGAAATATTTGGTCCATAAGCCAGTGTTAGGGGGACGCATATGCAGATGGCTATTGCTGTTCCAGGAATATGACTTTGAGATTATTGTCAAGCCAAGTAGACTGAACTTGGGACCTGATCATTTGTCAAGGATTGAGTCAGGAGAGGAGCCGACAAACATTGAATACAGTCTACCTGATGCGCAGCTATTTGCTATACAAGTTGCCAATGAGTATTACAAGGATATCATTGATTTCCTAACCACAGGGCTGGCACCCTAGGAATTCTCTATCCAACAGAAAAAACAGTTAGTGGTGCGCGCCACGAACTTCACTATAATTGTAGGTCAGTTATCCAAACTTGGGCCGGATGAAGTCCTGCGCAGGTGCGTACTCGATCATGAGAAGCCATTTATTCTACCGGACGCACACTCAGGAATCGCGAGAGGTCACTATGCAGGAAGGGCTACCACGCAGAAGATATTGTGCACAGGGCTATGGTGGCCTACGCTCCATAAAGATGCCAAAGAACATTGCAGGAACTGTGATGTCTGTCAGAGGATAGGAAAACCATCATGCTGAGATGAGATGCCATTGAATCCACAGTTGACACTGCAGCCATTTGAAAAATGGGCAATAGACTTTGTGGGTCCTATAAACCCACCAGGAAAAAGAATGGGTGCAAGGTATATTATTATTGCTACTGATTATCTCACCAGATGGGCAAAAGCAAAACCAGTCAAGGACTGCAGTGCCTGTACTGTTGCGCAGTTTATTTTTGAAGAAATACTCACCAGATTTGGCTGTCCGAAGATTTTGATGAGTGATCAAGGTACTCACTTTTTGAACAAGACTATTGAGGCGCTTGCAGAAGAATTCCACATTCGTCATCAGTGCAGTACTCCATATCATCCACAGGCGAATGGTACAGTAGAGTCTTTCAATAAAATATTGGAGAACGCACTCACTAAGGTATGCAATGTAAATAGAGACGATTGGGACCTACGCGTCTCATCTGTGTTATGGGCATACAGGACCACATGCAAGAAATTGACAGGAAAAACACCCTTTCGGTTGGTTTATGGGCAAGAGGCTATAATGCCTATGGAATATATTGTCCCTAGTTTAAGAATCGTTACATTCACAGGGATGGCAGATTGCGAAGCTCTAGAAGAGAGATTACTACACTTACTGGGCTTGGAGGAAGATCGCTTCATTGCAGGCTTCCACCAGCAAGCTCAGAAGGACCACGAGAAAGCATGGCATTATCACCATATAAAGAACAAGTGTTTTCAGGTAGGTGACCTAGTCCTCCTGTATGATAGAAAATTCATGAAATTCCCTGGTAAATTTAAGATGCATTGGCTTGGCCCATATACTGTGAAACATGTTACTAACACTGGTGCATCCCAGTTAGCCAATTTAGCTGGTGATACTTTTCCAAACTTGATAAATGGAAGCAGGCTAAAGCTATACCATGATAGCACTACTTCGCAGAACCCTAAATAACGATCAAAGGAAGGAACTTCTAAGTGTCAAGTACAGTTGAAATTGGACACTAGAAATATAAAGGAGTTTGTACATGTATGATAAAAGGAAGAAGGTATGATAAGAAGAATGATCTATGCACTGCGCAGCACTATTGAAGCTATGCGGAAGGAAAAAAAAAAAAGGGTGGAAGCCGCGCAGTTGGAAATTTTTGGCACTGCGAAGTAGCTGCATAGGGTTGCAAATGGCTTGCCACGCAGTTCGGCGCAATACTCAGATAAAAATAGTCGTTGCATGGCTTTTCAGAAAAATAGTCGTTAGATGACCGTTGCAGCAACCGCTTCAGCATTTAAAGAGAAGATAGTCATTCTAAGCATGCTGACGACAGAAAAGACCAAAGGATCCACTCAAATTCGCCAACAGACACCACATTAAATTCCTATCTAGCCATTGAAGGGTGCAGGAGGGAGTCTGTTGCGCCTATAAATAACATCGTTGGGAGACTCACGGGTGTTACCAAGCACTTAGAATTTTCTTGTGATTAACCTCTCCGAGCTAGTAGCCATCTGTATTATGTCTACCTTGGCCGCTATCTTCTTAGTGAATGTCCGAACCGTCCTATAGAGAAGAATAACTAGCCATTGAAGAAGCACTTAGGATCTTTCAGCACGGAGGGATTCAGCAGTTAATGAAAACTCCAGTTAAGAATGTCATCGTAGAACAAAGCGAAGGATCCCACAGATCACCAAGAATTAATCCGACAATGCAAGAAAAAGCGAAAGATAAAGGAAAAGGCGTAACTGCATCTTGAACCAAGATCATAAAGATGGGCTCCTCGACACAAAAATTGCCAGTCTTTCAGAAAGAACCCTTGAAGATGACACCCAAATATATCTCCCCGCAGGCACTGAATGCCCCTGTGTTTAAATTGTCCAAGAATGTGAGATATGACATCCCGCTGTCACTTATCTCAAAGCATGTAAAGACTACTAAGAATCTGCTGGGAAAGATAGCAGAATGTAAATGGGAATATTATGACCTCTTGGGAATGAAGAAGGACGAGCCAAATGTTCCCAAGTACCCATATTTTCAACCAGACCAGTATATGTGCTGGAAAAAGGATGCCAAGGGAGTTTTTAACCTGGTTGTCGAGGACTAGCTAACACCTGTCGTTCAGTCGGGGTTACTAAACTTGCTCAGATTGCCACATTTTGACCGTTCTCTAGAACTTAATATCGTGGTTCGCACACTCATGGCGCGAATCCACCAAGGATATCTATGGCTCGACAGAAATATCGATCTGAATATCGATCTGATCCACTGCATTACTGGTCTAAGCAAGCACGGTAACGATCCTAAGCAATTCTTCCAGGGGAAGAGCAAAGAAAAAGAGGCTGTTGAGAAGATGAAGAAAACCCACCCGGTGGTGAAGGGAAAAGGAGGTTTCCCAATGGAAGAGATAGAGGACAGAGCAACAAAATTTGTAATGCAGCTTCTCGCAGGCAAGATACTCAAAATAGCTAGGCCTCCGGAGGTGCCTGCGGGCACAATACTCCTTAGTGTCATAGCAGCTGAAGGCACCCAATATAATTGGTGTTAGTTTTTGCTGAATGAGTTCCTTGAAGAACGCAATGACACACAGGTGAATGGCGGCTAGTTCCATTTCACCTGGCTCATCTTCCTGATTGCTTTTTGTGGACGGAAGGAACCGCGATATTATGTGGGCGTCATTATGGAGACCAATGATCCCAGAGGATTTCGGATCGCCAACCTTTGGGCGAACACAAATGCAGAGCGCCAGCATGCGACAGCAAAAGTTTTTTACCGTACTACATTCAGCTATGCAATGCAATCACGAAGACAGCTCGCATTACAAAGTAGGTCACGGCGAAGTATATCTGCATCATCGACTTTGAGGTGGATATGAAATGTATCTTCATATCACCGAAAGCACAAACGAAGAAACTAGAGTGGTTCCCAGGGAACTACATCATGTATGAGCAGGACGTTGAAGACCTCATGAAGGATTGGCCACCAAAGTTCCGCGTATAAGTTATGGACATGGAGACAGATTCAGCAAAAGATGAGCCAATCCCTCTCTCATGCCCAATCACTGAAGAAACGGGGAAGAGAAAAGAACCTGAGACTTCGCAGAATCCAAAGTTGAGGAAGAAGGTGAAGGCCACAAAGATTCAATCCGAGGTAGTCCTCAATGATGATGAATATGAGATGATAGCCAAAATAGTCTTAGAGCAGATGAAGGAGCTCATGGTAGATAAAGATAAAAAGGATAAGGTCATCCAGGATGCCCTGCAGAAGACACGGCTCGCAATGCAAGGCCTGATGAAGAAAATGGACGATGTCCAGAAAATCCTGATCTTGCCGCGTGACACAAGAGAAAAAGGGAGGTCGACAGGAACCTCACAGCAAATGTTGCCATAGCTAGCCATAACGCTGCCATCGAAGACTAGAATTGTCCATGTGGACCCATTGGCTATTGCATTTCCAATGGCAGAACAAGTTGTGTTGGACACAAAGGGAGTCGAGAGGGTAGAGCTCGACTTATCCAAAATCGCCTTACCAGGATTGCACTTCATCCACATGCAGATTATTGAGGAGAGGCATGACCGGACGGTGGATTCGATGAAGTCACAAGCAGAGCTCACAGCAGCAAATAGGCTAATTCAGCTGCACGCAGAAATGTAGCTATGGAACGAACTGGACCGCCGACAAAATTTGGAGACTACCATATCCAATGTTGCGCAAGATATGGAAGGTATAGAACTCCAGGATGATCTTGCGGACATAGTTCTGGGGATCGGGGACAAGGTAAGATCTTTGAAGTCAGAGATACAAGATAAGGAAATTTTTTATGAGGCCGATATTGCCTCGTTGAAGGAAAAAATGAACATACAAGCGCCATTAACTGAGCAGTAGTTGAGAGACCAGGCCATCAATACCATTGCGCAGAGCATAATGAATAGCATGGGTCAATGCCAAGATTTGTTGGAACAAGTTTCCAAGGCATTCAATGCCCTTGAGGAGGATCAGGGGCTGCAGCAAGTGAAGACCGCGATAAAGGAAAAACAGACCACGTTAGACAAATTGGACACAGAGGTCAAAGCTCTGCCACCCAGGGAAAGGCTACAGAGATACAAAAAGATATCCAGCTTAAAGAAGGAAGTCCAGGCACTACAAGAAAAAGAGACTGAGATGGATAATCAGTCGCAGAACCTCATGGAGGACTCCATGGCAGTGTCGCAGCAGATAGAGGACAAACTGAAGGAACTGCGCGACAACCAGGAGCAAGTGCAGGGACAGATTGGAGAGGAAATAACTCCAGTGCTGCTTGAAATAGTTCAGCAGGTTGAGCAGGATACCAAAGAAGTAGTAGAGCAATTGCTCGGTGTATATAATGAGTTCACGGCCAAACTAGTCCCACTGATCGTGGAGCAGAGTGAGACAACTGAAGCAGCAAGTGGCTCGAGCACGAGCCACATGTAAGTGTTAGGGGCATGTTGGGCCCAGGTTGAGACACAAGTTTTGGAAACACCTTTTTGATATAAGCAGGGAAAGCTGAGCTGAGCGCAGCTCAAAAATATAATTTTGTCTAAGTATTGAGGATGCTGCGAAGTTGCGCGCAACAACCAACTTTTGACCAGACAGCGGAGTTGCGCTCAGTATCAAAGTTTTGGCCGTGATGCGAAGACCAGTACTATGCAGAAGCAGTGCTACGGAGTTAGGAGGCCACGTGGAGCCAGCAAAGCGGAGTGCTGGACAAGTATCAGGTGCAGGTACCAGTTGGATCAGTAGCAGCCATTTTTGGAAAGATATTCCAGGATTGTCGAGCGGCAGACATAAGCAAATCAGGAAGGTGGCCACATGTGGGTTGTTAAGGAAAGCGATGTTTGGCATGCTTAGAAGGTAAAACCGTTAGAGAGAAACGATTCGGCAGAAGAATCCTGTAGGCATGCGTGCAACAGGAAGGCCGATAGCGACATGGAGATCCACCATGATCAAGCAAATGCTACTAGGATCCAGCAAGCCGGATTGGAAAACCAACGCAGTTTTGGAAACCCTTAGGGTTTTGTGTTTCAGGTCTTCGACATTGTACAGACATGACCTTCAGGCATGATCTATTTAAGAAGACAATTTTGTATGGGATGGGGTTGCTCTATTTTTGGGGGCTAGATGCTAGTTCGTAGAGTAATCATGATATAACTTTTTGTATTGAGAAATCTCTCCGAGCTGAGAATATTGTAAAGGCTCTGCAGCTGTGTGCGCAGAGACCTAGCTGAGAGAAAGGAGAGTCTGCAGCTGAGTGCGTAGACTAAGAATGGTTTCCCCATCCCTTTTGAATGAAATATATTACCAACCATTCTTGTGGACGTAGATTTCCATCTGGGGAAGTGAACCACGTTAAATCCTGTGTTATGCGATTATGTTTTATGAATGAATGACTGTCTGTATTGTCTGTAGAATGAACGTTTGAATGTTTCCTTGCATGCTGTAATAGGAGAACTTTGATATGCATTTACTAATAGGAGAAGTTTGGGAATGATATGCTAGGTTCCATGAGAACAGATGAATGGTGAACATTTCAATTATATGTTAAGATCGTGAATCAGTCATTTAGATTTAATGCTTTCTTAAACACAGTGAAGGAACGCAGCATGGTTAGTCGCTTCTATCATTTCAGATTCATGTTGTAATAATATAAGTCCTTGAATGAATGCTAGAAAGATAAGCAGTAAGTGCCTAAATGAATGGATGTGTGATATTCATCTCAGTGCCTTAAAATTTTCAAGATCTTCCAAGTAGAGGATAAGTGTGGTTGATTTGCCATTCCAGTAGAAGATTCGCACCAACGAGAAGCCCTTAGTGAGGCCCGCAGTGTTGCCATCACCGCACCGTAGTCACTCACAACATAGATCCTGCTGCGTACCGCATTGCTTTGACCCACAGCGCACTCCTTCTGTCCTGGGCTGCAGAGCTTGTTCATAAACAACTCATCATTTACTGTGGAAACCTGATTCCGCAGTACCCCATAAGATGCACCTCGGGTGAGACCTCAGCCTGCTCGCAAGTTGTTGCTGAAAGGGCCGGTGCGAAGGGGTTTTGTTGGTCAAAAGGGAGAAGTGCAAAGAACCTGGGTCTAATTGGAAACCTCTGGGTCAGTTTAAGCCAACGTCAACCGGCTCAGAAGAAGCATCACACAGAAGCTTCAGGTTCGATGCCATAGGTGTGGCCATAGCCTTGCATTCCATCATCCCGAACCTCTTCAGGATCTCTACTGCATACTTCCCTTGTCTAAGGAAGATTCCATCTATACTCTGCCACACCTCCATACCAAGAAAGTAGTGCATCATACCCAATTCCTTCATCTCAAACTCGGCAGCAATCTTCCTCTTCGTGTCGGCAATCAATCTATCATCACCTGTTACAAACATGTCATCCACATACAATAGTAGTATCACTGGATTTCCTTCCTCAACCTTGTAGTAAAGGTTGGAATCTGCTTTACTCTTGGTAAAGCCCAAACTGGATAGGAATCCATCTATCCTACCATACTAGGTCCTGGGTGCCTGTTTCAAACCATACAGGGCTTTATTCAGTTTGCACAGATGCGACTCTCGGTCATGTGTCTCAAACCCGAGTGGCTGCTCCACATACACTTCCTCTTCAACTACACCATTCAAGAAAGCTGTCTTGACATCCATCTGGTGTACCTTCCATTTCATCACTGCAGCCAAAGCAAGCACTAATCTAATGGAAGTGTATCTGGCCATAGGAGCAAATGTCTCTTCATAATCAATCCCTTCTTCCTGGGAGAATCCACGAGCTACAAACCTTGCCTTATATTTTTCTATGCTTCCATCTACAGCATGCTTGATCTTATAGATCCACTTGGAAGCCACCACAAAATTCCCATCTAGTCTTGGGACCACATCCCAAACATCATTCTTCACGATCGACGGATCATGGCATCATTACTTCATTTAGATTCTTCAATAGATAACTTTGTTACTGGAACAAATGTTGTAGTCCTTCTTTCGTAAGTGATGGTATACGATCTTTCCTACAAGACAAGTTAAATTGCATGATTAGAGACATCTCATAGTTTTCAAAACAAATTCTTACACAAAGAAATATGTCATACATTCATGCAATTAATTTAGCCAATGCTTCAATACAACATTTATCCATATCCCGTAACTTTCTAGATGCCTTCCAATCTCTACCAGAACATTGTTAAGAGTGTGCACAACTCCCAACATGTCAGCAAAGAGGTTTCATTCTAGATAAGTAGCAATGGAATGTTGTACAGTGCCATAGACCACTTATGTCAAAACCCACAATTTCCGAAAAATTTAAAATTTTTGAAATTTCATTTGATAAGATTAAATGCAGTCATTTAACTATTTTGTTTAGATTAAATGAACATAAATGTGTCTAAATGATCTGTTATTATACTTAGATTTTGTTATGAGTTCCTTTACTGTTGCTGATTGTTTTTTTCTATTTTTCAACCACAAGGGGGGTTTTCCATAGCAGACTGGGCTTACTTAGCTTTCGAGCTAATGCATCAAAATTTCTTTCCCTTACAGATATACAGGTACTGTGTGGGTCGCTACATTTAAATCTTTAGAGTATTAAAAGTCAGTTAGCTGCACCAATTCCTTCAGTAATAGTCTAAGCATACTAGACAGGTCATCAAGTGTTTAAAGGTAGCATTCATCCTATGATCTCTTCAAGATCTTACTGTTATAGAATTAGAAATTACTTAGAGATTATGACAGCTATGTTTCTTGTGAACAAAAGAATTAAATAACTCTATGAAGTAATTGCGCTCTGATGATATTACTGAATTGAAAATATATTTCATAGCTAGCACTGTAAATTACAACTGGTTTCCCAATACCACATGACAATTATTAATCATCTGTTGTTACTGTTTCATTTACAAATATCCTTATAAAGGATCTCGAAATTTTCATCGTATAAATTGCTTATTGCTAGCATTGTATGATATTCTGTCAGTTACATGTATTCTCATGATATCTTTAAGGGTTTGATTTGATTGCACCGTTACTAATATTCCTATAAATGTTAATAAATGAAAGAACCAGACTAACAGCTATCTCAATGACGCTAATACAGTAGGATTGTAAATCATCATACTAAACTTCATTCCATTATCTTGTAGATCTAAGGATTGATGTACCCTTTGTCTTTTCTCATGAGACTAGGGTAATGCAAAAATAGTGATATGTTGTTCTAAACCTTTTATAACTTGCATTACATCCTTACCAATATAACCTTTATAAGGCCAATCACTTCCTCTATGTCTAGAATAATATATGACTGAGTTTCGAACAATGTTCATATTGCGTGAATTAATGAGTCAAGGTTTACTCTATACAATGAGAGATTTTAAGATATTATCCTAATGTTTCGATGGTTACAGGGATGTCATAAGAACTATGTTATTTCAACTTTTATGTTTAACCATGCAAATAACTCTAATTCTCATGCTATAATATTTAATTAGCAATAATGTTGGATATTTCATCGGAGTCTTGGACACTATTGACGATTGCATGATTCTAATATTTGTATGGCAGGTATTACTGTTCACTATGTAAGTTTGATAGCTTTGTTTTCATTACGAAATAGTGGCAAGTTTCAAAATATAGTATCACGACCATGGAAGAATATCCATGCTAGGATTTTGGGTTACCTTCGTAATGATTTTTAATTGACCCACAAAATAATTGGGAATCTTGTTGTAAAACCATTGAACCTCGACCCACTTGCATGAAAATATTTGGATGTTACGTGGTGACTTCAGGACCAAGTGTTGGTGATATATAACGTTGACTTAACCCTAGCTTGGCACTTCTCCCTCGCCTTCGGGCTCGGTTGCTCTGTGAAAACCTCCTGGTCTGCGTTTTATTTTCCTTCCTTTTTACTGTTACAGTGTGCTAGCAGCTTCGAAGCTTACTCTTATCTTCGTATTTGTCCACTGTATTGTTTTGGGAGTCGTTGTATCTTTGATGTTAGCTACTTGAGGTGGTTATGACCTAGGGTTTATCTTTGTGCTTCCATTACTAGTCTGGTCACGGTATGAGGGTTTCGTTCGACTTGTTTTTGTCACGGCCTCCATCATGGAAGATATCCCTTTGATTTTTCCAGCTCGTTCTTTGGTGACCAAGGTGGGGTTTTTCACCTAAACAGCTCGTGGCTATCAGGCCTTTTACTGTGGTGGCAACCTATTTCAATTCGCTGGTAAGCTATACAAATTTTCTTCATCATTTTCCAGATTAAAAGAAATTATTTTGTTTTTAAGAATAAAAGTTGTGACTGATTCGTTCCTGTCCAATGCAGGTGCTGGCTACTCCTAGAAGTGTACAAGGCACAACCTTCGATGCTTGGATCCTACCAAATAAGCCTGGTTTCACCATGGCTTTTCCTCATTTTGGTGGTTAGAATGGTTAGGGTTTAGTCTTGAAAGACCACCTTTGTGGCTAGCTCCGTGCTGTTTGGTCTTGTAGTTGCCCGTTTCCAAAGTTCATGGACAGGTTTTAACCTTGTGATGTGTGTGGTATGATATGGTTGCAGTCATATGTAATGTATTCGTCTTTCTTGTGGTAGTTAGGGTTTGTAGAAGAATTATTGTATAAAAGAAACAAGCTGTGGCATGTTCTGAAGACGAGGTGACGGCCTTGGGGTTTTTGTTTCGTTACTGTACTTTGAAAAGATTTAGGGTTAACACCCAAGTTTTGGAAGTTAACTTAATATGAAAAGTTGCCTGTATATTGGCTTGTTTTAATGCATGTGTCTTTATTATTAATTCTATGCTATGTACTGTAATTAGTAAATTGTTTTAAGTTTTTAAACCACTTAAATAGTGGATTCGTAACTCGGCTGTAGGGGAAGATAATGTCTTACTATTTAGCACTGGTTTTGCTTATACGGTTTTCTTCCTGTGTAGTTTAAGCTTTGATAATATGAATTGTTACAGTCATTCTGTATATTTGAACTGGGTGTGGCGTGTGTTTACATTCTATGTTTACGTATTGCTTCTATGAATAAGTGGGCTACGGCCGTAGGTGAAATCAAGCCTTGATCCTTTAGAATTTAATTTACTGGTAATATCTGGAAAGATAGGGTTTAAATCGATAGTTATGATTTGTTTAAATGATTATTTTGTTATTAGGAATATGACTCCGTCGATACAGTGAGTCAAGTGAAGAATATAAATAAAAGTTTTGAGCTCGATAATGAGTTAATAATATTGTTCTGTTAAGTTGAAAACGATTCTGTTGGTACTTGAAATTTTAGGGAAGAATAATACTATATTGTTCAAAGTTTACTATTGTTCCTATTATAATAACTAGTTTATTTATCTGTCAATAAATCCTGTGTGATGTAGTTCTGTTAGGGTTTCTACGCCATTCGCTTTGTTTGATAGACAATGAATGGATAATCTTTAGCTAGGGTTGTGTTTGATTTATATAATGGGTTTAAAACTGATCAAACCTTAACTAGGATTTGTACCCTGACATACATAACTTAACTGTGACTACAAATGTTCTGCAACGATATTGATAAAGCTATCGACACTGTAATATACTTGGTTATATTTTAATACTATTTCCTATTGTTGTTTATTTAATTTTATATTATACAGAGTACAACTACTTATATGCAAACTCTGCTTATCTGATCAATAAATATAAATAACTAGGTTTATAATTATAACTCATAAAATATTACATAAAGCATTATTAGTTTCTGTCTTAAATTATAAATACATTAATAGTAAATAAACAGGGATATTACCTCATACTAATAATACAGAAAATCACAGTAACTTTCAACAATCTTACTACTGATATTCCGGAATATTCAATCTACTATCTAATTAATTACTACTCAGACATATTAACAATAAATACAACATGCATTCATTCATCCTTAATAAACATTAAAGAATAAATGGCAGAACCTGTCTTGATCTGTGAACAACAACAGCAATGGGAGGCTGTTCCTCCCTACCAACTCCTGGAGAGTGCCCAGACAGCACTTCTCAGGACCCCCGAGCTTGCTCTGGTCTCCTTGGCTGGAACTAGGTGCAGCAGAATAATTCACTCAGCCCAAACAGCTATACTGGAACCAAGTTACTGCAGCATTCCTCTCAAACAACTTCCTTACTGTATATTTCCCTCTTCCTAAATGGGACTCCTGAATAACATTCACCTGAATGTATTCTCCCTCCAGAACAATTCGAACCCCCAGCTCAGTTCATTGAGTACTATTTAAAAGATTGCCTAGGTCTTTATTGGGTTAACTGTCATTAATGAGCCACCTGCTCAGATTCCACTTTCTTGGGGAATCATGACCCCAAATATAGGGAAGTTGCCACCTGCAACTTAGGAAGTGTTTGAGGATGCTGCCACTTGTCATTTGCGCTTCCACCTAGTTCCATCCACCAGTTTGACCAATAACCTCTTTTTAACAGCTCTCCCATGCTGTTGTCTCCATAATTTATTTATTAATAATAAAATATTCTGATTTACATTCCATGTCTAGTGACTCTGCTGAGTCATCAATTCCTACTTAGCATTAAATTTAACATAATGTCTCAGAAATATAATAAAATAATTACATTATTTTTACAAAATTGGGGTATGTGACAACTTACCCATGTATAGTAGTAGTATACTATTCATCAATGCAATTATTCTAATATGCATAATACACAACCTAAGTCTAGGAACATAAGTATATACATCATTAGACAATATGATTTAAACAATCAAATATGCAAGAATTGACAATTCAAATACTTATCTTTCTTTGTTTGTTGGGTGGACTCCGTCTGAATCTTTGCTTCCTTGCAGGAGTTGCTGGAGTCCTATTCTGAAGAAACTTCTTCTACTCCTTTCTGTTGTGAATTGTAAGGAGTGGTGAACTCCCTCTTAATCCCTGAATCATTGCATAGCTTCTTGAAGTCTGCTGAAGTGAATTCTCCACCATTGATCTTCTTTTCAGTGTGGTTTTCTATCAAGGCTTTGAATTCCTTGAATTTGCTGAATACTTCATCTTTGTTCTTCAAGAAATAAACCCAAGTCTTCCTAGATAAATCATCAATGAAAGAACCATAGTATACATACCCACTCAGAGAACTGGATGACATCGGACCGCATACATCAGAGTGGATGATTTCCAAGATTCCTTTTACCTTGCTTTCACTGCTTGGAAATGTCTTGTTTGTGTTCTTTCCTTTGCACAACCTTTGCAAATTCCTTCATGCTTTGACTGCATTTCAGGAAGACCTTCCACTGCTTTGCTTGCAATTGGTAATGCTCTATAGTGCATGTGTGCAACCCTTCTATGCCAAAGTTCACTTGGCTCTACTGAATCATGGACCATGGCTTGTTCCGGTTGGCCCTTCAATCTGTATAATCCTCCCTCTTGCTCTCCAATCACCACTGCATCATCAATAGTCTTACCCTTTGGCCACATTAAGACTTGGCCATCTACAAATGCAACCCTCATGCCTTTTGCATCCAATGCAGATATGGAGAGTAGATTCTTCTTGAGACCTGGAACATATATTACATCTTTCATCTTCATAGACTTTCCATAGTCTAGTTTATAGGAGGCTTAACCACTCCCTTTTATTGGATACTGGTAGTCATCCCCAAGTTTCACCTTGTGGGGTGATTCATGTTCAGATAGGTTCATAAAGGATTCCTTGAATCCTGTCATGTGCTTAGAAGCCCCACTATCTATAATCCAATCATTACTTCCATGAGTAATGGTTCCAGTGAGAGTAGAAATAAAAACATATTCTTCATCACTTGAAGAATCTTCACTATCTTCTCTAGCCCTCTTCCTAGGAGGTTCATCATCCTCTGCAGCATGAGCATGATGTCTTCTTTTGATGTTCTTCTTCTTGTGAGAACCATCTTTCTTATTCTTGGGACAGTCTCTGGAGTAGTGTCCCTTTTCATCACATGTATAGCAACGGACATAGGACATGTTTCTTTGATGTCTGGGACTACCCCTTTGATTCTGATGGTGATGTCTTTCTTTCTTGCCATGATGGTGAGACTTTTTGTCACCGTGACTTTTGGAGTGTGTTGTGAGAGCTTGGTATTCATTCCCCATCTTCTCTTCTAGAGCTACAATTCGAGCTTCTTGCTGTGAGCATTCTTCCCACAGCATACTGAATGAGATAAGTTTCTTCCTAGCACAAATTCCTTGGATGAAGGAATCCCATGACCTAGGAAGTCCATTAAGAGTGGTCATTACCACTTCTCCATTTTCTATATCTTCTCCCACAACTTCAAGTTGTTCTTTTATCTGGGAGACCCTTGAGAAATAAGACTACATAGTCTCTACATTTTGGATCTTGACATTCTTTAATTGATTCCTCAAGGTCATCTTTTGATTTATGTTCTTCCCTTCGAATAACTTGGTCAGGGAATCAAACATCTCCTTTGGTGTCTTTAGAGATGACACGTGTGGTATGAGATGGTCTTTGATAGAATCAACAATGATCCTTTTAGCCTTGACCAAATTCCTTTTGGTGTAAGGCCTTAGCCTCTTCTTCCTCTAGGATAGGGACCTCTTCACTTATGTAAGTGTCCAAACATTCTTCTTCCAGGATTAACCCAATCCTATACTTCCATGCTCGGAAGTTATCATCCCCTTCAAGCTTATCCTCAAGCTTGGTGTGGTGAGACATCTTTAAAGAGTACTTCAAATGGAAATAGAAAAGATTTAGGTCTTACCACTTGATTTGCTGAAAATTGGATTTGGTCCCGTATTAGGGTTTGTTAGAGAAACCCTAAAAATTAAAACTTTGAATTTAAAACTTTTGAAAGGATAGAAAGATGCGCCTTGATGAGCTGATCAGCCTAGTATACTTAGAATTTGAAAAGTGCAAAGTTTCACCCTTCAGAAATGTCTTTTAGTCTTCCCAGATTCACTAGGGAGGACCCTGAATTAGGGTTTGAATTTCCCGGAGCTTCACCCAACCAAAAAGTTCGATCCAAAGCTCTAAACTTCGATTTTTCCAAGGAGCTTCCAGTTATGTCCTCAGATTTCAGAAATTCCTATTTTTATTGAAACCCTAATTTTTAGGGCCAAAAATAAAAGTGCCTAGAATAGAATTCTAATTGGACAGAAAGATTCACCTTGCTGAGGAGAGTCAATCTATCATATTTATTTTCCAAAATCTATGGAGAGAAACCCAATAAACAAGAAAACCTAGTTTCTGCAACTGCACAGTGTCCTCTTCTCAGGTTAGCTCTGATACCATGTTAGATTTTGAGCATTAATTCAACATACTCTAGGATCTTTACTGGGAGAATAACATGTACAACATATCAATCATATCAAGCATGTATTAAGCATATCAAGCAATCACATAAGACAATGGACACACAGAGTTTCACTGGGAAAAACCATAAAGGTGAAAAACCCCACAACTTCCTCAGAGATAGAAAGAGCAATGATACAACCAAAGTACAAGAGATAGTCTTCTCCTAGCAGCTGAACCTCCTCCTCACTTGTGCGCCACTTTCCAAGTGATGTAGAAGTGAATAATGAGATGATCAAATAGAGATCTCCCGATCTCTATTTATACATGACCTAACCTACCTAATAACCTAGCAGGGCCCACTTGTCTAACTCAATCTAATAACCCGTGCTTATACTAATCAGGGCCGACCCCACACTTGGTGGTCTAATAACCCATCACAGCAAGTTACGACACTTGTGACACTTATCAATCCAAATGACGACACTTCCGTATAGAGGAATAATACCATCTCTATAGGAGTACAATATACATAGGTGAAATACATTCCGAAGTTACATATACATCAACACTCCCTTTACTCCTGCTCTTTACTAGCTTGCTGCAATCTTGCTTCCTCTAACTCTTGATCCCGAAGCCTTTGGTTTTCTTCTTCTTGAAACCTAATATTTTCTGCCTCCTGAAGCTTAAGATCTTCTTCCTGCTCCTTTCGCAACTTATCGGCAACTTCTTTCTGGATTTTGTCTGTTTCCTCCTTTAGCCTTTGCTCTTCATTAGCTAGAGCTTCTGCTGCTTCCTCCTCTTTCTGCAATTTGGCTTCTTTGGCATCTTGGACTATGGTAGAGCTAGAGATAGCTCCACCCTTGTGACGGACACTTTGCAACTTAGTCATGTTACTGATTCCCCTGTATACTTCTTCACCGTTATCATAGTAATGGGCATAATCAAAGTGAGCATACAACTCTCTACAATGTTCTACAACTTTGTTCTGCTTGTCATTTCTATGAAAGATTGCTTCCCTGAAGTGAAAACCCTTTAGCTCTTGAATGAACTCCTCGGCTGATGCAACCCCTGAGAACTTATAGGCTCCCACATAGAAAGGCAAAGGGGGAAAAGAAGCCTTCTTTAACTTATTCAAAAATACACCAACTCCATCAAGGAAAACTTGTCTGACTACTTATTTCAGGACTATGTAATCGGTAGCATATCTAGGAAAGATATATGGTGGCTTGGAGCCTCCATACATTCTGATATAAGTACCTTCTTCTGAAAAGTAAAAATCTCCATAATTATCCATAACTTCCATGGCGTTCTCCGATAAGCAGTTAGGTTCTTCATTAAACATTTGCTCATACAGAGGTATGATGAATTCTTCACAGATGAGTTTGTAGTGCATCCTATAAATTTTAGCCCACAGTATCTTATAAGCAGTATATACTGGGCTGTTGGATTGATCCCAAACGCAACCTAGCTTAGGGAAAGGGAGCTTTTCCAAAATGCAATCAATAAGATATGAAGACATGTAGAATTATGACTTCTTTAGCGCCAGTCCTTCTTTGACTGCGGCTACGGCATATGATAAACTATCTGAGAGGATAGTTTCCCAATCAAAGACAGTTCCATTAAATGCCACGTAATGGATTATGGGGGCCCATTGTGTCCTATAAATAGTTCTGTCAACCATGCCGAAAATTTTGCTTAACATAAGGGCGATCATCCGAAAAGGAGCCCTCAGGTTTTGAACTTCATATTCATCACTGTCTCTTTTCCTTATCTACTTTCCTATGATTAATAGCTTCTTAGCCATTTCAAAATTGTCCATCTTCCCCATCCATGCATCATTTAGTGGATGCTGAGAACGTGGTAGCTTGTAAGCTGCTGCAATGTAGGCTGGATGGAACGAGGCGAATGCCTCTCCTTTGCTATCATACAACACTCTTGTTTCCGGGTTTGCATGCTCCAAGATCCACCCAATCACTTCTAAGCAAGCAAAGAGCTCAGGGCATGTGGAAGCTTTGGATATACCAGAGCTTCTGATATTTTGGTATATGTGCTTGTCCTCCAAGAGTGCTCCTGGGATATCCTAGTATTTGAGCATTCGGTAAACGTCTCCCCATTTGAATTCAAGAGGGATGCCTGTGATGGGCTTGGTATCCTTGAACAGAGTTTCAATTCTTGGCTCTGCTAGTTATGGCTCAGCCACCTTAGCTTTCTTTCTGCTACCCTTTGGCATTTCGGCTTAATCCTATCAAGCAACTACGCATGAATAGACATAAGATTGCAAAATAGTACATAGAATGGAGCAAGACGCAAGAGTGTTAAACATATGATTAGCATGATAATATGTAACAATGTCAAATAAAGATGGGAATCAAGATTTTGTTGAAACATAACTATACTTTTCCCTTTCATGACAAGTGGTTTCGGGGGAGGACGCTAACTGAGTTTTAGAAGGGACCAGGTTCAGGATTTCCTCAGACGAAAGCTTGAGTGGGGTGATGGGTAAAAGCTGTCTAGGAATGTTGAGTCTTGCAGGTTCAAGGGGCTAGGGGAAAGCTATGAGGGTCTACGGCTATGAGTTATATGCTTGGGAATGGCCAAAATAACAACAAACACAGAACGTCTACAGGCCATGCAGCTTATACGGTGACATTGATACCGAGAATGGCTTGACGCAATTAAAAAGTTAAAACAAAAAAAATAGTATTAGAACCACCTACCTAGCAAAAGATCATTGGTCTCACAGAGGTTGACTAGGTTGCGAGTAAGCTGAGCTGGAGCAGTCTAACACAATCTTCAAACGGCATTTCCACAGCATACAAACTCTACCAATGAAAATACACAAACCCCCCCAAATCCCTTATATAAGGGCTGACACGTGCGGGTAATTAATAGGTTGGTGGAGGCTTTAAAATGGCGTTAAAGGCACATATGGTGGGGTCACCTCGGCACACTTGGAATTTAATCGTAACCACCGAAATCAAAAGGAAAAGATAAGCTCACCCAACGTTGCGGTGAGAACTCGTAAGTTCCATCCACTGTTTCGACGAAAGATGCTAAGTTTTCCCTCTATTGCAGAGAGAACTCTTAAGTTCCACCCAACATTGAAAGGCTTTGCGTTTTGAATAAAGCACCTACCCATTGAGGCAGGGTTACATAAGTTCGCCCGAAGCTGCGACGAGACTTACCGGGTTTATCTGACGATCATTGGCTTCGAGACTTAATGAGAGACATGTGTCTGTCGTGGCAAAAGATTGGGAGTTGTTCCGACGTTGCGGCAGAACATCGTGAGTTCTTCTGCCGTTGCGGTGGAACTTGCCAAGTTAGCCCGAAAAGGTGGCTTCGTGCCTTAGTAAAAAATAATGAAAATTAATGAAAACCTTCCGCCCTTTGCGGTGAGACTTCTTGAGTTGGTCCACCATTGCGGGAAGACTCGCCGAGTTAGCCCGAAGTTTCGGATGGACTTGGTGATTTTGCCCAAAAATTACATGGTCAAGAGACTTGATAAAGGGGCACCCATTGCAGCAGAACTTCATGAGTTCTTCCACCATTGCGGGTGAAAATGACGAGTTATTCCGCCATTGTGGGTGAAAAACTTGATTTTTGACTTAGAAGAAAAAGATCAACAAACTCAAAAAAGAATGACTTCTCTAGAAAAAAAACTAAGTATAAAAGACCTTCTAGGGAAAGCTTAGCTCCTAAGTAAAATTTCTAGAAAAAAAAGGAGGGGCCCCAATATCTACAAAACAATTTGGGGGGGATGTTGCAGCAACAACAATTGGCAATTCTCTGGTGAACACAGATCTTTGAAAAATAACTCTCCTTAGGGGTAGAAAACTTACAAGCTGTTGATTTACATGAGCGACAAAATGTCTTCATAGTTCATCTTTCATGGATACAATGATCACTCTCATCATCATGGTCATTTTGGGAGAGGATAACTTAGAAGAATACTTCTCTTCAACTCTCTTAGGGCTTGAGTATGGAGTTCATTTTAGAATTCTACCTCTTAGAGATCAACTTAAAAGGACTCCACAGGATCGTAACAGTATCTCAAAATCATATTCATTTGTTCCTCATCCCCATGCTATTTATATCCTTTTGGATATTTCTTGACGCCTTTTGTCATCTGAGTCTTCCAGAAATGAGTTTCTTCAACTTGCATATTTGATTTTTTGGCTCTTCAATCCATAATGTCCTTTTGTGGGAGTGATAAATTTGTTTGATTATCATACTTCATGGATGGAGAAGAACCTTGTTGGGCTGATTTATTTGAACAACTTTCTTGATTGAATGTTCTTTGCATTTCTCTGTCGTGCTTTGATTGAGGCGAGAATTTCTGGAAATCAAACTCTTCAGTATAAGCCCTTGTGGCTTCCATTTATAGCATGGGATCATTTTAAATGCCATATACCTATGAGACATTCTTCCTTTCCATGGGTCTAATTATAGTGAAATCCTTGAGACAGATCATTATGTTAAAGTGAATGGATCCCCAAGATAGTAGAAAAGAAATACCGAATCTTAGTTACTAAAATAGGGTTATTTTGACCAATCAGAGAAAGGGTCTCTAAATTTCTGAAAATTCAACATTGAAAACAAAGTCACCAAAACAATTCTTTGTAAGTGGGTTTCAACCTTTCGGGATTGAGCTTAGCTTGAAGATCTATCTTAAACTTTACCAAAATCTGAGCTAAGTTTTATTGAAGGATAAAGAAATTTCTGAGCGTAAAGAAAGGTGGAAAACAAAATAGGCTGACTTGAATAAAAGCTAAAAGACAAAATTAAACAAGCAAACAACTAGAAACAAAGAGTTTATGTACAAAGGAGTCCTCAAAGGACTATGAGAATTATTGTTTCAAAGCAAGGCCATTGAGAGGTAGGGTTACCTACTCTCCTTGTAAATCCTTTAGCTTGTAGGTAGTTAGGCCAAGCTTTTCAGAAATTTGGTAAGGGCTCACCCATAAGTGCTGAAATTTTGTATGCATTCCTTTACCTTCATGGGGATGGTCCCATTTCAGAACTAGGTCACCTACCTCAAAATTTATTTTTCCATATTTTCTCTTATCGAACCACCTTTTGACTATGTCTTGGTGTTGGTGGAATCGGTCTTTGGATTTCTACCGGGATTCTTCAAGTTTCAGCAAGGTGTCAATTCTAGATTGTAGAACCTGATTACTAGAACCTTGGGAGGCTTGGTCCAATTGCAAAGATGGGAGTAAGATGTTGGGAGGGAGGATGGATTCTTTACCATAGACAAGGGTATATGGGGAGACTCCTAAAGCATTTTTTGGAGTAACCCTATCTTCCCATAAGGCGTTTGGGAGAGCTATGTGCCAGCTCCTCTGATTTTCAATCACGGTTTTCTTAAGAATCCGAATGAGGTTTTTGTTCGAAGATTCAGCTAATCTGTTTCCTTGGGGATAATAATTGGTTGAATAATGTAACTTAATTCCTCTCTCATAAACAAATTCATTTACCTTAAAAGACGAAAAATAAGTTGCATTATCAAAGACTAGGGAAATTGGAACCCCAAACCTGGTTATGATATTCTCCTTTAAGAAATTGATAACTGCATTGTCGTTGATTTTGTGCAATGGGATAGCCTCTGTCCATCTTGTAAAATAGTCTATGGATGTCAGGATATACCGATGTTGTAGAGAATAATTCGGTTTTATTTCTCCAATGACATTTATGCCCCATTGTTCGAAAGGTTCTCAGATAATCACTGGCTACAACAAGCCCGTTGCTTTGGGTAGTTTCCCAGCACTCCTTTGACACACATCACAATTCCTTGCATAAACATGATCATCTTTGAACAAGGTGGGACAATAATAGCCGGCCTTCAATATTTTGTGAACTATCGTATCTCCGGAATAATGTCCCCCAGCGGGGCCATCGTGTAATTCTTTGACTACCTTACTTGCATCATCTTTCTCTAAGCATCTAAGAAAAGTACCATCATAATTTTTTCTGAAGAGTACCCCCTCAATGATATGATAAGATGTTGATTTCAAATGAAGTTCCCTTCTTTTCTTAGAGCTCCAGTGCTCTGGTAAGTATCCCTGTTGCAAATAGTGTACTATATCCATATACCAGGATTCGGGAGTTGTGAAAATAGGGCATACCTCAGCCATGTTTAGTTCAGCTTCATTTTCCCAACTCTATTCTTCATCAACTGGGTGTTCAGTGAGAAATTTACATAGGCCCTGACCTTTAATGATAGTAGCCGGTTTAAATTCTAAATCATATTCTTGAAGAGCTGTGACCTAGTTCCCTCTTCTTTCTCCCAATTCCTTTTGAACGAAAAGAGATCTGGCAGTCGGGTGAGGAACTACAAGTTTAATTCTATTCTTAAGAATATATGGCCTGAACTGCTTTACCACTTTGAATACGACGTAAGCTTGTTTATCAACAACAAGATAATTCAGTTCAACGCCCTGCAGACCAGTGCTCATGAAGGAAATTGGGTATTCATCTCTTGATTCTACCTTTTGTGTAAGCACAGCTGCGAGAGAGTCATCTGAAGAAAAGGTATACAAAATAAAATCTTTGTCAAAATATGGACTCCTCAGAGAAGGAGCATTAGCTATGGTTGCCTTGATATCTTTAAATGCATTCTTTTCCAAGTCTATCCATTTGAACTATACGCTTTGATTGACCATTTGTTGCAAAGGTTTAACGGTTTGTGCGAAATCGGGAACAAACCTTCAAACAAAATTAATAGTGCCCATGAACGATTGCATAGATTTTCTGTTGTGGGGCATGGGAATTTTATTGATAAATTGCACTCTCTCTTGATCTATTGAAATTTCCTTTTTCGAAATGATGTGCCCCAAGAGTTTACCTTCAAGAACAACAAAAACACTTTTCTTGGGGTTTAAAGAGATACCATACTTTTGGCAACGATCAAAAATTTGTTCTAAATGAACAACATGGTCTTCTCTCTTCTTTGAAAAAACTATCACATCATCTAGATAGACTACAACACAATGACCACCCAATTCTCGAAAGGCAATGTCCATTGCTCGCTGGAAAGTTTCTCTTACGTTTATTAAGCCGAACAGCATTCTTCGGTAGGAGAATGTTCCCCACTTAGTGCGGAAAGTAGTTTTAAGATGGTCTTCTTCAGCTACTAATACTTGATTGTAACCAGATAGACCATCTAGGAGAGAGAAGAGTTCCGATCCTGATACCATCTGAAGAATTTGCTCCATTGAAGGAATGGGACAGTTATCTTTATCAGAGGCTCTGTTCAGATTTCAGAAGTCAACACATAATCTTATTTCTCCTTATTTCTTTCTTATGGGAACTAGGTTAGCAACCTATTCAGAGTGTCAGACTTTAAAAATGATCTTAGCATCTAATAATTTCTTCAATTCCTTTTGAATTAGAGGTTCGAGAGTAGGATGCATTCTTCTCAACTGCTGTTGAAATGGATTAATGCCTACCTTTATTGGTAGGACATGCTGAATAATATGAGTATCATATGTTTTCAGATCTTCATAAGTCCACACAAAATCATCCTTATATTGCCGAAAAAGATTAATGAACTTATCTCTTTCACCCGGTGAACAACATTTACCAAGATTAACATACTTTGGTTCAACCTCAATGCCTAGATTTACTAATTCATGCTGCATAGAAGAGATGTGAGTCTTGACATTCGCTGGCTTATTGAACTTGCTCTACAGATCGAACAAACTTCCAAGTGATCTCACCCCTTTGGGCATAAAATTTCCTTCGGCTATATCCTTGTTTTGCAAATCATAATCATGTTTTTCTTCATATATAACAGCTTCTTGGAACATGTTTTCATTTGCTAGAAAATTAATGATCTGATCATCATCATCGAACACGCTGAGATTTGTGATATTGTCTGGAACAGAGGGCCAAAAACCAATTCAATTGAACATTTATTATTAGTAGGCACCAACCTAGAAGTGGAAGTTGCTAATAAATCAGCCGCAACATTTTGCAATCTAGGAACGGATTTTATATTAAAAGCATCAAAATGCGTAATTAAATCCCATACCTCAGCCTGATAACTTTTCAAATGTGGTGAAAGACAATGAATGGTATCTATCACCTGTCTAACGACTATTTCCGAGTCACCAAATACTTTCAGGTATTTAACATTCAAACCGATGACTTTCTTTAATCCGTGAACTAAAGCTTTATATTCAATAGTATTGTTAGTACAATCGAACTCTAATCTACAGGACAAGAAATATTTGTTGTTTTTAGGATCAACTAGAACACAACCAGCTCTGGATCCTTCTAGAGTTTTGGAACCATCAAAGTATAAAATCCAAAAAAAATTCTTTGATCTAACTAATTTAGTATCTTTATCATCTAAGTCAGTAACTAAGCTAACTATGTTACAGTCAATATCATCAGTCCAAGAAAATTGGAGATTGGACTGTTCATCTGATTTATGGCTAACATTTTTAGATTGATTGTTACCTGGCTTGGTTTCTAAGAAATAATTCCCCAGAACTGAAGATGAAAAGGCTACAGCCTCATTCTTTTCCTCTAGTTGAGTTACATTTTGTTTCATGTGCGGTTCTCTCAAAACTTTAATCTGATTTTTCCTATTCTGATATGGTAACCATAAATGGGACCAATCAGTTGCAAAGTAACCATTTAGTTTTGTAGACTAGTCTCTGCTTAAGATCAAACCATAGGCTTCAAGAATATCAACTACCATTATATCGATAAACTGACACACTCTAGGATCCGCTAACAATCTAATAAGGACATCTTTCATTTCCCCAATGACTTTAATAGCAGTTCTATCTAGCTGGATAATCTGAGCTGGGGATGGAATTGGCTGCCCATTAATCCTTTTGCAGATTGACAACGGCATGACATTCGAGGATGCACCAGAATCTGCCAAACAGTTATGCACATTGTGATTGAAAATTTCAAAAGTTAAAAGGAAAGGCAATGTTTGGGATTTAGACTTCCCACCAATACTAGCTTCATTAATTTCAGGATTTTCCTGAGTATCTGCTAACAGAGCGCTAGATTGGGGTTCAAGATCTTGAAACAAATTCTTTCGTTGCTGAGGCAAACTACACATATCAAATATTGAAACATTTTCTTTTACTTTCTTTATATCTTCAATTATGTCGTATCCCATGTCACATTCTTTCATGACTTTTGGTTGATTAAATGTCTTGCTCGAAGTGGCTTTTGGTTGTTGAGTTGTTGTCTCAAAATTTGGTTGTTTGGTAGGTATGTGGTTATAGTTAGGTTGTGGTGGAATAACCGTGATGTGTCTTTTAGGTACTTCTTTGGATACTTTAGGCTTGGGCATATTGGAGTTTGGAATTGGATCAGCAATTGGACCTTTACTACGAGTATTGATGTTCACAACTGAAACCTGGCTTTCCTCGGGATCATTTTCAATTAACTCAGTTAAAGGCACCCAGTCCCATAGCACCATAGTGGTGTCTGGAACAGGTTCCTCTAATGCAAGAGTTTGTTCTTCTGGAGGATTGTCTTGATATGGAATCTGTGAGTCCAGCATTTGGTTCATTACCAAGCTCATAGAATTTATCCATTGCGGACAGCTTTTTTCAGAGTGTGGTTCTTGATGAAAGGTACATAAGTGTTCCATTCATTTAAATTCAAAACAAGAGAGTTGTTCATAGGTGGATGAGGCTGATCATTTTCATCTCTTTTCTTGTAGAAAGGTTTGAAAGGCTTCCTAGATGTACTGGTTGCCTTATCCTTTTCAAGATCTACAATTTTATTGGATAATTTTTGCATCATTTTAACTACATTCTCCATATGTGCTAATGGCTCTTCTTTATTCCTAGTGACCAGCAAGGTTTTCTTAGTAGTTGTTGGCTTTGCTTCCATGTCTATAGCATGTTTAGCAATGTTGTTCACTTCTTCCTCTACCTTCCTAGCTTCTTCGAAATTCTCTATTAAAGTAGTTTTCTTGGTTCTTTTGACAAACATTGCTATTGGAGGATCAAGTGTTGTAGTATAGTACTCAACTAAGGATTCTTCAGCTGGTCTAGTTGCTGCACTAAAGTTATTTAACAATGTGGTGAATCTTTGGTTGAATTCTTGAACCTTTTCTTTCTTTTCCATTCTCATGGACAGCAACTCTTTCATGAGTGTAGCTACAATTTTTTTATTTCCATATTTTTTTAAAAATCATTTTTCAAATTCTTCCCAATTCGATAATGAACTAGCTTGTAAACTAAAATACCAGGAAGAAACTTTAGGTTCGAAAGTATATGGAAAAAGCCTACAAATGACATCTTCGTGCTGCACATTTAAAAGACTCAGAGCTAAATAAAATCTCTTAAGGTGATCTTCAGCAGAGATACCTTTTCCAGGATCGTACTTAGGCAAAACCTTCTCAGGATTCTTAGGCAAATTGTTAAAAGGTACAGCCAAATTCAAAGCTCCTCTTGCTCTCCATGCAAGTACAACCATGGCTCCTCGTGGAGAATCGGGTGGAGAATTGTGTGGAGTATTAGGTGGAGAATTCTTTGGAATGCACATTTCTTCAAGATCTAGAGGATCTTTGAGTTCAATCTCTCCAAGAGGTTTTGTGATTTCCTCTAAAGATAAATCCACTAATTCTTCAAAGCTTTGAACAAGAACTGAATTGCATGTATATTGTCTTTCCCGTCTAGGAGCTCTTCTTCTAGGGAGAAAAGGAATCACGTTTAAACCGCCAAGCTGCTTAACATAAGCATGGGTATGTATGCTTAAGTTTTCTACTTCAGCAAAAGGTATAGCATACAGTGTTTCTTGATGTTCAAATTCAGAGTTAACATTTTCTTGATTTGTTATTTCAAGATCAAAATTCTCTGGGATTGTTGTTCCAAGTGGGTTTCCAGTTGGATCTCCTCTTAAAGAAGAGTCTCCTTTATCAGCCATGTAGTGGTGTCCCTCCTTCTAGAGCCAAAAACTGTTGATGCCTTGAAGATTGTAGCATCAATCAGCAAGGGATTCTCCCTGGTAAGCAAGCCCAATTAGATCGCTCACCATTTGGTGTGTGAAATCCGTCCGGTTAACGGTTCCAGCTACCGTAAGATTTAAAGATTCTTATTCTTAGCACCGGTTGCGGCCCAATCCACCGTTTATGTATTTTATTTTAAAGATGATATGCAAGTGCCCTAAGCTAAATGCAAGTGGCTAATCTAAACTAATCTAAGACTGTATAAGCAAATTTAATATATCCTTGCAAGGAAAAAACTTTAAAGATGAGTAATAGACTGAAAGGAACATCTGAAGATCAGACAAATAGCTATTTAATCATAAAGATGCATCTACAGCAGAATATAAAAGATATTAAAGATAGCTTTAATTCAGTTAATACATTCCATTATTCAATTGAGATAGACACCTTTGCATAGAAAATAGGAGAATCATTCATTACACATAAATAATTCATAACAATTAGGAAAGATCTCACAGTAGTGTATGGATGATATAAAAGTAATCCAGCAAACATTCAACACATCTTTTAGGAAAAAATGTAGTCTCCCAGGATTTCGTTAGGCAAAATATAATTCCTTATACATGCAGAGAAATAGTTCACGTACAAGAAAAAATATTTCACCTGCCAAAAATCCTTTGTACTATTTCCTAATCAACTATATATACCTTTACAAAATGCCTCCAGGGCTGCCACCTGTCCCTATTCCTAAATATTTTTAATTTTCTTTTGAAATCCCCTTTTCAAAAAAGAGAGAATCATGGTTTCATTACATAAAAGACAAAAAGAGCCAGCTATCCCCTATACTTCATGACTTAAAAATAGGAAGGAAGAACTCAGTGTATTTTAGCTGCCACGTCATATCTGGGGTGGTGCCTCTGTTTTAGATGGGGCTGCCAATGCAGGGGGCGCTTCTGTCTCAGCTTGTGCCTCTTCTCTAGATGACATGCCTTTGTCGATTGATGCCATTGCTGCTGCCTTATTATCTTCTTCTAGAATATAGCTGAACCAAACACCAGTATCTCTTATAACAACATTGGCAGGAGAAGGGAGAAGGATTTTCTTAGAAGTTACATGTTTGTCAAGTTCTGCCTCAATGTCTTGCATTCTGTTACTGTTGTCTAGCGGATTTCATGAAACATCTGAGCGTGTACTAAAGGAAACATGATGCATTGATGGATATCATCTATGGTTAACAGATCAATTCTTCTCACATATTCCATTTGAATGCTCAATTCATCTTTTAAATCGGACAGGTGCTACTCTTTACTTGGAAACTCATCAAGAGTCTGGGGAAATGCAACCTTGAAATTCACATGAACTTCTTGAATCTTTTGATAAAGACTATTGCACTTTCCCATTGTTACCTGGATCACAGTGATTAATTTGGCACCGTAGTTCCTACAAAATTCCATGAAGGTTACATCTTCCCTAAAATTAGCTACAGATTTGAACGAGAGGTGCTTGGGGAAATCCACTTTCCCTTTTCTCCACTTCATATGTCTTAAATTATCCGCTTTTACCCATGTGTACTTATTTCTTAGCCTAACAGCTTTAGAGTTGATCTCCTTCATTCTGTCCAGCATGGCCTTTAGCCTGCAAATCTCTTTAGTAAGCAGTTCTTGCTTCTCATGCATTTGCTTAAGCATATCACAGGATTGATCATGAAAAGGAGTCATATCCATTGCTTTGTTGTTTGCTTGTTCTAGCTGCTCAGCCATCAACTACTTATCCTCTTCTAACTGCACAACTCTAGCTTTGGGATCATTCTTTTTTGCTTCAAGCACCATCATTTATACTGCCAGGTTTTCCTTTTCCTCCTCCAGGTGTTGATATTTATCTAACAACTCCTTATGGTTAGACAAAAGGTGATTAAATTTCTTCACCATGAGGTCCCTATAGGACTCCTCATTAGCTACGGTGTGTTGCAGCATACGAGCCCTTTTCTTGGTTGACTCGAACTCATTAACCATGCCGATTACATTGTCCTCACTTGCTTTGGTTTCTGCCACAACAGTAGATGCCATAGACACAGGAGCTTGATTTGTGTTCTGCATAACAGTAGTTTCCCATCGGGTGATGATGTCTGGCTCAAAAGGTCTCTTTAACCTTGTCTTTGACTTCAAGACAATGGACTTCCTATTCTTGTTGTACACAAATCTGTCCCATTTGGACACAGTGTGATCTTTTGATGGGGTGAAAGGAATCAGTGGAAGATTTTCTATAGGGATATTCTCTTCCGCTAGTGGGATCTGGACCACTTAGGATGATTCTACATCCATATCCTGCATATTAGAACCACCAACTTGTGCATCTTGATTGGATTTATTTTATTCCTCGGCTTTAAGCCATCTTTCTTCCTCTTCAACCCTTAGCTGATTTTTGACTACCTCCCTTTCTTCCTGCTCTTTAGTAGCTTGCTGCAATCTTGCTTCCTCTAACTCTTGATCCTGAATCCTTTGGGCTTCTTCTTCTTGCAGCCTAAGAGTTTCTGCCTCCTGAAGCTTAAGAGCTTCTTCCTGTTGAATCTTAAAAGCTTCTTCCTCCTCATTTCGCAACTTATCGGCAACTTCTTTCTGGATTCTGTCTGCTTCCTCCTTTAGCCTTTGCTCTTCATTGGCTAGATATTTTGTTTCTTCCTTCTTTGGCATATACATCAACACTCCCTTTCTTCCTACTCTTTACCAGCTTGCTGCAATCTTTTTCTTCCTCTAACTCTTGATCCCGAAGCCTTTGGGATTCTTCTTCTTGCAGCCTAAGAGTTTCTGCCTCCTGAAGCTTAAGATCTTCTTCTTGCTCCTTTCACAACTTATCGGCAACTTCTTTCTGGATTCTGTCTATTTCCTCCTTTAGTTTTTGATCTTCATTGGTTAGAGCTTTTGCTGCTTCCTTCTCTTTCCGCAATTTGACTTCTTTGGCATCTTGGACTGTGGTAGAGCTAGAGATAGCTCCACCATGGTGACGAAAAATTTGCAACTCAGTCATGTTACTAATTCCCCTGTATACTTCTTCACCATTATCATAGTAATGGGCATAATCAAAGTGAGCATACAACTCTCTACAATGTTCTGCAACTTTGATCCGCCTATCATTTCTATGAAATATTGCTTCCCCGAAGTGAAAACCCTTTAGCTCTTGAATGAACTCCTCAGCTGATGCAACCCTTGAGAACTTATAGGCTCCCACATAGAAAGGAAAAGGGGGAAAAGAAGCCTTCTTTAACTTATTCAAAAATACACCAACTCCATCAAGGAAAACTTGTCTGACTGCTTCTTTCAGGACTACGAAATCGGTAGCATATCTGGGCAAGATATATGGTGGCTTGGAGCCTCCATACATTCTGATATAAGTACCTTCTTCTGAAAAGTAGAAATCACCATAATTCTCCATAACTTCCATGGCGTTCTCTGATAAGTAGTTAGGTTCTTCATTAAACATTTGCTCATACAGAGGTATGATGAATTCTTCACAGATGAGTTTGAACTGCATCCTGTAATTTTTAGCCCACAATATCTTATAAGCAATATATACTGGGGTGTTGGATTGATCCCAAACGAAACCTAGCCTAGGGAAAGGGAGCTTTGCCAAAATGCAATCAATAAGATATGAAGACATGTAGAATTCTAACTTCTTTAGAGATAGTCCTTCTTTGGCTACGGCTACGGCGGATGATAAACTATCTGAGAGGATAGTTTCCCAATCAAAGACAGTTCCATTAAATGCCACGTAATGGATTATGGGGGCCCATTGTATCCTATAAACAGTTCCGTTAGTCATGCCGAAAATTCTACTTAACATAAGGGTGATCATCCGAAAAGGAGCCCTCGGGTTTTGAACTTCATATTCATCACTGTCTCTTTTCCTTAGCTGCTTTCCTATGATTAACAGCTTCTTAGCCATTTCAAAATTGTCCATCTTCCCCATCCATGCATCGTTCAGTGGCTGCTGAGAACGTGGTAACTTGTAAGATGCTACAATGTAGGCTGGATGGAACAAGGTGAATGCCTCTCCTTTGCTATCATACAACACTCTTGTTTCCGGGTTTGCATGCTCCAGGATCCATCCAATCACTTCTGAGCAAGGAAAGAGCTCAGGGCATGTGGAAGCTTTGGATATACCAGAGCTTCTGATATTTTGGTAGATGTGCTCTTCCTCCAAGAGTGCTCCTAGGATATCCTGGTCTCTGAGCATTCGGTAAACGTCTCCCCATTTGACTTTAGGAGGGACGCCTGTGGTGGGCTTGGTGTCCTCGAACAGAGTTTCAATTCTTGGCTGTGTTGGTTCTGGCTCAGATACCTTAGCTTTCTTTCTGCTACCCTTCAGCATTTCCGCTTAATCCTATCAAGCAACTATGCATGAATAGACATAAGATTGCAAAATAGTACATAGAATGGAGCAAGACGCAAGAGTGTTAAACATATGATTAGCATGATAATATGTAACACTGTCAAATAAAGACGGGAATCAAGATATTTTTTAAACAGAACTATACTTTTCCCTTTCATGACAAGTGGTTTCGGGGGAGGATGCTAACTGAATTTTAGAAGGGACCAGGTTCAGGATTTCCTCAGACAAAAGCGTGAGTGGGGCAATGGGTAAAGCTGTCCAGGAACGTTGAGTCCTGCAGGTTGAAGGGACTAGGGGAAAGCTGTGAGGGTCTACGACTATGAGTTATATGCTTGGGAATGGCCAAAATAACAACACACAGAGAACTTCTACAGGCCATGCAACTTATACGGTGACATTGATATCAAGAATGGCTTGACACAATTAAAAAGTTAAAACAAAAAAAACAGTGTTAGAACCACCTACCTGGCAAAAGATCGTTGGTCTCACGGAGGTTGACTAGGCTGCGAGTAAGTTGAGATGGAGTAGTCTAACACAGTCTTCAAACGACATTTCCACAGCATACAAACTCTACCAAGGAAAATACACAAAACCCGCCAAATCGCTTATATAAGGGCTGACACGTGCAGGTAATTAATAGGTTGGTGGAGGCTTTAAAATGGCATTAAAGGCGCGTACGGTGGGGTCCCCTTGGAACACTTGGCATTTAATCGTAACCTCCAAAATCGAAAGGAAAAGATAAGCTCACCCAACGTTGTGGTGAGAACTCGTAAGTTTCATCCACTGTTTCGGCGAAAGATGCTAATTTTTCCCGCTATTGCAGCGAGAACTCTTAAGTTCCACCCGGCATTGAAAGGATTTGCATTTTGAATAAAGCACCTACCCGTTGCGGCAGGGTTCAATAAGTTCGCCCGAAGCTGCGACGAGACTTACCGGGTTGATCTGACGGTCATTGGCTTTGAGACTTAATGAGAGACATGCGCCTGTCGCAGCAAAAGATTGGGAGTTGTTTCGACGTTGCGGCGGAACATCGTGAGTTCTTCCACCGTTGCGGTGGAACTTTCCAAGTTAGCCCGAAAAGGTGGCTTCGTGCCTTAGTAAAAAATAATGAAAATTAATGAAAACCTTCCGCCCGTTGCGGCAAGACTTCTTGAGTTGGTCCACCGTTGTGGGAAGACTCACCGAGTTTGCCCGAAGTTTCAGATGGACTAGGTGATTTTTCCTAAAAATTACATGGTCAAGAGACTTGATAAAGGGGCACTCATTGCGGTAGAATTTCATGAGTTCTTCCACCATTGCGGGTGAAAAGGACGAGTTCTTCCGCCGTTGCAGGTGAAAAACTTGAGTTTTTACTTAGAAGAAAAAGATCAACAAACTCAAAAAGGAATGACTTCTCTAGAAAAAAAACTAAGTATAAAAGACCTTCTAGGGAAAGCTTAGCTCCTAAGTAAACTTTCTAAAAAATAAAAGGAGGGGCCCCAATATCTACAAAAAATTTTGGGGGGGATTTTGCAGCAAAAACATGGCCTCGACTTGTCTGTTCGACTGAGGGTAGTATGGTGTTGAGTTTTCATGGAGAAAACCCAATCTGTCGCTCAACTCATCAATCATATGGTTCATAAACTAAGAACCATGGTTAGTAACTATCGCTTGAGGAACTCCAAACCGCGCTATTACATGGTTAAACATGAAGAGTGTGGCAATCTTGTCGTTGTTCATGTATGTAGGCATTGCCTCGACCCACTTTGTAAAGTAGTCCACAGCGACAATAACGTAACTATGCCCCCCGGTTGAGGTAGGCTTACAATGCATGAAATCCATGCCCCATTTAGCGAAAGGGCCAACGGAAATAACCAGGTGTAACGGGGTGGGATGGGTGCGCTTTTTCGTATGGAAATGTTGACATGGAGGAAATTTTTTTATGGCCTCTATACAATCTTTGAAGATAGATGGCCAATAATATCCTACGCGTAAAATCTTCTGGGTTGTAGCCATCCCAGAGAGGTGACCGCCACATGCCCCAACGTGACAGTCATTCCGAACGCGTTCAGCCTCATCATGAGTCAGACAACATTGAAGGATGGAATCGATGCCATGACGATACAACGTATCACCGATAATGAGATAGTACTTCACATGGTGGTGTATTCGACGACGGTCATCATGAGACAATTCGGGGTTGAAGCGTTGGGTTTGAAGATACAATGTGATATCTCCATACCACAAATCAGACGTACTGATAAGAAACAATGACTCATCTGGAAACGAGTCATTGGGCTCAGATTCTGCATCAATACGGGGAAGGTCACAAATGAGCTTAGTGAACACCAAAGACTTTTTCGACTTGGATTTTTCAAAAAGAAGATCGAATTCTTGTAGTATCACGATCCAGTGTGAATACTTGCCCCCAAGTACCTAATGAGTCAAAAGGTGGTACATGGGGTTCGAATTAGCGATGATAGTGGTGGTGTGGAGCGAAATGTAATGACGAAACTTCTGCATGGAAATGACTGCCGTGAGAGCGATCTTTTCAACATGTGAATAGAGAGTTTCAATGTCAATGACAACGGACATGATTAACCTCTCGAAATGTGAATTGAACAGCGCTGCACACAGGGTACTGAAGCACAGTCTTAATTTCGCTATGGCTTCAAGACACATACCACGCGAAGAATTAATTTGCTCTGTTGAGAATGCATTAACCTCCCTCCCCAATGACGTGGCAGAAGAGGTGAGACAGGAATGCATTGTCATTTTAAGACATGCCAAACCACTGAAACCGAACATAACTAAAGAGGAGGCAATAGCGTTGAGGGAGCTCAAAAAAAACAAAGACATCATGATTATGAAATATGATAAGGGGGATGCCACAGTAATACTAGACTCAAATGAATATGACAGAAAAATGTTGGGGCATCTCACGACAAGTGGATGTTATAAAAAAAAAAATAAAGACCCCAGCAATAAAATCATTAAAGAGATTTCTGAAGCAATTAAACACTCCACTCTAGATGACAGCATAAAAAAGAAGATTACTTCAAAGAACCCTATAATTCCCCGCATCTATGGACTACCCAAAATACACAAACAAGGTTATCCTCTCAGAGCCATTGTAAACACAATGGGGTCTCCCTCTTATAGATTAGCCAAAATTCTAGCAGAAAAACTCAAACCTCTTAGTGGACACTCACAATCTTACGTTAAAGACTCATCTAGCTTTGTGGAAAGCATTAAAACCATAAAACTAGAAGAGGATGACTTGTTATCTAGTTTTGACATAGTCTCCTTATACACTAACATTCATGTTGACGAAGCCATTAATGTCATTAGAAATCTCACAGACCAAGAAACTGCTGACTTAGTTAAAATTTGTCTGAAATCTACATACTTTAGCTTCAGAGGAGACATTTATGAACAAACCCATGGTGTAGCAATGGGCTCCCCACTCTCCCCGGTAGTTGCCAACATCTATATGGATTTTTTTGAAGAAAAAGCTATTTGGTCTTCACCTTTGAAACCAAAACATTGGAAGAGATATGTAGATGACACCCAATTCATATGGCAGCATGGAGACAATAAACTAAGGGAGTTCCTAGAACACATGAACAAGCAATCTAAGCATATTCAGTTCACAATGGAAACAAAAAGCAACAAATCGCTACCTTTCTTGGATATACTTCTATCTAAGAAGGATGATGGTTCCTTATCTCATGGAGTATATCGCAAGAAAACTCACACGGACAAATATGTTCAAGCCACCTCACACCATCACCTAGCTCAAAAGGCGGGCATCTTAAACACCGTTATTGTTAGAGCCATACATATCTCAGACATATATCACTTAGGTCCAAAACTTAAGCATCTAACAGAGGTTTTCAAGACAAATGGATACGACGAAAAACTAATTAAAAGATCCATTAGAAAAAGCAACAAGAAAAGACTGAAGACTAAGGACAACAACATCCCTTGCAAAACAATCTCTCTACCTTACATTCAAGGCACCACTGTCAAAGTTGCTAATATTCTACGTAAAATACTAATAAGGGTGGCTTTCTCTCCTCCTAACACAATAGGAAAACTTTTAGATCATGCAAAAGACCAATCTGATCCAAAAAAGAGGAAAGGAGTCTATATAATCCCCTGTGCCTGTGGGAAGGTCTACATCGGTGAGACAGGCCGCTCTATCTACACCATACTAAAAGAACATAGCGCTGTCATGGAAGAATAAAGAGCACTCACACACTTCTAAACACCATATCCACATAGAAGATGCAAAGGTTATTAGCAATGTTGACCATTATACCAAAAGACAAGTCCGTGAAGCTATCGAAATTGCCAAAAACCCTAACAATCTAAATCGAGACGATGGGTGGACCCTGAGCAGCTCATGGACCCCTATCATTAACCTAACCAAACCCAAAACATGAAAACATTACATTAATAATTTTTAAGTACATAATCATTCAATAATTTTACACAATAAAAAGTGTACAAAATTTTTTACATAATTAAAATTTTCTACATAATTAATTTTTTTTTATAACTTGCACGGTTATGTTACAAATATTAATGATGTATACTTTATTAATGTTAAAATTTCTCTTAATAAAAATTTTGCATAATAAAAATTTTACATAATTAAAAAAAAAAATTCAATTAAAAATTCCTACATAATATTATTAAGCTTACATAATTAAAATTTTTACATAAAATTATAAATACTAATATATAAATTATTCTTATAAAAATTAAAATTACATAATTAAATTTTTTTACACAAAATTGTTAATCTTACATATTATTAAAATTTTACATAGTATAAAATTTGACATAATTTTATTAATCTTAAACAATTAAGTTAAAAACTTTACATAATATTATAAAGAAATTTTAACGCATAATGTGATGATTATAAATATTAGTATAATAATTTTTACATTTATAACATACTAACTAAAATATAGAATTATCATCTCTTGCCGACACACATTAGGTTTTTCTGCCAAAACTTACAAGAAGATCATTATTAATAGGTTATGAGAGCTTCAAATTTCTTCAAGATTTCTATCTTCCTGAGGATGGGCTATACTATTTAGCCCGAAACATCGAAATTTCAAATCTTTACACAGGTTTCCAAATTGCTTCAAATGAGACCTTTGTTGGCATAGTATATCACATGTTTTTGGGCGTTTTGGTCTTCCTGCACCAAAACCATGGCGATAGTGGTGTCGGAAGCTGTGAGATATAAAATGGAATCTCGATAGTAATTCGGCGGTTGGATCACAGGGGCATGAGTGATGGCATGTTTCAAACTTTCGAAAGATTGTTAAGCTTCATCATCCCAAATGAACGGGACGTCCTTTTTCATCAATCTCATATAAACCTGTGTCTTCTGTGCAAAATTACAAACAAAACACCTTAAATAAGTCGCACGTCCTTGCAGACTCTAAGGTTCTGTAATATTAGTTGGAGGTGGAAGAGAGACTATAGATTCTACCATCAAGGGATCAATGCAGATCCCATCTTTTGAGACGATGAACCCTAAGAGGCGTCCAGAATCGACACAAAAAATACACTTATGAGGATTCAAACGGATATTATATTGTCTGCATCTAAGGAAAACGACTGTCAGATGATCTAAGTGGAGCTCACACTGCTTCGAGTGGGCAGGGAGGTCATCCAAGTAAGGTTCCACAAAGTCCTTCACATCGTGGAAGGCATACGACATGGTCCACTGGAATGTGGCAGCAACATTTTTAAGACGAAACGAAAGTTTACGATATGCAAATGTTTCCCAAGGGCAGATGAATGCAGTCTTGTGTTGGTTGGCGGGGTGGACCTCAATTTGGTTATACCCGAAAAAGCCATCCATGAATGAAAAAATGACACTTCCAGCACAATTGTCGATAATTTGGTCAATAAAGGGAGTCGGGTAGTTGTCCTTGCGACAAGCTTTATTGAGATCTCAATAGTCGACATAAATTCGAATGGTACCCTTTTTTTTAGTAACAGGGACGACATTGGAGACCCATTCTGTCAATGGGATAGGGTAAATGAAACCGGCCTTCAAGAGTTTCTCAATCTCTGCCTTGATTGCCGCAATCTTCCTAGGATGTACCGGTCGCAGCTTTTGGCGGATGGGTTTGATGTCGGGATAGGTTTTAATCTCATGTAAAACAATGGAGGGGTCTATCCCAGGAATCTCCTCGTAGGTCCAAGCGAAAACGTCTCGAAATCGCTTGAATGAGGCCGTACAAGCAATGACTTCTTCAGGGGAACACTTCTGGCCTAAATGAATGTGTTCCACTACACCGGGGGTAACCGAAATGTCTACCGATGTGGTGGGTTCAATGTTGGCGAGGTTGCCTTCGGAGTCTGTTTGACACGTAAGTATCGTGGACTGAGACCTAGAGTAGATATCTGGTGTCATGATGGTGTGAATGCTATTCTCCACAGTATCTAGCATGGGAAAAAAAGATGAACAATGATGGAGGTCTTCCCACGGAGGATCATCTGCGCTCATGATTTCCATAATGGACTCGTCAGAATGAAAAGTCCATAGCAGAGGATCTGATGATGTCCATTGTAGAGAACAGGAAATGGAGGCCACAGCTAAGTGGTCCTTAGATGATGATTGGATAGCCTCGTACATGAGTTCAGCGGGTGATAGAGGCATAGTGTCTCCAATCAGGTGTGTGGTGGATTCAACATGTACAAGCCATGAATCAGTGGAGTTGGGGATGGATGTAGTCTATGAAGAGATCATGTTCACCATGGCAACATGATTTGGGGGATCCGAAGTAGGAAAGACACCCATAAGGGATGAATCCTTAAGGAGGCCAACCCCCACACTCTCATACTTCTACGAAGATTGTCCAATTGAAGGAACGTTATCACCTGGGTGAGAAGTGGTGTCAAGTGTGCAGAAACCCAGTTGGTCGACTATGACAATTTGGCCTTGATGGGGGAATTGTACTATGCGAAAGACAGATGATGCAACCGCAGTCATGGCGTAAAACCAATTACGACCAAGTAGAATGTTATAATCCAACGAGGCAATGACTACCTCCACGTTAATGGTTGTGGTATTTCCCCCTAGCTCGACTGGTAAAGCTTGTAACAGCCCATGAGGTTGAAAGCCACGTCGTCGAAGGCTCTCAAAATAGTAGGAGAACGGTTCAACTCGGGAGAACCAATGGCTCTCCAATAGGCGATCGACACGACTGACGTAGAGGCTCCTTCGTCCAAAATGGTACGATGGATTATATTCCCAACAATGTTTGTAGCAACTTGAAATGCTAATTGATGGGAGAGCCTCGGTTTGAAATACTCTAGCCGAAACATAATGGTGTTCGATGAATGCGGGTCAACTGCATCGATGGCAGCAAGGAGAGTCTTGCGCTGATTTGGACAGTTTTGCAAGACCTTGAGCATCGAGATAGCACAAGGAGCTTGTGCTAGGTCTTCTACAATGTTGTAGTTTTGCACAGCCTGAGCATTGGGATTAAAAACTGATTTTCTAATCGTGCTCTTGGGTGGATGCAACACTGACTCAAGAGAGGACTTCTCTATGGTGAGAGGTGCAGCCGATACAGTGGCATCAGGCATCGAAGTGGAATCTTTTTCAGTATTACTTCCAACGGGTTCCTTAGCTAGAACAGAGTCATACGAACGAGAACGGGTGTTCAAGTTGATAGTCTCATTATGTACCATGAGAACATGTTAAGATTCAATATGCTAAGATAGAAAATATCAGCATTATATTTCATTTCACAACAATAGCATATACAGGATCGCTGAGGAAACAACAAGCACAGCATAAACACAAGAGACATAGATTTATCCTGGGAAACCCTCATGGGGTAGAAAACCCAGCAAAGCTTCCTCAATATAGATGACCATCAAATACAAAGATTTAAACCAAAGACATGACCTCCTCCTCCTCCATAGCATACCTCTCCCTCACAAGTGCGCTACTTTCCGAGTGAGTGAATGTGTGTTAAATGAGGAACACACCTCCTCTATTTATACACATCTCTGACTTTTATTTTATATTAACTAGGTCGGCCCCAACTTTACCACTCGGTTAAACACCCCATTACAACTGACTAGGCCGACCCCTCTAGGGTGGTCTAATAACCCTTTGACCCACATAACACATACAGGGCCGACCCCCACAAGGGAAGTCTAATAATCCAAGTTACCACATTCCGGCGGAGGAATAAACATCTCCGGGTATACAATAAGATCTTCACGGAGGAATGAAACATCTCCGGAATAATAAAGTACAAATATAATATTCTTTGAAGTTACAATATTTCAACACTCCCCCTTAATGAGAAGGATATTATAACAACATCTACATGAGTAAGGAGTCATCAACATCATACATGATACATCTATAAATCATTGGAAGCTTTCTCAACATCATCAATAACTCAAGCAGTTACTGGAACATCTTCAATATTGGAACACCAACATCTTCAGTACTGAGTCTTCATATTCTGCAGCACTCGAACAGCTACAACAACATCAACATCATCATCTAGATCCTCATGATCATCAGCATCGTCATCACACGATCATCAGCATCGTCATCATATGATCATCAACATTGACTAGCATCTGGATCATCTTGATCTACAGCATCTGGATCATCTCGATCTACAGCATCTGGATCATCTCGATCTACAGCATCTGGATCATCTCGATTTACAGCATTTGGATCATCTCGATCTACAGCATCTGGATCATCTCGATCTACAGCATCTGGATCATCTCGATTTACAGCATTTGGATCATCTCGATCTACAGCATCTGGATCATCTCGATCTACAACCTCTGGATCATCTCGATCTACAACATTTGGATCATCATCCCAATCTACAACATCTGGATCATATCGATCTACAGCATCTGGATCATCTCGATCTACAGCATCTGGATCATCTTGATCTACAGCCTCTGGATCATCTCGATCTACAGCATCTGGATCATCATCTCGATCTACAACATTTGGATCATCTCGATCTACAGCATCTTCTGCAATACACACGATCATATTATAGGATGATCAATCCCGCTCTCTTTAGGACATAGGTCCATGGATGATACAATCCAGTTCAAGTTCCAGGATGTTCAATCCTTATCACTTTAAGATAGATCTCATGTCTAGGGACGATGCAATCCCGATCAACTTCCAGGAGGATCATTCCTTATCACTTTAAGACAAGTCTCATGTCTAGGGACGATGCAATCCCAATCACGTACCTTTTGAACCGAGGTCCAAGGACGATGCAGTCCTATCACATACCTTTTGAACCGAGGTCCAGGGATGATGCAGTCCTATAATTCAATTCTTGGAGACATCTGTCTACAGATCAATTCAAGGGACCTACGTCTGGGGATGATGCAATCCCCATTCTTGAAGACATCTTGTCTACGACTCAATTCAAGGGACCGAAGTCCGGGAACGATACAATCCCCATTCTCGAAGAAATCTTGTCTATAGCTCAATTCAAGGGACCGAATTCCGAGGACGATACAATCCCCACCTGTCCACCAAGGACTTCATTCTCGAAGACATCTGTCTATGGATCAATTCAAGGGACCGAAGTCTGGGGATGATACAATCACCACCTGTCCACAAAGGACTTCATTCTCGAAGACATTTGTCTACGGATCAATTCAAGGGACTGAAGTCTGGGGACGATACAATCCCCACCTATCCACCAAGGACTTCATTCTCAAAGACATATGTCTATGGATCAATTCAAGTGACTGAATTCCAGGGATGATGCAATCCCCACCTGTCCACTAAGGACTTCATTCTTGAAGACATATGTCTACAAATTCTTTTAGAACATGTGTTCAAGGATGATTCAATCCCCTTGTCAACTTAGACCCTATCTAAGGACCATCCACCAACCTCTCTGTCGGCATTACCAATATAGGTATCCTCATCAATACATGTATACATATCATCAATAAAGGTATCCTCATCATCGACTTTACTGTCAATGCGAGCAATCTCATCATCAGTGTCTACATCACTCCCTATTTTGAGGAGGGTCCTACGAAGCTTGTCTCGAAAATACTCAAACTTTTACTTGAGGTAGAGGTTTGGTTAGTACATCGGTAACTTGTTCATCAGTGTCTACAAATTCGAGTTTTATAGTTCCTTTCTGCACCATATCTCATATATAGAAATATCAAATCTCTATGTGTGTTGACTTATCATGGAACACTAGATTATCTGCCATTTTGATACAACTCTGGTTGTCACATAGAATCACAGTGGAGTCCACCTCTAAGTCAAACAGTCATACCGCTTTACAACTAGCAGAGAAAGCAACTATATATATATATATATATATATTCTGCTTCAGCTATGTTGAGAGCCACACTAGACTAATTCCTGCTAAACCATGAGATCATGGCAGATCTCATACAATAACATCCTCTCAATTTGCTCTTCCTGTCTGATATACTTCCTGCTCAATCAACATCTGTGTAGACATATAATCTGAAGTCATGATCTCCAAGAACCAAAGTCTAACGTACCCTTTAGGCACCTCATCACATGCTTTGCAGCTATCAGGTGAACACATCTAGTTTCCACTAGATACTGACTCAAGGTGTTCACAGCAAGGCATATATCTAGCCTGGTATTCGTCAGATACATCAACGACCCAATAATATGTCTGTACAGAGTCACATCAACTAACTCTGATGAGTCATCAGCTAATAACTTCAAGTCGGAACCCATGGTTGTACAGATCAATTCTTCTCAAGATTTTCACAGCATACTTTCCTTGGTTGAGAAAGATTCCTTCTAAGCCTTTTCATACTTCCAGCCCTAGGAGGTAATGCATCAATCGGAGATCATTCATCTCGAACTCTGTAGCTAGCTTCTTCTGGATTTCCATGATCTGTTTCTCATTCCTTGTTAGAAAGAGATCATCCACATACAATAATAGTATCATCCATAACTTTTAAGGTAAAGGTTAGGAACAGCTTTATTTCTGGTAAAGCCCAAGTTTGTCAAGAAACTACCAATTCTCCCTCTGTGACTAAACATCATTCACACTCTGCATTGAATGATCTTCTGCATATCTATCTGTGCCATCTCTCGACAGATGGGTCTACTGATATGAGTCTCGATATCATTTGAACTCTATGGTGAGTTCCTTCTTGCATCCATTCCATTTGTATATAGAAACCATATTCAACCTTGTAGCAAAGGTTGAGATCCACATCACCCATGGTGATCATTAAGCTCATCAATTAACTATCAATCCTGGGTACCCGTATAGAGCTTTCTTCAATTGAATCCTGGGAGTTTTCGCACTTCTTCTTCAATCACACCATTGAGAGAACACTATTATCTAGCTACTTGGAGCAAACATCTCGTCATGATTCTCTTCCTCTTCTTAAGAGAATCTTCTAGCCATGAGCCTTCTATATTATGTTTGATTTGTAAATCTTCTTGTTGAACATCCATCACTTGTTCGGTGTTCATCATTCTTCATGATCTTTCCTACAAATCAAAATTAAGCATATGATTAGTAATACTTCATAATCATCAAATCATGTTGACATGATAACTTATTATGCATATAGATATGATTTAAATAGTTATGCTACTATCTTGACCAATACTTTGGCACAAAACTTTTCCATGTCCTATATGCATACAGTGGCTATCTAGATGCCTTCCATATCTACCAAAACATACTATCGAGAGCGTGCACAGCTCTCAGCATGTCAGCAAAGAGGTTTCATTCTAGACAATCAACAATGGAATGTTTGTCCAACTTACCAATCACATGCATATTAGTAGTATACTGTTCAATGCTATATGAATGTTTACACTCAGCATGATATATTCTAGGAATACAAATATGCATACAACTATTACAAGCAATATCATTTACTATTTCAGAGATTCAAATAACAACTCAAATACTTATCTTTTATGTTTGTGTAGTTTCCTCCTGCTTGATCTTCTCTATATGTATTTTGAACTTCTATCATTTTGTACCACTGTGCATGCTCAAGTGTGCACTAGTGTCATCCTCATGATCTCATACACAAACATACATTCATTAGCATAATATCAATATTATCAAAACATTATAATTCTAAATAATCTTGAATATGTATGGTCATGATCATTCAATACATGGGTGTACTAAGATCCTAGCACAAAGTAGGATTCTAACTTGACATAGGAAAATATACCTAGATTAGTATACCTGCTTAGTTATGTCTAACATACCTAAACAATATCTTCTTTGTTCTCTTCAATGATTTAGAGATCATGTGCTAGAACCTGCATATCTCATAGGTTAAGCATAACAAAGTCATACATACCTCATAAGTAGGACTTCTATGTGATCAAAGATTATGGATGAGTCTTTGTCTTCATGTCGTCATGGTCGTGGAACTTGATTTGTCTTTCATGATGTACCTGTATCTTGTTAGCAGACAACATCAACCTCATACAACACTACAATGCATTAGTACAATCCTATAGTCTTAATCAATGAATGTCTTCTATCATTCACATGCATTCATACTTTTACTAGGATGATAGGACAATTCTAACATTAATCAAGATTGTACTAACCTAAATAATATGAAGACAAACATATTATGAACTTAATCAAGAATCATATTTCAAGAAATACCTGTATCTCCGTAAGTCATACTTGTCGAGATTTCTTGTAGTCTTCTTATGTAAGGCCTTAGCCTCAACTCCCCCTAAAACTGGATCTGAAGCTCGATTAGGGTTTCTTAGAGAAACCCTAAAAATTCAATCTTTGACTTTCACACTTCTGAATGGATGGAAAGATGTGTCTTGCTGAGCTGATCAAACTTGCATACTTTAATTTTGAAATCTCCAAAATTTGACTCCTCAAAAATTATCCTTGAAACTTCTGGATCTTCTGGACAGGATCCCGAACTAGGGTTTGATGGATCCCACCCTTCTTCCCAATCAAAAGGTTCGATCCAAAGCTCTAAACTTTTAATTTTCCAAGGAGCTTCTAACCGTGGTCACAGACTTCAAAAATTCCAACTTTTACAGAAGCCCTAATTTTCACCTTTCTAATCAAAATCCCAAACTAGGGTTTGATCAACCCCATTATTTTGACCAACAAAAAATTTTGATCTTGGTCTCTAAATTTTGATTTTGATGAGTAGCATCCATCCATGGTCTCCGATTACAGAAATTCCAACTTTCTCTGAAACCCTAAATTCCGGAAGCCATGAATGAAAGTGCTAAAAAATAATTCTATTTTGACAGAAATATGTACCTGATTTTTTCTGCTGTAACTCCGAATTTTTTGATCCACAAGGTCTGAAAAATTCTTTTGTCGTATCCTGACCTGTCATCTTTCCATCCCTACAAGTATGACCTCAATTGGATTCTCTGAGAGCGATTTATTCCAAGTGTCGCAACGTGACCTGTTTATGGGATAAAACAGGAGAGCAAACTTGTACGGCGTTCCACATCTCACTAGTTCAACTTAGGCCTCTGAAAAAGTTTCTTGTGATAGTACAGTCTGTGCACTACCTGTCACTTTTTACGAAATTTCATTTGGAGCTTCCTATCCCAAGTTATGACATTTTTTCCTAGGTCACCTGATTACGACTGAGATATGGAAGAGGCAGAAACCGTAACTTGTACTGATCATAACTCACAAATTACAACGAATATGAGGGTTTCCTTTGGACACAAGGTACATGGGGATGTTATCTATGACCTGTAAACTTTTTAGATCCTGCACCTCTGCCAAACTGGATTTATAGAGAAAGTTCCACGATGACTGTATTTGCTATATAAAACCCTAACCTTCAAATTGTCGCAAGTGCCATACATTGCCTTCCTTCAGGTTAGCTCTGATACCATGTTAAGATTCAATATGCTAAGACAGAAAATATCAGCATTACATTTCATTTCACAACAATAGCATATACAGGATCACTGAAGAAACAACAAGCACAGCATAAACACAAGAGACACAGATTTATCCTGGGAAACCCTCATGGGGTAGAAAACCCAGCAAATCTTCCTCAATATAAATGACCAGCAAATACAAAGATGTAAACCAAAGACATGACCTCCTCCTCCTCCATAGCATACCTCTCCCTCACAAGTGCGCTACTTTCCAAGTGAGTGAATGTGTGTTAAATGAGGAACACACCTCCTCTATTTATACACATCTCCGACTTGTATTTTATATTAACTAGGTCGGCCCCAACTTTACCACTGGGTTAAACACCCCATTACAACTAACTGGGCCGACCCCTCTAGGGTGGTATAATAACCCTTTGACCCACATAACACATATAGGGCCGACCCCCACAAAGGAAGTCTAATAACCCAAGTTACCACATTCCGACGGAGGAATAAACATCTCCGGATATACAATAAGATCTTCATGGAGGAATGAAACATCTCCGGAATAATAAAGTACAAATATAATATTCTTTGAAGTTACAATATTTCAACAGAACATGTGCATTGGTGGATGCTTCTCCTTGGGAAGAAGAAGTGTGAGCGATCGACTGTTGATTTTGAGCAGGGAAGGGATCGTTGAGAACTGTGGGTGTGGGTCTACCCTTAAGAAACTTTTGAACTTCATCTTTATGGGGGCACTCTTTAAAAAAGTGACAATCACCACACAGTAGGAAAGGATACTTCAACTTCCTTTTCTATTTGGTATCATCAAGGGTGATCTTTTGTTCCTACTGGGTGGAAGATTTCTTAGGTTTCCCCTTATTCTTCTTCTTACCACCAAAATTTTGAGGTGAAGCTGATGAAACAAAATTCACTTCTTCAGTGACAACAGGAGTGGATGATTTGGTGGTGTCGTGACCAGCCTGTGTTGGTGACGGGTAAGAACCCTGGTAGTTTGACGAACCAACAGTTTGAGTGGAAGGCTGGGTATGAAGGGATCCAATGATGCCATCGGCTTGGGGTCCCTTGGGTGGTTTCGCGGGGTCGTAAGTGTTGTGGGGTGCATTGGGAAGAGTATCAAACAGTGTGCCAGATTGGGCATAGACTGAGTCTCGCAAATGGGCATGAGCGATGGCTTGTTTCTCAGTGACAGCGCCACCCATGGAAACATCTCGTGCTATGGTTAGGATGAGACACTTCGTAAACCAGTCTGCTAGGAGTTGATCTGGAATAGGAGCCTTAATGAGACGTCATCTCCTCTGCCACTCATGTATATGATCTGAAATATGAGTAGCAGTATTTTGAAAGAGCGAGGTTAAAAGTTGTGTACCAGTTTCATACCGTATAGGAAGCTGGAAATGAGTCAAAAAATTCATAGCAAGAGAACAAAAATCAGGAAAAGAATGAGCTGGTAATTCAATATACCACTTGGCAGCCGAACCAGTGAGAGTCCGTTGGAATAACCAAAGACGGATCGAGTCGTCCATTAGGGAGTTGGATGAACACCATAAGTGGTATGTCATCACGTGGTTTTTAGGATCCTCACCCAGCTTACCATCAAAGTTTGGGATATTTGATGGAAGTTTTATCGGAATGGGTGGCCAATTAGTTCCATTATAAATGGGGTCATTAGTTAAACGAGACAGGTCAGGTAGATCCAAAGTAGCCAAAAATGGTAGCTACGGATTAGGCTGCAAGTACTGATAGTACGGATAAGGTGTGTAAGGACTTGGGGGACCTTGTATTGACTTACCATAGGGTGTTCCAGGAGGAAACTGGTCGTAGGGTTACTAGCCGCCCGGGCCAAATGTAGGTCCGCTGCCATAATAAGGTGGTCCATAACCATAATAAGGTGGCCCGTTACCATAAGGCGGGGGCCCTCCTCTGCCTCCGGGAGGGGTTGGGCCGCTTCCAAATGTTGGGGGTCCGCCACCACCTCCAGGGTAGGATGGGCCGCCACCACCTCCACAGAGAGGAGGTGGTGGTCCACTACCACCACTGGAATAGGATGGGCCTCCACAACTTCTGTCGGGAGGGGGTGGTGGGCCACCACCGCCACTGGAAGGGTAAGAGCCTCCTCCACCACCTCCACCATAGTAGGGTGGGGGTCCACCACCACCACCACTAGGATTAGAAGGTCCTCCACCACCACCACTGGGATCAGGTGGTGCTCCTCCGCCACCAGGATGAGATGGTCCTCCCCCACCTCCGCCAAGAGGATGGGATGGTCCTCCACCACCTCCACCAGGGGGGGTGGGCCATGATGACTGAAATAAGGTGGTCCTCCGCCAGAAGGTATAGATCCACCTCCTCCAGAGTTATGTGGGGGCCCGCCGCCTCCAATGGGAGGTGGGGGTGGACCAAACGGGGGTGGAGGGACTTGCGAGACTGTAAGTGGGGGTCCATGTTGTAAAAAAAATTGTTTTCCCCATAGAGTGTAAGGATTACCGGGGTAGGGTACCCCGTAGAGTGCATTTTCGGGATTAAGTTGACCCGACAGAGGGTTAAGATGGCTGGGATATGCTTGACTCGATGGAGGTTGAATTACATTGGACGGTCCCCCGACATGGGATAGTCCTGAGGTGGAAGGTCCAGGAGGTAAGGAATTTCCAACGAAAGGCCCAATGGGAACTCCTGCTGCAGGATTATGGTTAAGAGATGGGGGTTTCCCCCCAGTAACAACTTGCTGACCACTAGGTAAAGGTTGACCCAACACTGGTTGTTGATTATTCACCATAGGATTTCCACTACTCGTAAAGAAGGTAGGTGGTAAAGAGTATCCTCCCCTCAAAGTTTGGGGTGGGGGAGGGGAAGGTGACGTAAGTGTGGTAGCCACGGGTGTGTTGGACTGCTGTCCTTCAACAGGTTGGGCAGTGGGAGGTACCGAACTGGTCTCCTGTCTAGGAGAAACATGTGCTGGGATGGATGGTTGACTAGTTTCAGTAGTGGTCATGTGTTGCGTGGATGATTCTGGTGACTCAAAAGATAAAACACGAATTAGGATTGGTTGGTAAGAGTATAACAGCGGGTCTTCTACCCTTTGCAAAAGACTCTGTCTTCGAAGTTCATCACCTCTAACACGTAATCATGAATGGGTGCGAAGATTTCTTTTGGGGTAGGCCAACTGGGTGGGGGTGCAATGGCAAAATGGGCCACTGGGTGACCGGAAGAATATGTCCAATAAGCTACTGCAGGACTAGTAGCTGCTGTGGGGTTGTCCTGGGGTTGATTTATCCATTCCAACAATCCAGGCTCTCTTGGTGCAACGGGAGGTGAGTCTTTTGAAGTGGGGATTTGTGCTTCTTCACCCTGCAGGGGATGAGAGGCGGGTGAATCTAGAGGAGTGTGTTGAAACAAATGTCCTCCAATATTCAAAGTGGGGTTTTCCACTTCATGTGACCTGACCCTGGCTTTTGGATCCATCCTTACCCTCGAAATTACCTCCTGATTAAGGGGATATTCGGGTGGCAAATTCTGAATCCTACAAGACCTTCTCCAAGGAAAGTCAGCCAGAGTGACTGAAACAAAAAGTTTCTCCTAAGGCAAGCTAAACGAAAGAAAAGCAGACCAGAAAAACGCTACACAAACTAAGGCCACAAGCAAACTTATGTTATAAGAGTGGATTCAACGGTTTGGAACCTCACAAGATTGTCAAGGCTTCGCAACTCGCGATATACTGCAGGGTCCAACAATATGACGCGACAAGGAGGATTGGGACTGTACCCTTGCCCGCATACCTAATTACCTGGATAGCACGTGTGTAGTATCTCCCCGAGTGTTGTTCTCGGTGTATTGCTTCGCCAAGAAGGCCAAAATGTTAACTCAGTTGGTTTTAGGAATCCTATGGGTGTCTCCCAATATACACAAGGTACGTGGGAGCTCAAATCCATAGTGGTGTTGTCTAATGCACAACCGTTCGGCAAGAGACCTTTCGATATACTACCGAGTACATGATACACCCTTCGATATACGCGAAGTACTCAAGGTGACTTGGTGGGTACGTGAAGGAGCTCGATATACCGATAAGTACGTGGAAGACTACACTACCCCCAGGATACGGTGCTAGCAAATAATGACAGCTGCCATGCTTAACGACGCCAGAACACGTCTCTAACTTACACACAAGTTTCTAAATATTTTACCCTATTTATACCGTTAATTTTATCTGGACGGTTAGGTGAATGCATGAGGTGAGTACATAATCGTAAACATAATGCAAGCCCTAACTACGTGCACAAATACACTTTTCTTTCAATGAACTCTATGTATGGGAAGGAGAAAATTTTTATTTTTCTTTCCAACAATTTACCCAGAGCAATGCAATGCAAGAGAATACCAAATCTACCAAAAAATGACTATGAAGTATTCTTTTTCCTTTTCAACAAAACGCAAAAAAATTTCACTACACTACTACGCCAAATCAAAGCATGTTTTTCTTTTTCTTTTGTCTTTTCAAAATGAAAATTATGTTAAGTAATGAAAAGAGAGAATTTCTAAGGTATGCAAACTTTTCACTTCCACTATGATGGCCTAAAAGCACAAAAACCAAAAGATACAACGCAATTTCCAAAGCATGAAATTACTTTTGCAAAACTTGATCTATATTCAAATTTTTCAAGAAGATGAGCAACTCATAATTCATGAAAAACATAAATAATGCAATTTTCTTTCAACTTTTCCAAAATATTTATAAATGAAACATTCCAATGCATGTACAATTCTTCAAATGATCTTGAAAAATAATGGAAATGAAGTACTTTTGATCTTTCAACGAGTGCATCAAAATGACAATTTGATAATAACTATGCTTTTAAACATGAATACTTGAACTGGAAAGATGACTCGTAGCACTCTAATAACTCAGAAAATCTCAAGAAGAGATGAGCACACAATGGACTGAAAATACATACAAACACTCAAAATCAATCAGCAACAAGCAAGACTAAAAGCAAGCAAAACTCACAAAATGAATGCAAGTGAGGTCTGGAAACTGATCCAACACAATGATCAGATCTGGAAAGGAGAGGAGGGAATGCAAGGGTGAGTGGATGCAGGTGGGGGAGACAAGAGTGTCCGCCACTACCAAATCTTAGACTTGTCCAAGATGGAACCCAAAACAACTCCAACAAAACCAAACAACTCAATCACACAAAGAAAAAAGCGATCTCTGACTAGATCATCCAGTATAGAGGGAGTCTGCATACAAACCAAACTCACAACAAAACTAGAGAGGGCATGTTTGTATGGAAAAAATGGTAGATCAGCGCACCCTGTGCATATACACAGTGCGACATCGCAGTTCAGCAATGTGGGGAGTGAGATGGTGTCGCGGTAGACCAATGGAAGGGCTGCGATGACTGACTAACAGGAAAAGAACAAAGATCAAAAAACACACAGTGTCGCTTTGGGTACACTGACCAGATGCGACAGGCAAGATCTTAGTTCAAAAATGAACCAATTCTCCAGATAGTGAGCATAAAAGGGTCTGTAAATGAGAAGTACAAACTCAAAGGAAGCTAATCAGACTCTTCAAAGTGAAGATTTGATGGTGAAATCCACTTCAAGAAGGAAATGACAAAATGATATGGCTTGGCAAGAAATCAACTGAAAAATGACATCCAAATTGTCAACTATAAAGAAATGTTCTCTCCCCAGTATGGTTGCCATATTTGTTTGAGGGACAATCTACCGAGAGCGGACTCAAGGCCTAATCTCTGTAGCTTAACATAAGTCTAGAACAAATAGGACAGAACACAAAATACTTTCCTAGATCAAATAGAAGTGCAAATGGAAGGATAGATCGTTTACCTTGGATTTGCAGATCCCTTTCTCCTTCATTGATCCAATTCTCTAGCGCTACCAGATCTTAAACGGTTATACCCTGTTGAACATATAACAAACCAAGAATAATGAAAGCATACATTTCATATGATAGATCTAAGTTAATAGTTAAGGAGGAAAACTCTAAACATCATCAATGTGACAACATTTATGGAAAGCAATTGTATTAACTGTATTGAAAAGTGGAGAGTACAATAGAAAAGAGGATTACAACCATTTCCTTAACGTTGCAAGCTCCTTCCGACAAGCCATGCCAAAGCTCCTACTAGAAGTGGATGTCTCCCACACTAGAGTACTAAATCTATTGAGCCTAATTTCACCAGCATAAGAGTACCATAGACTTCCTCCCTTTAGAGAGGGGTAGAGCTTCACTTATATAGGGCTAAGTGGATAGGATATGGATAGGGTAGGTTGATATATGGTAGGAGAGAGATAGGGGATCTTTCCAAGAGGTTAGGAACCAAAGGCCAGCTCCTCAAATAGGTCAGGGATAGGGATTCAAGTCAGCAACCTTCGAGAATGAGCACGAAGAAGCTATTTTTTCCCATTAACTGACTTCGTCGCACCCTTTAATGGAGCAAGGTGCGATGTCGCAAGTTGCATGAGTGCATCCTGCGATGACCTCTCAAAACCTATCATAAATGTAGTGGTGTCCTTTCCAGGTAAATGACTTAGCCAATGGAACTTTAGGGATGTCTACATTGAATCTAATGGTGGTAATATTTTAGGTGTAACATTTCCCAAAACATAATTTGACATAATAAACAACATTTAACATACAAAATAGAAAAATTCCATAAACTTCAACAACACGTAATTAACCCATATACGTAAATTATTTGAAGATAATAAAAGGAAGAAAAAATATAATTACTACATACCTTATATATTTGATCATTTTGATATTCTTAATCATCTTCTTCTTCCAACTCAACACCTGACATATCATCTAATTCATAATCGATGACCAAAGGATTAACCATGTCAATATCATCATCAATGTCTCTTTCGATTGTATCATTTGGTTCAATTTCTTCAAGTTCTTCTGACACTTTTGGTTCAAATTCTTCAAGTTCTTCTGACACATTTGGTTCAACTTATTCAAGTTATTCATATGACACATATACTACATCCTGCTCAAACTATGCATCATCTTATTCTTCAATATCAAGTAATTCTTCATGTACATGATACTTTACAGGACTTCCTCTTGGATCGTATCTAACAACAGATGACCAAACCACTTTACTTGGAGCCTTTGAGTAAAAGACATGTTCACATTGGCTTGGAAGAACATAGGGATTTGTTCCTAGCTCAACCATCCTCGTATTAACCATAGTAAATCCATTATTTTTTTCAATATTAGTTCTCTCAGGATCACATTCATTCATTCGTAACATGTACCATTTGACGTCAAACAAAACTATTTTGAAGGATCCAAAGTCACACTCAATTATATCATCCAAATACCCATAGTATATATTTTCATAGTTTTCTCGGTGTATGTCACTCCTAGAGGAAACATTAATGACCCAGAACACTGTAGTTATCCCACAATCATAAGTTTCCCTCTTTCCATCTAACTTTTTAATGTGAAATTTATGACCATTGCACCACATAGCCTTTTGGTGTTTCAACTACAATATGTCGGACACGTAAAAATGCATTGCCAATTAACAATCATATTAACATAACTTGGAAAAGTATCACGTGCAGAAAAGAAACACACCGAGCACATTAATATGATAAAACAAAAGTTAATATTCTCGCATATTTATCTTTCAAACCATATGCTAAATCAATTTCCCTCTACGTAAAATTAGTATCTTTATCAAGATGAGCTCTTTTAACCAATTTAGACACCCCTTCCCATGATAACATTCCATAACGGTGTTTACATCTTTCAATCCATGCGTTCATCTAATCAATATTGTTTGCAATTTATAAATGTATAGCATCCCACTCTCAACCACCTGTATGAAAAAACAATAATTCGCCAATAACTATATATCATGCTAAAAAAGTACGATATAGAAAAAAGGTACAATATACCAATAATAAGTACAATATACAAAAAAAACCTTAAGTCAAATGTATTATAAATCTCCACCATCTAATTACCTTTCACCTACTCATTCTACTTTCCCCCAACATGTCCTCCCCTTGAAAATTCTTGATGAAGTTCACATCCCAAGTGTGCTCCACTTGCATATTTTATGCTAATAATGGAAGACATTGAGTAATATACACCATGGATTGATATGCCATATATCCCTCCACCATAGAACCCTTAGGCCGTGCTCTTTTTCTAACCAAAGCCTTCAATGATTTCAAGTGCCTCTCCACCATACAAATTGACCTTGTGTGTACATGTCCGCACATTTCAATATCCTCAACTTGCTGTATAAGGTAGTGTTCTTGTCCATTGAAGAATGTCAGAGGTATATACTTTTTCATTTCACACATTAGTCGATGCATTTGTCTCCTCCAATACTTTATATCTTCTTTATGAATTTCTTTTGATGACAACCATCTACAAATGATGCAAGGAAATCATATGTTTCAATAAAAACATTATATACATTACAAGAAAAACACATGTCATTTAGTTCGACAACAAATTGAACACATATTTTGCATATAAATCATTACTTACATCATGTATTTTCCAAGGTCATATATAACTTGTTTGACATTGTTGTCAAAGATGTCTGGGAGAGATAGAGGTAGGACATATTGTAACCATAAAAAAGAATCATTATTTGTTTCCAAAGAAGACAAAAATTAAAAAAGGACTGTATACCAATATATAAATATATAATATATAGTCCAAATAATTACCTTAATGAAGGTATTCCAATCATGAGTTTTTACCCCACTAAATTTTCCTTTCTTTGTTAAGATATTATTTATGTTTGAAGAAAATCCTATGGGAAACTTAATTTTCCGAATTACCTCTTTAGCATCATTGCTTTGTTTCTCTATCAATAACCAGGGAAGGCTATTTCGATATCCATGCTAGAATGAATCACACTTCACAACACATGATTGTCTTCTTGAATGTCACTACAAATTTTGGCAATATTTTCTTTGTCACACCTACCATCTAAGATTCTCCATAATATTTCGGTTGCAATATTCTCAATATGCATTGTATAAAAAATATGAACTATTTATAGGTCCTCATATTAGGGAAACCTACTAAATTGTATGGGATAACTTTTTATTCCTCGTGGAAGCCCATTAATGCCTTGGCAACCTCCATGAAGGATAAAATAAATTACAACAATAATTATCAATTACAGTAAAAATAATGCAATAAAAATAAATATTACAAAGAATAAAACATATATCATACATAGGCAATTTGTGAACCTCGACCATTTCTATTATATTCCACCTTCCAAAGGTGGGGAGTCATTCTTCTTGGTTTTAATCTAGTCTCTTATTTCCCATTGAAAAAATGTTTTTCAGTGGATCGATACCTATGGTTCTTAGATAGGGAGTGTCTATACTCATCAAACACCTCCTTTTCTAAGCTTCTTGAATGACAAGATTTCATCTTAGGACCACAAATTGAACATGCAAATTTACCCTTTGTTTGAAGACTACAAGAGATAGATTATTGTCAATTATATATATATATATATATATAGAGAGAGAGAGAGAGAGAGAGATCAAGGGAACATTTAAATTAAAACATGCACGATAGCGTAATACAATTGTCTACTATTAAAGTCCAGTGGAACGTCACACACCACAAAATGTGTTAGCCCTGGGGCATCATGAATTGTCCATAAAAGTATTCCACGGAATTGAAATTCCTTTTTCCCTATTGGCCTAGACACGCCATACATAGTGATGCCAACCCATAATTGAAGTAGCTCGTCGATAAGAGGCTCTCTGTATACATTCATATCTTTAACTTGGTGATTACCTATTTTTTTTAAATAAACGTAGTTATTACCATTTGTACATATACGTAAATAAATAATTTTACGAAATTATGCAACAAACAAGAGAAACAAAATGTTAGGTTCAAAAAATATTTGTAAACAAATACCTGGAACAATCATTGCCAACATTATGTGCTCCATTTTTATTGAAATCCAAGGAGGAATGTTATTGTTGATAAAAAAAAATTGCCACACTAAATAAATATACCTGAGCTCACCAAATGGATTGAAACTACCAGCTGCTGCAATGAAATCTTAACATTACGAGGTTCTTCTTTGAAAAATGGTCATTTTTCCTTAATGTTGCTAAATGCATAACCATCTGTATGCATTATAAGAACACCATATCCACTTATTTTGCATGCATGTTAATCCATAATTGTGCTATGCTTTCACACCTAAAAATTGCTTCAAACATGTTATTATGGGAATGTGACAAAGAAACTTGCAAGGCACCTTTTTTGTTAGTTGGTCTATTCGATACCTATTGATACGAAATTGCGTGCATTCTGTTTCCGATGCATATTGTCCATAATATATAATATGATCATTGGGACATTGTAATATCCCCAATTAAAAATTAGGAATATTAAACCCCAAGTTCCAACTTGATTATGTTGATTTTTCCACTTTATCCCAAACAATGGGTTATGAAGGCTTATGAAATGTTCTAAATCAACAATAGAGAAATCTATTTATCATCTGGGATTTGAATAAATATAAATATAATATGATATCACTGTAATGTGCCCAAATCAGATCTGATATAAAATTTAGGTGGCGGGTTATTAAGTTTGGTTCATCACTTTCGTCAAACACTTTGTATGCAACCTCTTTATCCTCAACACTTAGGCATGGAAAGTGGAAATCACATCATCATATTTTAAGGAAGAGTTCTTGACCCAATATAACAGCATCAAATGATTTATAATTCATATTTTTCCAAGCATGAACAACTCCATGGGCAAGAATTCAAATCTAGGAAAGACTAATTCCAATTTCACTACGGTGAGGGACTTGATTTCCAACTTATCCCAAATGACCCCAAGCCCACTCAAATTCTCCAAAATAGCCTAAAATTGACTCAAAAACGTCCAAATAGGGACAAATAGTTCATTAGCATACTTCAAGGAACCTTCATGAAAAATTAATACACATTGCATTGAGATGGCATGGCCATATTAACATCTTTACACATAGATCAACTGACAACTTGAACATTGAACATAATATGGAGAAAGGAACTGTAAATATTTATTATGAATGTATGGAAACAATAAATATACTAATCACAATAATATATGGCTCTTACAGAATCTCGAAATCCAAGAAATACGGAGCTAGAAATGTAAAGGTGCACCCCTCCACCAAAAGAGAATCCAAATATAGTAGAGTTAGTAAAATGATGATATCTCGGGCGTACGGAAATATTTTTGAGTGAAAATAAAGTTTTCCCCACTGGAAATGATACTCTAAATGTAATGGAATAGGTCTCAGGGTAAATAAATGCTCAGAATTATAGAAATCAAAACCACCATTTCATTCCCACCAACATCGATCCAAGCTCTAAACCAATAGAAGCATCTCTAAATGATAGGAATTCAACCCCACTACTATAGAAGAACATATAGAATGCAATAAATATCTATAGAGAAATATGAAAGTGATTTATCCTCTTAATAATCAGCTGCAATGAAGCACAATGAAGAGATATGGATGATCTCCTCCTCTCTACTAGCTAGGGTTGAATATTTCACCACCGAAACTAGTTCAAAATGCAAGGTGCACATCTCCCAAGCTTGAAAGCCACAAGATACTTACAATCAGAAATCAAATTGCCAAAAATATCTCCCCTAAGAGGCTTGCATCCTTTTTATAAACTCCATTGGGCCCTTTCCCCCTCATTCTGGAATTCTCTCACAAAAATATTAATAAATGTTATTTTCATGAGAGAATGATAACTTGGAACTCATTTACCTCCACTCTAATGTTATTTGACCAAATATTATATTCTTCCTTGGAAATTCGAATTAGAGAGGCTTAGCTTGCTTTTGGGAGAGTTACACTCTCATGTGGGCCCACCTTCTCCTCTAGTGCCCTCCTTGGATAAATTTAGGACCTGCAACATGTCATAAGTTATCATAGGTTGTCATGAGATGTCATAGGAGTGTATTATTGTCATATATGTAATAGATTTTCTATTTTTAGCTTGGGGAGTTACAACCCTTGAGATGCCTTCATGAGAGGATTCCTTCCACCTTGGATGGGAGTTACACCACATATTTGGACTCTTTCCACCACTAATGCACCCTCCTTGTCCAAATTCTCTCAAAATATTAATAAAAATAATTTTTAAGAGAGAATGATTCCTTTCTCCATAAAAATTTCCTTGGACATTGCTTTGCCATAATTCCTCATGACCCCAATTCACCACTTCACTTTTCTTCTTTAATTTTTCCAAGAAAATTTAGACCATTGAATTCCCTATTCCAATGGAGTGGTACATAGTGAAATATTGGGGACATTACAATCCTCCCCGCCCAAGATTGCTTGTGCTCAAGCAATTTGAATCTAGGTGGTAGTGCCTATTTTTTTTCTTCCCCAACTTATGCACATTAAGTTCTCTACCTCCTCCTTTAGTGATGATTGTTTATAGGGATACAATTTCAAATGGATCAAGTCATCAACTCTATATCCCACAACTAAACCACACTAAGACATGAAAGTGATTTCATGGATCCAACCCAATCAAAAGGAGGTGAAGTATACTCTGCTTAATGTATGGTCCTACAAGGTACTGACATAGGAATCCTTTTGAACACTGCCAATAATAAGAGTAACTATACATTGCAACCACTCACACAACTCCCCAATAGATTGTTCCACTAATAATCTCATCATATGAAATTCAAAACTAACTCTCACCTCTAGACTTGCTGCTAGAAATATACCTTGCACTATAGCTCCAAGATCCCTATCTAATCTCAAAAAAGGACCACCATGCTGTTGTGCCACTCTAATCATAACCATCCCACTGTCATACTCTGACTGCATCCTCCTCTCCCGAAAAGGGAGTATGTCCTGATCATTGGTCATGACTCTCGCATGCTCATGAAATCCTATCATCCCTCAAGAGATAGCTCTATATCCTCTACTATCCCATCCACAAACCATCTGAAGCAACTGAGTCCAAGAATTATTCCAGGTTCCTAAATAAACCTGGGAAATGTAGAGTTCCTATTGCATCCACCTTTCCACTGCATAGTGTCACTACTAAGGGCCTCATGTATTCTCCCAAGCCATCAAGTAGGGAAACTTTGTATCCTTCCATCATAAGGAATCCCACCTAGGAAACTAATCCATTTCTCCATGTGGACAGGATCCTGAAAGAGATGGTTGGCTCTACCCCCCATGCAAGCTGCTAAACTGCTAAAATGTTGAACCAAGTAATACCAGGATCCCACTATCTATGTTTCACCCCTCCTATCATCATTGTCATATGCAACAATCTACCACTCTAAAGGATTCCTGGATCCAACCACCAAATTGGAAGTTCATCACTCCCAATGCTCATTTGAATCTCTATGGGCCTCCCCAATAGAATATGAATCTCCTCTTGTGTAATCAACACACTAGTCCCATGGCTCACATCATTGTCACCTATCCCATCCAATTGAATCATGTAGAACTCCCATGTCCTTCTATATGCTACTATATCCCATACACAACTAGTGTAAGCTGAACTTGTATCCCAATGTGACTCCATATCTATCATATATCCATCCACCCAATCCATGGATGCATGTGCTCCCATTCTGGCTACTCCATAAGGCATGTGCTCAAACACCTCCTCCATGGATAAGCCTCTCTCCCATAGGGGAATCTCATGATCCACCTAATGCAAAACAAGTACCTGGATAACATCCCCCATGTCAACTCTCTCCTCAAGTACCTACCCATTTGAATACTCCTCATGTTCAACTCCCACATTTGGCTCCTCCATCGATCCATGAATGCAATCATCCATGTACAACTAGATAACTGAAGTATAGGAGGAAGGGTGTAATCTTTCCAACTTTCCACGAATTTGTTCAACCTCCATATAAGATTCTTGAAGTGATTTTTGTGTGCTCTTAAAGGAATAATGGGTGATCTCAAGCACATGGGTGAGCCTATCCACTTCCTCTTCTTCATCCTGTAGTGCACTATGGTACATCTCAACAAGCCTAATAATATTATCTCTATCAGAAAGCAAGCATAGCTATTTTTCCTTGATGACTACAACTCCCTTCCGAATTGCTTCAAAATATACAAGGGAATATTCTACTTTCAAGTTATGATCTATCCCTGAAGCCCTCGAACAAAAATATGTCACCAAGGCATTTTTGTCATCCAATTTTTTCATGAATGCCCTATTTTCTTCTGTATTTACCTTCAACTGGCCGACTAAAAAATGTGGCTCATGGGGAAATTTCTCCACTAGATTTTATGATTTGTTCCCATTCTCATACTCCCCAAAATATTATTTTTCCCCTACATGTTCTAATTCTTCACATTCCTCAATTGGAAGGAATGATGGTGGAATATAGGTTTCTTTCTATTGCCCTGTTTGGGATACCAACAAACATGCTTTCATAGCTCCTTGCAACCACTCATTTCCCAATTCTTGAGTTTTGTTTACATATTCTAAGGGCTGGTATAAAAAATTAGAATGTTTGTGGCATGAATCCCCAACACATAATGCATCTTTAACAATCAAATCAACATTAGAATATTCTACAATACCATTATCCTCATGTGGAATGGATGTTATCTCATGATGATGCAAATAAATATGGTTGCTACAAAAATCAGAATGCTTGTCATACCTTGGTGTCACATATTCAACATTCCCATGTGGTTGATCAGTGATGGCATGTTTCTCCATGTTGTTTTCAACCAGAAGACTCAAGGCTACAATTTGTGACTCCTTTTGATCCAATTTCTCGTATAGCCGTGGTGAGTTTGTGAACATAGCTTCAATTTCTTTGGGTCTCCCACATGATGGATGATTTTTGTTCTCCTCCTGGTCATCTGAAGGATGAACAGTGACAATGGATTTACTTACTTCTAAGTCAATTTTACCATAGGATCCTTTAGATGCTCCTTTTCTAGAGAATCCAAATATCTTCTTCATAAGTCTTTATGCAGAGCATTCCGGTAATAAGGCTTGAAAATTATGCAAGATACGCTCTATCTCTCGATATGTCTTTACCGGATTCTCATGGATCTCCTTTATCTTCTCCAATTCAAACTTCTTCTCCTCTATGGTCAAGGCATGAAGGTAAGTGGGTAAAAACCTACCATCTACAAGTATATCCATTGAATAATTTTCACCTTCAACAATATATATCCTATCACATAAAGAATCCTCCAACTCATGTCGAACATGCAATCCTACATCTATCCTTACAACTCCTTCATTATCTTCTATTGAATAAATTAAACCATTTTCAGAAAATGGTTCTTCCCATCTTAAGCTCTCCTCAAGCTCCCAAGCATCCGGTTCCAACCTCATGTCTACAATTGTTATTCAAGTGAGGGTTATGTTATACAATTTTCTTCAAAGTTATCATTTAGTGCCCACAGCTTTCCAAGACCGTGCTCTGATACCACTCTAATATCCCCAATTAAAAATTAGGAATATTAAACCCCAAGTTCCAACTTGATTATGTTTATTTTTCCACTTTATCCCAACAATGGCTTATGAGATGTTCTAATTCAACAACAGAGGAATGTATTTATCATTTGGGATTTAAATAAATATGTACATCCCATTAAATATACTATGATATCACTGTAATGTGCCCAAATTAGATCTGATATAAAATTTAGGTGGTTGGTTATTAATTTTGGTTCATGACTTCTGTCAAACACTTTGTATGCAACCTATTTATCCTCAACACTAAGGCATGGAAAGTGAAAATCACATCATCATATTTTAAGGAAGAGTTCTTGTCCCAATATAACAACAGTGAATGATTTATCATTCAGATTTTTTCAAGCATGAACAACTCCATAGGCAAGAATTCAAATCTAGGAAGACTAAGTCCAATTTCACTACGGTGAGGGACTTGATTTCCGACTCATTCCAAACAACCCCAAACCCACTCAAATTCTCACAAATAGATTGAAATTGACTCAAACACACCCAAATAGAGATAAATAGTTCACTAACATACTTCAGGGAACCTTCATGAAAATTTAATAAACATTGCATTGAGATGGCATGGCCATATTAATATTTTTACACATAGATCAACTGACAACTTGAACATTGAACATAATATAGAGAAAGGAACTGTTAAGATTTATTATGAATGTATGGAAAAAATAATTATACTAATCACAACAATATATGGTTCTTACTAAAGCTCCAAATCCAAGAAATGTAGAGGTGAACCCCTCCACCAGAAGAGATGTCGAATAGAGTAGATTTAGTAAAATGATGATATCTTAGGCATACAGAAACCTTTTTGAGTGAAACAAAAATTTTTTCCCACTATAAAATATGCTTTGAATGCAATGAAATAGGTCTCACAGCCCAAAAATTCTCAAAAGTATAGAAACCAAAACCACCATTTTGGCCCACCAACACTAGTCCAAGATCTAAATCAATAGAAGCAACTCCAAATGATAGGAATTCAACCCCACTACTGTAGAAGAACATATAAACTGCAATAAATATATACAGAGAAATATGAAAGTGATTTATCCTCTCAACAATCAGTTGCAATGAAGCACAATGAATATATCTACATGATCTCCTCCTTTCTACTAGATAGGGTGGAATCTTTCACCACCGAAACTAGTTCAAAAATGCAAGGGGAACATCCCCCAAGCTTCAAATACACAATATATTTACAATAAAAAATCATATTGCCAAAAATATCTCCCCCACGAGGCTTGCATCCTTTTTATAAACTCCGTAGGTCCATTTCCCCCTCATTCTAGAATTCTCTCACAAAAATATTAATAAATGTTATTTTCATGAGAGAATGATAACTTGGAACTCATTTACAAGTCCTATCTAATGTTATTTGACCAATTATTACCTTTAAATTCCTTGGAAATTTGAATTAGAGAGGCTTAGCTTGGTTTTGGGGAGTTACACTCTCATGTGGACCCACCTTCTCCTCTAGCACCCTCCTTGGCTAAATTTAGGACCTGCAACATGTCATAAGCTCTCATAGGTTGTCATAAGATGTCATGGGAGTGGATTATTGTCATAGATGTCATAGATTTTCTAGTTTTAGCCCTGGGCGTTACAACCCTTGAGATTCCTTCATGAGAGGATTACTTCCACCTTGGATGGGACTTACAACCGACATATTTGGACTCATTCCACCACTAATGTTTCCTCCTTGTCCAAATTCTCTCAAAATATTAATAAAATTTACTTTTAGGAGAGAATGATTCCTTGCTCCATAAATGTTTCCTTGGACCTTGGCTTTCCATAGTGTCTTGTTACACCTAAAAACTCGCCATCATAAGACATATGTTAACTCAGTGAAAAAATCCTTGAGGTTTCGATGACTAGGAAGTCCAATTGGAGAAATTGTTGGCCCCTTTCCATAGGATCTAGTTGGGCCAGCGCAGGTTGCTCCCTAATAAATTGCACCCAACTAGGTCAGGCACAGGTGGTCACCTTCCAGCTTGCACCGTCGGCCCATGTTACCTTTGTACAACATGTGCCATCCCTATCAGGCCCAGGTGGTCCTAATACAACCTTCGCCTGTTAGTAACCCATGTCAACCCTTCTATTTACTTTATTAGTATATTGTTGTTGGATGCATATGCTTTGTAAGTCGTTCCGTAGTATTTGTTGATCCAAAGTTTGTATTATTGTTGTTGGACACATATGCTTTGTAAGTTGTCCCGTAGTAATTGTTGATCCATATTTTGTATTGGCCCATGGTTTGTATTGACACATGGTATTGACCCATGGTATTGGCGCCTAGACTTAGTATATAAGTTTGTGTTGAGACCAATGAAGGTACTGTGAATTTATTTGTATTGAGCTTGCTCAAAGGAGGTTGCCCCCTCGAAGTGGCCTGCGATCAATATAAAAGTGATTCCGAGTTCTGTTATTTCTGCTATTTCGTGCGTTTTCACTAATTAATTGTTGCAGGTTCTTCACATCTGGTATGAGAGCACTTTCTTAGGCTCGTTGGGTGGAATTTCCGCCCAAAAAAATTTTTGCATTTATTGCAAGTTCGGATCTGAGAATAATCCCTATCCGCTTAACTGTGGGAAGTACTTGGGCATAAGCCCTAAAACTCATTGTGAGGAGTACCACAGGAACCCCAAAGTAGCTGGCCCATTGAGAGGACCTTCTAGCGAAAAGGGCAATGACCCCTACCTGATTGACTAGTTCCCACTTGTGAAGTAAACCAAGAGCTGTCGTTTGTGGAAAAGCGGTTATCAATTTTACCTGAGCCGTGGAGTGAGGGGTACTGCCCCAATACGCAAGCCGTCAGACAGCATTGGTGGCCGAGTGAAACCCCGAAACTGTTAGGAAGCCGCACATACCTGGGGTCCATATCTATTTTCAGCTGAACTGTTGCAGATCACTTCCACGTTGTTTCAGATCCATTCTGACAGTCGTTCCAGATCCAGCTATTTCAGATCTATTCTGAAAGTCGTTTCCAATCCAGCCATTTTTTATCCATTCGGAGTCGTTTCAAATCCATCTGTTGTCGATCCCTTACGCATCGTTGCAGATCTATTTGTTTATGATCCCTTCTACGATGTTGCATATCTATCTGCTTCCGATCCCTTCTGCGTCATTGTAGATCCATTCCTGAAGAAAAAAAATTAATAAAAAAATAAAATAAAAGTAAAAATTTCATTTTTTCGCCATATCTCCCTTATTTTAACTCTATTTCCCTTGAAAAATCCCAGACACCCCTGCAATCTCATTCTGCATATTTCGTTCCTGAGGACCCTATCCCAAATTCTACTTCCCAAAGCCAGAAATCTCACATTTGTCTATTTTTAGGGTTTGCCATAACTTCTTCAATTTTCACCCACTCGCCTCCAAATTTTGCCACCATGTTCATTCCCTATTTCTACTTCTTTGTCCCTCTTTGACAAATTTTCTCATTCTTTCACCTCGCTTCTGAAATCCCCATTTTTTGCTTCCCTATCCATCAGATAGTGTCCAAAACCTAGTGAAATCCCAATTACCCATCATAGTTTTTCCCAAATCCAAATTTCCCTTTACTAAATAAGCTTTTGCTTGTGTTTTTCTATCCATTCCCCAAAAACAAAAACAAAACAAAAAAAACTCTTGGTTATGGTTGTCACCCGCGCAGGAGCAAAAACCATGGAGGAAGCACTTGCAGCCATCCAAACCAAACTCCAAGATCTAGATGAAAAATTTCTCAGCCTCCATCTTCAGCATTCAGCCATGAACAATAACCGACAGCAAGAATCTTCTGCAGCCAATGGGTTCTCTTCTTCCAGCAATTTCCGTGCTCTGAAGCTTGAATTTCCTCGCTTCAATGGTACTGATCCGACTGGATGGATCTATCGTGCATAACAATATTTTAGTATGCATAATACTTTTGATGTCCAAAAAGTTCCAGGCATCCTTTCATTTGGAACAGGAAGACCTTCAATGGTACCGTTGGTACATCAAGGCTCATGACGAGGCAAAATGGACAGATTTTTGCCAACTCCTTTTGCAACGATTTGGTCCTAGTGCTTTTGATGACTTCACCGGAGCACTCACTAAACTTCATCAAATTGGCACTGTGAGAGAGTATTAGACAAAATTTGAGAAACTAGCCAATCACACAGAAGGATTGTCTGATGAATTCTACAGGAGTTGTTTTATCAGTGGTCTTAAGGATGAAATCCAGTCAGAGGTTAAAATGTTCTGTTCCAACACAATTATGGAAGTCCTGGGGTTGGCTAAGTTGGCAGAAGACAAGATTGCATCCCAATAGCGCTCCAAACCCCCTTTTGTTCCCTTCTGAAATATGAGTTCTCAATGACCTCCCATCCCACCATCTCCTCGACCAACTCCTATCAAGCATTTGTCTGAAACAGAGATGCAGGAATGCAAAGAAAAAGGGCTTTGTTATAATTGTGATGAGAGATTCACTCGGGGACATAGATGTGTTCAACAAAATCTCTATCTATTGGATATGGATTCTCCGCCTGCCTCTAAATTGGTGAAGAAGCTCCAGATACAATGGATGATCAGGTCGACATTCAGGAGCCGCCTATTGACCCCCCATCTCAGGATGAACAACCAAAGATATCTCTCCATGCTTTATCTAGTGTCACCACCCCCCAAACAATGCGGGTTAGGGGTTACTTCAAGAAGCTTCCTCTTACAATACTCATTGATTCAGGTAGCACTCATAACTTCATTGACCCTCGGATTGCCAAACAGGCTGATTGTTTTGTCCATCCTTGCTCAACCTTTGAAGTCATGGTTGCCAATGGGGGCACCTTACCTTGCAAGGGGAAGTGTCACAATGTGCGTATCTCTATGGAAGATTATAACCTGCGCTCTGACATGTTTTCCTTATCCCTAGGCGGATGTGATGTGGTTTTGGGCGTTCAATGGTTACGCACACTTGGCCCCATCTTATGGGATTTTGCTGAACTTTGGATGTAGTTTTTAGTTAATGGGAAACAACACAAATTTAAGGGCTTACAACAAGGGTCTCTCTGCATCATCAGTTCACATCGCCTAGAAAAGATCCTTAAGAATAATTCACATGGTGTCATCACTCAACTCCATTCCATTCAAATGCACCCATCAACGGTCTCCCCTACTTCCTTGGATAGATATGCAGGTGTCTTTGTTGAACCAGTGGGCTTGTCGCCTTCAAGAGACCTTTCCATTAAGAATTTAGCCACATCTACATCTCAGTAGGAATGATGGCTATTTTGCATGCAGTACAGAAGTGGCTGCCATACCTATTTGGAAATTATTTCGGTATCAAGACTGCTCTTCAGAGACTGAAAAATTTCCTGGAACAATGGGTCTCCTCCCCAGCACACCTGAAATGGGTTATCCAACTCATGGGTTATGCCTATGCGATCACTTACAAGAAGGGTAAGGACAATATGGTGGCAAATGCTCCTCCTCGCACATTTGATGACCCAATTTCTCTTACAGCTATTCTCTGCTTGTTCCAAATTGGTTGCAATCTGTTCAACAGGGCTATCTCTTCTATGAACTCCATGCTTCTTCATCAGCAGGCCACTCTAGGTTCCTCAAAATGTATGACCGAGAACAATGTAACTTCTTTTGGCAAGGACTGAAAATGAAAATTCAACAAATGGTGGTTGATTGTGATACTTGCCAGATCAACAAGGGTGAAACGACACTCCTTTCGGGCCTGCTCAAACCCTTGCCCATCCCTACACAAATTTGGACAACTATTCCTATGGATCTCCTAGAAGCACTCCAGTGGTACAATACCACATCTAAAAGGACACCATATGAAGTAGTCTATGGACAGGAACCTCTAGTTCTTCTTCCATACACTCTCCGCAGCTCCCCAATTCAGGAAATTGACTCAGTTCTTCGAAACCACGATCAGATTCTTCTCATTCTGCAGGACAATATTCACATGGGAAGAATTCAACTGAAACAACAAGCCGATCAGCACCATTCTGAGCGCACTTTTCATGCAGCTGATATGGTCCTTCTTCATCTACATCCTTCCAAGCAATCCTCCCTGAAACTCAAAGGCGTCAGTGGACCAGAATGCAACCCGAGGATGCTACAGGGGAACCACTCCTTCAAATTCTGCATCAATTTCCACATCTAAAGCTTTTAGGACAAAGCTTTTTCTAAGGGAGAGGGGATGTTAGGAACCCATGTCAACCCTTCTATTTACTTTGTTAGTATATTTTTGTTGGACGCATATGATTTGTAATTCATCCCGTAATATTTGTTGATCCATAGTTTGTATTATTGTTGTTGGATGCATATGCTTTGTAAGTCGTCCTGTAGTAATTGTTGATCCATATTTTGTATTGGCCCATGGTTTGTATTGACACATGGTATTGACCCATGTTATTGGCGCCTAGACTTAGTATATAAGTTTGTGTTGAGACCAATGAAGGTACCATGAATTTATTTTTATTGAGCTTGCTCAAAGGAGGTTGCCCCCTCTAAGTGTCCTGCGATCAATATAATAGTGATTCTGAGTTCTGTTATTTCTGTTATTTTGTGTGTTTTCATTAATTAATTATTGCAGATTCTTCATAGCGTCGATGTCAATTAATGTGGATAAAGGGAATCTTAGAGCGATTTCTCGAAGCTGTATGACTTGGATCTCTATCCCTAGCTTGTAGGTGAGCTAGCCTTCGGTTCCCTAACACCTTGGGAGGATCCCTTAGTCCTCTCCCACTATTTCTCAACCTATTATATCCTCCTAGTCCTATATATATGAAGCTCCTCTCCATTCTAAAAGGAGAAAGGCTATAGCATCCATACGCTGGTGAAATAAGCTTAGGAGATCATCATTCATCTCTTGGAGGCACCCATTTCTCTTTAGAGGCATTGGCTTGGCTTGTTGGAGGAAGATTACAATGTTAAGGCTTGGTTGTAATCCTCTCTCTTCTTTGTATTCCCACTTTTATACAGTAATACAAAACTCCTTCCATAAATGTCTTGTTATTCATTGATATTTATAGTTAACTTCCTTAACCGTTTACTTAGATCAGTTATTGTGTAGATGTATTATTATTGCTTGTTTGTCTCTTGCATGTTTTGACAAGTCTTGCAACTACGGAACTGACAACCGTGGAGCCTAGAGTGACAAAGGAGGAAATGATTTACAGATCTGAAAGGTAAGATGTTTACATCACTTAATCTCTAATTTTATCTAGAAAGGTAGATTTTTGTTTTGCCTGATTTGTTCTATATTCGCATTGAACTAGGGAGATCATGCCTTAAGTCCGCTTTTGGTAGATTATCCAGTAACAAATTTGGCAACCATAATGGGGAATACGTACATTGTTTTAATATTTCAATTTGAATGTCATCTTCTTTGATTTCTTTGTGAGCCTTTTCATTTGCCTCTTAAGCATTTTTTGCCACCAGATCTTCTCTTTCAAGAGTCTATTGACTTGCTTTGAGTCTGTGTGTATAATCATCAAACCTTTTAGCTGCTCATTCTTGGAGATATTTTCATCCTTGCATTGGTATTTCTCCCGGCGCACCTGGGTAGTATAACCAGAGCGTCGTACCCTCACGGGCGCATTATGATTCCTTGCAACCTACGCCTCCGATGCTTAGTGTTGGTTGTGGAGCCTGATCTCCAGATTCAAAGATATTATTATTCAGCCGTATTTGTACCCCAGCTTTATATGATATGTAAAAGGGACTGTACACTCACCCCAATGGGGGGGTGTGGGGGTGGAGCCTCCCCCCACTTGGGTTTGGGGTCCAGGGGCGAAGCCCCCGAAGGAAATTTTTGGTGTTGTTTTACGGGCCCATGGTTTTGGGTAACCTGTGGTATTTGCCCATTGTATCTCCCTTATAAAAGAAAGACATTGTAACATGGCTAGGGTTGATGTATTAGGTCTTATGCATTGTAAAGATATCTGAGATCAGAAGAGAGACTATGAGACAGTGAAGAGGAAGTGCAGCGGCTATGTTGCAGGTTGCATCCCTTCACTTTGCTGGACGAAATAATAATAAGGACTCGCAACTTCAGTGTGGACGTAGCCCAAGTTGGGTGAACCAAGATATATCTATGTATCTCTTGTAATGTGTTTGTGTGATTATATTTGCATTTCTATTTATTGTTATTGCTCTGTGATCCTATTTTTCTAACAATTGGTATCAAATCCAAAGGTCTATTTGGCAGATAAACCCGCAAGAAGCTAGGGTTTTTGGTTCGAGTGGGAGCAATGGCAAAAGAAGGAAAGTTTAAGGTCGAGAAGTTTAATGGCCAAAACTTCTAGTTATGCAAGATGCAAATGGAGGACTATCTGTACCAGAAGGATCTATTCCTGCCGTTGGGAGGAAGAGCAAAGCAGCCGGCGGCCATGAAGGACGAAGAATGGGAGGTTCTTGACAGAAAGGCTCTGGGAGCAATACGGTTGAGTTTGGCTTCAGCCGTGGCTTTCAATATCTCAAAAGAAACCACAACGGAGGGTTTGATGAGTGCATTGGGTAAGTTCCATGAAAAAACCTCGGCCTCCAACAAGGTATTTCTAATTAAGCGTTTATTTAATATGAAGATGTCTGAAGGTGGATCTATTACTGATCATTTAAATGAGTTTAATACGGTTACAAATCAACTAAGCTCTGTAAGTGTGAACTTTGATGATGAGGTTAGGGCTCTTTTAATCTTGTGTTCATTGCCAGAAAGCTAGAATAACTTGGTCATGGTTGTAAGTAACTCTGTCTCTGGTTCAAACACCTTGAAATTTGATGATGTTATTGGTGCTATTCTTAGCGAGGAAATGCAAAGAAAAAGCACAGGCGAGACATCAGGTAATGCGTTGACCATGGAGAGCAGGGGAAGACAAAAGGAGAGAGGAAAGAGCCAAGGTAATCGTGGGAAGTCTAAAATGGGCAGATCCAAGTCCAGACGGGAAAAATAGAGTGCTGGAACTGTGGAAAGAAAGGACATCTGAAGAAAGACTGCAGATCTCTAAAGAAGAAAGTAGATGGACAGAAGGAAACTACCCAGGAAGCAAATGTAACAGGTGATGTGTTACAATATGCTTTGATTCTTGCATTAGATAATACTAGTGATTATTGGGTAGTAGATTCAGGGGCTTCATGTCATGCTACACCCCATAGGAAATACTTTCATGATTATGTTCCAGGCGATTTTGGACATGTTTTATTGGGTGATGATTAGCCATGTAAAATTGTTGGAATGGGTAAAGTATGGATAAAATTTAAGAATGGAACTGATTGGCTGTTAAAAAATGTTAGGCATATTCCTGCTATGAAAAGAAATCTGATCTCAACAGGGTAGTTGGGAGATGGCGGCTGTCTATCTACATTTGGATAAAAGTGGTGGAAGATCACTAAAGGATCAATGGTGATAGCAAAAGGAGACAGGGTAGGTAAGTTGTATTTACGTCCTCATAATACTGACCATTCTATCTCTTTAGCTTCCATAGGAACAGATACAGCATTGTGGCATCATAGGCTTGGCCACATGAGTGAGAAGGGGATGCAGATTCTCCACTAAAGGAAGTTGCTACCAGATTTGAAGCAGGTAAGTTTGGAATTCTGTGAGAACTGTGTTTATGGAAAACAGAAAAGAGTCGGATTTCTCAGGGTTGGGAAACAGAAGAAGAATGAAAAGTTAGAGCTTCTGCATACAGATGTATGGGGATCATATCAGGTACAATCTCTTGGTGGCTCTCATTATTATGTTACATTTATTGATGATGCAACTAGGAAAACTTGGGTTTATTGCATTAGACAGAAATCTGATGTGTTTTCTACTTTTAAGAAGTGGAAAGCTTTGGTTGAGAATGAGACAGGAAAAAGGTTGAAGTGTCTCAGATCTGATAATGGAGGTGAGTACTGTGACAAGGAGTTTGATAGTTACTGTTCATACCATGGGATTCGTAGAGAGAAGACAGTCCCAGGAACACCATAAGAAAATGGTGTGTCTGAAAGGATGAACAGAATTATCATGGAGCGTGCAAGGTGTATGAGATTGCATGCAGGGTTTCCCTTACAGTTTTGGGTGGATGTTGTAAATATTGTTGTTTATTTAATAAACAGAGGACCATCAAGTGCTTTGGATGGTGGTATTCCAAAGTAGGCATGGACAGATAAAAAGGTAAAGTACTCATTTTTTAGAATGTTTGGTTGTGAAACATTTGTCCATATTGATAAAAATAATAGGACAAAGCTTGAAGCTAAATCCAAGAAATGTACCTTTATTGGATATGGGGTTGATGAATTTGGCTATCGCTTATGGGATTATGAAAATAACAAAATCATCAGGAGTAGAGATGTGATATTCAACGAAAAGTTCATGTATAAAGATCAGTTGCAAGGAAAGAAATAGGAAAAGGAAAACACAGAGTACATAGTACTTAATGAAATTAAAGAAAATGAAGTTCCAAAGGTGCAGCAAAATCAAGAACAATAGCAAGTACCTGAAACTCCTGCAACTACAAGAATATCTACCAGGTTAAATAGACTTCCTGAACGATACTCTCCTTCAATCTATTATTTGTTGATGACTGATGCTAGTGAACCAAAATGTTATGATGAAGCAATGCAGGTGGAAACTAGAAAGAAGTGGGAACAAGGCATGAATGAGGAGATGGACTCATTGGTAGGAAACCAGACTTGGATTTGGTTCAGTTGCCTGCTGGTAAAAGAGCATTATAGAACAAATGGATTTACAGGTTGAAGGAAGAAGAAGGAGGTAAGAAGCGGTACAAGGCGAGACTTGTTGTAAAGGGGTTTGCACAGAAGAAAGGTATAGATTTTGATGAAATATTTTCTCCTATTTTTAAGATGACTTCAATTAGGACTATCTTAAGCATAGTGGCGGTAGAAGATTTGCATCTTGAACAGTTAGATGTAAAAACAGCCTTTCTCCATGGGGATTTGGAGGAAGAGATATATATGCAGCAGCCACAAGGGTATGAGGTCAAAGGTAAAGAGAACTTGGTATGCAAGTTGAAAAAGAGTTTGTATGGATTGAATCAAGCTCCAAGGCAGTGGCATCTAAAATTTGACAAGCTTATGACAGAAAAAGGTTATAGTAGATGTCATTTTGACCACTGTGTTTATTTCAAGAAGCTAGACAATGAAAGATATATTATCTTGTTATTGTGTGTGGATGACATGCTTGTTACAGGGTCTAACATGCAGGATATAAATGTACTCAAAAGGAATCTAGCTAATTCATTTGCGATGAAGGATTTGGGTACTGCAAAGCAAATCCTTGGTATGAGAATAACAAGAAACAGAAAAAATCGCAAATTGACATTGTCTCAAAGTGAGTACATACAAAAGGTGTTGGAAAGGTTCAGAATGCAGAATGAAAAACCAGTTAGTACACCTTTGGCCAGCCATTTCAGTCTAAGTAAGGAAATGTGTCCCAAGACACGGGAAGAGACAGATTACATGTCCAAGATTCCCTATCAATCAGCAGTTGGTAGCTTGATGTATGCCATGGTGTGCACAGGACCAAATATTGGACAAGCAGTGGGAGTTGTGAGCAGATATATGAACAATCCAGGTAAAGAACATTGGAAGGCAATACTGTGGATTCTCAGGTATTTGAGAGGTACTACCACTTAGGAATTATGTTTTGGAGATTCAGACACTGTTCTACAAGGATATGTTGATGCAAATATGGCAGGTGATAAGGATAGCAGGAGGAGCACCACAGGATATGTGTTTACTGTAGGTGGAACAGAAGTAAGTTGGATTTCGAAACTGCAGAAGGTTGTTGCACTTTCAACAATGGAAGCGGAGTATGTTGCTATCACAGAGGCTAGTAAAGAGATGATTTGGTTGCAGAGGTTTATGGAGGAATTGGGTAAGAATCAGAAGGATAGCAGGTTGTAAAGTGATAGCCAGAGTGCCATTCATCTTGCAAAGAACTCAGCATTCCATTACAGGACTAAACATATATAACTCAAGTACCATTTCATATGCTCTGTTCTAGAAGATGAACTATTGAAGCCGGAAAAGATACACACTAGCCAGAATCCTGCAGACATGTTCACAAAGGTAGTAACCAGAGAGAAACTGAGTTCCTATTCGGTTTCAGTTGGCCTTCTAGCATGAAGGTGAAGAGGAGAAAGTTTCCCATGGTTTTGGGTAACCTGTGGTATTTTCCCATTGTATATCCCTTATAAAAGAAAGACATTGTAACATGGCTAGGGTTTATGTATTAGGTTTTATGCATTGTAAAGATCTCTGAGATCAGAAGAGAGACTATGAGATAGTGAAGAGGAAGTGCAGCAGCTATGTTGCAGGTTGTATCCCTTCACTTTGCTGGACGGAATAATAATAAGGACTGGCAACTTCAGTGTGGACGTAGCCCAAGTTGGGTGAATCACGATATATATGTGTCTCTCTTGTAATGTGTTTGTGTGATTATATTTGCATTTCTATTTATTGTTATTGCTCTGCAATCCTGTTTTTCTAACACTTAGCTCAGATCTCTATCTTTCGGCGCCGACGCAAACCATATACCTATCACCTGCGCCGGGCGTTCTGAGCCTGACCACAGGATGCGCCGAGTGTTCTGAGCCTGACCATAGGATGTGTTGAGCAGTCAAGCCTAGTGTTTGGGACATCCTCTCTCCAACGTTTTGAGATTGGTTTGATTTGCAGACCTCTCTGTACTGCACTTTCCAATCCGATATCTTTCGATTTTGCATTGATAGTGTTTGGACCTGTTTGGATTGGTTTTGGGTTCCATTTTGGACAAGCTCGATACTTGGTGGTGGTGGACACTTTAGACTCCCCCGCCTTCATCCGCTTGACCTTGAATTCCCTCCTCTCCTCACATGATCTAGTCATTGTATTAGATTTGGTTCCAGACCTCTTTCTGCACACATCATTTAGTTTTGCTTGCATCTGGTTGATTTTGAGTGTCTTGTGTGTTTTTGGTTTATTGGAGTGCTTGTCATTTTCTTGAGAATTTCTGAGTGATTAGAGTGCAGCAAGTAGTCTCTTCTTTTCAACCATTTATATCTAAAAGCATTATTTTTATAAAGTGTTGTCTTGGTGCATTCATTGGAAAATCAAAAAGTGCTTCATTTTTACCATTTTTCAAGTTCAATTGAGAATTGTTTTAAAATTTGTCTCATGCATTGGAATCCATCATTCATTGATCTTTTGGAAAGTTTGAAAAGAAATTAATTGTTTGTGTTTTTCATGAATTATGAGCCATTCATTTTATTGAAAAATCCAAGTGAAGTCAAATTTTTACAAAAGTGTTTCCATGCTTGAAGAAGTTACATGCATTTTTGGTTTTCATGCTTTTAAGCTATCATAGTGAAAATTGAAGAGTTAGCGTGCTCTAAGTAGAAATTCTCCCTTTTCATCACTTAGTTTCATTCTAATTGAAAAGACAAAAAGAAAATGCTTTGATTTGGATTTGATGCTTGTTGATTTTCATGTTTTGCTTGAAAAATGGAAAAGAGTACTTTCATTGTCATTTTTGGTAGATTTGGGATTTTGTTGAAATTTGTTGTTTTGGTAAAACCACTTGGAAAAATATTTCTCCTTCCTGTACATAGATTTCATCAAAAGAAAATTTGCATTTCTTCATGTAGTTAGGGCTTGCATTATGCTTACGTTTATGTACTCACCTCATGCATTCATCTAACCGTCCAGATAAAATTAATGGTAGAGCTAAGGTAAAAATTTTAGTAACTTGTGTGTTAAGTTTGAGATGTGTTCCGACGTCGTAAAACGTGGCAGCTGTCGATATTTGCCTGCACTGCATTCCGGGGGTATTGTAAATCTTCCACGTACCAACTGGTATATCTAATATATTTCATGTACCAACCGATATATCGAAGGATCTTCCATGTACCTTAGGGTATATCGAAAGAAATTTCACGTACTCGGCGTATATCGAAAGGTGTTTCACGCACTCGGTAGTATATCGGAAGGCTCTTCTCGTACGGTTGTGCATTAGAATGCACCACTACGGATTTGAGCTCCCGCATACCTTGTGTATATCGGAAGACACCCTTAGGATTCCTGAAACCAGCTGAGCTAACCATTTGGCCGTCTTGGCAGAGCAATACGACGAGAATAACACTCGGGGAGCTACTACGCACGTACTATCAGGTAGTCGGGTTATATGGTTAGGGGTACGATCCTAATCCTCCCTGGTTAGTGCTCTGAGATATTGGGCTGAGTATAACTGTTGGACCTTGGAGCATATCATGAGTTGTGAATCCTTGACAATCCTGTGAGGTTCCAGACTTTTGAATCCACACCTATCACATAAGTTTGCTTGCGGCCTTAGTTTGTGTAGATTTTTCTAGACCGCTTTTATTTGTGTTTAGAATACACTTAGGAGAAATTCAGGTTTGGTCACTCTGGCTGAATTTCCTTAGAGAAGGTCTCGTAGAATTTTAAACTTCAGAGGTAATTTCGAGGGTAAGAATTGACCCACACGTCACGGTCGTGTCACCTGAAGTAGAAAACCCTACTATGGAGTCGGGACCACATATGTTTCCTCTAGACTCACCAACCTCCAACGTCTCAAGCAGCAAAGAGGCGGAAACTTCCACTTCACAACACACATCTCTCCCTCGCACTCTATTGGGAGAGCCTGGATATTTAGAATGGTTAAATTCATCCCAGGAGGACCCCATATCCGCTGCATTTGGTCCAGCTGCACCCTTTTGGGAAACATCTCTAGGTCAACAAGTGGCTCATCTTGTCATTTCACCCCCACCCAGTTGGGCTACTCCTGATGTGCTTCTGGCACCCTTTCGTAATTGCTTGGACAGATTACATGCCATGGGTGACAAATTTCGAAGAAAAAGTCTCTTGCAAAGGGCTGAAGACACGGAGGTACCCACATATCGACATATCCCAATTCATTCTTTATCTTATGATTCACCGGAAGCGTCCATCCACAACATGACCACTTATGAACCTGATCAACCCTCATTTCCTACAAGTACATCCCTTAGACATGAGACCGGTTCTATACCCCAAATGACTCAACCTGTTGAAGGACAATAGTCCAACACCCCTCTTACTACTACGGGCACATTACCCACCCCTCTCCCACCCCAAAACTCGCGGGGAGGATACTCTTTAACCCCTAATTTTCTTACGAGTAATGTTCATCCCGTAGCAAGTAATCAAAAACCCATTATGGGTAAACCATCGATTAGTGGTCAACATGTTGTTACTAGGGGGAAACCCCTGTTTCCTAACCATAATATGAGTGGAGGATTTCCTATCGGTCATTCCATTGGAACTTCCTATCTCATATTGGGGGACCATCCAATTCAACTCAACCACCATGGAGTCAAGCGTATCCAGGTTATCTTAACCCTGTGTCAGGAAAATTCAATCCCGAAAATGCACTCTATGGGATACCTTATCTCGGAAATCCATACACTCTATGGGGGCACTAAATATTTTTACAAAATGGACCCCCACCAACCGTCCCTCAAGTACCACCAACCCCATTTGGTCCCCTTCCACCTCCCTCTGTAGGCGGTAGGACCCCATACAATTCCGGAGGAGGCGGACCTCTACCTTCTGCTGCAGGGCCACCTCATTCTGGAAAAAATGACCCACCCCACTCTGGTGGTGAAGGCAGAGGCCCTCCCCCTTCTAGAGGAGGAGGAAGACCACTCCCTCCCGATGGTGGAGGACCACCCTATTCCGGTGGCGGCAGTGGAAGACCACCCTATTTTGGTGGAGGTGGCATAGGAGGACCACACCCTTCCGGTGGAGGTGGTGGTGGAGGCCCCCACCCTTCCGGTGGAGGTGGTGGAGGCCCCCACCCTTCCGACGAAGTAGGTAGAGCACCAACCCCTCCTAGCGGAGGCGGTGGAGGATCACCTTATTCCGGTGGCGACGACGGACCCCACCATTTGGAGGAGGGCCCCCCCTCCCGGCGGTGGCAAACCTCCACCATTTGTAGGAGGCCCACCCCCTCCAAACGGCAGCGGCGGACCCCCACATTATGGTAATGGACCACCCTATTATGGCGGTGGACCTACCTATGGTCCAGGCATCACACCCCCTTATGGCCAGTTTCCTCCAGGAACACCCTACAACCAGTCAATGCAAGGTCCCACTGGTCCATATATTCCATATCAATACTATCAATATCCGCAGCCGAATCAATAGCTTCCATTCTTGGCCACTTTGGACCTACTTGACCTGTCTCATCTGACTAATGGCTCCATCTTCCACAGATACAATTGGCAACCAATTCCAATCAAACTGGCATCTGATATTCCCAAATTTGATGGCAAACCTGATGAGGATCCAAAAAATCATGTGATGACATACCATTTATGGTGTTCATCCAACTCCTTGATGGACAACTCGATTTGTCTTAGGTTATTCCAACAGACTCTCACCGGCACAGCTGCCAAGTGGTATATTTAATTACCACCGAACTCATTTCCAGATTTTCGTTCTCTTTCTATGTCTTTTTTGACCCATTTCAAGTTGCCCATTCGCTATGAGACTGGTACAGACTCATTGACCTCTCTTCGCCAGAATACCGCAACTCATATCTCAAATCATATCCATGAGTGGCGGCGAAGACAACGTCTCATTAAGGCTTACATTCTAGACCAACTCTTAGCAGACTGGTTCACGAAGTATCTTTTTCCTACCATAGCTCGAGACATGGTCATGGGAGGGGCCGTCACCGAGGAACCGGCTATTTCCCATGCCCATTACTTAGACCTTTCTATGCTCAATCCGACACATTGTATGAAATTGTTCCTAACGCACCCCGCCCTACATATGACCCTACAAAACCACCCAAGGGACCTCATGCTGATGACATTATTGGTTCCCTTAACTCCCAATCTCCTACTCAAACTGGTGGACCATCGAACCCAAAGGGTTCTTCCACATCCCCACCACAGGCTGGAAACAACACGACCAAGTCATCCACTCCTACCTCCACTAAAGAAGTGAATTCTATTCAATCGACTTCACCTCAAAAATTCGGTGGTAAAAATAAAAACAAAGGTAAACCCAAAAAACCTTCTAACTAGCAGGAGCCAAAGACCACCCCTAAAGACACCAAACAGAAGAGGAAGTTGAAGTATCGTTGTTTACTATGTGGTGGTGACCATTTCTCAAAGGAATGTCCCAACCGAGATGAAGTGCATAAGTTTCTCAAGGGAAACCCCACTCCCGCAGTTCTCAATGATCCCTTTCTCACTCAGAACCAACAACTGATCGCTCAAACCTCTCCTTCACATGGAGAGGCATCCTCTACCACCCATGTTCTCATGATGCATAGTGAGATGGTTAACTTGAACACTCGATCACATTCATACGACTCAGTCCCTCCGAAGGAACCCGTTGGAAGTAATTCTAAAAAAGCTTCCACTTCTATGCCCGATGTTACCATACCATAGGCCTCCCTCACCATTGAGAAGGCTTATTTAGAGTCAGTATTGCGTCCACCTAAGAGCATGATTCAGAAAGTAGTTTTCAATCCCATTGCTCGGGAAACTCAGAACTACAATATTGTAGAGGACTTGGCACAAGCTCCTTGTGCCATGTCGATGCTAGGGGTCTTGCAAAATTGTCCCAACCAATGCAAGACAGATTACATGCCATGGGCGACAAATTTCGAAGAAAAAGTCTCTTGCAAAGGGCTGAAGACACGGAGGTACCCACATATCGACATATCCCAATTCATTCTTTATCTTATGATTCACCGGAAGCGTCCATCCACAACATGACCACTTATGAACCTGATCAACCCTCATTTCCTACAAGTACATCCCTTAGACATGAGACCGGTTCTATACCCCAAATGACTCAACCTGTTGAAGGACAATAGTCCAACACCCCTCTTACTACTACGGGCACATTACCCACCCCTCTCCCACCCCAAAAATCGCGGGGAGGATACTCTTTAACCCCTAATTTTCTTACGAGTAATGTTCATCCCGTAGCAAGTAATCAAAAACCCATTATGGGTAAACCATCGATTAGTGGTCAACATGTTGTTACTAGGGGGCAACCCCTGTTTCCTAACCATAATATGAGTGGAGGATTTCCTATCGGTCATTCCGTTGGAACTTCCTATCTAATATTGGGGGACCATCCAATTCAACTCAACCACCATGGAGTCAAGCGTATCCAGGTTATCTTAACCCTGTGTCAGGACAATTCAATCCCGAAAATGCACTCTATGGGATACCTTATCTCGGAAATCCATACACTCTATGGGGGCACTAAATTTTTTTACAAAATGGACCCCCACCAACCATCCCTCAAGTACCACCAACCCCATTTGGTCCCCTTCCACCTCCCTCTGTAGGCGGTAGGACCCCATACAATTCCGGAGGAGGCGGACCTCTACCTTCTGGTGCAGGGCCACCTCATTCTGGAAAAAATGACCCACCCCACTCTGGTGGTGAAGGCAGAGGCCCTCCCCCTTCTAGAGGAGGAGGAAGACCACTCCCTCCCGATGGTGGAGGACCACCCTATTCCGGTGGCGGTAGTGGAAGACCACCCTATTTTGGTGGAGGTGGCATAGGAGGACCACACCCTTCCGGTGGAGGTGGTGGTGGAGGCCCCCACCCTTCCGGTGGAGGTGGTGGAGGCCCCCACCCTTCCGACGAAGTAGGTAGAGCACCAACCCCTCCTAGCGGAGGCGGTGGAGGATCACCTTATTCCGGTGGCGACGACGGACCCCACCATTTGGAGGAGGGCCCCCCCTCCCGGCGGTGGCAAACCTCCACCATTTGTAGGAGGCCCACCCCCTCCCAACGGCAGCGGCGGACCCCCACATTATGGTAATGGACCACCCTATTATGGCGGTGGACCTACCTATGGTCCAGGCATCACACCCCCTTATGGCCAGTTTCCTCCAGGAACACCCTACAACCAGTCAATGCAAGGTCCCACTGGTCCATATATTCCATATCAATACTATCAATATCCGCAGCCGAATCAATAGCTTCCATTCTTTGCCACTTTGGACCTACTTGACCTGTCTCATCTGACTAATGGCTCCATCTTCCACAGATACAATTGGCAACCAATTCCAATCAAACTGGCATCTGATATTCCCAAATTTGATGGCAAACCTGATGAGGATCCAAAAAATCACGTGATGACATACCATTTATGGTGTTCATCCAACTCCTTGATGGACAACTCGATTTGTCTTAGGTTATTCCAACGGACTCTCACCGGCACAGCTGCCAAGTGGTATATTTAATTACCACCGAACTCATTTCCAGATTTTCGTTCTCTTGCTATGTCTTTTTTGACCCATTTCAAGTTGCCCATTCGCTATGAGACTGGTACAGACTCATTGACCTCTCTTCGCCAGAATACCGCAACTCATATCTCAAATCATATCCATGAGTGGCGGCGAAGACAACGTCTCATTAAGGCTTACATTCTAGACCAACTCTTAGCAGACTGGTTCACGAAGTCTCTTTTTCCTACCATAGCTCGAGACGTGGTCATGGGAGGGGCCGTCACCGAGGAACCGGCTATTTCCCATGCCCATTACTTAGACCTTTCTATGCTCAATCCGACACATTGTATGAAATTGTTCCTAACGCACCCCACCCTACATATGACCCTACAAAACCACCCAAGGGACCTCATGCTGATGACAATATTGGTTCCCTTAACTCCCAATATCCTACTCAAACTGGTGGACCATCGAACCCAAAGGGTTCTTCCACATCCCCACCACAGGCTGGAAACAACACGACCAAGTCATCCACTCCTACCTCCACTAAAGAATTGAATTCTATTCAATCGACTTCACCTCAAAAATTCGGTGGTAAAAATAAAAACAAAGGTAAACCCAAAAAACCTTCTAACTAGCAGGAGCCAAAGACCACCCCTAAAGACACCTAACAGAAGAGGAAGTTGAAGTATCCTTGTTTACTATGTGGTGGTGACCATTTCTCAAAGGAATGTCCCAACCGAGATGAAGTGCAGAAGTTTCTCAAGGGAAACCCCACTCCCGCAGTTCTCAATGATCCCTTTCTCACTCAGAACCAACAACTGATCGCTCAAACCTCTCCTTCACATGGAGAGGCATCCTCTACCGCCCATGTTCTCATGATGCGTAGTGAGATGGTTAACTTGAACACTCGATCACATTCATACGACTCAGTCCCTCCGAAGGAACCCGTTGGAAGTAATTCTAAAAAAGCTTCCACTTCTATGCCCGATGTTACCATACCATAGGCCTCCCTCACCATTGAGAAGGCTTATTTAGAGTCAGTATTGCGTCCACCTAAGAGCATGATTCAGAAAGTAGTTTTCAATCCCATTGCTCGGGAAACTCAGAACTACAATATTGTAGAGGACTTGGCACAAGCTCCTTGTGCCATGTCGATGCTAGGGGTCTTGCAAAATTGTCCCAACCAATGCAAGACTCTTCTTGCTGCTATTGGCACAGTAGATCCAGATTCCTCGAACACAATCATGTTTCGACTTGAGTACTTTAGGCCGATACTTTCCCACCAGCTGGCATTTCAATTTTCTACGAACATCGCTAGGAATACAATCCATCATACTATACTAGATGAAGGGGCTTCTACCTCGGTCATGTCGCTATCTTATTGGAGAGCCATTAGTTCTTCCGAATTGAACCGTTCTCCCACCACCTTGAAATCATTCGACGGTCGTGGATTTCAACCCCATGGGATATTACAAGCCTTAGCAGTCGATTTGGGTGGTAAGACCACAACCATTAACATGGAAGTAGTTGCAACCCCTTTAGATTATAATCTCTGACTTGGTCGTAATTGGTTTTATGCCATGACTACGGTCGTGTCATCTGTCTTCCGCATAGTGAAATTCCCCCACCAAGTCCGAACTGTCACTGTCGACCAACTGGACTTCTGTACATCGGACACCGCTACTCATCCTCATGATAATGTCCCGTTAGTCGGACAATCTTCGCAGCCATATGACATCGTGGGGGTCATCCTCATAAAAGATTCATCTCTTATGGGCGTCTTTCCAACCCCGAATCCCCCTAATCATGTTGCCACGGTGAATATGATCCCCTCCACGAGTTCATATTTTCCCAACTCTAATGATCAATGGCTTGTACCCGATGAAGACACCATTGTTGGCTTGGTTTTGCAACCAAGCTTTGTGCAATGGGCACCTATCAACAATGTGAGAGCAGTTTCAATATTGAAAGCAAAAACAATTATAAATTGAATCTAAATCTAAACTAGCATGTGCATATAACAAATAAATTTTTTAAAAACGATTCAAGAACAAGAAATAAAAGAATAGATGTTTTGTATTAAGATACCTCAAATGGTGAGGACTTGTCTTGAGCAACTCCCAAGGTGAGTAGCTCCAAGCTCCAAAGGCCTCTTCTCCAAGATGCTGAAAATGGCCAAAAGTCTCGTGAGAGATTTTGACAGCGTGAGGATAGGATGATGGATGGATGGAAAGTGAGGAGCCCCTACCACCTTTTTATAGTTTTTGGTGGTGGGGAATACCATTATGGTTTTGAGGAAACCAATGGTATTGACCAACATGGTTTAGGTACATTTTCCCTCCTTTTTCCTTTTTTGAATATTTTGAATATTTTTATTCCCTTTTTAATATTTTTGAGAATTCTGGACCCTTTTTGAGGGTTTTTTATGCTTTTTGAGGAAAATATTCATTTTGAGGGGGAAAAGGGGTGTATTATGGTCTTTTGGTGACCTTTTGATGGCTTTAGAGGCTCAAATGGTGGAAAAGTGGACAAATGGGTCATGTGAATAAGGAAATGAGCTAGTGAGCACTTTTTGGGTGTTAACAGATTGCCCCCTGATGTGTGAGGGCAGGAGCTCATCATATGGCTGATAGACATCATAGTTCTTTTGTCTTTTTTCTGGGGTTTGGGGAAGAGAAGAAACCGGTTGGAGATTGGATCCACGGCCCTTGGAAGCTGCAGAAACAAAAAATATTACATGGCCTCAATATGAATGAGGAATAATCTCTGATAATGGATGAGGCGAGCATACCCATGCTCGTATCAAAACATATACATAATAATTAGTCCCAAGAAGGGGGACCTAAATAAAAAATCTGCTGGTACATCATAATGGTCCAAAGGGGACACTATTTTGGGATGTAGTCATCATCATAACATGACTGATCTCAATAACGGATACATTGGAATAAAGCGACAATTGTTCTGAACAAGGTCTCAGAAGGGTTGATGAACTACTGAATCTTGAAGGTGTCCAACATCTGTAGGGACTCAATGACTCCGAGTCAACTCTGAGGAGTATATGTGACTGTATACTCGAGGGAGTATAAAACTGGGGTACATCTAAATACTGTCACCATGCGCAAGCCGGATATCTATAGAAAAAATGTAACTGGTTGTTTCCATAGGTAGACTCTCAAATGTGGAAGAGTCAGGTGGTATTCGGGGTCTTCAACAAATAAATGAGAGGACCAATACCCTGTGCGAGTCTCAACGATGCAATCAAGGTGTTGAAGTTGAGCATGTGAGAAACAACCATTTGGAGAGGCACTGAGGACTCTTCTCGAAATGATTTGTAGGCACTCATCGTAAATGGTGATGAGTCCAAGACACCGGGACCCCTAGGTCTATCCTTTGGAATAAATTTGGTTGTCGTTGACAGAGGGGGACCAGCAACTAACAAGGCAATGATGTTTCCTTGATAGGAGCAGGAGGTGTAGAACTGAAGTGTGGTAGTACTGATGGTAGGACTGACATACTTGTGGGGATGGGAAGTAACTGGGGTCATAGAGTGGGTAGACTCAAACTTCCTTTGTTCAGAGCATGATGACATGGTTGGCCTGGTAGCGTAGGGAACTGATTTGTAGTTGTGGGGATCATAGCTTTTAGGGACTGAAGGGTATGTATTGACTCTAGGGGGTCAAGCTGATGGGTGTTGTCGAGGGATTCTCAGGGTGACATACTGCAGAATACTCTGAACAAAGGCGACCAAAATTGGGAAGCTGCCATATGAGTAGACGTGATCTGTTGTGGCACCGAGAAGCACCATTGTGTCCTTCTTCGTAGTTTTAATGAGCTCCAAGAAGGGATAAAAGTGTGCTCTGAAATGGTACTGTCCTATGGATTTTGTGAGCCCGGGACTGTTCGTGCTCATGGGTGCTTTCATTTTTAAGGAGTCTGAAAACGATAAGAAGACTCTGCAGTGGTTGTGAGTACCGTCTTGTGGGTTTTTATGAGCCCAGGATGGTGATTGCTCGTGGTTGCTTTCATGTTTAGAGAGTCTGAAAGCGGTAGGTGGACTCCATTGGTGTTCTTTTTTGTAAGTAAGTCTCCAAGGCCTGAAAAAGCATAAAATGATGCAAATGGAGAACTCTTCTAGCCGATGTGACTAGAGTATTCATTTTTCGTAATTAGTCTACAAGGTCCGGAAAAGGGGTAAACTTATACCAAGTAAATGCCCTTTCAGATACATTTAGCAAGCATGAAAGGAAGCAAGGTTTCTCGACGATCTTTTCATTGTTTTAGGAGTCAGAAAAGAGCTTAACAGAAACTCCCTAAGTGTCTTTTTCGTAAAAGGGATTGCTCGACCTGAAAAAGGGCTAAAACTATACCGAACAAAAAGGGATTGATGAGAGCGAGAAAAGGTCTCAAGCATCGTCATAAGTGCGGAATACTGAATCCGGTGACATTAAGATTGTCAAAAAGGGGCAACGACCAATGTGGCATGCAAACCGAGGTGATGAGTGGCATTTTGAAAAAATGCCTGAAAAGTATGGGGTGAGAGCGAGAAATGATCTCAAGCATCATCACGAGCGCGGAAAATTGAATCCGACGATATCAAACTTGTCAAAAACGGACGACGGCCTATGTGGCATGCAAACCGAGGCAACGAGGGGGCATGGGAAAAATGCCCAAAAAATATGGAGGTGAGAGCGAGAAATGATCTCAAGCGTCATCACGAGCGCGAAAAACTGAATCCGGCGATATAAGCCTCGTAAAAAACGGAGAACGACCGATGTAGCACGCAAACTGAGACAACGAGGGGGCCATGGGAAAAATGCCCAAAAAATCTGGGCGTGAGAGCGAGAAATGATCTCAAGCATCATCACGAGCGTGGAAAACATAATCTGGCGATATAAGACTCGTAAAAAACGAAGAACGACCGATGTGGCACGCAAACCAAGGCAACGAGGGGGCATGGGAAAACTGCCCAAAAAATCTGGGTGTGAGAGCGAGAAATTATCTCAAGTGTCATCACGAGCGTGGAAAACTAAATCCGACGATATAAGACTCGTCAAAAAAGGAGAACGACCGATGTAGCACGCAAACCGAGGCAACGAGGGGGGGCATGGAAAAATGCCCAAAAAATCTGGGTGTGAGAGCGAGAAATGATCTCAAGCATCATCATGAGTGCAGAAAACTGAATCCGGCAATATAAGACTCGTCAAAAACGGAGAACAACCGATGTGGCACGCAAACCGAGGCAACGAGGGGGCATGGGAAAAATGCCCAAAAAATATAAGCATGAGAGCAAGAAATGATCTCAAGGGTCATCACGAGCGCAGAAAACTGAATCCGACGATATAAGACTCGTTAGAAACGGATGATGGTCGCTGTGGCACGCAAACCGAGGCAACAAGGGCGTGAAAAAATGGTCAAAATGGACCTGGTGAAAACAGGAAAAGGAAAGGATTATCATTAAGTTCTCGTTGTGCTGATTCCAACAGTACCAACGGTTTAAGGAACGGACGTCGTATGATACCGCAATGGTTGTTTGAAAAATGGTCAAATCTCTATAAATAGGGTGTGGGGCCCATATGATGTGTCATTGTTACGTGTGAGTTTGGCAAAGCAATCAGAGCTCTTTCTTGATTTCTGGGAGATTTAACCGTTGGTTTTCGATTCCGTGAGTTTCAGGTAACCCTATTCGCCTTAGCCTTTTTAATTATGTCTTTTTTGGTTAGCGGTGGGCCCCCGAAGGCTGTGAAATTCCATGTTGGCCTTCCAACGTGGAATATCGCGGGTTTCGCATCCTTTTCCGCGATGAACATCGCGGGTTTGGGGCTGATAGTCGCGATGTTCATCGCGGTTTTAGGGATGAAAGTCTCGATGTTCATCGCGACTATGGGGTTGATAGTCGCGATGTTCATCGCGACTGTGTGATCAATACCCGCGATGTTCATCGCGGGTTCTTGGATGAAAGCCGCGATGATCATCGCGGCTTTTGATGGAAAAGCCACGATGGAATTTTTTGAAAAAAATTTCTGGTTCTAAAAAAATTTCTTTGTTTTTTTGGCAGGATGTTGAGGAGACCATTAGTGTCATGGCGAGAGCGGGAGATGGAGGAGGACTTGATGATTCGGATTCGGACCGATCAGGGGGTCCGACAGGCTCTGGCTGTGAGTGGGCTCCTGAAGTTCGCTTAGATTCCACCGATGCGTTCAGTAGGACCACTACTGAACAAATTGGTGAGTCTTTGGGTCCCTGCAGAGGGTGTGTTCATTATTGGGGGTGAGAGGTTAGAGATCACCCTTACTGATGTATACTTTCTTACCGGGTTGCCTCGCTTAGGGGAGGTAGGGGATCTTCTGCCAAGGATCCTGGCAGGTTTGGATATCGAGGATCTCCTGGAGACCTTCTGTGTTGCTGGGGCGATTGTGCAGAACAACGCTTTGAGCCTGAGATCTTTACTGGAGTGGGACATGCGGGCTGTTGGGGCTTGTGTTTTGTGGGTGTTGGGTGCCGCACCGCCACATCGTTTGTCGAGGGAACAAACGATGATGGTGGATTCTGTACTGAAGGGGACCTACTACGCGTGGGGTTAGATGTTTTTGGCTAGTGTCCGGAGAGATCAAGACAAGGTCAGTCGGGAGGGGGGAGAGTTCTGCTATGCCTCCTTCCTGTGTTGTTTCTTCTTTGAGCGGGTACCAACTTTGCCGCCACGGGTGCTAGTTCGAGACGGGTTGGTGAGCGAGCCGCGCATGGTGCGGTGGGGGCAGATGATGCCCCGCAGTGGTGGTGGTATCCGCGGGTTTTTTTCATAGGATATGTTTGAGCAGTGGGAGCAGATCCCCCTACTGATTGATGACTATCCATATACCGGTATATATTATCGAGGAGATCTGAAGATGCCTCGAGCCCAGGGACAGGCCTGGGGTTTAGATGGTATGTTTTTGTGTTTTGTTCTCTATTATATCATGTGTTTTAGATGTTTTTGTTATGATTATAGTTAGATATTTATATGATGGTTCACTTGCATGATTGTGCAGATGTTGGTCCTGTACCACCGGCTGACCATGTGGTTCGTAGGGGACGGGAAATGGTGGTCATTCCACCTCCTGTAGCAGTAACGCCTCCTCATGCTCGAGGAGTTGGGCCTCGCGGTCAAGGAGCTGGGCGTCGAGATGATGCCGTGGAGGGTGTCCAAGAGACACTAGACATGATCCTGGCAGGATTGCCAGAGGATGGGTGGAGGGATTTGGATCAAGACATCGTCGAGCATTGTTTCGATGCGCCTCGTGAGTGGCGCTCAATCCTGCTCAGAGCAGCATTGTTGGCGGCTAAGTGGAGGGATGGGGCTCGGCATGATTCGACAGGGCCGGTGGAGGGGAGGATTCGGGTGCGAGATGATCCAGCGGCGCCGGCAGAGAGGAGAGTTCAGGCTTGACATGATCTGGCAGGGCCAGTGGAGGTGGCGCCAGAGGAGCCTGGGGACCATGATGATTAGATGATATTGTATCTGCCCCCAAATGCTGATGAGCATATGGGGAAGTACCTTTTTGTATGGCTTATGTATTTTTGTATATTGGGTGCTGAGGGCACCTATGACATGTTTGACTATATTATGATGTATATATATATATATATATATATATATATATATATATATATATACGATTTGGTATATAGTCGTGTATGCACATGGATGCATTTATTGTCTATTTGCTTGCCCGTGGAGGCATGTTTGATTTTCTGTATGCCCATGGAGGCACATGTTATGCACGTGGATGCAACATTTTGATTTTTGTATATGCCCGTGGAGGCACATGTTATGCACGTGGATGCATTTTTGTAATTTTTTATATATGCCCGTGGAGGCACATGTTATGCACGTGGATGCATTTTTGTTTAAGCCCGTGGAGGTACATTTTGTATTTACTATATGGTTTGATTGGTGTGCCAGTCAAGAATGTTGTTGGTCATATGGTCTGCTACACTGTTGAGATTCCTTGGGACATGTGTGAATGAAATGGATTCAAACTGTCGAACCATTTGTTTAGTGCGCAAGAATTTTCTGAAAAGACAGGGATCACGTACCTAGTAATCATTGTTGAGCTGGGAAACAAGGAGTTGTGAGTCCAATAAAACGTTAAGGTGACTTATGCTCGTTTGGAAAGCTGCGGCCAGGAGACCGGTCATGGCATCGTATTCATCTTGGTTGTTGGTGGCGGCACCTATGCACACTTCGTTGATGTGGATCAACTCATGTGAAGGGGAATATATTACCCAAGCTGTGGAGGCCAGATTGGGGGACCAATGGCTTGCACCATCAGCAAAACCGACGTAGCAGAGTGGAACAGGATCCATCTGTGGTCATGTAGAAAAAACAAATATTTAGGTTTTTTGAATTTTTAGTGAAAACAAAATAAGACTATACAATAATGGATGGTGGTGTCCATCAGATTTTCTATGGGTAAAATCGCTTGAGGTACAACCCGTTGCGTGGGTTGCGTAGGGGGTTTCCTTCTGAATCGGTCAGAATGTATGCCCCCTGTCTGAGGAAAGTGTGTATAATGTATGGGCCTTGCCACATGGACACAAACTTTCCTTTTCCGGTTTTGTCATGAGCTTGATCATAGGCGAGGACAAGGTCCCCTTTAGTAAAAGTTCTTGAGTGGACATGTTTTTCGTAACTCAGTTTGGATCAGTTCTTGGTTGCTTCCATGGTTTGGAGGGCTGTGCGCCGATCTTCATCGGCTTGCTCTAGGAGTAGTAAGCATTGCTCAATTGGGGAAGTGTCTAATAGGAGTTCAACGGCCATATGTAGGGTTGGAATTTGGCACTCGATGGGGAGGACGGATTCGACACCGTGAACTAGATGGAAAGGGGTAAAACCGGTGGCGGTTTTGGTTGACGTGCGGTATGCCCATAGTGCCGGGAAGAGCATGTGGTGCCAATTTGATTTGTGTTTGTCCACAGTGCGCTGGAGGATGGTCTTCAAAATTTTATTAATCGCTTTGACTTGGCCATTTCCTTCGGGGTAGTAGGCGGAGGAGAAATGGTGTTCAAATTTCAGTAAGGTTGATAATTCTCTCCAAACGTCATCTTTGAAGTGAGAGCCGTGGTCTGAGACGAGTTGCTTTGGCACTCCAAAACGAGTGATAATATGGTTGAGGAAAAAACATGCTGCGGTGTCGGCTTTGCAATTGTAAGTTGGCATGGCTTCCGCCCACTTGGTGAAATAATCTACGGCCACAATGATGTGTTTATGACCGTCGTCTGACGTGGGATTGCAATCTAGGAAGTCGATGGCCCGTTTGCATAATGGTCCGACAGTGACGACTGGATGAAGGGGGGCGGGTGGGGTTCTTGCCTTGGGGGCAAAAAGTTGGCAGTTTTGACAATGTTTGACTGCAGTGATGCAATCAGTAAATAATGAAGGCCAAAAGTAACCTGCGCGGATGATCTTTTGGCCGGTGGCCATGCCGAAGAAGTGGCCTCCTCAGGCACCGCTATGGTAGTCATTAAGGACTTGTTGTACCTCGTTATGAGATAGGCAGCGTTGTAAGATGGTATCGACGCCGCGTCGATAAAGTACATTGCCTAATAGGAGATATCGGGGGGCCTGGTGTCGTATACGACGACGTCCGTCACGATCGATGTGGGGTCAAAATTTTTGTGTGCGGAGGTAGATTAAGATGTCGCCGTACCATGGGTCGTCAGAAGAAATGATGAAAATGTGATCGTCAGTGAGATCCGTTTGGATAGCGGGTGATGACGAAGAGGATGGGAGATGTGTGATGAGTTGAGCAAGTGCTAGAGCCTTGGTGCTCTTTCGGGTTTTGAAAGTTAGGTCGTATTCTTGCAGGATAATCACCCATTTAGCTACGCGGCCTTGAAGGAGGCGACACGTCAAGAGGTAAACCATTGGATTGGAATTGGCTACAACCGTGGTGTGGCTCAGGACAATGTAATGTCACAGCTTTTGTACTGAAAAGACGATGGCGAGGGCCATCTTTTCTTCATGTGGGTAGCAGAGGGGTGGGACTGACAAGGTCTGGCTCACATAGTAGATGACATGCTCTTGGCGAGCAGTATCTTCTAGGACAAGAACTCTAGATACGGCATATTCGGATGCTGAAACATAGAGGGTGAAATCTTTTGTGAAATCTGGAGGAGAGATCAATGGGGCGTTCGTGAGTGCTTTCTTTAAGTTGGTGAAAGTTGTTTCTGTTTGTTGGTCCCATATGAAACGAGTATGCAGACGTAGTAGTCGTAGGAAACTGTGGACCATTGTGGCATAGTCAGGGACAAAGCGGCAGAGGAAGTTGGACCTCCCTTGAAGGCTTTGAAGTTGTATTAATGTACGGGGTGACGGTAAGTCTACAATGACTTGGACTTTCAAGGGGTCTACAGTGATGCCTTTTTCTGAAATGACGAACCCCAGCAGGCGACCTGATGTAACACAAAAGACACACTTTAGAGGGTTCAAGCGAATGTTCTATTTTCGACAACACAAGAAAACTTGTCGAAGGTCATCTAAATGGTCAGATCGTTTCTTGGATCGAGCGGTGAGGTCGTCCAGATAAACTTTTATGATTCTGTGTATATCATGGAAGCAATAAGTCATGGCGCGTTGGAAAGTAGCTCCAGCATTCTTGAGACCGAAAGGCATGACGCAATAGGCGAAGGTGCCCCATGGGGTAGTGAAAGCTGTCTTGTATTGATCTTCTTTACGGATTTTGATTTGGTTATATCTGGAGAAACCGTCCATAAAAGAAAGGACCTCATGTCCCACACATTCATCGATTAGTTGGTCAATGAAAGGTGTGGGGAAGTTGTCCTTGGGACAAGTGAGGTTGAGGTCTCGGAAATCAGTACAAACGCGTATGGTACCCACTTTTTTGTTTACTGGCACTGGTTTTGAAACCCAAGTGGTGTAGGCAATAGGATATATGAATCCTGCTTTTTGGAGTTTCTCAATCTCAGCCTTAACAGCTGGGAGCTTGGATGGGTGAATTGGTCATTATTTCTGTTGGACAGGAGGCACATTGGGCCAAGTGTCGATGTGATGTTCCACAATTTTGGGATCGAGGCCAGGCATCTCGGTGTAAGACCAGGCGAAGACATCACGAAACTCTTGGAAGAGTTTCTTATATGCCTGAGTTTCCACTTGAGTGCATGATGCGCCTAGCGAGATGAGCTCAGGTTTTCCAGGTGTGGTGGAAATGTCGATTTGTATAATAGGGGAAATGTTGGACATGTTCCCCTCTTCAAAGGCATCTGGTGCTGGGATGGGGTCTTTGAACCAATCAACCTTAGTTGGTAGGAAATCTTTCGATTCGACTGATAGTTGGTTTTCTGCAGTGGATGTAGATGCCTCAGGGAGGAAGTATGAGCGATGATGCATATCGTCCCAAGGGTAGTCCGGTGCAGTGAGTGTTTCTAGAATTTGCTAATCAGTACGAAAGTAATCAGACCATAAATCAACGGGTTCTAGTTTGTATGTGGTTGAAATCATATAGATGGTATTGATTTGTTTCGAAGAAGATGATTTCGGAGGGTAGATCTCTTCGATGAGGGGAGGAGATATCTCTAAGTCGGCATTGTTCATCTCGTATAAGGCTGCTCTATAATATGGGAGATCAGGGCAGTGGTGTGAATAATGGCCATAAATGCTGCATATCGCACAAGGGTGATTAGTGCGGAGCATTTTGTCGTGAGGTTGAGGAGGTGGCTCAAGTCTTACCACTGGAATTCCAGTGTCGTCATCCAACATATTCATGTGTTCTTGGAGCGCAGGTAATTGTGGACATTGATGAGTGGCATGGCCTATGTCGTCACACAACGAGCACTTAGGGGGAATGCGAATAGTTGGGGGGTTTTCAGCTACCTTGGGGGTTGCTGGGGGGGTGCGAGTTATGGGTCCAGTGTTATAAGTTGGTGGGCCTCTGCCCCCTGTGTTCCATAATGGAGGTGGGGCGTTTCTGGATGTTGATGCCGTAGCCACTGTTGGGGGTGGTCTGTTTTGCAGATGAGCGACAGGAGGGGGTGGGTGGTTGGTAGTAGGGATAGGTTGTACCAGTTATAAAATAACAGTCGGAGTCAGGGGGGGGCTCGGAGCAGGTAAGTACCATACAGGTATCCCTAATGTTAAACCAAGAAGGTTGAGTGTAGCCATTACTTGCAAACTGACAACTCTGGAAAATGGGAACAAGAACGGGATGGTATGAATTGGCGTTGTGCCAATATGAGTAGGCACTGTGGGTGTTTGTGGTAGTGACGAAGGCTGCTATGTGGTGTGCGATAGGGTACACAAATCCGATGTTTTTGTTATCGGTAAAGGTGGTGAGATCGATGGAAATGTTGAAGTCATAGGTGACTCAGTGTAGATTCCAGGACCAATTGATGACACAAATGATGTTGGTGCGGTTTGAATGGTTTGTTCAATCATTGGTAGCACATTTTGAGGGGTTGCGGGGGTGTTAGGATCATAATAAGTGAGTTGATCAATCTTGATAACGTGTCCTTCATGTGGGAACATCATGAGGTGGAAAATAGATGAAGCCACTTCTTTCATTTTGTACATATAGCTACATCCAAGAAGGAGGTTGTAGTCGAGCTACGCATTGATCACTTCGATGTCAATAAGAACTAATTGGCCGCCTAGTTCTATGGGTATGTTCGCTAAGAGCCCTTGTGGTTGAGCTGAGCGTCCGTCGTAAGCTCGTAATGCCGTGGTGGATGGTTGTAAAGTGGGGGAGCCAAGTTTCTGCCACACAAGGGTGGACATAACGCAAGTTGAAGCTCTTTCATCAATGATGCATCAATGCACAACAAGGTTTCAAATGTTTATTGATACTTGGAAAGCCAAATTTGATGGCAATCGAGGTTCGGCTTGGTCTAAGTCGAAAGCCATCATGTGCGTGTCATCAGGGTCTACTCCTCCGATGGCGGATAGTAGTAGTTTTCGTTGTGCAGGGCATGTTTTCAATACCTCTAAAGCAGACATAGCAGCGGGGGATTGTGCTAGGTCTTCCATGACATTATAATTGGATGTTGCGCGAGCATTAGGATTGTTGTTAATCCTTCGCAAAGGGATGCGAGGGATTTTAGGTCCTCCGTCCAACAGCATATTTGGTATGCGTAGTGGTTGATCTGGTGGAAGGGAGGTGGATGCGTTAGTGGGAGGAGTTTCTGGGGGTGGGCCATACTGATTCTTGCGAGTTTGGAGGTTAATGTCATTGGATGACATCATTAATAAATGGTGTGTGCCTGGATCCGTATGCTGATAATCAGTTGCGGCATAGGTGATTTGTTGCTGGGGTGCAGCAAATCCTTGTGGGGGATCCATAGGGCGAGTATTTACTACTCCCTGGTTTGGCAATGGGTTTTGTAATATCATGGGTTGCGGTTGATTAAGTGGAGTTGACTGTCCCGCGTGGCCCTAGCGTTGGGCATCGTCAACCCAAAGTTGACGTGCTTTCTCTAAATGGGGGTAGTTGTGAGTGTAGTGTCCATAGACTCCACATATAGAACATGGATGGTTTGTTCTCAGGTTATGTTTTTTTTGGCTGCTTGGGATGACGATCAGGATTCTGGTTGGGAGGAGTAGCATTGTTATTATTTGGAGGATTGGGAGGTGGTGGACCTTGATTATGTTGTTGGTTGTTGCCGCGGTTATGTCCTCTTCCACCGTTTTGTTGTCCACCCTGGTTGCATTGGTTGTTTTGATGTTGGGGTTGATTGTGTTGTGTGTACACTTGCCCTTGAGTAGTGGGAGGATTTTGGGGTGCCGCAGGTGCGGGAGCAGGTTGCGGTGGATAATAAGCTGGTGGGGCTGGAGGTGGTCCAGTTGCCTGCTGGGGTTGTTGGTAACCCTAAGCTATTGGAATTGTTGGGTTAGCTGGTGTAGCTTGCTGTGGGTAATACATTGGTTGGGCCGGTAAATGAATTGGGTTCTAGGTGGCCGGTTGGTTATAGTATGTGGGTGGTACATATGTCGATGGCACTTGCCCATAGCAATGTTGTGGATAAGAGGGTCCATGAGTGTGATGAGTTTGATTCGTTGGAGCATACAAAGTTGTTGCTCCAGAATTAGATGTAGCCCTAGAGAGGTCTAGGACATTTATGGTGCTCCCCATGCTAAAAGGTTTATTTTGTGCCGTGACTTGGCCGATAATACCATCAGCGGCATGTGATGCCCCCGGAGCGTCACCGCGTGAAGAATCGCCTCGTGGGGTGTCTGGTATGATGGTGTAGAGATAGCCTGACTGGGCATAAATCAGGTCGAATTGCTAAGCTTTCAAGATAGCTTCTTCCTCTGACTGGGGTCGTTTGGAAGCTACGTCTTTGGCTATGAGGGGTAGGAGTGATTCAAGAAACCAGTCCAAAAATATACGGTTATCCAGTTTTATCTTACAGAGGCTACGACGCTTGCGCCACTCATGGATATGGTCGATGAGGTGGGTAGCTGTGTTTTGTCTGCAAGACAACAGTATTTCAACTCCTGCATCATAGCGTACAGGTAGCTGAAAAAACTAAAGGAAAGTGGAGGCGAGAGACGTAAATGTATGGTGGGTCCCATGTGGTTGTTCGATGTACCACTTGGATGCAAAGCCAGTGAATGTTCGTTGCAACAGTCTTAGTCTAATGGAGTCATCCACTATGGAGTTAGATGAACACCATAGGTGAAATGACATTATGTGGTTTTGGGGATCCTCCCCAGGTTTTCCTTCAAACTTGGGGATGTTCGAGGGGAGCTTTATAGGCATGGGTGGCCATGTAGGGTTGTGCCTGATAAGATCGTTGGTTAGCCTCGCTAGGTCTGGTAAGTTCAGACTAGCCATGTAAGGTAAACTAGCAGATGGATGTGGCGTAGTGATTGGGACATAACTATTAATGGTGGCATTATGTAGTGGTCCAGTAGCCCCTAAGGGTATGCTAGGTATTGAACGTATGTGTCCTCCAACTGTTGTGGTTTGGGATGGGCCAGCGCTCCCAAGTGCAACATGGGTTGCAAAGGGGTTAGGAATAGTGCCAGGAATTCTTGGGATTTGGGTTGTGGTAATGAGAGGTGGTGTGATCCCTATGTTGGGCATACCCATAATAGGAGGTAGTCCTGTGTTGGGCATACCTAAAGGTGGAGTGGCCCCTATATTAGGCATGCCTAAAGGGGTTGTTGTTACCATGGGTGGCACAGTAGTAGAAGGGTTTGTGGATGTATCTCCAATAGTACTAGTGAAAAGTGGGTCGTATTGTGATCGAGCCATGAGGTTGGTTGGTGATATTTTAGTAGGGTTTTCGGATTTAGCCTCAGAATCAGATGTGAAGTGAGGCGTGTCAGAATCGGATGACTGTGTGTTTGGCCGATGACATGCCGAGTCAAGGGATAAGGCTCTACGTCTATGACGTGTAGAGCCAAGTATACCGAAGTAAGGGGGTTCACCCTAAAGACGACGAGATCGTCTTAAATTCTCAATGGTGAGAAATATTTTAAAAATTTCAGTGTAAGGTGGTGATGTAAAAAACTCGAAACCCTAATGCAACAAGGAGTGCAAGAGGGGAGTGAAAAAATAAAGGCTCTTAGGCCAACAACCAACCTCAAAAAGCACTTATTATAGCAGCTGTGCTATAATAAGCGGAGGGATGCAACAAAATTGGTTAGAATACCAAAAGTCAAACAATTCCTAGAAAAAAGTGGTGTTACTAGACCAAAGGTGGGTAATGTATCATGCAAACACCTAACTAGAAGTATTGTGAGTCAACAAATGATATCCTCTGCAAGGTGATGAAATCCAAGTTAGACAATATAGAGTGTTGAATCAACGGCTAGATATCCCCCTACCGGGAGGGATACCGGGTAGACAATCCTAAAGAGTGGCAACTAGGATACCCCGTTCATGACATGTTCGGTTGGGTGAATCTGCAGTTTGGTTCTATCGCCGCTATACACCCTCTTGGGTGTACACCGAGAACTTCGAAAGGTATCCTTCGGTTACTGAATGGATTGCGGTATTCCACTCAGACTTCCGGAACCAGTTTGGCTACTTCAACCCTCCTAAGGGAGAGGCCTTCCCGATAAATTGGTTGATAACCATGTCAAAATTATAAGGGATTTTTGGACCCTAAAGACAACCACTATGTCTCAAATGTAAATAATTGAGAGGTGTTATTGGTGCACCTATCCTCTCAATTCTACCTAACTACAAGATTCTTTTGCTCCTCAAGTGGGGTTAAAAGTTTGTTGAGTTAAGGTAAATTTTAAGGCTCAGTTTAAATTATGTGGCAGAGTGAGTGCAAGTGTGGTATTTAAACTAAAATTGATTTGCCTCGCTTGGGCGATTGATTACAAATGAAAGAAAAGACGCTTCCAGTTTTGCAAAAAAAAAGGCGTTTTTGAATTGTAAATGCTTGAAAAAACTATTCAAAAATAATGGATCTTTGAAATAATTTGAAGGAAAGCAAATAACATAAATATTTCAAGAAATAAATGGATCTCTTAAAAATTGCTTGGGCAAAGTATTGAGCAAATAAACAGTAAAACCTTGATCTAAATAAAATGCAGAAAATCTTTCTTTCAATTACTGAAAAAATTTTAAAACGACTTTTAATGGAGCGGATATAAATAGTAAAAGATTTATTATGGCTGTAAAAATGCAGAAAAATTAATGCTGTAAAATATGCTAAATGGGTAAAAAATACAGCAAAAAATATTTTCAAAAAATTGGCCGAATTCAAAAAAATTGCATCACGGGTTTTGGGAAAACAGCCGCGATGTGCAGTGCGGGTTTCGGCCGCAAAGCTGCGATGTGCAGCGCGGGTTTCGGTCACACAGTTGCGATGTGCAGCGCAACAAATGGCCGCGAAGCTACGATTTGCAGCGTGTAAAATGTCCGCGGCACGCCATGCGGAAAAAAACCGCGAGGTCGCGATGAGCCGCGCGAGTGTCGGGCGAAAATCCGCGAGGCGAAAGCCGAAAAATGAACCCGAAAATGGAAATTTCAGGCTGTTAATGGCAATAGAAAGGGCCAAGATCTAGAATAGCAATGGATCTGCTGTCTAGGATGGCAGATCTATGAATTAAAATGATTAAAACTAACAAAAACTAAGATCTAAAGCAAAAAACTGAGATCTAAGAATTCAAAGCCAGCGGAGTCGCCAAAAACTGTTGACTTGGTTTTGCAACCAAGCTTTGTGTAATGGGAACCTATCAACAATGTGATAGCAATTTCAATATTGAAAGCAAAAACAATTATAAATTGAATCTAAATCTAAACTAGCATGTGCATATAAAAAATAAATTTTTTAAAAACGATTCAAGAAGAAGAAATAAAAGAATAGATGTTTTGTATTAAGATACCTCAAATGGTGAGGATTTGCGTTGAGCAACTCCCAAGGTGAGTAGCTCCAAGCTCCAAAGGTCTCTTCTCCAAGATGCTGAAAATGGCCAAAAGTCTCATGAGAGATTTTGACAGCGTGAGGATAGGATGATGGATGGATGGAAAGTGAGGAGCCCCTACCACCTTTTTATAATTTTTGGTGGTGGGGAATACTATTATGGTTTTGAGGAAACCAATGGTATTGACCAACATGGTTTAGGTACCTTTTCCCTCCTTTTTCCTTTTTTGAATATTTTTAATATTTTTATTCCCTTTTTAATATTTTTGGGAATTCTGGACCCTTTTTGATGGTTTTTTATGCTTTTTGAGGAAAAATATTCATTTTGAGGGGAAAAAGGGGTGTATAATGGTCTTTTGGTGACCTTTTGATGGCTTTAGAGGCTCAAATGGTGGAAAAGTGGACAAATGGGTCATGTGAATAAGGAAATGAGCTAATGAGCACTTTTTGGGTGTTAACAACCATGCATCTAATTGGAGATACCATGCCTCTTTCACCCGTTGAACTCACTTACAAGTCTATCCAGACAGCACCCAAGGACCACTTGGTTGTGGCCTCTACATCCTATTCCCTACAGGGGACATCGTCCTTACCCGATCCTCTGCTCCAGACTTTTCCTTCTGACGAGTCCATCATGGAAATTATGAGTGCGGATGACCCTCCGTGGGAAGACCTCCACCATCAATCGTCTTTCCTTCCCCCATTGGATTCTGTAGAGAATAGCATCACCACCATTTTCACACCAAATGTCTACCCTTTCCCCTAGTCCCCGATACTCACATGTCATACAGACACTAAGGGAAACCTGGTGAACATTGAACCCACCACTCCGATTAACATCTCAGTTACCCATGGCGTAGTGGAACATATTCGTTTAGGAAAGAAATGTTCCCCTAAAGAGATTACTACTTTTACGGCCTTATTCAAGCAATTCCAAGACGTGTTTGCTTGGACCTAGGAGGAAATGCCCGGGATAGACCCTGCTATTGCTTCACATGAAATTAAAACCTATCCCAATGCTAAACCAGTCCGCCAAAACTTATGACCGGTGCACCCTCAAAAAACTGCGGCAATTAAGGCAGAAATTGAAAAGCTCTTAAAGGATGGCTTTATCTACCCTATTCCATTAACAAAATGTGTCTCCTATGTCGTCCCTGTGGCTAAGAAGCAGGGCACCATTCGTGTCTGTTTTGATTATCGGGATTTGAACAAGGCTTGTCCTAAGGACAATTACCCCACTCCCGTTATCGATCAGATCATAGACAATTGTGCCAGAAGTGTCATCTTTTCACTCATGGATGGATTTTCTGGTTATAACCAGATTGAGATCCACCCAGCCGACCAACACAAGATAGATTTCATCTGCCCTTGGGGAATGTTTGCTTATCGCAAGCTCCCTTTTGGTATTACAAATGTTGCGGCCACATTCTATCAGGCCATGTCATACGCTTTTCATGATGTGAAGACTTTGTGGAACCCTATCTTAACAATCTCCCTGCTCATTCGCAGCAGCGTGAGTTCCACATCGATCATATGACGACTGTATTCCTCAGATGCAGGCGGTACAACATCCGCCTGAACCCTAATAAGTGTATCTTCTGCTTCGCGTTCGGACGCCTCCTAGGTTTTATCATTTCGAAGGATGGGATCCGCATTGATCCCTTGAAGGTGGAAGCCATTGTCTCTCTCCCACCTCCTACTAACATTACGGAACTACAAAGTTTACAAGGGAAGGAAACTTACCTACGATGTTTTGTATGTAATTTCACTCAGAAGACACAGGCCTACATGAGATTACTGAAGAAGGAAGTCCCATTCAATTGGGACGATCAAGCACAACAATCCTTCGATAGCCTAAAACATGCCATTGCACATGCCCCTGTGCTCCAACCACCCAATTACTACAAGGATTACATCCTTTATCTTGTTGCTTCTGCCACCATGATCGCCATGGTCTTGGTGCAGGAGGACAACAACGCCTAGGAACATGTGATCTATTACCTGAGTAAGGGTCTTAATGACTCCGAAACTCGTTATTCACATGTTGAGAAGCTCGCTCTCGTGGAAGTCATTGCCGTCCAAAATTTCCGTCATTACATACTGCTCCGCACCACCATCATTATCATCGACTCGAACCCCATGTACCACGTTCTGACACGTCAAGTACTTGGGGGAAAGTATTCACGTTGGATTATGATACTTCACGAATTCGATCTCCTCTTCGAGAAGGCCAAGTCTAAAAATTATTTGGTGTTTGTCGAGCTCATCTGTGATCTTCCCTGTGTTGATTTAGGATCTAAGCCCAATGATTCTCTTCCTGATGAGTCATTGTTCCTCATCAGCAAGTCCAACCCATGGTATGGAGACATTACCTTATATCTTCAAACCTAACGGTTCAACCCCCAATTGTCTCATGATGATCGTTGTCATATACGCCACCACGCCAAGTATTACTTGATCATCAGTGATACCTTGTACCATCATGGTATTGATTCTATTCTTCGACGTTGTCTGACACATGAGGAGGCTGAACACGTCTTAAATGACTGTCATGTTGGGGCTTGTGGAGGTCATCTCTCTGGGATGGCTATAGCCCTGAAGATACTACGCGCAGGATATTACTGGCCATCCATTTTTAAAGATTACATAGAGGCCATTAAAAAATGTCCCCCATGCTAGCATTTTCAAACGAAAAGGCGCACCCACCCAGCCCCTTTAAACTTGGTTATTTCCATTGGCCCCATTGCAAAATGCGACATAGATTTCATGCAATGTAATCCTACCTCGATCGGGGGGCATGGTTACGTCATAGTAGCCATGGATTACTTTACTAAATGGGTCAAGGCTATGCCTACGTACAATGAAGATGGAAAAACCGCCACACTCTTCATGTTTAATCATGTTATTTCATGGTTCGGAGTTCCACAAGCCATAGTCACCGACCATGGATCTCATTTCCAAAACTATATGGTTGATGAATTGAGCGCCAGGCTGGGTTTTCGCCATGAAAACTCAACACCTTACTACCCACAGTCCAATGGACAAGTAGAGGCCATTAACAAGGTCTTGAAAACCATGATCAAACACATGGTGGGTACGCATAAATCAAACTGGCATAACATGCTCTTTTCTGCACTATGGGCATACCAGACCTCCATCAAGACTGCCACCAGATTTACGCCATTCCAACTAGTTTACGGATTGGAGGTAGTCCTACCTATAGAGTGTGATATTCCATCTCTCAAACTCGCAGTTGAACTTCTTCCGAACACTACTACTGAGGAAGAGCACTTCCTTTACCTAGTGAAACTTGACGAGACCCGCAGCGATGCTGCTCTTGCCAACGAGGCACACAAGAAATGCATCAAAGCACAATATGATAGGTCATTTAATCCTCGTGTCTTTAGCGAGGGTGATTTGGTCCTCACATATGACCAAAGGCACGATAAGCTGGGGGCAGGTAAGTCCGAGTCCATGTGGCATGGACCGTACATAGTGAAACGTGTTCTGGAGAAGGGAGCCTATGAACTAGAGGACTATGATGGGATATCTTTGGGTGAGCCCCACAATGGGATCTACCTGAAGAGGTACTATGCCTAAGTATTTCACGCATAGGTATCTTGTATATACTGTACATGGCGTGTGTTTTGTGTGGTGTGACACTTTTGTTTTAGTGTGTCTAGATATTGTTTCGCTACTTATACCATGTTCTGTCTGCATGTGCAGATGGAAACTTGCTATGGATTCGCAGACGGCGCCAGCTGGCATACCCATAACCTTACTTCAGCAGCCTGGGTACTTTATTCTCCCATCGGCGAGCTTATCAGCTCAGGAGGAAGTTGTCTAGGATACGCAACCAATAACGTCGCAGAGTATCAGGTGGTGATTGGAACCCTAACTGACGTTCTTTCCTTGGGTATGAACCATGTTGTCATCCATTTGGATTCTAAACTACTGGTTTCTCATCTTAACCGGATCTATGCTATCCGCGACCCCACTCTACTCCATATCTTCCGACGAGTTTGTCTTCTGGAAAGGTCCTTTGAGTCTATTCAATACCTGCACATTCCACGAGACATGAATACAGTTGTTGACTCGATGGCCAACTTCATTCTAGATTGGTACATTGCACATACATAACATATCTATAAAATATAAAGGCATACATAACATGTAAATCATCCATTGTATAAGCAAACATGTAAACAAGATCTCATTAATCATCCATAGAACACAAGATGTATAAAACCGCCATAAGTGTCTATATATATAAATCAATACAAAATGGTAGTGCTAATACAAAATTCTAAAGCATACTAGCTTTTAGTAAGAGTCATTTCTAACAAAATCTGAAGCTCATAAGCTTTCAGTACATACGTAAACATGAGCCTAATCCCTAGGTTTCTCATGATAGCAGACTATGGCACTCGCCACTTTACGGAGCAGCATGCCGAAACGTAAGGACACCCCGATGATGATCTTCTGATAGCCCCGGGGTAGATCATGGACACTTGGCTCTGGGATGTCCAGTGTCATCCTATGGAGGTTCTCATGGACCTCCTCCATCTCCTCGATGGCATCACACATCGCAGGACCCATGACTGGCACCTCTCCTCTCCTCGCAATAAGCGAGACTCCAACTAGTCACGATAGACCCACATCTACACAAAACATTATTCAATCACCAGCACTACTCCAAAAAAATCATAAATGCATAAAATGAAAAAACACAATAGTTGTTTTTCTTACTGATATCATCCCATTGTTATCCCTCGGGAAGCACTAGGTCGGGATCTCCTCTGAAATATGTCCCGTTGTATGGATAATCCTCTATCATGAGGAGCTGTCCCTCCATCCAAGTGAAAAATCCTGAACCAAAGCCTATGATAGGACCCCCACCACCATGGTGGGCAATCACCTCTGACCACCTGGTCATGTGTGGATCTCCAGCATCTCAGTCATCCAAGTCCACCTTCGAATGCATATGAGGCACCTGCTCCAACAAAAATGATTTCACGACCCACCCATAGCAAAATTGCTTCAGCGCCCTGTGCCGACATTTGGTCAACTAACTCCGGAGGTTGGTGAGGAGTCCCTCACACCAGTTGAATACCGTAGGAGCCATGCACTCCTCTACATACATCAACTGTGATTTGTTTGCGAGGTGAGCAGATTGACCTCCCTCTACCCTCACTATAGTGAAGAGCATGGTACATAGAGCACGATCTCGAATATCTTTGATGGGGATCTTCCCACCAATAGCCACAGTGCTTGGGGTACACCACTAGTCAACCATATCATCCACTGTCTGATCACCTCCTCATTATCTGGTAAGAGATACAGACTCTCCCCGATAGGATAACCCTATCAAGAAATAAATGTCCTCGACATCTATGCTCAGTGTATGCACTCTGATCGCAAAATGTTGTTGTACTGGATCCCAACATTGGATCATGTCCGTCAGTAGCAGAACTTGGGCCCTTATGCCCGACACTCTGAAGTATTTGAGCAACCCATAGTGCCTCAATGCAGCAATGCATTAAGGGTCATTCTCATCTTGAGCATCATCAACTTCATGCTCTTGTTCTTGCCACTCGAGAACCATATGTGTCACTGTGAACCTATCAAAAACGACATTTAAACATCAGTATAACCCTTTCCAATCATTAAAAATTTTTCTTTTGGTTTGGGCGTTGAGTTGTATTTAGGGGTTTGCACTGGCGCAGGACGTCATTGCTGATAGGGCCCCGTCGGTGCATATTACCCTTACGGGTTTTGCGTCAGCTAATGCCCGGCGCAGATCCTGTAAGGAGGGATTGCGTCGACCCACGAGCACATATCCCCCCACCAAACCAACTCAAAACCCACTAAAATGCAACAAAAACATAAATATAATCCACTAGAAAGTTAAATAGAAAAGGTTATGGTTACCTGTCTCTGACGGCACGCGAAACGGTCAACTATAGCTCTTGGAATCAGTAAGCAAAAAATGGCTCCAAAAGGCACTTCACACCTCTCCAACTTGGTAAAAAACAATTGTGGTTCTTTTTCACTATTTTGCCCATTTTATAACTAAAAAGGGAATATTCCTTTTTTTAATTTGATTCTTTAGTGGGTTATTTACTATAGTTTGAATTATTTTATGCATTTAAACACTCGGTTAACTGTTTTGACCTAGTCTTTAAGCCTACAGGTGAAGTTAGGTGCCTAATTAGTACCATTTTTCGCCATGGTGATTATCTCACAAGTATTATCAGGTATGAACAACTCATCAAGTGTTTTTTATGTCATTATTTCGCTTGTTAAATTTAAACTATTAATGACACTGAGATAACTATTTGTTCTTTCTCGTGCTCGTAAAATGCTAAGAATAAGTCACTGAGTTATAGTTTATCACTTTTTCGGGCTTGTTAAACTCCTACAAAAAAGGAACCCCCGGATTATTTCTTTAATCTCTTTTCAGGCTCTCTAAATACGAAAAAGAACGCCAAGCGAACTTGATACTTTCACACTTGTAAAAGTATTTGAATGATCGTCTTCCTAGTGATAGTTTACCCATTTTTTGGATCAGGGGGCACTACTTACAAAAAAGGAATACTCTAGCCGATCATGACTGGAAGAGTCCTCTCTTGCGTTGTTTTACCCTTTTCTGGGCGAAGAGGCTAGCCTTACGAAAAAGGACCTTTGGAGTCTTCTTTAGTTCTTTTCAGACTCTCTAAATATGAAATGATGCCAAGTTTACCTTCTATGGACTCGTTAAAATTCAACCTTGAAGGGCCCACCATGGGACGAACCCCTTCCTTCCCACGTTCAAAAAATGTTTGGGATTGGACTCATCTATGAGATGAGCTATACCGAGCATCTGTTTACCGTCCTCGAGCTCGTTAAAAAACAAGTGAGGCCCTCATCAGTCATGATGGGGAAAAAGGAAATATTTTCATGTTACACTTTAACCTGTGGCAGTACTTAGTCGTTCTTGAACATGGCACTCATTTGCATTTTCATCCAGTACTTGAGTAATACGTTTGTCATCAAGTCTAGCTAACTTCATGAGTCTTGTTACTCCTTTGGGTCATCCAAAGAATACTTCCACCATCAGTTGCATTAGGAGTTGGCATTGTTCTCATCATGTCAATACTGCCAAGTCATTCCATGCCCATGTTCAAGATACATTCACCACTCATCATTTGCAGTTAGTACACCCTCTATCATGTCGGTCTACTCTGATTTTGTCTTGCATGTTACTGTACCATCTGATCTACTCCAAACATCTTTTATCAAGTTTCATGTCGATGATGGGGGATTCATCATGGCCCTCCTTCAACGAATTCATCCTTGTCAACTTGAACACATCATCCGAGGGCTGAATCTAGAAACCAATCGAGTACCTTGGGCCTGCATGCCTCAATGGTAGGTTACCTCGCTTTCACAATAAGTTTACATCATTGACTCTTGATTGAAAGATTTCATTAAGCATTCGACTTCAACTCATTTATTCGTGCTTAGTGATATGTACTATGATACCTTGGGGATCATCGACATTAATGGTGCTTTTCCTTGCGCTTGTTAATAGTATACATTAATGACCGGTAATCAACTGGTTTCTACCATGTTCAACTTCAAAACATTATAATCACATGGATAGATTCGTATCATTGCGGGTTCGACTTGAAGACCCTAGGGACGTCATATTCTACCCAAGTTGTGATGTAGATTGTTTGAGTTATATTACACGGAACCACTTTGTATTGGTCATGGTTGTGTTATAATCTCATCATGGATCTACGATTGTGTCTAGTAGCCATGATTTTGTTCAGTCGGTCTTTACTGCCATGGATCTGCATTGTATTGGTTGACAGCCATGTTGTGAGTCATACGAGACTGTGTTCTCAGAGTCACTTGTACTGTAGCAGCATCTTCCATCCGACAAGTCCTTGACATCCTTCTATCAAAGCATTTCACCTGTCTAGTTTTATCATCTTCATGCTTTGGGGTGCATTCTTTTACACCTAAAAACTCGCCATCATAAGACATGTGTTAACTCAGTGCAAAAATACCTTAGGTTTCCATGACTAGGAAGTCCAATTGGAGAAATTGTTGGCCCCTTGCCATAGGATCTAGTTGGGCCGGCGCAGGTTGCTCCCTAGTAACTTGTGCCCAACTAGGTCAGGCCCAGGTGGTCACCTTCCAGCTTGCGCCATCGTCCCATGTTAACTTTGTATAACATGCGCTATCCCTATCAAGCGCAGGTGGTCCTAATACAACCTGCGTCGATGTCAGTTAATGTGGATAAAGGGCATCTTCGATCGATTTCTCGAAGGTGTATGACTTGGATCTCTATCCCTAGCTTGTAGGTGAGCTAGCCTTCGGTTCCCTAACCCCTTGGGAGGATCCCTTAGTCCTCTCCCACTATTTCTCAACCTGTTCTATCCTCCTAGTCCTATATATATGAAGCTCCTATCCATTCCAAAAGGAGGAAGGCTATAGCATCCATATGCTGGTGGAATAAGCTTAGGAGATCATCATTCATCTCTTGGAGGCACCCATTTTGTTAAGATTATTCTAATTTGACTAGCAAGATCACTGAAAGAAACATAATCATAAGATAGACAAAGATATTATCCTGGGAAACCCTCATGGGGTAGAAAACCCAGCAAAGCTTTCCTCAATAAGATGATCAACCAAAATACAAGATGTGCTCCAAGACTTGACCTCCTTCTCTACCTCCTATGCAGACCTCTCAAACACAAGTGTGCTACTTTCTGAGTTGAGCAAGTTTTTCAAATGAGGAGCTCTCCTCCTCTACTTATACTGATTCCCAACTAACCAAAATCCCTAATGGGGCCAACCTCTCCTAGTGAAGTCTAATAACCCCTAAATAATAAACTCAGGGCCGACCCCCACATGGTGGGTCTAATAACCCTGGTTACCACAATTCATCGGAGGAATAAACATCTCTGGATACATAATAGAATCACCTCGGAGGGATGAAACATCTCTAGAATAATAAAGTACAAATATAATATTCTTATAAGTTACCATATTCAACACTCCCCCTTAACGAGAAGGATATTATAACAACATCTGCAGGAGCAAGAAGTCATCGACTACATCATACATGATACATCTGTAAATCATCGGAAGCTTTCTTCAATACATCATCATCAGTAACTCAACTAGTTACTGAAACATCAACATCATCGTCATCGTCATCGCACAATCATCAGCATCATCATCACACGATCATCAGCATCGTCATCACACGATCATCAGCATCGTCATCACACGATCATCTTACAAGATGATCAATCCTGAACTCTTTTAGGACATAGGTCCATGGATGATACAATCCAAACCATTCATTTAGGACTATGTCCAAGGATGATTTAATCCACACCATTCATTTAGGACTATGTCCAAGGATGATTTAATCCCCACCCTACATTTAGGACTATGCCCAAGGATGATTTAATCCCCACCGTACATTTAGGACTATGCCCAAGGATGACTTAATCCACACCATACATTTAGGACTATGTCCAAGGATGACTTAATCCCCACCATACATTTAGGACTATGTCCAAGGATGACTTAATCCCCACATGTCTATCAAGGACTTCATTCTCGAAGACCATACGTCTACGGATCAATTCAAGGGACCAAAGTCCGGGGACGATACAATCCCCACTTGTCCACTAAGGACTTCATTTTCGGAGACATATGTCTACGGCTCACTTTAGGACTGTAGTCCAAGGATGATCCAATCCCCATATGTATCCTCATCAATACAGATATCGTTAGTACATCAATAGTACAAGTGCATACAGGTATCCTCATCAATACATGTATACATGTGTATCCTCATCAATACATGTATACACATGTATCCACATCAATACATCAATATAAAAGCAAGTATCCTCATCAATACATGTACTCATATGTATCCTCATCAATACATCAATATAAGAACATATATCATCATCATTAAAGCATGTATTCTCATCAATACATATATCATCAAAGCATGTATCCTCATCAATACATATATCATCAAAACAAGTATCCTCATCAATACAAGTACATATATCATCAAAACATGTATCCTCATCAATACATCAATATATAAAAACAAGTAGTGTAAGTATTCTAAGTATAAGTGTCCTAAATCTAAGTAATCTAAGCATACATAAATATCTAGGTGTAGTAAATAGGTATCCTCATCATCGACCTGGCTGTCGATGAGGGCAATCACATCATCAGTGACTATATCACTCCCCCTTTTGAGGAGGGTCCTTTTGAACTACACCAAGCTTATCTCGGAAATATTCAAATTTTACTCGAGACAGAGGTTTGGTCAATATATCAGCAATTTGTTCCTCAGTGCTCACATACTCGAGCTTAATAGCTCCTCTCTGCACCATATCTCGAATGTAGAAATATTGGATCTCTATGTGTTTTGACTTATCATGGAAAACTGGATTTTCTGTCATCTTAATACAACTTTGATTGTCACACATGATCACAGTAGGATCCATTTCTAAGTCAAACACTCCAGATAATAATTTCCGAAGCCATACTGCTTCACAACTAACAGAGCAGGAAGCTATATATTCTGCTTCGGCAGTACTGAGAGCCACACTAGATTGTTTCTTGCTGAACCATGAGACCATTGCAGATCCAAGGCCACAACATCCACCTGATGTACTCTTTCTGTCTGAAACACTTCCTGCCCAATTAGAATCTGAGTAACCATGTAATCTGAGTTCATGATTTCCAAGATAGTATAGACCAAAATCTAATGTACCCTTTAGATACCTCATTACATGCTTTGCAGCTATTAAGTGAACCTTTCTAGGTTCTACTAGATACTGACTCAGGGTATTTACAACAAAGCATATATCTAGTCTGGTATTTGTTAAATACATCAATGACCCAATGATTTGTCTATATCGAGTTACATCCACTAATTCTGATGAGTCATTAACTAATAACTTCAAGTTGGAGTCCATGGGAGTGGCCATGGCTTTACACTCCAACATATCAAATCTTTTCAGAATCCCTACAGCATACTTACCTTGATTTAAAAAGATTTCTTTTGGTTCTTACCATACTTCTAGACCTAAGAAGTAATGCATTAATTCGAGATCTTTCATCTCGAATTTTGAAGAAAGCTTCTTCTTACATTCGACAATTTGATTCTCATTTCCTGTTAGAAATAGATAATCTACATACAACAGTAATATAACAGGTTCATCATTCATGATCTTGAGGTAAATATTTGGATCAGCTTTACTCTTGGTAAAGCCCATGCTTGTTAAGAAACTGTCAATCCTTCCGTACCAAGCTCTGGGATCTTGCTTTAATCCATACAAAGCCTTTTTTAGCTTGCATACATGTGTTCTTCTATCTTTAACCTCAAATCCTTGAGGTTGTTCTATGTACACTTCTTCTTCAATTACACCATTTAGGAAGGCTATCTTAACATCCATTTGGTGTAATTTCCACTTCATCATAGATGCAAGTGCCATGATAGTTCTAATTGAAGTGTACCTAGCAACTGGTGCAAATGTTTCTTCATAGTCAATTCCCTCCTTTTGAGAGAATCCTCTGGCTACAAATCTTGCCTTATATTTTTCAATGCTACCATCTGCAGCATGTTTTATTTTGAATATCCATTTGGAAGAAACCACACTTTTATCTTTTGGTATGGGAACTATATCCCAAACATCATTTTTCATTATTGACTGATATTCTTCTGTCATTGCTTCTACCCACTCTTTCTTTTGAGCTGCCTCTTCATAGCTAGTAGGTTGTTGATCCACAAGATCACACATCAAGGCCACATAGTTGGGTACTAGCTTTGGTTTCTTTCTTTCTCTAGTGGAGCCTTCAGGAGCTCCATATTTTTCATCTCCTTGAATAATGTCTCTAGCCCATGTTGGCCTTCTTTTCTTAGATAAGTTTGTAATCGGGGGTTCTTGTGGTTCCAACATGTCATGATCCTCTGGTGTATCATCTTCAGGGATGGGCACAACTTCTGTGATTCTAGGAGGTGTATCTTCTTCATAGATTTCTTCAAGTTGGCACTTCCTAGATTTCTTCAGAGTTGCTTCTTCATCAAATGTTATATCTCTACTTATTTCCATATGATGAAAACCAGGTATGTAAATTCTGAAAGCTTTGGATGATTCACAGTATCCAACAAATATTCCCTTCTTACCAGAGGGATCCAACTTGGTTCTCTTTTCTTTTGGAATGTGAATGTACACAGTACATCCAAATATTTTGAGATGACTTACCTCGGGCTTCTTTCATGTGAACACTTCTTCTGGAGTCTTGAATTCAAGAGCACTATGGGACAATCTATTTTGTACATAGACTATTGTCCTAGCTACTTCAGCCCATAGATACATGGGTATATCTTGGTCATGTATCAAAGTCTTTATAGCTTCCATGATAGTTCTATTCTTTCTTTCAGCAACCCCATTTTGTTGGGGATTGTAGGGAGTGGTTAGTTCCCTCTTGATTCCAGCTTCCTTACAAAAATCTTCAAATTCCTTTGAAGTATATTCTCCGCCATTATCTGTTCTGAGAATCTTGATTTTCTTTTTTGAGAGATTTTCTATTAGGGCCTTGAACTCTTTGAATTTTCCAAAGACTTCATTCTTACATTTTAGAAAGTATATCCAAGTCTTCCTTGAATAGTCATAAATGAAAGAGAGATAGTATTCAAACCAACTTAGGGATGTGGTGGGCATTGGTCCACATACATCTCAGTGTATTAACTCCAAAATGTTCTTAGTCTTTGTTTCACTCTTTGGAAAAGGTTTCTTGACATTCTTCCCTTTTTCAGATCCTTTGCATGAGCCATTATGGTCAATTTTTAAGTCTGGTAATCCTATGACCACCTTGCTCACATAGGGTAGGGCCTTGTAGTTAATGTGAGCAAGCCTTATATGCCATAGTTCACTGGGGCTAGTGGTTTCATGGACAAGGGTAGCTTCTGGGTGACCCTTGAGTTTGTAAAGACCTCCTTCTTCTTCACCAATGACAATTGCATCCTCAATTGATTTTCCTTTGGGCCACGTAAGTACTTGACCATCAATAAATGCAATTCTAAATCCTTTCTTATCTAGTGCTGAGATAGGAAGTAGGTTCTTCTTCAAACCTGGAACATATAAAATTTCTTTCATCTTCAAGGGTGTTCCAGAATCAAGCTTGTAGCTTGTTTCACCAATTCCCTTGATGGGATATTGATAATCATCTCCTAGAGATACCTTTTGTGGAGAAGATTTTTCTTCAAGTCTTGAGAGAGTTTTCTTTTGACATGTCATGTGCTTTGAAGCACCACTATCAATGAGACATGTATCTTCTCCAAGAGACACAGATCCAGAGAGTGCAGAAAATAGAACATACTCTCCTGCATCTTCTTCTTCATTCCTTCTAGATCTTTTCCTAGGGAGAGGCCTTTCTTATTCTTCTTCATTTCTTTTGGATATTTTTCTATGAGGCCTTACTTCCTCTTCTTCTTCTTCTTCACTATCATCTTCTGCAAGATGTGCTTGATGTCTTTTATAGTGAATATTTTTCTTCTCGATTGAAGGACAAAATCTAGCAATGTGTCCTTCTTTATGACAGTTGAAACATTGGAAGGAAGAGAACTTTCCTTTTCCTTTCTTCTGAAATCTTTGTGGAGATTGAGACTCCTTGTGCTTGTCCTTCTTGAAGTAAGATTGATTCTTCCTTCTCTTAGTGTGTGTAGCCAAGGCTTGGTCATCCTCCTTGAGAAGGGCTTGTATGTTGGCTACCCTAGCTTCTTCTTGAACACAATCCTCCCATACTACATCAAACTTCATACTTTCTTTTCTGGCACACATGGTTTGTATGAATGACTCCCAAGGTCTAGTGATACCATTTAGAGTAGTCATCAAAAGCTCATCTTCATCAAGAATATCACCAATGGCATCTAGTTGCTCCTTGATTTGGGAGACCCTTGAGAAGTAGTCTTGAATGGATTCTCCTTTGTGCATCTTGGTACTCTTCAAATGAGTTCTTAGATTCATCTTCCTATTGATGTTCTTTCCTTCATACATTCTTCCTAGGGCATCATACATTTCCTTTGGAGTCTTCTTGGATGCCACTTTGGGAATCAAGTGGTCTTTAATAGAATCAGCAATGATTCTCTTTGCCTTAACCAAACCCTTTCTATGCTTCTCTTTGGCTTCATCTCCTTCAGGTTCTGCAACTTCATCCTTGATATATTGAGCAAGATCATTCTCTTCAAGAATGAGACCAATTCTATATTTCCATGCCCGGAAATTCTCTATACCTTCAAGCTTGTCTTCAAGCTTAGTGCTTGGAGCCATCTTCTCTTGGGGGAGTCCAAGAGATAAATGATAGAATAGGAAACTTTACCTTTTCACTTTTCCGGATCTGCAACAGAAATTCTGGTTTATCGCACTTTTGGCAAAACTAGGGTTTGACTTTCCCAGAGTTCTACCCAACCAAAAACCTCGATCCAAAGCTTAAAAGATAGATCTTTAGAATGGCTATTCAGCCATGCCACCAGAATCCAAAAATACTAACTTTTGCAGAAACCCTAATTTTGGGAGAGAGAGAGAAATATAATTTCACCTTGTGAAAGATGTTCTATTCAGGCTAGCTCTGATACCATGTTAAGATTATTCTAATTTGACTAGCAAGATCAATGAAAGAAACATAATCACAAGATAGACAAAGATATTACCATAGGAAACCCTCATGGGGTAGAAAACCCAACAAAGCTTTCCTCGATAAGATGATCAACCAAAATACAAGATGTGCTCCAAGACTTGACCTCCTTCTTCTCTACCTCCTATGCAGACCTCTCAAACACAAGTGCGCTACTTTCTGAGTTGAGCAAGTTTTTCAAATGAGGAGCTCTCCTCCTCTACTTATACTGATTCCCGACTGACCAAAATCCCTAATGGGGCTGACCTCTCCTAGTGAAGTCTAATAACCCCTAAATAATAAACTCAGGGCCGACCCCCACATGGTGGGTCTAATAACCCTGGTTACCACAATTCATCGGAGGAATAAACATCTCCGGATACATAATAGAATCACCTCGGAGGGATTTAACATCTCCGGAATAATAAAGTACAAATATAATATTCTTAGAAGTTACAATATTCAACACATTTCTCCGTAGAGGTATTGGCTTGGCTTGTTGGAGGAATATTGCGACGTTAGGGCTTGGTTGTAATGCTCTCTCTTCTTTGTATTCCCACTTTTATACAGTAATACAAAACTCTTTCCATAAATGTCTTGTTGTTCATTGATATTTATAGTTTACTTCCTTAACCGTTTACTTAGATCAGTTATTGTGTAGATGTACTATTACTGCTTGTTTGTCTCTTGCATGTTTTGACAGGTCTTGCAGCTACGAAACTGATGACTGTGGATCCTGGAGTGACAAAGGAGGAAAAGATTTACAGATTTGAAAGGTAAGATGTTTACATCACTTAATCTCTAATTTGATCTAGGAAGGTAGATTTGTGTTCTGTCTTATTTGTTCTAGATTCGCATTGAACTAGGGAGATCATGCCTTAAGTCCGCTTTTGGTAGATTGTCTGGTAACATGTCTCATGAACTCAATTCACCACTTCACTATTCTTCTTTAATTTTTCCAAGTGACTTTAGAACATTGAATTCCCTAGTCCAATGGAGTGGTCCATACTGAAATATTAGGGACATTATAGACATGCATCACTACATTGATACTCCATTCCAAGATCTTTCATAATGACATATAAATCTCTGTATGTGATAGGAAATATTGACTCTCGTAACCGAAATTCACCTAACAATCTACAACATAAAAAATAACTAGTTAATGTAAAGAACATTAATTGTACTAAATATTGCAAAATAGAGAAAACAAAGTATAAACTTATCACAATGTGATGAAACATACCTTAGGATCTATGTCATACAATTGTTTGAAAAACCATTTAAAACCTTTAAGTTCATCAACAATAATGTGTTAGAGATAGTGGTGTATCTCAGGATGTCCTCCATTTTCAGATGCCTACCATGGAGGTTCATTTTCAATATAGACATCAGGATGGGGTAAAGAGTGAGATGCACTCTACCAGGTGTCATAAATCCAATGGTGTATACATGCATACTTTTCAGGGTGATTTTCCTCATGCATGCAAACGTTTTAATTTAAAAAGCGTGCAAAAGTGGGATTTTTGCATGCACTCATATTAGGGTTTCGAAAACCCTAATTGATCAATGATTTATTATAAGGAGGAAGGAGGTCACCGAAAGAGGTTACTCATTATTTTCTTCAGAGAGAGAGGATATTGAGGGTGAGAATGACTTGTGCATGCAGAGTGGGCGACTTCCTGAGGAGAGGGGGCACATTTGCACAGATAGATAGTGAGGGGATCTGAGAGGGATCAGTGCTCAGTTGATAAGAGGCATCATTCAGTCATTATTGTGTGCAGTGAGAGCATCTGAGTGGATACAACTCAAATTTTTGAGCTTGGGCGAATTTCCAAAGAGAGGGAGCGCACATCCTAAGGAGGGGAAGACGTGTTTGAATGGAGAGTCGTTCTACCTGAGGCTAGGTGATCCGAGAGTATCAGGAGTGATATTCTTTGGTGATTGAAGAAGATATGATCTTATCTCATCAGATATTGATTGATATCTGAGGAGGGGTGACTTTGCAGCTATTGAGAGAGGGTGCATTTCCCATGCAGACGGGGTGCATTCTACACTGAGGGGTTGCATACTTTCTTATTTGAAAAAGCATATAAGGGAAGAGGTGGTAGAGAGGTGTTATTACATCCATATATAGGTAGAGACAATACTTCAGAGATCCATATCAGAGCAGACAACAAGGACACATTTCCAAGAACAATAGTGGCTACTACATGCAGATCTAGGGTTTTATACCTATAAGGTTCTGTTAGTTCTTCTGAAATTCTATGTGTAATCATCTATTCTTTATTATATGCTCTGGACTCAAGAAAGAAGAAAGCCCCATCGAAGCTAGTTTTCCCCATTGGGATTTCCAGTGTAAAACTATGAGTCAATTATGTGTTCGCCATTTTTTTCAATGATGTTAAGAGATCTATAGTGCTTTCAGTTATAAGTCTATTTTATATGTGATCTTCTCTGGCATAGAGAAGATGGGTTGTTTTGGATTATAGATACTCAAGTTCATTGAGATCTTAGGGTTCCCAAATCGAGTAGCGACATCTGCGATAAATTAACATAATGTAGTAGAGAGAATATTTTATCTTGAGCCTTCATAAAGTGGTTTTTTGCCTTGTCAAGTAGAGGTATATTATGAATATCATGAAATTTGTCATGATCCATTTGATCGAACGTGTCTTGGATCAATCTATTTGTCTTGCCATCTTCAACTATGTTATTATTATCATCTTCTTCCATAGGATCATTAACTTGATCTTCAATATTCACTCCACATTGTCCACCTTGTGCAACATTATATATACTAGTACTTGGCGCATTTTCCGACATTGGACACCTAGGGGTCATTATCTTTATAATTCAAAACAATAAAGAAAAAATAGTGTGTCAAATATGATCAATATAAAGACATATAATGAATAAATATATAACTTACCAAGGGATGGTATCCATTCCCATATTCAATGTGTCTATTTTTGCTACAATGTATTTTAGTTCTTTTTATCGAAATTATTCTAAGATTGAATCCCCCGCATTCAACACAAGGGAAATAACATTTTCCGTCACACATTTTCTTCTGCACCAATGTTATCTAACATTCTTCCCTACCAAAATAGAGTGATCACTATCTTATATAATGAAGTGGCCAATGTGAAAGATAAAATAAATCTACTTTATGTTCAAAAATGTAATATCTTATGTACTGATTACAAGGATACTCTATTGAATTCAAATAATCAAAACATTAATTAGCTCATACAGAAACTAGTTAACAAACGAGTTGTAGGAAAACTAGCCTTGGGAACTAGTGGATCCCCCTCAAGGTTTGGTATGTAAATTCTTTAGGGTCTACAAAATCTGAAAGTGAGTGTGCAGCAGCAAGGATATCAGAATCAAGATCATCTTCAGAGTCCTATGCACAATGTATTGGGGCAATTTATTGTTCGACTACATACCCCTGGAGTAACCACAAGGCTTCCTAGGCACCCAGCATATGCATACTAGAATAATTCAATCACACTTGAATTTAACCAAAGTGTGGATATCAGACAATAACCCCCTAATATAATGTTGGACAAGCGTTTCTAAATATTTGGGGAGATTTGTTTGTGTTTGAAGGCAAAAGAAGGAAGGGTGCTAAGTTGGATAGCTCAACTAGTTGAATTCCAAGCTCTCCCAAATAGGATGAGAGGGTTACAAATTCTCAGGAAGAGGCTTGGAGGATCTTCAACAAGGTTTTAAGAATCTCAAATGTCTGACAGAATAGAAAATGAACACTTAAAGAATTTTTAATCACAATTACTGCAAAACTAGTCAAGAAAACAAGGTCTAAAGAGGTAGTCTTGATCAAATTGATTATGAACAACCTCTAAGGATTTAAAATTCCTCTTTGGAAGAATAGTATGACTCAAATATGAATACAAGAACAACATCAAACCAAAATTAAGAATACTGGGCAGCAATTCAAGGTACTTTAATCTCAGACTTCTCGGAGAGTCTCTAATACATAGTATTCTTACAATACTAAGTGTAGAATACTTCTAAGAAGAGAAGAAGAGAAGATTTATTCACTATATATGCAATAAATATGAATATATAGAATATGGCTTCTCATGGAACTCAAATCTCAGGAATATTTATAGATAGAAAAGCAATGGCGCGTTCTTTACAGCTGGAACCCCCAGATCTAGTAAAATGGCCATAACTTGCTCATCCATACACCTTTTTTGATGAAACAAAAAGTGTTTCGTACTGGAAACATTTCTATGTATGCAATGGGATAGGTATCAAAGTCTATAAATGTTCATAAAATTCAGAAACAAAACCTCCATTTCGTCCCCAACTGGAGGAAAATCTGTGTAATGGAGCAATGATTAATTGAACCTCCTCTTCATCACTTGAACTCGATCAACTAAATTGGAGGGCATATTAGATATGGTATGAAAACTCTAATGGTTGTACCAGCTGCACTCATGCTGAAAGGAAGAGAACTGGAACAACAGTTGCAATGGGGCGCATCACCCAAAGCTAGTTGAGGCGCATCACTCAATTTCTAAGAAGCAAAACTCTCAAGACAATAAGCAAAATGACTAAAAAATGTGAGAGGAGCGCACTTGCCTTCTTTTATAGACTGGATGGCTTCATGAGAAAGCAGTTAGAAAGTGTTAGTGGATGAGTGGATGAGTGCACCTTCCTTAGAGAGAGTTAGCAACGTCACTGCTTTGTGCAACCTTCATTGCTTTGTGATTTTCTCCTGCTTTTAGAAATTGTGCCCTTCTTTTCTTTCTAGATGTTTCCTGTTTTTCCAAACTGACTTCTTTTCTACACTTTCCTGCTTTGTTCACTTTCTTTCTTTATGCACTTGCCTTATTTTCCTTCTTTTTCCAATTTCCTTTTTTTTTATGTCACCTTGCTTTTAGCTGCTTTCTTTTTGTGTCTATCTTCTCTCAAATGAGTGGATGAGACCAACCTTATCCTCATGTGCCCTCCTAGCCACATGAGCACTATCACTTGTACAAAAAATAATTAAATCATGATAATAATAAAATTAAAATAATTACAAGTACTCCAGACATTAAAATTATTGTTTAACTAACTACTATAGGCTTGGCTCCAAAATTTAACCCAAATAATTAATAATGCCTTACTTTTTTTTCTCCTAGACTCTTAGGGACTAAAAGGGTCCAAGACTTAATCAAGTAACCACTTAGGAAGGAACATGACAGTCCTCCCCTCCCAATATTACTTTTCCTCAAGCAATTAGAAACATGGGGTTCAAGAACTTGTACACTGCCACCAAATTGTTGTTTCCAATCAAGCTGGCCAACCAATAAAGTATACTCCATCACATAGTGTTGGAATATGATGCACTCCTTCATATGATACAATGCATCTTCTTTGAATCTCTTCCATGAAAACCTCTTACTCACCCTCATGTGAGTCTCCAAACAACCATGGTGACTACCTAGGAGTGGAACGTGAACAACTCCCAAAATATCCTCCTTTAAGATTGACTTGGGCACTAAGTGGATGGGGTCTTTAAAGTGGATGAGTGTCATATGTTGATATTCGTGAATCATCCCATTCATAGAATCACATGCAAACCATTGTTGCTGCCACTCATTGAGTTCAATCTCACCCTCAAATATGCACTCAACCAATGCAGACACATGGGCTAGCATATCCTTGTCATGGTGTGGACAATGCCTCTCATGGAGATGCAATCTCTTGTGCACATATTTGGATATGGAACAAATAAGGGTGGAGTGAATCCTCTCTATGTAGACATCAGCTTCACCTTTCTCAAGCATGATATTAAGATACATTTTCTTTATTCCTCCAACTTCACACTAAAACAATGTAAATTCTTTCTAAGCATACAATGTAAATCCCAAACTAGGAGGATACTTATCCAACAACCCATAGTGATCCCACATGTCATCCAAAACAACAAACACATGCTTACCAAATTGTTTGTGACATACTTATAGTGATCCAAATAATCCAATTCCCGTGCTCAGAAGTCTTGAATAGTCACATTCAAATTCTTCATTTATCTGAAATTGGTGATGGCCAAGGTGGAGATAAAACTTGAGAAAGAGCTTGTATTTATTCCATAAATTCATCTTCCTTGACCAAGGTACTTTGAATGCAATTGAATTCACATAAAACTTGGTGAATCTTGGTGAAAAATATTCCTTTATGTGCTTTCTAATCTCACATTTGAACCTCTTGATATGCTTGTATGTGTGGGTGAACTTTTGTTGGACCTTTACTCCCCTTTTAAGGAAGTGATCCTATAGGAAAAAATCATGGGAATCCCCCAATAAAATCCTCCATAAAAACTTATTTTGTCACCCAAAATATGCCTTCCTCCATGATGTCAAATTGTTCTTCTTGAACCCAACCATTTAGCCGCTCATATGCAAATCTTCCTTTGTGATACTATGCTACTAAATGACCTTCCAAAATAAGTAAGTCTTTTCTTGAATAAAGAAGAACATCCACTACTATATTCTTTCATTCATGATCATATTTATAAACTTGGACCTCACTTACCAATCTTTGTTTCCAATCCTTAACCTTCATTGGTATCATGAAATGCATCCAATCGATGTGATTGACCTTAACCACCCATTCACTCCACAAGGAGTAGGGTCTATACTTAGCCATTGCATGCATGATGGTGATGGTGGATATGTCAAAGATGATATGATACATTTCATGTGGTTGCAAGCTTCTACTTTCCAAAGAAATGGGATGCTTGGAAGATGGTATCATGTTGGGTGGTGCACCCATCTTCAAGTTGACCTTGTGCTTCACTCCTTCATTAAGTGGTCTTCCTAGTGGAAGGTATTCAAGAACCTTCTCATGATCTTGTAGGGGCTTCTCAATGTCTTCAAGATTATGTGAGAGGTACATGCTTGTGCTTTGAGTGGTATTGAAATTTTTAGCAGCCCATTCAATGTCTCCCTACTTCCCCATGGAACTCATGCCCTGAGATGACACCTCAACCACTATGTATTTTTTTCACAAGGTATGAATGGAGATGTATGGAATGCATCATATTGAATCCATAAATTCCTTGGTTGCTTCTCATAGAACATAACAAACTCAAATGGAACAATAGATCCATCACTAACGCAAAAATAACTCTTACCAATGTGAGCTAGTCTTGCACAACCTTGGGTCTCCATATCGGTGATGTAGCTATCCATACAATCCAATGATGAATAACATTCTTTGCTTTCTGATCCAAATTGGATGTAATTAGCCACCTTCATCACAACAAAGCCTTCTTCACATGGAGACAGCTCATGATCCCCTTTGCATAGAACAAATGCTTGGCCAACATCTTCCAAGACAATTTGTTCCTCAAGCATTTGCATTTTCGCATACTCCTCATGCTCACCTTTTGCAAGAGGCTCCTCCAATTCATTATGTCTGCAATCAACCTCACACATATGATCACTAGTGGCTCTAGGAAAATAACATGAACTCCCAAAATACACATGATGTTGCTCCCCTTCCATTGTTTCTTTGTCCTCAGCAAATTTCAAAGCCATGTCTCTATCCATGAACAACTGCAAGTAATCATCATTCATTTCTTCCAACTCTCTTTTGATGATGCACGATTTAGATCTAGAGACTCTTCCCACAAATCCACTTTGTCTCTCCTCCATTTGAACTCTTCCAACAAGGTCTTCAAGAAGCTTATGTGCACCACTGGTTCTAGACAACACTTCCAGGATCCTTTCTTCTATGACTAAGAGAAGGCTCTCTAAGTCACTCAATGGATTCCTTACAACACAGTGAGTGTTGCCACATATGAGCTCAAATGGTGATTGGATATTTGATTTATGTTCCTCTTTTGGATATGATCCAAAATATGTCTCACGACGATCAACATGATAAATCTCCTTTTCAATGATCTTGAAATCGCCAACAAAGAAATTGGAAGTGAATTCACCTCCCATACTGCCAACAACCTGATGATGGGTTGTTGAATCTTCCGATGTGCTTGGTTCCCCACTTAAGAGACTGTTGTGCCTCTCATTCTCATCGGATGGTTGATATTTGACTATGGGATTTCTTCTTCCTGCATCATGCGAATATCTAGATGCATCCTTAGTCATTGATTCCTCATGCAAATTTACATCTGTAATTTGAGGTTCACCCTACTCCACCTCACAGATCTTTTCTTCTGCTTCATTTCCCTTCTCCTCCAAGCAGTTTAAAATTTCTCCATCTTGAGTAGTGCTCAGATCACAAATTTTGGAGGCTCTTCTTGAAGAAAAAGAAAACAATCTCATAATGCTAGAATATGCAGATGGATTTGATGCATATACACCTTTGGATCCTCCTCCTTCTTATTTACCCCGAGAGGTGAAACAAATTTGTTCCTCCATGATGGTTTGTTTCTCTCAAAAGAATCCTCATTAGTGTTGATGTATTTGTAACTTCGGAAGATATTCACTTGTATATTGTATGTATTACATTTGTACTTTATTGTATCCCCAACGGAGATGTATCATTCCTCCAATTGGAAGTGTCGTCATTTGTATTTGCAAGTGTCGCAAGTATTATTGTAAGTGTCGCAACTTATATTTGATGGGTTATTAGACCACCTTGGTGGGGTCATCCCTATATGAGTTGTGTGGGTCAAAGGGTTATTAGAACACCCTAGTGCGATCGGCCCAGTGACAAGTGATAATGGGTTATTAGACTCTCCTAAGGGAGGTTGGCCCAGTTAGAGTAAAAGTCAAGTCAAAGTAAAGTATAAATAGAGAGTGTGACTCTCTCATTTGTTCATTTCACACACTCACTCACTTCGCATTAGTGAGAGAGAGGAGGAGTGTGCACAAGTGGAGGAGGAGCAGATTCTAGAAGAATATCTCTAGAATATGTGAGAGAGAGGAGGAGTGTGCACAAGTGGAGGAGGAGCAGATTCTAGGAGAATATCTCTTATTGTGGGTTTTTATCTTTGTGATCTTTGTATTGGTGCTCATTCTATCTCTCAGGAAGTTGCGAGGTTTTTCACCTTCTTGTTTTTCCCCGGTGAAATGCTTTGTGTCTCTTGTCTCTTGTGTTTGATATGTTGTACATGTTGTTCTCTCAGTTAAGATCCTAGATCATATTGAATTAAATGATGAAAAACTAACATGGAATCAGAGCTAGCCTGAAGGAAGGCATTGTATGGCATTTATGACACTTGTTGCACTTGCGACAAATTGGAAGCTAGGGCTTGGTATAGTAAAAAACAGTCATTGTGGCACTTTCGCTATAACTCAGTTTTTGAGAAGGTTCGGAATCTAAAACTTTTATAGGTCGAAGATGAAATGTCCATGTACCTTTTGTTTGAAGCACAGCCTCAGATTCGTTGTACTTTGTGAGATGTGATCCGCACAAGTTAGGCTTTCTGCCTCTTCCAGAATGGAGTCCTAAACAGGTGACCTAGGAAAAAAGGTCATATGTCGGGCTAGGAAGCTCCAAATGGAATTCCATAAAAAGTGACAGTTAGGGAACGGACTGTATTTTCGTAGGTCTTGGTTTCAGAGTTTGAAGTTGAAATAGTGACACATGACATGCCGTACAAGTTCTATGTACTATTTTGTCCTATAAACAAGTCACATTGCGACACTTGGCATATCTCTCTCTCAGAGAATCCATTTGAGCTCATATCTATGGGGTTGGAAATATGGCAGGCCATTCTACCACAAGCCAAATTTTCAGGCCCTGAGGATCCGAAATTTCAGAGATACAACAGAAACAATATGGCATATATTTCTGTCCAAACAGAATTGGATTCTGAGCACTTTCATTTTTGGTTTGTCACTGCTGCGGGAAATTAGGGTTTCGGAGAAAGTTGTAATTTCTTGAATCTGAGACCACGGCTAGATGCTCCTCAGAAAAATCAAAATTTAGAGACCAAGATCGAAGTTTTTGGTTGGGTAGAACCCCGGGCTCTATCAAACCCTAGTTCGGGATTTTGACCAGAAAACCATAATTTGATAGAAGTTGCAGATCCGAAACTTTCAAAGTCAATTTTGAGGGGTCAAATTTTGGAGATTTAAAAATTGAAGTATGATAGCTTGATCAGCTCAGCAAGGTGCATCTTTTCATCCAATCGAAATTTTGAAATTCAAAGTTTCAATTTTTAGGGTTTCTCTATCAAACCCTAGCCAGCTCCAAATCTAGCTTCATCAAATCAAAGTGGATTGGGTTAATCCTAGAAGAGAATTATTTGGACACCTACATAAGTGAAGAGATTCCAGTTCGAGAGGGAGATGAGTCTAAGGCCTTACATAAGAAGACTACAAGCAATCTCGACAGGTATGACTTGAGGAGATTCAGGTATGTTTTGAAATCTGTTCATGATTAAGTTTATGATATGTTTGTCTTCATATTATTGAGGTTAGTACACTCTTGATTAATTTTAGACTTGTATTATCACCTTAGTAAAAGTATGAATGCATGTGAATGATAGAAGACATTCATTGATTAGGGTTATGACACTTATGATTGTACTAATGCATTGTGGTGTTGTATGAGGATGATGTTGTCCGCTAACATGAAAGGTACATCAAGAAAGACAAATCAAGTTCTAGATCAATAACATATGACCATGGTGACATGAAGACAAAGACTCATCCATAGCCATTGATCACACAAAATCTCTACTTACGAGGTATGTATAATTTGGTTCTATAATGCTTAACTTATGAGATATGCAGGTTACTAGCACAAATCATGGACAAGAACAAAGAAGACATTGTTTGGGTATGTTAGACATGACTAGCAAACATGATAATCCAGGTATGTTTTCCTATATCGAGTTAGAATCCTACCTTGTGTTAGGATCTTATATAAGTATACTTTTTGTATGATTGATAATGATTATTCATGAAGTTATAAGTTGAGTAATCATGGGTTTATGCATATTATGCTTCTTAATGAAGAGTCCTATGGTCATATAAGAATATGCATGAGTAAAAGAAGTCCTCCCTGAAACCTTGAATACCAACGCTTGTGATAAATTACCTGTGTACAAAATGACCATAACCATACATGTTTAAGATTATTTATAATCATAATGTTTTGATAGTATTGAGATTATACTAATGCATGTATGATTATGTATGACATCTTGAGGATGACACTAGTCCACACTTAAGCATGCATAGTGGTCCAGGATGGATATAAGTTCAAAGACAGATAATCCAGGAAGAAAAGATCAAGAGGGAGCTCACTCCAGTAGTTCCGGCAAGGAAGCAAAGACTGAGAGGGAGCTCACTCCATTAGTTCCTGCAAGGAAGCAAAGATTGAGAGGGAGTCCACACAACAAGCAAACAAAGATAAGTATTTAAAATGTCATTTCTTGTATATATGATTTTGTTCAATCATGTACATACTTATGTTCCTAGATTTAGGATGTATATTATGCATTTTAGAAAATGTTGCATCAATGAACAAGATACTACTAATATAGTAATGGGTAAGTGGCCTATGGTACTATACAACATTCCATTGCTACTTATCTAGAATGAAACCTCGTTGATGACATGTTGGGAGTTGTGCACACTCTTAACAATGTTCTGGTAGAGATGGAAGGCATCTAGAAAGTTACGGGATATGGATAAATGTTGTAATGAAGCATGGGCTAAGATAATTGCATGATTGTATGACATATGTCTTTATGTGTAAGAATTTGTTCTGAAATCTATGAGATGTTTCTAATCATGCAATTGAACTTGTCTTGTAGGAAAGACCGTGTACCATCACCTACAAGAGAGACTTGTTTCGAAGAACAAGCGACGAAGACTCAACTACAACATTTCTTCCGGCAACAAAGTTCAAGAAAACTATCTATTGAAGATATTGAAGAATCTAAAGTTCCTAGGATTTGGGATGCAGTAATGGACGGATGACATGATCGAGGAGTACCAGTCGATCATGAAGAATGATGTTTGGCAGGTGGTCCCAAGACCAAAAGGGAAGTCTATTGTGACTTCCAAGTGGATCTACAAGATCAAGCATGTTACAGATGGTAGCATAGAGAAATACAAAGCAAAGTTTGTGACTCATGGATTCTCCCAAAAAGAAGGGATAGATATGAAGAGACTTTTGCACCTGTAGCTAGATAAACTTCCATTAGAATAGTACTTGCTCTGGCTGCAGTAATGAAGTGGAAGATAGACCAGATGGATGTCAAGACATCTTTCTTGAATGGTGTAGTCGAAGAGGAAGTGTATGTGGAGCAGCCACTCGGTTTTGAGACACATGACAGGGAGTCATATGTGTGCAAGTTAAAGAAAGACTTGTATGGATTAAAGCAAGCACCCAAGACATGGTACAGCAGGATAGACAGCTTCCTATCCAATTTGGGCTTTACCAAGAGTAAAGTAGATTCCAACCTTTACTACAAGGTTGAGGAAGGCAATCTAGTGATACTCTTATTGTATGTGGATGATATGTTTGTGACACGTGAGATTGGGTTGATTGCTGATAAGAATAGGAAGCTTCCTGTCAAGTTCGAGATGAAGGACTTGGGTATGATGCATTACTTTCTAAGTATGGAGGTGTGGCAGAGTGCAGATGGAATCTTCCTTGGAGAAGGGAAGTATGCAGTAGAGATCCTGAAGCTGTTCGGGATGATGGACTACAAGGCCATGGCCACACTTATGGAATTAGACCTGAAGTTATTGAGTGATGCTTCATCAGAGTTGGTTGATGCCACGATGTATCGTCAGATGATTGGGTCCTTGATGTACCTGATGAACACAAGACCAGATATTTGCTTTGCGGTGAACAACTTGAGCCAGTTCCTATCAGATCCTAGACATGTTCACCTGATTGCTGTAAAGCATATTCTAAGGTACCTGAAGGGTACGGTTGATTATGGGCTCGAGTATGATGCGAATCAAAAGGTTAACCTGGAGGTTTATGTTGATTAAGATTGGGCAGGAAGTGTTGTAGATAGGAAGAACACTTCAAGGTGTTGCTTCAGTATGGGATCAGGTGTGATCTCTTGGTTTAGCAGGAAGCAGTCCTGTGTAGCACTAAGTACATCCGAAGCAGAGTATGTCGCAGCTTGTTCGGTTAGTTGTGAGGCAGTATGGCTAAGGAAGCTACTGTCTGATTTATTTGATCTCCAGTTGGATGCTACTTGTATCTATTGTGACAACCAGATTTGTGTGAAGTTGTCAGAGAACCCGGTGTTCCATGACAAGTCGAAGCATATTGAGATCAAATATCACTATATCAGGGATATGGTGCAAACAGGAGCAGTGAAGCTCCTGTATGTTGCGATGGATGAGTAGATTGTGTTGACCAAACCGCTAGCCAGAGTGAAGTTTGAGTACTTCAGAAAGCGGCTTGGTGTACTTCAGATCGAGGTTCCTTGCAAGGGGAAGTGATGAGTCCAGAAGACGCAGATGCACATGCGATTTTCTAACATGGTTGTAGATGTGTTCTCCCATGGTCGTGATGTAATTGCTAATCCATTCTCACATGGTGGTAGATGTGTTCTCCCATGGTGCAGATGTAAGGGCTGGAGCCATTCTCACATGGTGGTAGATGTGTTCTCCCACGGTGTAGATGTAAGGGCTGAAGCCATTTTTCACATGGTGATAGATGTGTTCTCCCATGGTGAAAAAGTAAGGGTTGGAGCCTTCCCCGAATAGTGGTAGATGTGTTCTCCCATGTCGGTGGTGTAAGTGTTGTATGATGTGCATCTGGGTTGTGCTCCATGGACGATGAGATGATCTGAAGAGGACAATCATGTGTGATGAGCATCAGGACGATGCTCTAGATGATATGCATCAGGACGATGTTGTGATGATGATCAATATGATCATGTGATGACATGTATCAGGATGATGCTATGATGATGATCGGAACGATCATGCGTTGGTGAGTATCAGTTTGATGCTCCAGATGTTGTACATCGGGATGATGTATTGTATGATGATGATCAGGACGATCATATGTGATGAGCATCAGGTCGATGCTCCAGATGTTGTACATTAGGATGATGTATTATATGATGATGATCAGTACGATCATGAGCATTAGGAGGATGCTCCGTGCGAGGATGATCAGGTGGATCATGAGTATCAGGTCGATACTCTGTGGCCATGGACAGATTGTGCAGGTAGCATAGAAAAGATCCTAGGAGATCCGATAGTTTGAGCTCGGATACTCTTTCGATGTTTTGCTATAGGTAGCATCGAAAATATCCTGGTAGATCCGATAGTTTGAGCTCAGATACTCTTTCGAGGTTTTGCTACAGATAGCATAGAAAAGATCCTAGGAGATCCGATAGTTTGAGCTCGGATGATCTTTAAAGGTTTTGCTATAGGAGGCATGTAATCAGTCCTGGAGATCTGATAGGTTGAGCTGTGTGCTCGTAAAAGTCCTGGGATGCTCTTTAGAGATCTTGCAGGTTGCAAGACACTCTTTTAAGGTTTTTCCTGACCACATAGAAAAGATCCTGGGAGATCCGATAGTTGGAGCTCGGATGCTCTTTCGAGGTTTTGTGGTGGGCACATGTAAAAGATCCTGGGAGATCCGATGGGTTGAACTGTGTGCTCATAAAAGTCCTGGGATGCTCTTTCGAGGTTTTGTTGACACACATTCCACAAGATGGCCAGAGATGATGAAGACCTACAGGAGGCTAGGCCTACACCAACATGAAAAAGGGTTGGCTCTGTAGAACTTCCTATGACGAGAAGAATTGAGAGATATCACCAGTGATCGAGATGAAGAGTACAGCAGCAGTGACGATGATGCTCTAGTGATCTAGTGACGATGATCCAGCTCTAGTATTGAAGACTTGTGTCTATATGTATTGATGACTTGTGTCAAGAGAATACCTTCCTAGTTAAGAGGGAGTGTTGACGTATTTGTAACTTTGGAATATATTCACTTGCATATTGTATGTATTACATTTGTACTTTATTGTATCCCCAACGGAGATGTATCATTCCTCCGATTGGAAGTGTCGTCATTTGTATTTGCAAGTGTTGCAAGTATTATTGCAAGTGTCGCAACTTATATTTGATGGGTTATTAGGCCACCTTGGTGGGGTCGGCCCTGTATGATTTGTGTGGGTCAAAGGGTTATTAGACCACCCTAGTGGGGTCGGCCCAGTGACAAGTGATAATGAGTTATTAGACTCTCCTAAGGGAGGTCGGCCCAGTTAGAGTAAAAGGCAAGTCAAAGTAAAGTATAAACAGAGAGTGTGACTCTCTCATTTGTTCATTTCACACACTCACTCGCTTCGCATTAGTGAGAGAGAGGAGGAGTGCGCACAAGTGGAGGAGGAGCAGCTGCTAGGAGAATATCTCTTGTTGTGGGGTTTGATCTTTGTGATCTTTGTGTTGGTGCTCATTCTATCTCTAAGGAAGTTGTGGGGTTTTTCACCTTCTTGGTTTTCCTCAGTGAAATTCTTTGTGTCTCTTGTCTCTTGTGTTTGATATGTTGTACATGTTTTTCTCTCAGTTAAGATCCTAGATTAGCTTGAATTAAATGCTGAAAAACTAAAAATTAGAATTCTGAGGCCAAATTCCATATTTGTAAATATAATAATCTTTGAAGGAGATAGTTGTGCAGATATTCTCACCCAATTCCAAATACTCCTAATAACATTGAGGCATGCTTTTAATTGCTTTCATCCTCTTTCCTAAGATATATTATAGTCTAGCCACTTGTGGATCAAGCTTCCTACCATTTATATCTATTTGTTCACATAAGAATTCATCCTCCTCCCCTAACATATGTAAACCTCCATCAATGTAGATTACCTCTTCTTCTTCATACTGTTCAAAGTCTGATATGAGCCTCATATCTGCAACTTGAAGATGTGACCTGCAATATTCCTTCAACTAAGAGCCTACTTTCCATAGGTTGGGCCAAGGGAAGTGATATGATACCACTTTAATATCCTGTGTACTGATTACAAGGATAGTCTATTGACTGTAAATAATCAAAACATTAATTATCTCATACATAAACTAGTTGTAGGAAAACTAGCCTTGGGCACTAGTGGATCCCCCTCAAGGTTTGGTATTTGAAGTATTTAGGGTCTGCAAAATATGAAAGTGAGTGTGCAGAAGCAAGGATATTAGAATCAAGGTCAACTTATGATTCCTATGCACAATGTATTGGGGCCATTTATGCTTTGACTACAGCTACCACTAGAGTCTCCACAAGGCTGCTTGGGCACCCAACATATGCATACTAGACTAATTCACTCACACTTGAAACTAACCAAAGTGTGGATATTAGACAATAATCCCCTAATATAATGTTGGACAAGAGTTTTGGAATATTTGTGGAGATTTGTCTGTGTTTGAAGGCAAAAGAAGGAAGGGTGCTAGGTTGGATAGCTCAGCTAGTTGACTTACAAGATATACCAAACAGGATGAGAGGGATATGAATTCTAATTAAGAGGTTTGGAGGGTATTTAGGAAGGTCTTAAGAATATCAAATTTTTGACAGAACAGAAAATGAACACTCGGACAATCTTTAATCACAATTACTACAAAATTAGTCAAAAAACAAGGTCAAGGAGCTAGTCTTGATAAAATTGATTACAAACAGACTCTAAGGCTTTCAAATTCCTCTTATGAAGAATAGTATGACTTAGATATGAATATAAGAACAACATCAAACCCAAATTAAGAATACTGAGCAGCAATTGAAGGTATTTTAATCTCAGACTTCTTAGAGAGTCTCTAATACATAAAATTCTTACAATACTAAGTGTAGAAGACTTCTAAGAAGAGAAGAAGAGAAGAGTTCTCCACTGGATATGAAATAAAGATGAATAGGTAGCATTTTTTTGTTCATGGAACTCAAAACTCAGGAATATTTATAGATAGAAAAGCAATGGCACGTTCTTTACAGTTGGAACCCCTGGATCTAGTAAAATGGCCATAACTTGCTCATCCAAACACCTTTTTTGATCAAACATAAAGTTTTTCCTACTGAAAATGATGATACGGATGCAATGGGACAGGTCTCAAAGTCCATAAATGCTCATAAAATTCAGAACCAGAACCTCCATTTCGGCCCCAACTGGAGGAAACTTTGTGTAATGGAGCAATGATTAATTTCATCACTTGAACTCGATCAACTAAATTGGAGGGCATATCATATATTCTATGCAAACTCTAATGGTTTTACCAAATACACTCATGCTGAAAGGAAGAGAACTGGAATAAGAGTTGCAATGGGGCACATCACCTAAAGCTAGTTGAGGTGCATCACTCAACTTCTGAGAAGCAAAGATCTCAAGACAATAAGAAAAATGACTAAAAAATGTGAGAGGAGCGCATTGGCCTTATTTTATAGATTGGATGGCTTCATGAGCAAGAAATTAGCAAGTGTGAGTGGAGGAGTGTTCCTTCCTTAGAGAGAGTTAGCAGCATCACTTCTTTGTGCAACCTTCTTGCTTTTCCAACCTTCCTTGCTTTGTGGTTATCTCCTGCTTTTAGAAACTGCGCCCTCATTTTCTTTCTGGATGTTTCCTTCTTTTCCAAACTGACTTTTTTTCTGCACTTTCCTACTTTGTTCACTTTCTTACTTTATGTACTTGCCTTATTTTACTGTTTTTTCCAGATTCCTTCTTTTTTTTGTTGTCACCTTGCTTTTAGCTGCTTTCTTTTCGTTTATATCTTCTCTCAAGTGAGTGGATGAGGCCAACCTTATCCTCATGCGCCCTCCTAACCACATGAGCACCACCACTTGTACAAAAATTAATTAAATCATGATAATAATAAAATTAAAATAATTACAAGTACTCCAAACATTAAAATTATTGATTAACTAACTACTATAGGCCTGGCTCCAAAATTTATCCCAAATAATTAATAATGAATCCTTTTATTTTCTCCTAGACTCTTAGGGACTAAAAGGGTCCAAGACTTATTCAATTAACCACTTAGGAAGGAACGTGACAGAAAAAAAAGTGTCCTTATAACCTTTCTGAACTGTCGCAATTATAGAAAAACTGTCGAAATGTCTATTAAATTTATTATATTTATAAATATCACAACCGTTGCTATTCCGATGTTTTTTCACTTAGTCAACGTTGAATTTTTCAACATTCAACAGTCAAAAGTGACCATTGCAAAATTTTAACAATTATCCATTTTGCGTCGGGGGTCCAACGGTAGGTCGTCGGAATACCAACTACTACGTCTTAGATGTCGAAGGTCTGGGGGTCCATGAACAAATGTTGGTGGACTGTAATTTGGACGTGGTAAGACCAATGGTTTAATAATAACCATCGGTCAATTGACGAACACAAACTAAATTTAAAAAAAAAACAAAAAAAATAGATTTTTAACAAGAATTTTCAACGTCTTTCCGTACCATCGGATTTTTTCGTGGAATTTTGAGCCAAAATGTTATAGTGGAGGCTCTTCAAATTCAGTTGATGAAGAGGATGGTGCAATACTATGTAAAGGATCGGATGGGAAAACTCTTGGATCATGATTATTCAACCTTTGTCATCCTAATCCTCCTCTTCCCCTTCTTCCAGCAGCACGGTTAGTATTGGGGGTACCTCTTCCTCGAGGAGCTATAGGAGTAATTCCACATGCACTATGCAAATTTATTCCACGAGTCATGCATTCTACATACCTTAGAACAGTGGTGTAGGAACTACCTTCTACCCTGCAATTCAAAGCACGTTATGAATGCAATCCCAAAAACAAAATATGAGAATCAATATCAAATCGTAGTATTGCACCATTGACAACTTCCTCATCAATGACGCATAAATGTTGGTGTGAATCAATGTCCTTTTCAAAACATCGGATCCATCCAATCAATAATCATCAACCAAGGTAAGTGTGTTCCTTTAAAGGTGTGTACAAAGTCTATGCAGGCCTCAAAGCTTTGTTAAATATGATTCTCAGAAACTTACAACTAATAAAAGGAAACTCACTTCAACAAATTTAACAAAACACTCGCATTCAATCACACCTTTCCACAACATTACTTAACCCCTCTTGGTTGGGTCAAACATAAATCTCTAAGCTTCAACAATTGCAATGATCGGCCACACAAATCCACATAGTCCCTATGCTTCCAATAGGAGACAAGTTTAAGTCTATGTTGTTTGTTTGGCCATGAGAGTTTGAAGTATTATAATATAAAAGAAAATAAATAACTCGAATAGATCACTTAACCATGAAAAAGAGAAATCAACTATGATCATCCCTAGGATAGATACAAGTCCAATTTCTCAGTTTTGTGGAAGATCCCTTGTTCACACTCACAACCACACTTCAAAAGAAATTGTTTGCAGCTAATTTAAATATGTGGTCACGATAAAACTAAAATAAACTTTTATGATGATAAACAATGCAATGATCCTATTTAAACCTATTATTCCAAAGGAAAATAAATTATTAATCGACGATGTTGTACCTGACCTCAGATGAGGGGCCCTTCCTCCCTTCAATCAGGAACAAAGCAATCCACAATTAAATCACACCAAACTACTCAACACATGCTCACATGATCACAAGGAACATGATTTCTTATTAATGAAAAGCAGTATCAGCAACACATCTTCGATTCTAACACATCAATCCCCCTAAGCACTTCCATTCAAAGTGTATTTATACATAAATGAAGAAGAGCATGGTTGACTCTAAAGAGTTGACTTGCTCATAACAGTCATAACCAAAAAATATCAAAAATAGTATTTTCGATCTGTATAATCGGGACTACCATTATCCTAGAAGACTAATCAAAGGATATCTGACTCATCCTTAGCAATATTACAAAGTGAGGTAGTTCATATTTAGATCCATGATCCCTGTTATCACTGCTTGTGAGATTCTTGTTCCCATTTCAGGCAAAGCATAGCAACAATTATGCCCTCTTTGTCCCATCCTCAAATCGATTCGTTGATGCCACAAGGGAACCTATGGGTAGCAAAATTTTGTTGTGACTGCATCAAAATGCTCTATCCTTTCCATCGAAAACTAGTTAACTCATGCAGGAGGTTGAAACATCAAACCTTGAATCCAACACGGATCTGCAGCTTTGTTGTGTATTTTCTAAGAAAGAATTGCAGCTTGGTTTGCAAAAATGTTTTTTCTCTCTAGGAACCTACATCAAGAACTCAATAGGCAGTGACAAGTACATCTTTTACATCCAAAACTCCTTTAAACATAAAATGCAAGGCTAAGAAACACAAATACCAAAACTTATGCCAATGACCTGAAAATAGATAACTAGATTGCAAAAGGTAGTTGATAATGGTGGAAAAGTGAGGAAATAAAGGACAAGATGGAGAAATTTCAAACACCTAACAGATCCCAAATCACCAAAGTGGGACCTACCCATAAATGGGCCCTACAAGCCAATACCTCCAAGTTTTTCACCCATGAAGTACCAACATAGATGATCAATTTTGGATCAATAATGGTGGCCCTTATGCTAATGCAATGCTTGAGTACTTATTTTATGAATTTGATTGAGTACATACCCTTTAGTCACGATGTTATCACGTACCCACCCATCCATACAAGGCAAGGGAGGGAACATGATGGCAATCTGTGGGGCTTTTCATAAAATCCAGCCCAGTCATTAGCATCATATGAATAAAACATTGGTGTACAGATACAAATTAGGCAATATGCACAGCGGAATCAAAACTAATCCACACACACTTCATGCTCATCCAGCATATCAAAATAATCATTAATTAAACATTGCAGAAGTAAATACATAGACATAAAAACACTTATCTTCATTTTGCAACTACCCCAAGCAACTAGCTATGTCGCTGCAACGTTCCACCCAACCATAGGCTCTTCGACAGCTTATACTGAGTCCGTCCAAAGGCCACCCCCGAGCTGGGCATGATTCTCATAAGGAAAGGGAACATTCCAGCTCGTTCACTGCCAATTACTCATTTCATCTCAGCCAAGCCAGTCCATAGCTGGGTTTATCAGGCTACATTGAACCATGGAGGCTTATTCTCAAGCTCAAGCCAAAGCAATGGGTACCCAAATCCCATACCCCAACATTCTCATTTCTCACACCGCAAGCACAAACATTGGGCATAGATACCATTTACAACAAGGGTATTTTACAAAACAGGGTCCATGGGTTTTTCCCAAATCGTGGCTCACTAAAACAGACTGTGGAAAGAGTAATTCGATTTCAACCCCAGGGAGTAAAACCGATTTCTCCCCACTGGTTATGATCCTTTCCAATGGCCTAAACGACCTCCAGGAAGACCCAAAAACATGTTGTTTTCTTCCCTACTGGTAGTCAACACAAAAACGCCCCTTCCCAAGTAAAAGATGAAGGGAAACCCATAAAAACCATGGAGGAAAACGCCCAGGCAGCTAGAGCTGCGTGAGGGAGAGGACTGATGGTTGCATAATGGCTTAGAGAGCAATTTCGTGGCTCTTTTCTTGCCCAAGGAGACAAACACGATTTTCCATGAAGGGTGGCTTGCCCATACCCAAATTTGGACAACCATACCTCTCCATTCCCAAGGCATTAACTACCTCAACCAACTCTTGGGAGAAATCAATGGTTGGGTACAAAAGTCAACATGGATAGTTGAGGGTTTGATGGGTTCTCTCATTGACACTTGGCTTGAACTGATTGGCTCAAGGGTTTGAATGTTTTTCCCTCCCAATTCCTTGTGAAATCATGCCCCCATCTCGTTGTTGCATTGCATAGCTAGTTGTGGGTATTTTTATTAAAATGCATATTACATGATGTTGAAGTTCCAATGTGCCTGGCTAGCACGCAAACCATATGCATCAATAAATCGATGGTGGGGCCTTGGCCTTGAGCTCCTTACCACGATTTCATAACAATATTACATCCTTTAAAATGTTAAAGTGATAGGGTCTAGATGGGGACGTGACAAATGTCACAACCAAAGCTCTTCTTGTTGTAAGCATACTATTGTAAGGAGTTGTGTGCCCTTTCCACTCAAAAGGTTTTTCTAGAAAGGAAATAAATAAATAAAGACAAAACTCACAAAGCTCAAATGCACTTCGAACAATGCTAGCACAAAAGAATGGAAGATAATATCACATTAAATCTACAAATTTGAACAAAAACCAAATTAGCAAAGTTTGAATAATACTTTGATAAACCACCTTTATCTCACAATTATTGTTTACACATATTTTTTTCTCTATTTTCGATTCACTAGAAATGACCCTTTTCATCTTCATATTGACTTAGAAAATGGAAGTGATATCCATGGACATCATGTAATAAGGCAACTCAATGCACAGATAACATGGATCCTCTTATTCAATTTTTCATATAGATCATGGTTGATAAAAAATATTATTGGACAAAGTGTTAAACCATACTTTACCTACTACAATTTTGTATGGTACATGTCATAACATAATAGTCTCTCTATGTAAAATCCATCAAATTTTTGTGCCTAATTATAGAGCCCAATTGTATATCAATTTGGTGCAACTCATGTGCTTGTGGGATGAAGTGTTATCTTCCCCACCTAAGTTCTATTCTCATAAGTAACATGTTGAGCTCATTATATTTGGGATTTCCCTTGAAATAATTACGAATTGAAATTTTAGTTGAAAGATAATAACTCAAGTGGAGAGAAGATAAGTTTCATAATCCATATGAAAAAGACCCATTGTGAGCTAGAATGATAGACAATACATTACCAACCAAATTACCTATTCCAATAACTTAGAAAACAACATTGAACATAAATAATATCAATGAAAAAACATTGCATTGCCCCAAATCTGACTCCACACTATGACGTAAATATCACAAGCGATAATCTTTGATGACTTTTATCCTCCCACATCAACGAGCAATAAGCACCCCCGCAGTGCAACATTAAATGTTGCGACAAGTGGTTTGTTGGCCCAATGACCAGCAAAACACCCACAACAACATTCAATACTGCACTTGGAAATGCTTATTGCCTCCCCACATCACGAAAAAGTTATCTACAACCCCTTACCCAAACACTAATACATAAATTAACTACCCTTATCTCACAATTATTGCTTGGACCTACATTGGAAAAATACTGAATTGACTTGTGTAATTCTTCCCATTGGATTAAGAAAAAATTGGAGGGAATATTGATTGGACCGATATATATGCCCAATTCGCAAACGAAACGTGTCGTGTTATTCAAATTGCCATCTGGATTCCTGATCCACCGCTTGCGAATATTGTAATAAGAACCGCTCAAACGGCTAGTTGTTTTTTGACCGTTAGGACATTTGAAATCGAATTTCGGGGGAGGAGTTTGAACGGTTTCCTCTGCCCAAACGTGCTGTGGAGACCCATATCAAATATGCCCTGACACAGACCAAATCTACATGTTCTGGCCCTTGGATTCCTAGACGCTCTTTAGAACCCATTCTAACACTATTTTAAGCAGAGGTCTGTAGCTCTCCTCTGCTTACACAAGAGTTGATGGGATCCAAGCTGGAATTGATTGTATCGAAGCTAAAATTACGCTAGAGAAAATTGCGGTCGAACAAGCTAGAATTTCAATCTGTTCGAGAGACTTTGCTGCTTTTAGGCATGGCGTATAGAGGCTTACCCACTAGAGGCAAATCGCTACAGGTAGGCTTGATTGATAATGATATTGATTTTGTGCTGTCGAAAAGCATTTCAGGCACCCATGTTCTCACCATGGCTTTGGGAGGTCTGAACCAACTGTTTCCAAATTGATTGTAAATTGAATCGTTGAGATTAAGAGGGGTTTTCATGGCTAATTTTGTTGATTTTTATGTTTTCAGGAGAATGTTGTGTCCATGTACAGGAGCATATTTCCCTTCTCCTTTCGGAGAATAGGAGATGAGACGCCGGAACAGAGACGTGCCAGAAAGCAATCGGAGAACCTGAAATGGCAGCAGGAGATGTTTCACAAGATTCTCAACATGATGGGCCTCCATAAGGAGGGAATTGTTTCAGAAGAACAACTGAATGACACCAGATCTGAGTTGCTGGGTACCCTCATTGCCTCTCCTGCAGAAGGAGAGTGGCCTGCAATAACAAGGGATAAACTTCTGTTTCTCCAGGTTAGATGATTCATTACTCTCATGTGTGGCAAATATATTAACATTATTTATGTTGGGAATTGCAGGGCTTTGAAGGGGTTTTCAACCCAAAATGCTCAATCTTAAAATTTTCTTAATTGTTTTTTTTTAAGAAATATTTCTTATATAGATTCTCTTTTGCAAAGCTGTAGCCTTAGGGGTGTATCTATGCTGTATTGATGCTGCCCGTGTCAAACTCGCCCTGTATCTATGCTGTCAAAGTCTCGTTGTTAATACAAGCCCAATCACCTGGCTGCTTGCAGTTAAATAAAAGTCAATAGTTTTCCCCCTCTTAGAGAGGTCTTAATTTTGTCATGATTTGTTCTTGAGACTATTTTGCTGGGAAGGAAGTCCTTCCTTCTTAGGGCTAAGAGACATGAAAGGTAGACATGTGAAGTATTTTCTTCCATTTTGGCCCTGACCATCAAGGCCACCCTGCGGGCTTATTCTACTGTAATAAAAATCAATTGGTCTTCTAATAATGATGTTCTGAGCCCTGGGATTTTGTCATTAGATTTTTAGTTTTTCTAGATCAGGGATATTATGTGCAGGGAATGATTGCTATAGTATGTTAATGTTTTTGAATATTTTCTAGTCACCCTGCTAACTCATGCAAGTAGGGCAAGCGGATGACGACTGGCTTTTCAAAATCTTTTCTTGAGGCAATGAAATGAGTTAAGCACTGAATAGCTAATAACCTAGCAGACAATCTAGACCGAGGTGTGCCAGACAGAGCTTAAGACCGATCAGTTCATTGTTTTAAGAATGATTAGATATAGCTCTTACATCTAGCTTTTTAAAATATTTTCGTCAGGCAATCAGATGAGCTCACTGAAAATTGAATAGCGAAAGTCCAAAACCAAGGATATATCAATTTTAATTAGGCCTTTATTTGGGCATATGCGCAAACACCTTTTTCGCCACAGGTAGTGGAGCATGACCATTAGGATACACTCCTGACAGATTTGTGCTATACATATCTTATTGCAAAATCAATTGATCGTTTTAACAATGGCAAACTCAATTGTAGGATTTATGTAATGGGTTTCTTCAGTCATTAGAGTTATTTCTTACAAGGAACCGCTAAACTGTGTTGCTGTAGTCGATAACTTTATTTCATGTGCAGTTGTAAGCCAGGCAAGTTAAGAGAACATGTTTATTCTTAAAGGCATGCAGTATACCTTGGATATATCGCATCTTCATATCGTTTGAACTTTTCTAAAAGCAACCTTTTCCTAATTCCTGATTTGTAGCATGGATAGAGAAATTACTTTCTAAAACCTATACCTCGTTCTTAACATGGAGCAGGAACTACTGTATGCAAACTGTATATCAGAAGAAGATTACCATATGTCAAAGAGACCTCTCCTTCTTCGTCTCGCAGTACAAGGTGCAGAGATCGACTCCAGGGATGTTTTACTAGGGGGAAGACCCAGCCTCTGCCCCCCAGTTACTACTGTAAGAAGTGAGCCTATTACCATGCAGCCAGAGCCAGAATCCTCAATCAAGCAAGAAACAGAGTGGTCGGTAGTGGAATTCAAAGAGGATCAGATCCTGTTGAAGAATTTTCCAGACAGCAGTACGGAGGACCACAGCAAACAGAAATCTCCAATGAAACAGGTCATAGGTGCAGTTTCTCGCCTCAGCTTATCTCCTTACAAGGGAGGAAAGTCCAAGGACAAACATCCTTCTGTAATTGTCCCAGAGTCCACAGATTTCTGGAGTTCCAAGGAAAGCTGTCCTGTAAGGAACCCTCCTACTCTTCCAATGCAAGATGATTATACAGTTCCCGCTCTGTATATAAACCCGACGGAATCATTCAAAGAGAACCCATTTTGGCAGGTTGCTGGATTGATTGACGCTCCTGAACAATCAGAGAAGAAAACTTCAGAAGAATCAGCCCTTTTGGGGCAACCTTCAGCCCCAGTTTATAAAAGGGGGGCCACTAGGGCCAAAGTCAAGAAAGCCTTCAATCAATTGTTGCTCAAAGTGCAAAGAGATCATTCTAAAGAGGGCGAACCAGAAGTTCCATTTTCATCTCATCTTAGTGATTCTGATTCTGACAATGATGAGCAGCCGTTGAAGCCAGTGAAGAAACCATGGGGGATGGATCTGTTCAAATCCTCAAAGAAGCCTAACACAGAGGAAGAGATGGCTTACATTCCCCTAAACGGAAATTCAGAGGACACTCTCTCACCTTCAAAATTGGTTCTGAACCCTATTGGAGGAGGCCCAAATACAAAGAAGATCAAGAGAAAATTGCATTCAAATGGTGCAGCTACTGACTTTTTCATTGACAAGGTACCAGTAAAGGCCATTTATGTTCTTATCCTCTGAATTTATTTGATATATGAACATGATGAGGTAGATTGTATACATGGTTGGGTGCCATAAAATCTCGTGTTCCTTTCTTGTTATTCTCAGGTTTTAGGTGAGAACATCAAGAATGAACTATCACGTATTCGTGCAGAGATGAGCACCACAAATCCCAGCTCAACTTTTACGTAAGCACTCTAAGCTTGAGAACCCTGAAAGTTCTGTATTTGTTTTGAAGGGATCTAGTAATTATTGACAGACATAACAGAATTGTTCGACATAACAGATAACCATTGCTAGACTGTTTTTCAAACTGGCAGAAAAATTTTCAATTTAATCTAGAAAGACAGCAGACTGATTGTTCTTTCTTCTTGCATTTCAAACAGGAATGAACAGATTGAAGCCATTGCAACAAGGTTGCCTGTTGACAAAAATGAACTGAAGAAATTTTTCCCCAAGTAAGATCCTAGGATCTCTTTCTCTGTTTTTGTGTAATGCCTTGGAGATTTAATTCAAGAATGAAAAATTAACTGATTTTGCCAATTATCCAGGTCATGGTGTGATAAGTATGGAGATATTGTCTTGGATGTGGTTCAGAAAGAGTTCAAAGATCATGTAGGTGAGATGGACAATTTACGCAAAACTGCCCAAGAGAAGCGCAACAGTGCAGCCAGAAGAAGGGGTCTAGAAGATGATGAATATTTTTCACCTAATATACACAACGAGGCCAGAAAAACAAACAACACTAAAGGAGGAGCCCCAAAAATGGTGTTCACTAATCAGGATGAGAATTCTGTGCCGAACTTAACCTCACCTCCCTGTCAACAACCGAATGCACCTTCTCCCTTCCATCAAAGGCCGAAAACACCATTTCCATTCAGCCAAGCTCATCAAGCTGAATCACTGTCCTCTTTTAGCCCTATTAATCACAATCCCCAATCCCCATCCTTTTACAATCAAAGCATAAAATCACCATTTTCAATCCAGGATGAGAATTCTGAACCCAACTTACCCTCACCCTCCTCAGCCTTCAAAGGCCAACAATCCAAGTCATCTTCTCCCTTCCATCCAATGCCAAAATCACCTTTTCCATTCAGCCAAGCTCATCAAGCTAAATCACCATCCTGTTTTAGCCCTGTTAATCACAATCCCCAATCTCCATCCTTTTATAATCAAAGCTTAAAATCGCCATCTTCAATTCAGGATGAGAATTCTGAACCCAACAGAACCTCGCCCTTCAAAGGCCAACAACCCAAGTCATCTTCTCCCTTCCATCAAATGCAAAGACCAAATTTTCCATTCAGTCAGGGTCATCAAGCTAAATCACCCTCCTCTTTTAGCCCTGTTAATCATGACCCTCGATCCCCATTCTTTCACAACCAAAACCCGAACTCATCATCTTCAACTCGGGAGAGAAGACAATCTAAATCACCTTCTCCATTTCTTCAGCAAACTCCTCTTGAATCAGTAGCTCGTAGTTTGTTCACAGAGATGAGTTTGGAATAATGAGGTTGTTTTACCAAGAAAACATTTTTATGCAAGTCCTCTGGATATGCAGCTGACTATCCAGAAACTGTGCAGTGTAGATATTCATTCCATGTATTGGTTGGAAATAGTTAGTTAGCTCTGCTCAGGTAAGGAAGGTCCTGTGGAGGTCTTGACTGACCTGAGCTATAACGCACTCCAAGTCATTTTTTGTGACTTCGTTTATCATATATCAACTGTTAAAGCAATCATAACTGATTGTGGTGTAACAGGTTTTCTGTTGCATCTTATCTATCTATGTTTAAAGCTGGGGTGCTAAGCTAACAGTGATATGATAGCTGAGGCTGTAATACTAAATATTTTGGTTTTTGCCTGAATGTAAGGCATTATCTTGGTGATTGTGATAAGGAGTCAGAGACAGTTTATTCGTTATTCAATTGATTTTTTCAAAAAATGGTTTCTACGATTATAAAATTTTCAGTGGTAAATTCATTTCATCATTTTATGATGACCATTTTTGTAGTAGTTTTTGTAAATTCAAAGAAACACTCTACTTGTATGTATTTATGGCATGGCACGAGGAGGTGGGTATATGTCATTAAAATGCCTTCATTACTGTGTGTCCTGCATTAGACTAAACATGAGAGTATATATATAGATGTCTTGGATGTGTTATTGTGTGATTTGGAGGTATTTTTTATGTTTTTAGATCTTTGGATCTTGGATATTAAAATTTTGATGAGTTATATATGTGAAAGCTTTTCGGTAATTTTGAAGTTCAAAGTTTTACAATTATACATAAAAATGTCTAGATAAATAATATATAGAAAGGGTATATAGATAAATAATGTATACATTTGAGTATCAAGTTTTAGTAATATATTATAATTTTTTTTATTAAATAAATTTCAGGATGAAGTTTAATTTTTTTTAAACCTTAGAAAACAATATTACAATATATATGATTAAAGTTTTTAATTTATTTTGATTATTCAAAATAATAGAAAGAAATTGTCAACTTTTATTTGAAATTCCTTAAATTTAATTATTTGCAAAATCAAATGACAAATTGCATTACTCAAAATGTGTTGACTCTATTTTTATATTAAATACTGAATGGTTTCAACAATTCAAATTTACAGTTTCATCAAAGATTTTTTAATTACACGATGACACACTTGAAATTTTTATGACTAATTATGATAATGTATAATTATATATTAATATAACATTATAAAAAACCTTCTTTACAGTTTGAAGCATGCGATAAGATTATGATGCATGTGTATTTCAATGTTATATGATGAAGATACTTATAACATTTTTTCCAGCAGAATACTTATAACATTATATTTATAATAGATAAAAATACACAATATTTTATATAAAAATGATTATATTTATAATAGATAAAAATACACAATATTTTATATAAAAATGTTTGTTAGTGGATGATTTTGAAAATGATTTTGAAAATATGGTATTAACTTTTGAAATATTTTCTTTTTCACACAATAAAACAGGGAATCAAAGTTACTACATACAAAAAACCTTCTTGACAGTTTGAAGCATGCGATAAGATTATGATGCATGTGTATTTCAATGTTATACATGTGATTGTATATGTGTATTTCGGCTTCTAACACCAAAATCCCAAATTTAGTGGGATAGATATTAATATTTCAATGCTTTCAGAATTTTTGGAGCCAAATTAATGATTAGTTCGGCTATGCATATGGATTATGCAATTTTGTATATGTTCGATTTGTGGTTGATCTTATCAATACACAATATTGGTCATTGATATATATTGGTTATAGGTGTTGATTGCATCGAAAGGAGCGAGGTGCTTTATAGATGAATGTTGTAACGTAATGTAACGTTACCATAATTAAAAAAAAATATGTTGGCTCATAAAATAATTTTTTTTATGAAAAGTAATTAAAAAATCCATGTCGGCTCATAAAATCCATGTCCATCAAATAGAAAATTATCTATCAAGCACACGAATAAAATTTCTTGAGTTTAAGATAAAAGAAAAAAACTACACCTCAAAAAATTGAATCCCTCTCCATGCTTGATAGATTCGGGTTTAAAATAAATCTATGCTGGTATATAATGTTTGTGTGTCAACATGTACACATGAATATATTATATTTTCAAACAAAGCTTTTATTTAGATATGGGACTCATGTTATAAGTATTATAATAGTAACCAAGAAGGAGAGTGTTGTAAGTATTATGTTGATTTGGTTTGAACATAATTGTTTTATAAGACATTGAAAAATAAATTTATAATGACTTTATTTTACGTGGGAAGTAAAGTAACTCTGGAAAAACTTTATTTTTCCATTTTTATTAGTATTGAAAGAGTCAATGAGAGTGTATAAGGAAATATAATTTAAAAATAAAATATAGATAAATCAATGAAAGAGAGAAACATATAATAATCCAATGAAAAGGAAATTATATATTTGTGGTTGATCTTACCAATACATAATATTGGTCATTGATATATTGGTTATGGGTGGTGATTGCATCGAGAGGAGCGAGGTGCTTTACAAATGGATGATGGATGTTGTAATGTAATGTAACGTTACCATAATTAAAAAAAATCATTTCGGCTCATAAAATAAAAATTCTATGAAAAATAATTAAAAAAAACTATGTCCATCTATAAAATAGAAAAATATCTATCAAGCACAGGAATCAAATTTCTTGAGATTAAGATAAAAGAAAAAAACTACACCTCAAGAAATTGGATCCCTTTCCATGCTTGATAGATTCGGGTTTAAGATAAATCTATGCTAGTATATAATGTTTGTGTGTCAACATGTGCACATGAAAACATTATATTTTCAAACAAAGTTTTAACTTTTTATTTCAAATTTCTTGAGTTTAAGATAAAAGAAAAAAACCATACCTCAAGAAATTGGATCCCTATCCATGCTTGATAGATTCGGGTTTAAGATAAATCTATACTAGTATATAATATTTATGTCTTAACATATACACATGAAAATATTATATTTTCAAACAAAGCTTTTATTTAGATATAAGACTATAATAGTAACCAAGAAGGAGAGTGTCGTAAATATTATGTTGATTTGGCTTGTTTTATATGACATTGAAAAATAAATTTATAATGACTTTATTTAGGTGGGAAGTAAAGTAACTATGGAAAATCGTTATTCTTCCAATCCTTATTCTTCCATTTTTATTAGTATGGGAAGAGTCAATGAGAAAGTGTATAAGGAAATAAAATTTAAAAATAAAATATAGATAAATCAATGAAAGAGAGAAACATATAATAATTCAATGAAAAGGAAATTATATATAATTTTGTAAGGTGAATGAAATATTGAATTATGAAGATGGATAATTCAAATTTATAATATAAAAAGGAATGTATTATATTAGTGGGTTTAATTTTTATTGATTATTGTCGAGGATACGGTGGTCTGTTGGTGGGGATAGATGGATTTCATTCTATCCATCCGGGTTTAATTCCGTTGAGACATCTTCAAGCTTGGATGACCGGCTGACGATTTGCTCGACCGACCATCTATGATATGTGGGGAAGTTTGTTGGGATTTCTCGTGCTTATTCATATTAATTAAATATATATTTTTAATTGCAATAACTATAAAATAATTTAATTATAATTATAATTATTTTACTTGTAAAATATTTTTTGTCAAGTTTTATTAGCATAGTTGGTATTCGAGGGTTTTGTTTGTTAGGTAGTCCAAGGTTCGAAACTCTACGGTGATGGGATGCGACAACAAAAAATCTAGCCATGCTAAGGGTCGGTGTGGCCTGGGCCAGTGCGATCCTAGGGTGATTTTGACAGCTTCGATGCCCCTAGGTCACAGTTTCTTAGACCAAAGGCCACTGTGATTTGTGCAAACAAAAAAAATTGTAAAATAATTTTTATATTTACATCCATATTTATAGAGGGTCTTGAATTCGGGTCTACACGGTAATTACAAGTAAATGATAAATTAGTTTTTTTTTTTTAATTTTAAATATTTCTAATCTTTTTTTAAAGATGGTAAAGCTTATTGTAACTTAGTTATCAAATTGATAATGAGGAAAGTCATCACTGGTTGCTATTCATAAATGCTAGTTGACTCATCATCGCTATTCAAGGAAAACCATGCCATATTGTTAACATCTTTACATTTGAGGAAGACAAATTATTAGTCAAGTAAAAGCAGTTTTAAATCTTACCCTAGAACTATGATGATGAAAAATCTAGTGATTTTCCACCTCCATACTATATACTCCCATACCAATCCTAGGAGTATATGATATAATGTCAATCATGTGGATATTAATTTTTCCAACCTCTATTGTCCTCCATCACCAGATATAGAGGACTGGGAAGAGCCACATGCTTTGCAATTTCATGTCAGAATGGAAGCCATCTCTATTGTTCAAAGTTGAGAATCTCTTATGGGTTTGGAAGTAGGTATCCTCACCTAATATCGGAAGCATTTTTCCTCCATCTACACCAACGTAAGCCATTACCATAGTTTGAAGCTAGGAATCTCCTACGAGTTTAGAAGTGGATGTATAATTTACCCAAGGTAGGAAGCAACCATCTCCATCTTCACAAGGATTAGGTTGAGAGAATGGCCAACCCTCACGATCATCTAAGCAATGCTCCTTCTATGAAAACTCTAAGCTAATAAGACAAATATGTCAATGTGAGAGGTACTACGACAATTCCCAATAATGCATTTTTTTGTATATAAGGAAGTGGGAGAGATGGAGGAAGGATTGTGGTGGGCTCTAATATCAGCAATAATATTGTATCAAGATTAAACAAGACACCAGCAAGAGTGTGTTGTATCTAAACATGTACTCTTAATTGTCAACCCGAAGATTCATGCAAACTTATGGGGGTCAAGCAAAATATATGCAACTACAAAAGGAATGAAATGTCTAGTAGTATAACAGTCCTAATTTAATCATGTAACAATCATAAAATGTTGAAATCAATTCTATCTAGGGATTGCAAGGGCATAAGACTCGACATTCCTACTTGGAACTTAGTTCCTTATCAGCAGCATTAGAGACAAGCACTATGAGACCTCTCATTCGGTTTTCAACCTTTAGTGAAACCCCTTAAGTGCTCTACCACTAGACTACCAAGTATCGAGATTTAGTAGCTTCAATGTTTCATGCAAGTGATCACAAAAAGAAGAGGATTCGAGCTAAACCAAGTACTAATAACCGAATCTCATGAATAACGAAAAAAAAAAAATTAACTTGAATTTGCATCTAATAAAATAAAACAACAAGAACTTCTACGCATAAAAAATTTGCAAATAATGCTTTACTCAAGAAATATAGAGATTTCTATAAACTGCAGGAATTCTACAATAACGACTCTATTTAACTAAAAACCACACAAACAATTAATCTAATCTAACAAAACAAGTTATGTACTTTACCTTTGATGAGTCCTGATCCAAGGAAATATAGGAATGCAAGGTAAATCAAATAAATACGATAATCATAATGCTTTGTATTAATATGTAGAAAGTGCAAACACCATAAAACTTGTCTCAAATGATCGTTATTACAATAAAAGTAATGTCATATCCAAGGGGTTCCAACCTCATCTAGTTGGTCCATCTAGTTTAAATATAAAAATATTCCAACCTACAAAACAAGAAACTCCTAGTCTACTCAAAGAGTGTGCCATGCGCTAAGTTGAATGCCCATGTGTAGTAGGTGATCATGCATAGTTTCGTGAATGTTGGAAGTTGTTGGGTGACATGTCGTCTCTGAGGACTAGGCCTCCTTTGGTGTGATCTTTTTGGATCGTCAAATACCATTGCGTGTCTGCACCAATGTAGTTGTAGCTAACTGAACCTAAGCTTAATTGTGCTTGAGATGAAGTGAATTTGGAAAATTGGGGCTTATTCAATTAGGAACTGAAGTCGTCAAAGTCAGAACTAGGGGTGAGCTGTTGCAACTAAGACTTGATTGATCAGGTACTGAACTAGAAAAATTGAGACCTGAGGTCTCCTTATGCTAAAAAATATATTAGATGAACCTGTGTCTTCAAAAGATAATGTTGACAACCAATCCATCAGTATTGTATATGCAACTTAGTCAAATAAAATAAAGACTACATTGTAACATCCCCATTTTGACCCTTAGAACATATTGGCTATCAATGTAAATATGGTATACATGCGATGTATGTTTTCCAAGCGTGGAGCTCAAGGCCAAGGCCCTGCTAATGGATGCTTGATTTTTATGTACAAGGAAAGTATTAGATATTATGTTATCCATGTGCTATTAAGCCATGAGACATTGTAAATGATGTAAATATTAATATTGCAATAAAAATACCAAAGAAACTAGCTATGGAGGCAACTAATAAGAGGGGGCCATGTGTATCCACTAGGGAGAGGTGAGGGGATTGTGGGATTGAACCATAGATTGTCAAATTTCATCCTTAGAACCCATTTGACCTTCCTTGCTGACATTTAATTCTGCTGTAGGGATTGGTTGAAGAAACTGTTCATGAGATCTTACTTTGGTTGGAGAAGTAAGATGAAAGCTTACTTGAGGAGGTTTGGTGTTTGGAAAATTGTGGTTAATCCACCTCTCCAAACAAACAAGAAGACAAAGAAAACAACTGAGAAAGACAATAATATTGCCTTGGAGTTTTTAATGGATGGACTATCAAGCCCTATCAAAGAAAGTGTAAGAGAATACACCTCTCTTAGAGATATTTGGTTCAAGATGGAAGGTTAGTATCAAAGGATAAATCAAGACATAGAAGTCAAGCCCTCTGAAGATAAGAAGCAAGAATATAAAGAGGTACAAGCTTCAGATGTCAGTGAAGTTAAGGACTCTTCTGTTGATGATAATTCTGAATGTGATGATATTGAAATTCTACTTATAGAAGATGAAAAGGAAGATTTGTTGAAATTCAATAATGCATTTTCATGTACTCTATTGGATATTGATCTCAAATTCAATCCGAGGATTAAGAAGAAGATTTTGGGGTCATTTGAAAAATACAAAAAGGAGACAAAGGCATTGCTCATGAGATTGAAACTCAAGAACAGAGATTTACAAGATGAGCTAGAAGATCAAAATAATGAAGTTAGAAGATTGAAGATTGAATTAGAAAAATATCAAGAAGAGACTGGCAAAGACCCTAAAGAACTTGAAGAAACAAGAAGGGCTAATATTAATTTGAAGACTCAGTTGGAGGAAGCCAAAAGAATAGAAGAAATCATGAAGTTTCAGCTAGAAGAAAAAGAGAAGACAAACTAGAAGCTTGAGATGGAAGTTGTTTATCGTAGAAAGAAAATTGAAAATTCAAACATTCATGTGAAGTTCAACAAAAGTTCAGTTATCTTGGAAGAAATTTTGGATTGTCAAAGATCTCCCTTTGACAAATATGGTCTTGGGTATAAGAAGGAAGAAGACAAATATGAAGGTAACATATGGTCCCCCAAGACTCCTCAAGCATGTCCATCATCCTCCAAAGATGAAATCAAAGCTCCTCACCAAGAACCTATACAAAACAAAGAACACTTCAAAAGATCAAGAATGCATTAAGAAGTTGGTCCCACTCCTCAAAGCAAATTCTTCAGAAGAGAGACAACTCCAAGATGGAGTCAAGAACTCAGGTATGATAGCAGCTTTAATGGTTATTTCTATTCTTGTAATGGTTTTGGTTATAAGGCTATGGATTGTAAGTTCCATGGAAGAAGAAATGTTGGAAGTCGAAGTGACCAAATGAGATGCTGGACATGTGACCGAATTACACATGTTACTGCAAACTGTCATACATTGGGATGCTACACTTGTGGTGGTGTTGGTCACAAATCCCAAGCATGTGCAAGTCCAAGAAGACAATCAATGAGAAGTTTTTCATATCCATCAGCAAGGAAAGTAGATGACTCTTGGAAGAAGAACAATGCAAAAATATTTGAAGACCAAATGACAAATGATCACAGCCAAGGACATTATCAGGTATGGATTAAAAATAATGTTTTTTTTAATGTAAATGAAGTTGATCATTGTACAAGAGGTGGCTGCCATATGGAAAGCTAAACTTGAGGTATTTTGAAGACCTTAGGTACACCTTGAGTTCATTAATATGGAGGATGGCCTTAAGGGTAGATGATGGTGCTCCAAGCGAATAAATAGGTCCAAGGATCTTGATTACAATATGCATACTGATAGGAGGAGCAGTAAGTTCCCAAAAGGAAACCCAAGAAATTGAAGAGGCCAAACACGAGGGTATTCAAAATGAGGATACTATTTGCACTAACATGACTACAGATGTTGCTACTTTTCTTGAGAATGATTTGGTAGAGGGAATTATTGTGGAACAAGAGGTTATCAAAATGAGAAAGAAGTAGATGATATGGGAAATGTGAGGAAGATGACAGACATGAAGCAAAGATAGTTCATGCCCAGGGTATTGCTAAAAGAGATTGCCTTACATGAGTTTGAATCCATGCATGAGTATATTATTGAATCCAAGCAAGAAGGTATTCTGAGGACAGCAGGTTGGCAGCAACAGAAGATTATCCATGTACAAATCACATAACCAAGGTTACAAGCTAAGGAATTTTTGGCATACCTATTAAGAGTATGTGTGACAGTCAGTGACAGATCAAAAGAACAGATTCATGATGACTACTTGAAGATTTTGATGTTGTCATGATCAGTTGACATTGAATAGTGACTGTGATTTATCACAAGAACAATGTCGAGAAGTCATGAGCTTAAATGAATATGAACTTGGTGACATCTGGATGTGAATTTGGTAGCTATAGAACTATATATCAGACAAGTCTGTGAAGGATTGTGAAGCTATAAAAAAGGTCATGGAAACCTTGAAGGATCAAAGTCCCTGGATGAACAAAGTTGTTAATTCTAAATGAAACAATTTGAACTTAAAATAGAACTTGTATACATCTCAAGAAAACAAATTTTTAAAAGAGGCCCATGTGAGGACTAAGTTGAACTCAGTTGTTGACCGATTGGAATATTCCTTTTGAATGAAGCATAGTGAGAATTTTTGAGTTCTGCTAAGATCAATTTTAAGTATTTGGACTCTGTGTTGTGGGATTGGAAAGTATGCCTACCAGATCAGTTTGATATATTGAGCCTAGAATCTTGCTTGAAGAAGCATTGTTGATGTCTTGGGAGTGTTGTAAAGTTGGAAGACTATTGAAGAGAAATTATTGATGAAAAGAAGAAGAAAAAAATTGTGATTGATGCATGCTGTGAAGAAATTTTTGTTGAAATTATTGTTAAAGCTCTTGGTAGAAAGTGAAGCTAATCAGTACAGCATTAAAATTATTGTGGAGTCATTGAAAATTATATCAAGGCACCCAGATTAAGAATGTTGATTGATAGGGGGAGTATGGTGAGCAAATGAAGTGAAGCAATATGGTGATTGTCTTTGTGCTTACCTATGAATTTACTAGTTGGTTGTTAATGGATTCCAAGGACTAAACAAAAATGTCAAGCCACACTCTATGTGCACAGTAAGAAGGAAAGAGTACATGATTAGCTCAGCAAATCAATAAGTGTACATGATAGGGGGATCTTGTTCAAAGAAGCTACAGAAGTACACCTAACAGGGGGAGCAAACAACTCATCAAGTAAACTCTATACAAAAGGAAGCATATATACTTATGAATAGTTGAAGATGGCAAGTGAAAAGGTGCAAGGATGATCTCCAAGAAACAATTCCAAGCTCAATCAAAGGGGGAGATCAGCAAATGAAAATTTTTACATGGGAGCAAACTATTTAGCATGATTTCATGAAGTATTCAAGGATACAATTTTTTTGGGCATTGTGAAGCTTTTGATGGCTAGGTGATTAGCCCTTTGTCATTAATGTCAAAGGGGGAGAGAAATCTTGAGGAGGTTTCCATCAATGAGGAGGTTTACATCAATGAAAAAGGACAATGACATGACAAAGATTGAGGACAAGGAAAAGATATGGCAAAGGAAGATGACATAGTAAAAGACAAATGCCATGGAGGACAAAGACATGGAAAAGGACAAAGGACAAAGACATGGCAAAGTACAAAGGACAAGAACATGGCAATGGCAAAGGACAAAGACTTGATGATGACATGGCAAGTAAGCATGACAAGCGTTGATGATATGGAAAACAAGCATGACAATCATTGATGACTTTACAAACATGATAAAACCATGACATGGAAAGAAAGAAATCATTTAGGACATGGAAGGACAATGTGCGGGCATTTGAAAGACAGCTGCAGGAATTTTAGTGCACTTATGAGCATCACAGTGAGCCCATGCAGGCATCTTTAAAGCCCCTTGTGGACATTTCCTTGAAGCTTGTGTGGGCATCTCTTAAGGCCCTTGCGAGCATTTGCTAGAGGTAAATGCAGGCATATCATGGAGCTCTTGGGCATATGAGAAGGAGCCCTTGCAGGCATATACAAGAGAGCCTTGCGGGAATCTTCAAAGGGCATGAAATGGCCCTTGCGAGCATTTTCTAAAGGCCCCTGCGGGCATCATTTTAGGCCTATTGCGGGCACATCTATGGACCAGTGCGGGCATTCTATCAAGCATCCTGCAGGAATTTTATGGAGTGTTGCGGGCATATATTGGAGCACTGCAGGCATGTGAAAGGAGCAGTTTGCGTGCATATCTTGAATCCCTTGTGGGCATTCCACAGAGACTCTACGGGCATATGTTGGAGCAGTGGTTTTGATGGATATACTTGGTTGCTTGTTGGTTATGTTTGATGATGGGATTGAGTCCCTAAAACTCTTGCATGTGGTACCTTGGGTCTTGGACCCACACGAGATGGTTCTTGAGATCATTGATTGAAGGATGACCACCTAAAAGGATTCCTTAATTAAATCTTGTTTGAATTATTTAATTATATATAAAACAAAAATAAAAGTTATTTGAAGAGGTCTTCCCAGTAAATTAAGTTATGGAGAAAGTGTATAAATAAGAGCAAGTGCTCTAATTCGTTGGTGAAGATTGTGGTGGAGAACTTGGTGGTGTAAGTGGGTGAGCTCTGGTTTTTGGGAGCTCAAGGAAGAGGTCTGAGATTTTCGGGGAAGTACAGAGGCAGTTGAAGAAGGAAGGTTGAGACAGCATTGAATTTTCTTCTCTATTTTATTCTCTCTCTGAATTTCAGATGGCTAAAGACAATACTCAGTTTGACTCAACAAAGACGACTTGATAATATTCTAGGGCAGCAGTAATGGCAGATTGATGATAGTGGAAGACATGTATGTGGGCAGGAAAATGAAATGTTTGTAGATAGATTTGATGTGTTGGTAGATAGACTGATGATGTGTTTAGTTGATGACATGTGATATGACTGTGTTAATAAGGGCAGATTGATGAAATGTAATGTGACAAGAATTTGTATGTAAATACAAGTTGGTTCTTGTACATATTTTCTTAGTTGGATCTAAGAAAAGACCAAGTTGTGTCTTGGAATAGAAGTTGTTGTTTCTCAATTAGTTGTAGCTGTTAAATCCTAACGGTTGTAGCCGATTGAATTAATATAAAAAGATTACAAATCTCATATTGTTTTGTGTCTCTAATGGTGTGAATTGATGTTATGAATGACATGTTTAAGTTTGATTGTTATTGTTGTATAGGTTAGTGAATGATGAAAGTGTTGAATGACACATATGTTTAAGTGTTGAAGAAGTTGAAATTGGTCTTAAGTGATGGCCCACTGATTCACTCCCCCCCTCTCAGTGTGCCATTGTGTCCATCAATTGGTATTAGAGCCCGACCTTCATCACAAGCCTAACTAGCTTGAAGGAGATCCATGGACACAAATGGAAGGACCAGCAGAAGTTCCAGTTTTTGAAATATCAGATTGCTTTGGTTGGAGAAGTAAGATGAAATCTTACTTGAAGAGGTTTGGTGTTTGGGAAATTGTGGTTAATCCACCTGTCCAAACAAACAAGAGACAAAGACAGTAGTCAAGAAAGACAATAATATTGCCTTGAAGTTTTTAATGGATGAACTATCAAGCCCTATCAAATAAAGTGTAAGAGAATGCACCTCTGCCGAAGATATTTGGTTCAAGCTGGAAGGTAAGTATCAAAGGAGAAATCAAGACACAGAAACCAATCCCTCTAAAGATAAGAAGCAAGAAGATAAAGAGGTACAAGCTTCAGATGTCAGTGAAGTTAAGGACTCTTCTGTTGATGATAATTCTGAATGTGATGATATTGAAATTCTACTTACAAAAGATGAAAGGAAGATTTGTTGAAATTCAATAATGCATTTTCATGTACTCTATTGGATATTGATCTCAAATTCAATCTAAGTCTTAAGAAGAAAATTTTGGGGTCATTTGGAAAATACAAAAAGGAGACAAAGGCATTTCTCATGAGATTGAAACTCAATAACAAAGATTTACAAGATGATCTAGAAGATCAAAATAATGAAGTTAGAAGATTGAAGACTAAATTAATAAAATATCAATAAGAGACTGGCAAAGACCCTAAAGAACTTGAAGAAACAAGAAGGGATAATATTGATTTGAAGACTCAATTGGAGGAAGCCAAAAGAATAGAAGAAATCATGAAGTTTTAGCTAGAAGAAAAAGAGAAGACAAACCATAAGCTTGAAATGGAAGTTGTTGATCTTAGAAATAAAATTGAAAAGTCAAACACTCATATGAAGTTCAACAAAATTTCAATTGTCTTGGAATAAATTTTGGATTGTCAAAGATCTCCCTTTGACAAATTTGTTCTTGGGTATAAGAAGGAAGAAGAAAAATTTGAAGGTGACATATGGTCCCCCAAGACTCCTCAAGCAAGTCCATCATCCTCCAAAGATAAAAGCAAAGCTCCTTTCCAAGAACCTGTACAAAACAGAGAATACTTCAGAAGATCAAGAATGCATCAAGAATTTGGTCCCACTCGTCAAAGCAAATTCTTAGAAGGGAGACAACTCCAAGATGGAGCCAAGCACTCAAGTATGATAGCATATTTAATGGTTATTTCTATTCTTGTAATGGTTTTGGTCACAAGGCTATGGATTGTAAGTTCCATGGAAGAAGAAGTGTTGGAAGTCGAAGTGACCAAATAAGATGCTGGACATGTGACCGAATTGGACATGTTACTGCAAACTATCATACATTGAGATGCTACACTTGTGGTGGTGTTGGTCATAAATACCAAGCATGTGCAAGTCCAAGAAGACAAACGGTACTATAAAGTGAAATATAGAGTAGAGGATGTCCCATACTATATATCTTAAGTTTCTCTAATCTAAACAACTGGAAATGCTCCTTAAGGATATTCTATAAATATAGAAGAGAAATCTAGTGGTCCAATATGTGGACTATCAACTGATTTGTGGACAATTATACAAGCTATAAAGTGATGGAATACTTAGTTGTTACGTCATGGATCATGAGAGACCAGACATATTATGGGAATTCCATAGTGGAGTTGTGGGAGAGCACAATGTATGTAAATCCATTACTTTCAAAGTGCTACAGGATAGGTTGTTATGCACCAAATTCCCTGAAAGAGCATAAAATATCCAAGAGAGAGTAATCCACACTTTAATAATGAAGAAAATAGATGAATAAGAAGACTCTTCGAGGGGGAAACCTCCTTATACAATGTACTAAATACACAAGACAAGAGGAGATGCTCCTAAAGATATATCTCCCTTGTATATATATAGGAGACAAATGGTACAATTACAATTCTAGCGTACCTTACAATTACAATTAAGGTCCTAGCTGACCAATAAAGATAATACAAATATAACAATACAAATGTAATGTTACAATATATAGGTCTTAACATGATCCTCTCCTTCAAACAAGTATTGTCCTCAACACTCAATTAATTATGGGTGTTTCTACCTAAAGAACTCATCTTCCCATGTTGGTTCTTCTATTGGCAAGTTCTTTCGCTTGATGAGGTACTCAATAATTTATCAATTGCAATTTATTGGTCCTTGCTCTCGTGAATGTTTCAAGTTGTAGTACCAATTTCCCTTCTTCATCAATCTCTAGTAAAATAGTTTGGATTGGGATCTTGTCACAAATTACCTTTTTTAAGAAAGACACAAGGAAAATTGGATGTACACGTGAAGATGGAGGCAACTCCAAAACATAAGCCATGCTTCCAATCCTATGCAACACCTTATAGGGACCATAGTACTTGGGTTTTAATTTATTGTCCTTATTTTTTTGCTTGAGGGACATTCATGTGTATGGTTGTAGCCTAAAAAATACCCAATCCCCCACTTCAAATTCCTTTTCATTGCGATTTTAATCTACTTGTTATTTCATCTTATTTTGTGCTATAGCCAAGTTATCTTCAATAGTTGTAGAAACTCTTATTGGTTCTTTATGTAATCCTCCACTGCTTGGACCTTAGAATTATATTTCAAGGATGATGTTATGGAAGGAGGATGATAGCCATAAAATGGAATAAATGGTGACTTTTTTTATTAAGTATGGAAATATGTGTTGTACCACCATTCTTCTAAGGGAAACCACTTGACCCATTTTGATTTTTTTATCAAAGCAAGCAACAAGGATACCCTTCTAGGAATTTATTTACAATCTCAGTTTGTCCATCAGATTGAGGATGGTAAGAGGAGTTGTGAGACAATTGAGTGCCCAAACAAGAAAATATTTGCTTCCAAAAATTATGAGTGAAAATCATATCTCTATCACTTACAATAATCTTGGGGATTCCATGTAGCTTTTGCACTGATTCGATGAATGATGCAACTATTGTACTTTCTTTAAATGGATGAGAAAGAGAGCAGAAATGGGCATATTTTGTGAGTCGATCCACTACTACCATGATGATTGTCGTTCCTTTTGAATTTGTTAGACCTGTGATAAAATCCATTAATACCTATTCCCAATGATGACTTAGTATGGCTAATGGTTGTCGAAGACGTAGAGTCTCAATTATATATCCTTTGTTTTGTTGGAAAACGAAACATTTTGCCACAAATTTTTTAACATAATTTTTAATACCTTCCCATAAAAAATCCTTCTGGATCATGTGATACATTTTAAAGAATCCTGAATGTCCTCCTACAGGAGAAGTGTGTGATTCCAAAAGGATATTCTATTTGAGTTGAGAATTCTTACATAAATATAGGCGATATTGGTACCTTAGTGAATCATTCTTCCACAAATTTTTCTAGTGAACTAGGGACTTATTGTAGTTGTTGAATTATATTGCATGCCTTCTTATCATGTTTCCATTTTTTATGTGCTTCTTCTACCCAAACATATTGAATAATCAAAATAGTACAAATTAAGCCCTCAATGTCATCATCTTTTCTTGAAAATGCAGCTACCACAAGATTTTGTTTTCCTTTTTTGCATATAATTTCAAAGTCATAACCTTGGATATTTGAAACCCATTTTTGTTTCTCTTCTAAAGAAAATATTTGTTCCAAGAATTACTTAAGACTGTCATGATATTTTATTACCTTGAAGCGTCTTCCTATTAGGTAAGGGCTCCATTTCTTAATTGCATGTAATATGGCCAGCACATCCTTTTCATAAATTGGTTTTCGTAAGTTTTTTCCTTTAAGTTGGAAACTTTCAAAGGCAAGTGGTCTTCCTTCTTGAATTAAAATTGCACTGATTCCATGCCCTAAGGCATCACAATCCACTATAAAAAAAATTGTGAAGTTAAGCTTGGATAAAACTAGAGTTGTACACATAACCACCTTTAAGTTTTTCAAAAGTTATGCTTGCTTCTTGAGTCAAAGAGAATGCCTCCTTTTTCAATAACCTTGTTAGAGGTGATGTTATGTGACCATAATTCCTTATGAATTTGTGGTAGTATCATATCAATCCTAATAATCCTCTAATATTCTTCAAGGTTTTGGAACTGGCCATTCCATGGTAGGCTTAATTTTGTTTGGGTCCACGATAAGTCCTTTGTGAGATACAATATTACCCAAATATTCCACTTCTTAAACCCCGAAGGCACACTTAGAAGGCTTGGCATATATTTTGTGCTCCTCCAATAGTTTTAAGACCCTTTCAACATGTTGTACATGCTCCCCCCAATATTTTCAATATATCATCAAAAAATACTAACACAAATTTTCTCAAGAAGGGTTTACAAATAGAATTCATCAAGCTTTGAAATGTGGAAGGTGCATTGGTAAGGCCAAATGGAAAGGAAAATTTTGTTGAAATATTGTAACTTCAAAGAATATTCTATTTGTAATTTATTATTATTCATTCGGAGATGTTTTATTCCTCTATCGGGATGTTTTTATTATGTAAAGTCATTGAGGTAAATTCTCCCATGTAAGTCAGGGAAATAGATCCCTAAGAGTCATTTGTAATGGGGTGTTTAAGTACCCTAGAGGGGTCAGCCCAGTCAGCATTAAGTTGAGTGGTTAAGTTGTTGGGGACAACCTAGTTAGGGTTAAAATTCAAGTGAGGTAAAGTATAAATAGAGGATGTGTGATCCTCATTTATCACACTCACTCAGGCTTGTGAACTCGCATAGGAGAGAGAGAGATATGCAATGGAGGAGAATGAGCTCTTGTTTGAGGATTACATATTTGTATTTGTTGGTCATCTATATTGAGGAAGCTTTGCTGGGTTTTCTACCCCATGAGGGTTTCCCAGGATACATTGTGTCTCTTGTGTTTATGTTGTGCTTGTTGTTCTTTCAGTGATCTTGTATATGCTATTGTTGTGAAATTGAATGGAATACTGATGTTATCTATCTTATCATATTGAATCTTAACATGGTATCAGAGCTATCCTGAAGGAAGGCAATGTATGGCACTTACTACACTTGTTTCACTTGCGATAATTTGAAATTTAGGGTTTTGTATAGCAAAACCTAGTCATTGTGGAACTTTCGCTATAAATCCATTTTGGTGAATTTTCAGGATCTGAAACTTGGACAAGCCGAAGATTAAATTTTCCTATACCTTTTGTCCGCATTTTAGCCACAGATTTGTTGTACTTTGTGAGATATGATCCATAAAAGTTAGGGTTTCTGCCTCTTCCAGAATGAATCCCTAAACAGGTGACCTAGGTAAAAAGGTCATATGTTAGCCTAGGAAGATCCAAATGGAATTCAGTAAAAAGTGAAAATTAGGGAACGGACTGTAGTTTCACAGTTTTGAGTTTTAGAGGCCGAAGTTGAAACAGTGGCATGTGGCACTCCGTACAAGTTAGCTATGTTGTTTCATCCTTTAAACAGGTCATGTTGGGAAACTGAGCATATCTCTCTGATGGATAATCCAATGAAGCTCAAACCTGTGGGATTGGAAAGATGACAGGTCCAGCTACCACGGGCTGAAGTTTCAGACCCTGCATATCTGAAATTTCATAGATACATCAGAAACAATACGGTACATCTAAAATGGCTCAACAGAGGAAATCAAGGAAGAGGAGGAAGAAGCTCTCATTTAGGGTTTTCAGTTTTTTAGGTATGGAAGGACCTGATACATTGTTGGAGACACCTGATGCAACATTGGAAACTTTTATAATGGATTTGGAATCCATTCATCATATATATTGATCCTCCATCAAAATGTTGTGGGAGGAAGGAGATTGAAAATTAGGGTTTCCAAGTAAGAAGAAACCCTAGCAAAGTTGGGAGACTCATAGGGAAGCAATGAAGGAGGTTTAAATGGCACCGATATTTATCATCCTAGCACCCTGAACCTATATAAGATGTTTACAAGAGATCTACCTTGGATGGTTAGGTTTTTACCCTTATAGAGAAGACTACAAGCAATCTCAATAGGTAGGACTTGAGGAGATACATGTATGTTTTGAAATCTATTTCATGATTAAGTTCATGATATGTTTGTCTTCATATTATTGAGGTTAGTACAATATGATTAATTTTAGATTGTCTGATCACCTTAGTAAAATTATGAATGCATGTGAATAATAGAAGACATTCATTGATTATGGTTATGACACTTATGATTGTACTAATGCACTTGTGGTGTTGTACGAGGATGATGTTGTCTGCTAACATGAAAGGTACATCAAGAAAGACAAATCCATATGACCATGATGACATGAAGGCAAAGACTCATCCATAGTCTTTGATCACATAGAAGCTCTACTTACGAGGTATGTATGATTTGTTTCTACTATGCTTAAATTATGAGATATGCAGGTTACTAGCACAAGGTCCCTAAATCATTGAAGAGAACAAAGAAGATATTGTTTGGATATGTTAGACATAACTAAGCATGCATACTAATCCAAGTATGTTTTTCCTATATCAAGTTAGAATCCTACTTTGTGTTAGGATCTTAGATAAATATACCTATGTATGAAATGATCATGACCATACATGCTTAAGATTATTTAGAATCATAATGTTTTGATAATATTGATATTACACTAATGTATGTGTGATTATGTATGAGATCTTGAGGATGACACAATGATAACACTAGTGCACACTTAAGCAAGCATAGTGGTCTAGGATGGATAGAAGTTCAAAGCAATATAATCATGATCCTATCATAAAGGGAAAATTAGAGATCAAGAGGGAGCAACCACACAAACATAAAAGATAAGTATTTGAGTTGTTATTTGAATTACCTCTTGAATATCTGAATAGTAAATGATATTGCTCGTAATAGTTGTATGCATAATAGGTTATCATGTCAACATGATTTGATGATTATGAAGTATTACTAATCATGTAATTAACCTTGATTTGTAGGAAAGATCATGTGCTATGATCTACAAAAGAAGGATTATGAACACCTGTTCCAAAGAACAAGTGATGGATGTTTAACAAAAAGACTTACAAATCAAACATAGTATAGAAGGCTCGTGGATAGAGTATTCTCTTAGATAGAGAGAGAATCATGATGAGATTTTTGCTCCAAGTGGCTAGACAAGACCGTTCTCTTAATGGTGTAATTGAAGAAGAAGTGCAAATCGAGCAAACTCTGAGGATTCGATAGAGAATCACACAATTGAAGAAAGCTCTATACGGGTACCCAGGATCAATATTCATTTGATGAGCTTAATGATCACCACCGGTGATGCGGATTTCAACCTTTGCTACAAGGTTGAAAATGGTTTCTATACACAGATGCCATTCTTCTCTTAGATGGATGCAAGAAGGAACTCATCACATAGTTCGAATGATCTTGAGGCTCATATCAGTAGACCCATCTGATGGGAGATGGCACAAATAGATATGTAGAAGATCAATCAATGCAAAGTGTGAATGATGTTCAGTCACAGAGGGAGAATTGATAGCTTCTTGAGAAGCTTGGGATTTACCAAAATTAAAGTTGATCCTAACCTTTACCTTAAGGTTATGGATGATGAACCTATCATACTATTACTATATGTGGATGATCTCTTTCTAACGGGGAATGAGAAACAGATCATGGAAAGCAAGAAGAAGCTAGCTACATAATTTGAGATGAAAGATCTCGGATTGACGCATTACTTCCTAGGTATGGAAGTATGGAAAGGCCCAGAAGGAATCTTTCTCAACCAGGGAAAGTATGTTGTGGAAATATTGAAAAGATTTGATATGTTGAAATGTAAGGACATGACCACTCCCATGGATTCCAACTTAAAGTTGTTGGCTGATGAATCGACATAATTGGTTGATGTAACTCAGTATAGATAAACTATTGTTTCATTGATGTATCTGACGAATACCGGGCCATATATATGCTTTGTTGTGAACACCTTGAGTTAGTATCTAGTGGAACCTAGATGTGTTCACCTGATAGCTGCAAAGCATGTGATTAGGTACCTAAAATGTACGATAGACTTTGGTCTATATTATCTTGGAGATCATGACTTCAGATTGTATGGTTATACAGATCTAGATTGGGCTGGAAGTGTCTCAGACAGAAAGAGCACATTGGGTGGATGTTATTATCTATGATCTGCTATGATCTCGTGGTTTAGAAGGAAGCTGACGGGCTTTTTAATTGCCTTCTAATTACTTGGAAAACAACTAAGAAGTGTACATTAATTGTCAACCCGGGGTTCATTGAGAACTTGCGAGTTACCGTGCACTATATGTGCAAACCACAATCTCCTCTTACATTAGTTTATCTACTTGAAGTTGTAGTTCAATAACCTTACTTACAAACAATGGTATAAGCAGTTACAATGTCCTGGCAAGGAACTAGCCATCTAAACAACTATTGAAGCTAAATTGCAATGAAAGTAAATCACACGACATGAAAGTAAATCACATGACATGAAAGTAAAACACATGACATGAAAGTAAATGATAAAATTAAATTCACACTTGAAAGTAAATGCTAAACTAAATCAAATGCTGCTGGAAAGTAAATATTAAAGCTAATTCACACTATGCAGGAAAAGTAAATTCTAGAACTACGTCACACTTTGCAGGAAAGGTAAATTCTAATACTACGTTCACACTATGCAAGAAAGTAAATTCTAAATCTAAGTTCACAACACACTTGACAGAAAGGTAAATTGCAGAAATAAAATCTAAAAGCTATCCTTGCCAAATACAAGTTACTGTTTATGATCCAATGGAGTAAATAACATTATTGCATTAAGCTCAATGATTGTAAAATAAAACATTAAATCTCTATCTATGCATTGAAATTGAATTGCAGAAATGAAATTCACACTTCATAAGAAATCATAACTAAGCAATGAAGTACAACTACATCAACATAAAATAAATAAAATCACATTGCAAAAGAAATGATAAAACTAAGATCTAATTGAATCAAAATGAGAGTATAGCTTTATTCCATCATCAATTGGACTATTGCTCTAAGAGTCCTCCCTTAGAATGGAGAAAGAACTCTTATTTATACATGATTTCTCCATAACAACTAATAAATGAGGATCCAAAATATCCTCAACAAATTCCGAAAAGTTTGGATCTCAAAACTAATCCAAGATCCTTCCTAACTACATGATATTTAGAATACCTTTGAAGCCAAATTCGAATTTAGGGATAGAGGCTATAATAAAATAGTGAAAACTCATCCCAAATGTCTCTTAACAACTTTTGACTTCTTAGGTCCATCATATATTTGATAGAGATCTTCAAATCTTTGTGAATAAGCCAAATATGCACTCATATCCACCTCTATTACCAACTTTAATTTAACATCATGATTTGAGACATTTAAAAATAATAGAAATAATGGATTTATAAAAATTCATTACTCCTAATGAATATCTTTCTCCAAAGTTGGTCGTTGAAGGTAAAATTGGAATTATTGACTTTCTGTAATGCTGCAGATAGAGTTTCCGTAATGCTGCAGATACCTGTAGAGTTTCCGTAATGCTGCAGATACCTGTAGAGTTTCCGTAATGCTGCAGATAGAGTTTTTGTAATGCTGCGGATAGAGTTTCCGTAATGCTGCAGATACCTGTAGAGTTTCCGTAATGCTGCAGATAGGGTTTTTGTAATGCTGCAGAACTACCTCAAATTTGTTGTAGCTACTTCCAACAATGGATTCAATATTCAAAGCAAATACATAGTACACTAATTCCCTCAATGTTAGTCAAAAATCAAATGAAATACTAAGACATGTAATGGAAAAATTACTTGAGCATAAAAACCCGGACATGAGCGTAAGAAAGGATTAATGCATGAATATGGATAGGCAAAAGGAATTATAAATAAGGTGAAATGGTGGTAAAAATATGCTAAATCCAAGGCCTGTCAGAAGTAGTCCTGTGTGGCTCTCAGCACGGCTGAAGCAGAATATATAGCAGCTTGCTCTGCTAGGTGTGAAGACATATGGCTTCAGGATTATTTGACTTAGAGATGGATTCCATTGTGATCCTGTGTAACAACCACAATTGCATCAAGATGCCAAAGAATCCAGTGTTCCATGATAACTCAAAGCACATAGAGATCCGATATTTCTATATACGGGATATGGCGCAGAAAGGAGCTATAACGCTCAAGTATGTGAGCATTGATGAGCAAGTTGCTGATGTATTGACCAAACCTCTGTCTCGTGTAAAGTTTGAGTATTTTTTAGACAAGCTTGGTGTAGTTCAAAAGGACCCTCCTCGAAAGGGGGAGTGATATGGTCGATGATGTGGATACTTGTATCAATGATGTGGATACTTGCATCGATGATGAGGATGCCTGTATCGACGATGAGGTCGATGATGTGGATACTTGTATATCGATGATGTGGATACTTGTATCGATGATGAGGATACCTGTCCCGACAATAAGGTCGATGATACCGACGATGAGGTCAATGTTGTTGATGTAATTGTAACTTCGGAATGTATTTCACCTATGTATATTGTATTCCTATAGAGATGTTATTATTCCTCTATACGGAAGTGTTTGTATTCCTATAGAGATGTTACTATTCCTCTATACGGAAGTGTCGTCATTTATACTGTAAGTGTCATAACTTATACTTGATGGGTTATTAGACCACCTTGTTGGGGTCAGCCTTGTATAAGTTATGTGGGTTAAAGGGTTATTTAACCACCCTATTGGGGGTTGGCCCTGTCAACATTGTGTTATGTAGTTAAGTTGAGTCCGACCTAGAAAAGGTTATTAGGCAAGTCAAGTCATATATAAATAGAGTGCGGGAGGCACTCTATTTGATAATTCACTTTCTCACTCTTACACTCATTGGAGAGTGGCTCACTAGTGGAGGAGGAGAAGCTGCTTCTAGGAGTATATCTCTTATGCTTGGGTTGTATCATTGCTCTATCTATCTCTGAGGAAGTTGCGGGGTTTTTCACCTTCTTGGTTTTCCCCGATGAAACTCTGTGTCTCTTGTGTGCTTGTATTATTTGTGTCCATGATTGATATGTTGTAGATATGATGTACATGTTGTTCTCTCAGTTAATATCCTAGATCAGATTGAAGTAAATTCTAAAAAACTAACATGGTATCAGACCTATCCTGAAAGAAGGCATGGTATGGAATTTATGACACTTGTTGCACTTGCGAAGCTAGGGCTTGATATAGAAAAAACCAGTCATCGTAGCACTTTCGCTATAAATTCATTTTGGAAAAGTTTCAAGATCTGAAAATCTTATAGGTCGAAGCTAAGAACCCCATGTACCTTGTGTCTGAAGGAGAGCATCTAATTCGTTGTACTTTCATATTTATGATCTGTACAATATAGGGTTTCTGCCTCTTCCATATCTCAGTCATAAACAGGTGACCTAGGAAAACAAGTCACAACTTGGGCTAGGAAGCTCCAAATGAAATTTAGTAAAAAGTGGCACATAGGGCACGGAATGTACTTTCACAGGTCTAACTTTTAGAGGCGAAAATTGTACCAGTGACACGTGGCACTCCGTACAAGTTCGCTCTCCTATTTTATCACATAAACAGGTCACATTGCGACACTTGGAATAACTCTCTCTTAGAGAATCCATTTGAGCTCAGACCTATGGGGTTGGAAAGATAACAGATCAGGATACCACAGGAAGAATTTTTAGACCCTATAGATCTGAAATTTCAGAGTTACACTAGAAATAATCAAGTGCATATTTCTATCAAAACAAAATTGGATTTTGAGCACCTTCATTCATGGCTCCGGGAATTTAGGGTTTCGGAGAATGTTGGAATTTTTGTAATCGGAGACCAAGGCTGGATGCTCCTCATAAAAAAAGAAATTTAGAGACGAAGATCGAATTTTTTGGTTAGGAAGAAGGTCGAGCTTGATCAAACCCTAGTTCGGGATTTTGATCGGAAAGGTGAAAAATTAGGGCTTCTGCAAAAATAGAAATTTTTGAAATCTGTGACCATAGCTGGAAGCTCCTTGGAAAAATCAAAGTTTAGAGATTTGGATCAAACTATTTGGTTGGGTGAAGCTCCGGTAAACTCAAACCCTAATTCAGGGTCCTCCCTAGTGAATCCAGAAGATTGAAAAGCAAATTTGAGGGGTGAAACTTTACAGTTTTCAAATTCTGAGTATACCAGGTTGATCAGCTCATCAAGGCACATCTTTCTATCCTTTCAGAAATTTGAAATTCAAAGTTTGAATTTTTAGGGTTTCCCTAACAAACCCTAATCCAACTCCAAATCCAGTTTTTGCAAATCAAGTGGATTGGGTTCATCCTAGAAGAGAATGGACTGGTCACCTGCATAAGTAAAGAAGTTCCAATTTCAGAGGGAGATGAGGCTAAGGCCTTATATAAGAAGATTACAAGCAAACTCGACAGGTATGACTTACGGGTATGTTTCGAAATCTGTTCATGATTAAGTTTATGTTTGTCTTCATTAAGATTAGTAATATCTTGATTAATTTTAGACTTGTCGTATCACCTTAATAAAAATATGAATGCATGATAGAAGATATTCATTGATTAGGGTTTTGACACTTATGATTGTACTAATACATTGTGGTGTTCTATGAGGTTGATGTTGTCTGCTAACATGAAAGGTACATCAAGAAAGACAAATCATCTTCTAGTTCAAGAACATATGACCATGGTGACATGAAGACAAATATTCATCCATTGTCATGGATCAAATAGAAAATCTACTTACGAGGTGTGTATATAACTTGATTCTATAATGGTTAACCTATGAGATATGCAGGTTACTAGCACAAGTCATTGAAGAGAACAAGAAGACGTTATGTGGGTATGTTAGACATAACTAGCTAGCATGCTAATCCAGGTATGTTTTTCCTATATCAAGTTAGAATCCTACCTTGTGTTAGGATATCTTATATGAGTATACATGGCATGATTGATAATGATTATTCATTGAAGTTAGTAATCATGGGTTTAGGCATATTATGCTTCTTACTTTGATTGATGATATGACTAACCAGAAAAATCCTATGGTCAAATAGGAATAAGCATAAGTAAAAGAATTGTGATAAATTATCTGTGTATGAAATGATCTTGACCATACATGTTTAAGATTATTGCGTTTTAATAGTATTAAGATTATACTAATGAATATATGATTATGTATGAGATCTCGAGGATAACACAATGATGATACTAGTAAGTATGCATAGTGATCGAGGATGGATATAAGTTCAAAGACAGGTAATCCAGGAAGCAAAGATCAAGAGGGAGCACACTCCAGTAGTTCCTGCAAGGAAACAAATATTGAGAGGGAGTCCACCCTACACCAAACAAAGATAAGTATTTGAATTGTCATTTCTTGCATACTTGTTTGTTTAAATAATATTGCTCAATGATGTATATGCTTATGTTCCTAGACTTAGGGTGTGTATTATGCATATTAGAATAATTGCATTAATGAATAGTATACTAATAATATGCATGTGATGGGTAAGTGGCCTGTGGAACTGTACAACATTCCATTGCTACTTATCTAGAATGAAACCTCTTTGTTGACATGTTGGGAGTTGTGCACACTCTTAACAATGTTCTAGTAGAGATTGGAAGGAATCTAGAAAGTTACGGGATATGGATAAATGTTGTATTGGCTAAGATAATTGCATGACCGTATGACATATGCCTTTATGTATAAGACTTTGTTCTGTAAACTATGAGAAGTTTCTAATCATGCAATTGAATTTGAATTGTAGGAAAGATCATGTACAATCACCTATAAAAGAAGGACTACAACATTTGTTCCAGCAAACGAAATTCAAAGAAAACTATCTATTGAAGAATCTGAAGTTCCCAGGATTCGAGATGCAGTAATGGAAGAATGCCATGATCAAGGAATACCAGTTGATCATGAAGAATGATGTTTGGGATGTGGTCCCAAGACCTGAAGGGAAGTCTGTTGTGACTTCCAAGTGGATCTATAAGATCAAGCATGCTGCAGATGGTAGCATAGAGAAATACAAAGTGAGGTTTGTAGCTCGTGGTTTCTCCCAGAAAGAGGGAACAGACTATAAAGAGACTTTTGCTCCTGTAGCCAGATACACTTCCATCATATCAGTACTTGCCCTGGCTGCAGTGATGAAATGGAAGATACACCAGATGGATGTCAAGACAACTTTCTTGAATGGTGTAGTCGAGGAAGAAGTGCATGTGGAGTAGCCACTTGGTTTTGAGACACATGACAGGGAGTCATATATGTGCAGATTGAAGAAAGCCTTGTATGGCTTGAAGCAAGCTCCTAGGACTTGGTATGGTAGGATAGACAGCTTTCTATCCAGTTTGGGATTTACCAAGAGTAAAGCGGATTCCAACCTTTACTACAAGGTTGAGGAAGGAAATCCAGTGATACTACTTTTGTATGTGGATGACCTGTTTGTTACAGGTGAGGATAGATTAATTGCCGATACAAAGAGGAATCTTGCTACTGAGTTCGAGATGAAGGACTTGGGGATGATGCACTATTTTCTAGGCATGGAGGTGTGGCAGAGTGCAAATGGAATCTTCCTTGGACAAGGGAATTATGCAGTAGAGATCCTGAAGAGGTTCGGGATGATGGACTGCAAGGCCATAGCCACACCTATGGCGTCGAACTTGAAGCTCCTGTGTGATGCTTCATATGATCCGGTTGATGTTATGGTATATCGTCAGATGTTTGGGTCCTTGATGTACCTAACGAACACGAGACCAGATATTTGCTTTGAGGAGAACACACTGAGCTAGTTCCTGACGGATCCCAGAGGTGTTCACTTGGTTGCTATAAATCATATTCTGAGGTACCTGTAGGGTACAATTGACTATGGGCTCAAGTATGATGCGAATCAAAAGTTTAACCTACAGGGTTATGTTGATTCGGACTGGGCAGGCAGTGGTGCAGATAGGAAGAGCACTTCTGGGTGCTGCTTCAGTATGGGATCAGGTGTGATCTCTTGGTTTAGTAGGAAGCAATCCTACGTAGCACTAAGTATAGCCGAAGTAGAGTATGTTGTAGCTTGCTCGGCTAGTTGTGAGCCAGTATGGCTGAGGAAGCTGTTGTATGAGTTATTTGATCTCTCGTTGGATGCTACTGGTATCTTTTGTGACAACCAGAGTTGTGTGAA